>OY751319.1:18091448-18691448 GCA_963564615.1 Rhorus exstirpatorius | reverse complement strand
ACCTGTCGCAACGGCTATCATTCCAACGAACAAAACCGTCCATATCATTTGACGCCACCATGGTAGAATGAACTGATTGCCAGCCTGGCTATCGGTAAGATTAGTGTTATTTCCGTTGGTAAAATTTTCGTACCATTGAAAATTCGTCGTATTCAATGGATAAGCGGTTGAGAAGTAAAGTTCCTCAAGTGACTGCATCACGATTTTTATGTCTCACCTCGGCTTGCTTATTGGCGATAAATCTTCAAGAGGCAGATTTCTTCTCTCTCTCTCTCTCTCTCTCCCCCTCTCATCACTGTCATTCGTTTTTTGCAGATAATTTCTACCCAGAGGTAGCATCTGTTCTTTCTCTTGAGGCAGTCGTTTCTTCTTGGCCTACTTAACTTCACTGTACAATGTTTTTACTAAAGCAAGCTGTGCGACACTTTGCTCGCGTGCATGATCTTTTTCGTTATTTTTTTTCGCACTTTTGTATCTCGTTAAAGCTATTGAATCGACACTGTAGGATATGCTCATCGCTAAAAATCGATCGTATACCCATTGCACAAACACTGTTCACTCGCTTTTTTCTTCCTCGACGATAGAATTGAAAATTCTGACATTAACGTACATACGTTATTTTTGTTATATCCATATCTACAGTTTTTAAAATTCGAATCTACTGCTCGGGGCGTAGCCCCGTATCACTCTGTGAACTTACATATTCAATGTAAATGTTCTTTTACGTTTGTACGTTGCGTAACTTTCGAATTTTGTATCAAACAACGACCTCGCACTTCACCACAACCGCCATATCTAAAAAACACTTTCAAATATTCGCTCATGAACATGCTTTTTTTCACTTTCTTTTCAAATCCCTCGACTCGTCACGTTGATGTACGAAACGATAGTATGTCGTGCGTTATTATTAACAATTCCACTTGGACAATCATTTCAACGAGGAGTCGATTATGGACGATCAATTTTTCCATGAACATTTTTTTTTACCTTGTGGGGCTTGGATCGAATCTACCTCGTTATTCCCTTCGTAGTTACGGTAGCGTCGTTGCACGCTTAATTCGAGACTATATTCCGCGTTTATCGGCTACGTCGTTACATTACAGAAGGTGTACTATCATTTTCAACGTAGCCTTTAATCTCAATGGGTAGTTCATTAGTTCCGCAAGTGGTATGGATACTGTATACTATGCTTGCTGGATTCAAGAAGGATGCTAATAGAAGCATCGAAGAAACAAC
Source organism: Rhorus exstirpatorius (assembly GCA_963564615.1). Taxonomy (NCBI): domain Eukaryota; kingdom Metazoa; phylum Arthropoda; class Insecta; order Hymenoptera; family Ichneumonidae; genus Rhorus; species Rhorus exstirpatorius. The sequence goes on along the minus strand of OY751319.1, from coordinate 18,690,212 downwards.
TACTTGTATAAGATTGGACCGTAGTTCTCGTCAATTCTACGTTATCGTTTGGTGATATAGTTTCTCTCGTTTCTTCACGCTCGATATCCGGCGTGAATTTTTTCTTTAATGACATTGAGCTACCCAATGGACTGTTAAGCGAAGTACAACGATGAAGGAGAAAGGATATTCAAAGAATCGTATCTATATCAATAAATGGAGGAATAAAGAACGTCGAATGGCGTCATTAACCGTGATTAATCGAGCAATGATTGATCTAGTGAAGTGGGCGACAATATCGAGAGTAAGATCGAGAGGGAGAGAGAGAGAGAGAGAGAGAGAGAGCAACGAAGGGTTTCATGGGGAACATGGAAGGTGTATGAGCGAGGAAGCTGCAATCACGCGGGCAGAAAAAACTTTTTCTCGCGACCTCCACAAAGTCATACGATTGACACACGATCCTTGCACTTGGGGGGTTTCTCTTCCGCAACGAAGACTCGAGAGATTAATCTGTCTCGTTGTCCTTGATGTCCGTGTCCTCGGTGTCGAAACATTCGTAGATGCAATTATACCACCGAAAAGACGATTTCTCTTGACGACACATTGAAAATTCAGAGTCCTCTTTCATTCTAAATTATATTACGAAGATCGTGTCGTATCGCAATTTACTTATTATGTGTTGAGAACGCCGAAGATCGCTGAATATTCGTGCAAAAATAAGACAAGCCTGCCTCGTTTCACATCGGATATTTGAGAAGTTTTTTTTCAAATATGAGAATATTCATAGCCTTCCACTGTGGCTCGTAGTTCTAGCTCCTTTCCGTTTCTTCAACTCTGTTCGTTGCTATATTTTTTTTTTCTTATTTTATGCAATACTCGATCTTAGTGAGCGGACTGGGTTGGCTTCTGATTCCTATGGCAGCGTGCCATATAGCTGGGTTAACAATCACATGACCCAAATCGTTCCAGATGGGCTTTCAGGCTAACGCACAACGACCTTGAGGCGGTGGTGAACTATTCCCCGTGTTCCTCTATTTTCGGCCTCCTCACCTCCATGTGAGTTCGTCGTTTTTCCATTTTACTTCGGATCTTCGTGAATTTTTGGATAGATAAGAATAACACGGTCGACGACTTTCCCACGGTTTCAATTTGATTCCTGCAACGAGTGTGAAACTGAAAAATTAAAATGAAAAAACTTCTATTAGAGGAGATTCGAGAAAGACATGAATTTTGCATACACGAAACTTTTGAAATACAGAATTCTTTGTCATTGTCTAGGGTACGAAAAAAAAAAAAACGGTATTCGCTCGATTAAACATACGATCAATGTAAATCGTTCACAGCACAATCTATCATCGAAACATTGTCTGGTGAATTTACGGAAACAATAGAGTAAAATTCTCCGCCTGAATAAAAAAAGCTATCTGGAAAATATATCGATTTGTCAATTGAAAAATTACAACAATCGAGAAGATTATACCACGTTTAGTTGAGTAAAAAACTGAATACCCACAATTTACACCCTCCTCCCAGGCTAAATTTTAGGTGAAATATACGCTAAAAGGAAGATGTAAATCGATAAAAAAAACACACGTGTATGCATTCATACCTGTTGCTTCATTTGTTCTTAATGATTAATTAATAATCTGTCAATAATATGATTATTGAAATTAAATGAGTATACAGGTGAAGGGTGCAATAATTTGCTCGACCACGATAATCCCCTCCGATATTTAGTTTAGCGAACAATTCAAGCCAGTTCTCTGTTGATTTATGAGAGGAAAAAAATGATTAACGGGTGTTTGAGCGGCATTGTGGATGAAATATATCGTCAGTGGATGGAAAATTGGCCTAGGATGAGAAGACGTGAAAATCTCATGCTTAAAGAGCTTTAAGCAAAAAAAGAGGTTATCGAAACTTTAAGCCGCCAATGTAGCCGCCCGAGTTTCAGAAGGAATGCAATTATATAAGGGGGTGCAACGCTTATATAGATGGTACGGAGGGTAAAGGCGCATGAATATACATATAATGTAAAAGTGACATTAAAAAAAACATACTATGTATATATATATACATATATTATGCATAGAATTTATATATATGTATATTATAACAGATATGTAAGTGTGTGTGTACATTTAAATTATAAAAAACTGCTGGTGGAACATTCGGAACTATATTGATGATTCATTTTGCCTCGCTATTCACTCATTCGCCCGGACCATTGAAATGCTCAGGTCCATTTTCATGTAATTTTATTCTCGTTGGTGCTAAGTCAGTGGGATATTGATCATATCATCATACCCGGGCTCACTTTTCACTCGTCGCTCCGCTGTTTCTAAAAATAGAAGCCTCGTTAAAATATCCATTCGCATATTGAGAGGCGGAAGGGAAAAAAAATCTTTCCGTATTCCGATAATTAACGTGTGTGTGCTCAAGCCACGGTCAGTCACTGCAGTTGAAGAGCGAACGAGAATGTGGAGGATGAATAGGGTCGAATTTAATGAAATGACGGGGAAAACGAACTCGATGAAACAGATATCAATTTATTCGGGTGATCCAGGGATTCAAGAGAGAAAAAAACCACGCAGTACCGACTTTTTTAATCAATTCTATTTAAAAGTTCAGTCAGTCGACGAGAATCCGGTTGTAAAATTTTATTTACATGGAATGTATTACTATCAGCGTTTACATGATACTATAATTTATCATTTTTTTTCTTATTATTAACGCTGTATATATAGCTGTGGCTTTATACAGAAAGCTTCGTTTTGGTGTTTTGTTAACATATCACTTGGCAGAGAATAACCATGCCTGTGACTGGTGTAGAGTTACTCGTGAAATACATGAGTTTCGACATTTTCAATCTAACACTGATAGTAATTTTTACTATTGCAATACGTTTTTGTCCGATGCATCGAGGGCCCTGAGATTGTAATACTTCGAGCCTAATACTTAGTTACGAATCATTTCAGCCCAAGTGTCATCGCGATCGAGTTGCAATATCAAATGATAACAGCATAAGGCAATTATAATTTATGAGAACAATATAGCATTTTAATAATTAATAAAATTATAAAACTGTTGATGTTTTAATTAATCGCCTCAATTACCGTAAATGATTTTATTCATCGTTAGGGTGCAGAAGATCATCGAGATCATGAGTATTTAGCCGTTTGAGAGCTGCGAACATTAACATTTTACTTGTTGCACATATCCGGTTAATGCTTTATTTATTTCAATCGTACGTGAGTAAAAAAAAATTGTACCAGTACACCACTATTACAGATCGTTCATCATTAATTGATTTTATACTCGCAAGTCTGTTTATTTGTACTATGCAAAAAATCATCATATTCAACGAGGTTTGCATGATAATATTTATATTTACATTTATTTTTTATTTTTTTAAATTTCATTCCGACCGTAGCAGATGATGTACCGGATGAAATTCCTACCAGCTCCAAGATTCAATTCTATACAAAAAATAAAGTATGGCTTCTGTTGATCAATCTCTACGAGTTAAACTTGGCGAAAATGTAGTGGTGATTGTATATTTTTGATTCACCGATAATATAACTCATATTATCATCCTATGAAAATTGTATTAATTATTTATTATTCATTTGTATTGCAAAGATGCGATATTATTACTATCTAACGGTGATACTCATGGTAACATACATGATTCGACATGAGTTCAAAGTGCATAGTAAATAAGCACTGAGGGAGCAATTCTTAATGAGTACCGAAGAAAAAAAGATTAAAATGCTAAAAACTATTTTCAACGAATGTCTATAATTTTTGCACTTGTATAGATCAAGCATAACTTTGCGCCAATAACAGGTATGATGAGAAAGTTGCCAGGTGAGAGCACACCATTGGCGCTTTCTTTTTTAATTACGCTATGGTCTTTATTTCCTTATCATATTCTGATGCGCACAATGCTTCCACCATGAGGGTGCCAAGGGATATTGATGAATTCGTGTCGTGGAAGCCTTTTGGAGGAAGAGGGAAAGTTACGAGGGAGAAAAATCCGCAAATTTCGAGTTTTTTCAAAGCTATGAAAAGGGTGCTATTTATTATTTTTTTTCCCTTCATAACATTTTCGTATACCAAAGCTTCATTGATCATTCCTAACATCTGGTATACTATGGATCTCTCCCCCCCCCCCCCCGCCTCCCATATCATTTTCTTATAGTAAAGGCACGGAACACAATTTAATTTACGACTTCTCCATGCTCCCGGTAGATTTGGGCAGAGTCACGATGCTTCGTTGTATCCGTTCGTTCTCTCTGCTTAAGCAACCCAGCATATTTATCACTAGCGTGACCTTCCTTATATCATAGTGACTCCGTACTATGGCAACTCATCACGCGACCGTAGAGATAACGTACTATCACGGATTTTCCACTCAATGACCGATAAAGTATGAAAAGGAAAAGAAATAGGAAATAACAGACGCTAGGTGGTGAAATAATCCGGATAGAAACGATAGTAGCGAAGAAGTGTCAGGGAAATTCATCCTGTCCTTATTATCCTCCCTCTGTAGTTCTCAATGAATTGAAAATTGGGCAAAAACTAAAGCGAAATTGGTCGTATTTTTACTGATCCACCGCAGCTTATTTTCGTACTAGGTCTGACTATTTAGGTACTGTTACTACTGCCACCTGAGGATAATAGGGATCTCATAAAACAAATGAACGGACGCTTCTTGTTGATATAGTTTCACTGCTATATCCACATCGACGATTCTTCGAAACCTCTCGAGCACTCGTTCCCTATTTCAAACGAATTGCACTATATATACATATAGCATCGACGAATTACATGCTACTTCATGACCTCGTTTCTCTATCCCACCCTTCGTGTTTTATCTACCACGAGATCTCGTCAACGTTTATATGATCACACCTCAAGACGCGATAAAAATTCGGTACTGGCCCGAAGATCGAAGAATTTCGGAAGGAAGTTGCCAAGAGAGAACAGCTATACTAGACAGTGAGGGAGGACAGTGTTGTCCGCGATCACTTTATCGCGTGCATTTTTGAAAAACAATGATGTTGGAAGTTTGTGGTTTCAAACCAGGATACGAAAAAGAAAGCGTGTACGCCAGATTTAAAATCTCCCAAAGGCTCAGTTTTAGATGTATTGCTCAGCTAGGAATTTTACGTTCAGATTGAAATAAAAATCCAAAACGTGGATTACATTTTTAGAAGAAAATAAAGTACGAAAACTACGTCATACAGCAGGGTTCCTCCTTCACAATATAGTAGAACATCAGAACTGAAAGTACCGAAGCAAGATAATGGGCGATATCGAATATCGAGATCCTGTAATATTTTGGGTAGGTGTGTCATTTATTGCCACTACACGGCTTGTGGCAATTTTAATTATTTTGTAATATTTAGTAACGTAAACGTACATACATATGAATATATTAAACAAAGCTGCTACTTGAGGTCTCTATAATTCTAACATAATCGGAATTTGAAACTTTAGATTGCAGTGGATAAGAATGAACCAAAGGTTGCTATAAAATCTACAATGTACTTTGAAGAATAATAATAATACTGATAATTATAATCCTGTAAAATATGAAATTTTCGAGTCACTGTTAATCAGTGATTTTAGATATTTATTTTTACGAAATACTAAATCCCTTAATTTGTGGATTCATTGATAACTGTGGCTAGCTTAGAAGCAAGCACGTTAGCCACTGCGCCAACGCATTGACTTGGATTGCTTTCCCTCTAACTTTCTCTCCCTCTCTCTCTATCTCTCTCTCTCTCTCTCTCTTTTCTGTCCGGTACATTTTTATTTCCGTCCCGCCAGTACACCTTTGGGTTCTCCCCAACAGCTAGTCTAACGTGACCCAGTTTGAGAGATTAGCGGTAGATGATCACAGTTAATCTCCCCATACAAATATATGTATTCGCGTGCATCGTATCTTTGTAACGGGGTGCCTTATCCCCTGGCAGTACGTGGTGTTTCACCAATCCCCTGTGGATTCTCTCGAAATGTTTCTCGAAAGAGAACGTGACTTGGACGCCCACAATGCTTCCACATTTCTGTCCATACAAATCCCATTCCTGAGCACGATCAATTATATACACAAAGTAATCCACCGGATATTTATTTATACGAAACGCCTTATTAGTTCGGCTTGTCAGATAGTCCAGAACACGAATCCTCTATACATGTACTTTTCGCGAGAGAAAAGACAATTTCAATAATTCTTATTCGATATTTAAATAAATTTGATCGTTTCGAATAGCAAAACATTCAAATATGATTTCAATTGACTAGAGTTTCGTAACACGTTTTGGGAAATATTAATCGGTCTGCAGATAATTCTATAACCTCGTGTAAAATTATCGATTAATCTGTTCACAGTTGGAATCTCTCAAATATACAATTTTGATGTTTGTTCAGTCCTTTTGCTTGTTGCAGCTAATTACTAACTGGATTACATAAATAAGCGATTTGATGTTGCTGTTTCGTATCTACGGGTGCCGCTATTAAGATTGAACAGATTAGATTGAAGCACAACAGTGAACAAGAAATTCACGGTTCGTTTCGGCAAACGTATTTGCCCCGAAGGCAAGGACTCGTCCTCCAATTTTCTACTTCCCAAGTTTCCAAGTTATAGTTTGAAGAATATATACTTTGTGGCGATACGCACGAAACTTGGGTCAATATTGGCTCACGACACGAGAGATTTAAAGCAAGAGACACGGAACAGAGTTTGCTTCCCTGGAAGCTGATCTCTACGGGAATCTCGGCGGCTTGATAGCAGGAAAACTATCTCAACCCCTTTTTTCTTGATATTATTGAATAAAGACTCGCCCAAGTGCGAGAGCTATGAATTGGCCGCTGGCATGTTGTTCGCTGATTGTAGAATCACGCTATCAATATTTTTTAATTTTCTACTTACTGAAGCTTAACATATACGAAAGATGATACAAAATTTGCAAAAGTGGACAATGTCATCTCCATACTACTGACAGTCGAACTGTAGTGAGCTTGATGACGTTACAGATTTTCCGTTACGAAAGATAACGAGTTAAGTATTGGGCGAAATCAATGGCAAGTTTCATCTTGATATTGCGATTTTCTATCACCTGTTTATTGCTAAATAATTTTTTGGCATTATCATATGTCATGAGTGTAAAGTATATTATTTTAGTAAAGTATATATTTTTACTATAGTATATTATTTTTAGTATAAGTAGGTATATTATTTTGTAATGTATATATTTTTAACATTATTATCAGTACTCCTAGACCATAGAACTTTGAAATGTTGAAAAAAATTCCATAAGGACATTAAGAGAAAAATGATTGCGGATAAAGGCTTGTTCCTCGGTGTGTGTACTGTTCTTCCTCGTGGAGAAAGCTTTGTGACGCTACGAAAAAAATGGTTTTTTTTGCCTAAAAACTGAAAATAGTGTTAGAAGTCCAAAAGAGACATTTAAAAAAGACAATTGTCGGTGTTCATTCGTGTGTTCGCAACGCCAAATTGAAATCTCTGTCACTTAAAAATTTCTGGATCGATGAAACTCCGCTCTCGCACGTGAACTGAGCTACAGCTTTTTGTTCTATACAAATTTTGATTTCAAGGGTATTTTAATTTTTTCTAAAATCTCTGTGAATGTTCTAGCGCTGTCAATTTTCCACCTAGCTGGCTAAAATTTTGTATACAAATGGACTGTTATGGAATACTGTTTGATATTGAATTTGACGGAAATCGGTTGTGTTGCGTAGATATTGCACACGTTATATAAATTGAGTACCATCGAAGGATGTTTGGTATTGAATTTGTAAAAAAATTAGTCCATAAACTGTAAATAAATGAAATGTCGAGTTTTTTGAAAAATCGTTACAACAGTCTATCAAGACTGGAGAATGACCAAATTTTCAAAATGCCAGACAGTCGGCAACTGTCTAATTTTATGTTCAATTAGGTGAATCACGCAGCTAATAAATTATCATAAAAATTTTCAAGCAACAAAAGAACAAAAATAACTAAAATAATTGATGAGACATTACACGACAATCTCCAGTTATGTTTTTCATGTCAAATGTATGCTAATAAATTAATGGAGTTTGTTTTAGAAGACATCGGAGCATTGTTGAAAATTAACCATCCGGGAGTAGAACTAAAACTAACTCGCCCACAGTCTGCATTGGTCTGACAATAAGAATTGTTGATCGTATGCTTCGCACAAGTACACAACTTCAAATTGCGGTGCGTGAGAGTGAGCTTATAGGGTGAATGAGACGAATGTAGGCCACCACCATTAATTACAACCCTCGGTATCGCTACTGTCGCGATAACATACTCTCTACGCATCGTTGGAGGGATATAAAATCGACATGGTCGTTTCATCAATCGCAAATATGGCTATCGTAAAATCAGTTGAAAAAAAAGTGTAATGTCCGAATTGGTCAAGTATTTTCGATCCTCAGGTGTTTAGGAATACTGCTAGGCATCTTCTGCTATTAATTACTTTCATTTTATAAGAAGCTCAGATATGAACGAGAGGTAGATAAGGTTAGTCACTATGTGGCTCCACTAATGCCATACTTCAGTACGTGTCCTGCTGACATAGTTCGAATGTTTAATTTTCTAATGTGTTTGAGCTCTTGAGTACCTGATATTTTTTAAATTTGATAAAAATTCCTTCAATCTTTGTAATTTGATTTTTGTTTATAATTTTTCATGGTACTTGTATACCTCCCTCAGGTTTTCGCGTCCCTTTCCCCATGTGATTATTTTCATTTCATTCCTAAAAACCCTCTAGATTTGTGTCTGCAGCCACTCTTTCTTAATGTGTCGCATTTGCACGAGTGCACAGAGAACTTGCATAAAACTTGGCCGATACAGGGTGCTACATTTTACTGTTTCCTGTTTCCCACTTAAGAGTCAGTGCGCAAGCCAATGCACGGTAAAGTGGTCACCCATCGCTGTACTAGCCAATACTGCTTAAGTTAAAAGATCGCTGAAGCTATCAATCGACCGTGCATCAATTGATGTCGGTCAGTCAAGCTCTGTAGTTTTCACGATATAGAGAATGGAAAATTGGTATTTTAACATCTGCCGGAAAACGTTTCTACGTAGTAGCTGAACCACTCGCATGAAGACACTACATGAGTCCAGGTATTTGTCTTCTATACAGCACTGCTCCACTATAACGGCCGTAAGCGTTGTCCGACTAATGCAATCATATTATTTCAATAAATTTCAATCATACTTCTTTTCTGTTTGCACTAAAATCTTAAAATTAGACTAATTGTGTTCAAATGCATCGTAATTAACGAGGCCAGTGAAAATTAAGCTAGTCAAGCTTTGGAGTGACGCTATTGACAAAGAAGACTGATAAATGGTATAGGATTTGCGACTCACTTTTAATAACAAGTACCTATCGCCAAATGACCGGGCTATGTTCTATTGCGAGGGAGTATCGAACCAGTTTTACCAAAGTTTTCCCTGGGAAAATTCTTAGAGGGTCGAGTAAATTCGTTCAGAGCGATTGAATCATCGGGGAAAACCTGCTGAACCTGAGAAGTCGGGATCCCGGGTCGAGATAATTAGCAGGTTCGTGTATGCTTGACATTCATTTTTCACCCCGAAAAACCAACTGAACGTGTCTCGATAAATACATGACTTTGGGAGGAGAGATAAAGTAACAGTTTGAAAATAGCAAGCTGGATGAATTGATCGAACCAGCCACGTATATTCGACTAGAGGATGACAATATACCACTGCAAGAGGTACCATATACAATTCCAGGCTCAGACGCTATATAGCAGATAGGAAACTGTAGAATTGTGGGACCAGGCAGACAGTTAGCGGAGCACGATGCTTGAGAACTAGGAGTATCCGAAATCCCAGGAGATACTCTTCACGTAATGGTTCCTGCACTCGAAAAGAATTCAGTGACAGGATAGAAGCGCTGCCGCCGATAAAGCGAGAGAAGGGGATGGGACATATACATATCTAAGCTTTGTGTCCCTGTGAGCGATAAAGGCAATCCATATATTTGTTTCCATGTAGCAAGATAGAGTGGATAGAACCCGGGACACGAGTAAGAAAAAACGTGAACCAAAGAGAACAAAAAATAGAGGATCCAATGGAGATTTTACGAGTGAATGTGCGGATTTTTTTTTATTGGTTGGAAAGTCTATTTACCACGACTAAGCTTGAAGAGTGGGGATCATTCGGTCCTCTATAAGCCAGTGGGAATCATTGACGTCCTCTATAAGCCAGTTCTTCGCAGTTTCCCTGTGCCCACGTGCAAATACAATACAGGATGCGATCAGAAAAAAAGTGGCTGCTTGTCAGCAGCCACTTTTTTTCAACGCTCAGGGGCATTTTTAGGAAGAAGAGATGAGCATGGGAATGGAAATATAAAATGGAAATGGGAAGAAAAGAGAAGGGACATAAAAATTCGAAAAGGGTATATGATGCGATACTCTAATAATATTATGAAGAGACCGGACAAAAAATTTTGAACTTTTTCAAAGATTCATCATCAATTGATGGTTTGGTTGGTATTATTTGCACCCTTTTTCGGGTCTCTCGGCATATATATTAATCCCAATTACCCGCCCCAAATCCTTCAGCTGAATCTGAAAAGAGCCAAAAACTAGTACGAATGTACTCACGCCACCCTTGTCACATTGAGGAAACTAAACCTAAACCGAGTGTTAGAAAATTCACAGCATATATTTTTTTACAACACATATCTTATTAAATGACCAATATTCCGGCTAAACATAAAATCAATTGAGTAGCGATAACTCCAGTTTGGTATTCGTATGTCTCTCTGTCAGTGTACCCTTGAACACCTAAGCTATAGATGTGATGAAAGCCTTGCGCTTGCACTGACAAATTTACATCAACAACGTCAAAACTTTTCATGATTGCACAAAAAGGATTGAAGCCTTCTGGAAACGTTCCAGAGTTCCCAAGAATCTGTTTATCGGATGAAAAAACATTCAACTAGTTTCTTCAAAAACTCTGCTCCCCGGCGAAACAGAGCTGGCTGGTGAAGAGGTTTTCCTCTGCTCGTTTGTTCGCCAGAATAAATTTTCTCGATAGCGGAATACGTGAAAAGACGACCGAAAACTCTACTGGAAAAATATTGAAAACGCTGTGAAAACGACATAGTTTTATCGCAGGCTGCAGTGTGTTACCGGTGCAACAGCGCTGGAGGCTCATATAGAAGAAGCGTGTGTACCTCAAATGGTAGTATGGTGGGAGTTATAGCTGAGTAACACATATAGAAACGGCGAGAATAGCAGAGAGAAAACGTCCCATGGTAGTACTAGGGTTGCTAACCAAGCTATATATGCGAACCTGAAACATGCAAATCTCCCTTGGCTCGTCTGTTGTGAAAATTGAAAACTCAAGCGTCTCTATTCCGATCGCATGAGGGGCCAAGTTCTCGAGGGTCTCGTGCATATGGAATTCTTTATTCATGCAGATATATAGTGTAAAAAGAACATAAAGCAATCCTCTCGAATTCGCGAGACGAGGGATAAGAAAACTCGAAGCGGGAGTATGGGTACATCACGAAACAGGGATAAGGATGATGCAGAGCAGCATGGTGGAACAGTGACTATCTGACTATCGTTACATAGTAAAATTTATAATGTCAATAGATTCACATAGTCTTAGTTTTCCACCTGCAGCGTAGGATTATATAGTCACGCGTGATCTCCTATTGAATGAATGTCAATAAAATTTTCCGAAAACTTGACACAAACGCATATCGCAAGCTTCCTTTTTCACACCAGGACTCCGGTCGTTTTTGGTACCTACTTTAAAATAAAATACAGAAAGATGTATTGGTCCTCTATGCCTTAAATGTGGATTTGAGTCCCAACACCGAGATTTTCCCCTAAAGGGAATGAATCGTCAGACTATGAGCTCGAAAAATGTGGCCAATTTGTGCTGCGTATGGCCTCGAGGGACCGCGACAAGTTTCCGAAGCTTCGTGGTCGACAAACAATGTTAGACTATTACGTTTCTTATCACAACCCGATGTCATACTCGGTCCCTCAGCTCTATATACGCGGTGAAGAAAAGATATCATGATTATTCATATAAAAATAATAATTTAATTACAGCTATGCTTTTGCGCTATTCGTTACCCCACAAAATGTTTTTACCGTGTTGCTCAGTAATGAATGGCACAACAGCTAGCCGGAAGTAAATTATTATTTTTACAGGAATAATCACTAGATCTCCTCCATACCGTTTTTTCCTTGCATAAATAAAGACTGTTCTGACGGAAGAAAGGCGCTGAATAACACACGACGAGAAGAATGTTGAAACCGCAGATATTTATCATTGCCAAGCAATCGCGATATGAAGAATCATGGGGTGCCATAGAAGTATTAAAGGAGAACGAAAAAGCCAGGAAGAGATTAAAATAACGATAAACGGACGGACAAGAATAACGGTTCTTGCAAATCCAACGCATTAACATTGTTCGTATTTTTTTCAATCAAAAAATGCTTTCTGAGCATGGAAAAGTTCCATCTCGCTGCCATGTATACCTATCGCGATGAGTGACAAGGGAGAGCACTAGGGGGTAACCCTCGTGCAAGCATCTTGGGAAACTGTTTTTTTTCATGCGAAATAACTGCAAGTTCAGGGGAAAAAGAACAAGTTGGTGTAGGAGCCAACGCCATTACAATTGAGCAACCCACACGGTATCTGTGCGTCTATTCACGTCAAAGTCAGCGATGCGATGTCGTAACTTTTTCGCCGAGCGCGGATCGTAATTATCCAAGTTCTCCCGTGAATCTACGAAATACTCACGAGGAGTTTCAATTATGCTCGCCATGCACGTAAGACATAAATCAGCTGCTCGGAGACTTATCGAGGCTAGCTAAGATGGGGGACCCTTATTGTCGAGGGCTAGTCTCGCAAAACCACCGACATTCACAAATATACATTTTTTTCTCAACTGCGGAAGCAACATCATTAGGTTTTCAAGGAAATTACTCAGCTGTCTTATTGCCGAGTTCGGAGCCTCGACGCGAAAGCAAATAACGGACGCTTAATATGTTAGATCTATTGTGCGGATTATTCTGAGACGATGTAAAAGGGAGCAGCGGTAAACGCAATATAGGAGAAACTTAGAGAAAGGGACTTCTCGCTTCTAACGAGACATATTTCTACTGCGATTTTCGGACTATCCATGTGTTGCAAAAAAAAACGTCATTCCCATAAATGCTCCATGGTATATAAAAACTGGTACTGTTAATAAAATACATATGGTTTATTTTATAAACATTGATTATCATATCAATAAGTATTCAGATGAAACAGAATTCTTTCTAGCACGGAAATAAAGACTTCAGGATTTTAAGACTTTGCTGAATCGTTCGATAATTGGTCGAATCTTTATTTATCAGAGTGACTATATGACCATGAATTAAATTTGCGGTGAACAGGTTATTCTGAATTATTGCAAGGCATGAATAGGGTCGAAACGGTTGTTGCTATTGCAACTGTTTTTCAGGAGACATATTGCAACTGTTTTTTAATAGTCATATTGAATGTTCGGAAGTTTTTCTGAGCTTACGATGGCATTACAACTGATACTCAGTAAAATATAGCCGCTTATATCAGCCAGGTTTGTCACAGTTTTCCTGTGCCCTCGTGCAAATGCGATACAGTAGTGCATTACGAAAGAGTAGCTGCGGGCTACACTTTGGGAGGGTCTCAAGGAATGAAATGAAACATAAATATCGAAGTGGATAATAAGGAGTAAGAGATAAGGGAAACGTAAAAGGTGAAGGGCGCAGTATGATGGAAAACTATTGAATACAGGGTGACATCTTTTTGAAGATTTTAATTGTTCATCTGTACCGATGACAAGGGTACTATTGTTTGTGATTTCATTAAAAGCAAGATTTATTCGGACACGGCAGCTGATCACAATGACAATGAGCCCACAGCCATTTCAGGACTTCAACGTAAATATGTGAATACTTACGTGATGTGATTTTTTTAAAGTACAATTGACCGATTGTCAAATACACCTTGTGTTTGCAGAATTTAATTTATTGATCGAGTGGCGTACAAAAGCACATTTTGGCCACAATGATTCCTGGTATCAAAGTTCTTTTTTTATTTTCAAGGAAACGACCAGCTTTAGAGGATCAAAACCCTTTAAGCGATTATTACGTGAACGTGTGTACGTTTCTGTGAGACGTCTTTATCACGTAAAACAAAGCACCAGACGGATAGTAGGCTGAGCAGCCTTCTAACGTTGGTAGCGAATGCTCGCTCTGCTAGCTACATACATACTGTGCTATAACTCGCCATTCTCCCTTGACGCCCTGGCTCTTTCTCTCGCTTATTCTCCCGTTTCAAAGCTTACCGGCGTCCATTTGACCCCAGCGGTTGGCTGAAAGCGTCTATCGCCACCTCTCGTCCCATCTACCACGAACCCAACCTGTCTCCTCCGTTCTTTGTCACTTGTAGTAAACAAAACAAAAAGTTAAGTGGCAATGACACCAAATAAACTTTTCTCTTTAGCCCTGTAGATGATCTCTAGAGCACAATCTCGTGTGTGTATTATTAATCGCTCTTACTAAGCAAAACTATATATATATACGCTCGTACCACGAGTTCAGGATTCATTCCCTACATTATGATTTTTCTCAGCTATAGCAAAACACTCAAAGTTTAGGCGTCCATCGCTCATTCTACCTGAAGAAGAATAGTAGTTTTCGTAGGCAGATTGTCGTTTCTAAGAATACATACATTCACGATAGTGGGTATATAGGAAACTGAGGAAAATATACAATGCTTTCTGTTTTTTTTTGCTCCTTATTTTTTCATCGTCGCATGGAATGATGAGACTAAAGCAACGGCACCAAAATGTACTACTACCCAATAAAGACATCCAAACTTCCTTCGTTTGGATTGTCTAGAGAGGTTGCCAAGGATATGCACATTCTTAAATTCTCAATGTACTGGTATTTTCAAACAACTTGGTTCTAAAAAAAAACGTCTGAGGGAGATGATAACAAGTAACATCATTCTCTACTTAGAACGGTTCTTTCGAAATTTAGTATATGTGTCTTTTAGATCGGAAACCTTCTCTTTAAGTCCGGCTAAAAATGTCTCTGTCAGCTTTTGAAACATTCATCAAGACAATAAAACACATCGGAATTAATTCGAATAGGATTAGTTGGCTGCAAATCCACAGATCTGTACCCAAAAGAGCAAACTGAAACGAAACTTAGGCCGTTTCACGCAATCTATCAATAAGTACTTTTGTTTATTTCCGCTAATCGAAAAAGTTGTTCGCTTCCTCATTTGTGTATGTAAAAATAATGAATCGGCATTGTTTCGCAAACCTTCCGCATAAAGCGTTTTTTCCTCTTTCAAGCATTATATAACTTAAAATAATACCAAAAAGACACCCGGTGCTACGGGAGTAGACTCCGCGAAATCTACATATATATATACAGTGGATTTTTTGTTTCAGATCAGTCAAACGGGCGCAATCGTGGGCACTGATTAAATGCTACCTCTTGCAGTTCAGCGCACTAAGCGAGTACGACTCAACGAAATGTCATATGAAAATTTGTTATGTATTTGTTATGTATAAGCATAAAAAATATTAATAAATATGTACGCAAAAGGACTTTTCAATAGGTCTTACTGTTTCGGCACGAAAAATTCGTGAAACTTCATTTTTAAAATCCCGGTAAAATGGATCCCCCCCCCCCCCCCCCCCCATTAATTCCTAAAGGATTCTAAGGATTCCAGGTTTTTATCCGGAATGCAACTGGTTTGATGGACAATTAGGCAGGACGAACGTATCTCATCGTGAGAATAATACAATTCAAGAATGAAACAGTCAATCAGTCAGAAACACGTCAACTTCCTTCAGGATGAAAAGAAAAAGTGGAGACTCTGCTTTACTGAACCAGCTGGTACCGAAATATAGGATGAAAAGAAGATCGATGCGAGTGTTACAGTATATACTGCTAACTCGGGAACATTGTGCGATCATCGATTCGCGTCGTTGGCACCTTAAGCCATTTTACCTTCGGTCATGCTCCTGTTGCCTCCTCCTAGACCATATCACCAGGAAGGATAGCCAAGTGAGAAAGAAACGAAGATATGGTGTTTGCGTGGCAGCTTTTTCGAAATCGTCTTTTTTATCATCTAGTTTTAAGATGCTAGCACGAATCGTGTGGTATAGATATTTCCCTATCGGAGTGAGTGCGTATAAAAATCAGGCGAGGTCTACACAGAAGACTGTTGGGTCGATCGTTAGTAACAGTATGTGAAATAATCAATAATAAATAATTCTAAGAGTACATCGCATCAAGCAATGATGATTACACAGGCAGAACCCGTAATAACAGGAAAGCAGAACGTTTCAAATACAGTTCCCAATCGTTATACTGAGAAACCGCGAGGATTTTTACATTCGTGGAAAACGTCATTTTCATGTTTGCAACGATAAAGAGAGCCCGATATTCGAAAGGAGATTAGTGATATATAGGAGATAGAGATATAGTATTTAGTATTTCGGTGGTGTTCTTTAGCGGTGAAGTCACCATTTTGAAGGTCAACGAATAAACAACGTAGATAGTTTTCATCATCAAAGATCATAACGCGAGGCTTATCGTTTGGAACATAGATCCTACTGATGTGAGTTTGTGGTCAATTACGATCTATTATTACCGCCTTTATTATAAAGCTGTTTTGTCAAAATCTGGAGCTATAGCGATAAGAAGTACATTGCAAAGCCTCCATCTCTATTTCAGGAGTAGGATTCTCCAAAAGTTTGACCTATCGATAAATAATACATTATAAGATAGTATACCATGTATAAGAGGCCTAGCTTCTCTTATCACATCGTTAAACGTGCCTAGAATCTACAATTACGTGGTTCAAAAAAATTGTTCACGCTGAAGTACAATAAGGGAGAGGAGCGAAAATGGATAAAAGATAACAACGATCATTCGTTTTCTCAGCGACAATCGAAGTCGTTTAGTTTGACAAATCGTCGTAGTTGGTTGTGTGATTCCAGCAACATGGTGGAGAAATGGTTAGAGACATCGGAGAATAACGCCCTTTGGGTATTTTGTGTTCTTGTCCCTACTCAAATGTGTCATCCTTCTTCTTATTCCTCACAGCACGTTCGGTCATATCATCGAATACACGGTAGCTCCATGTACCTTGGAATAAGAGATATGTATTTTAGTTTTCAAGGTGTCGCATTCACCTGATTCACTAAGGGCTTTATTCATTATAGATAAAGTTCAAGGAATCTCTTATCAATGGGAAATGTTGTTAATCCTTCGTCGAGCTGACAGGGGACGGAGAAGGGCTGATTCCATTTTATACTCTGTTATTATTCTCAATACCAAATATTAGACAATACCAGCCTAGCACCAAATATTACCAACAATGGATCAATACGAAATAAGAGACAAGACACTGTGTGTTTATACTGAAATTCACAATGAATTATCAAAACGTTCGCACGTTTTAGCAAACGTTCGACTCCTATTCTTAATGTAGCAGGCATAGGCCTGACAACTCCCCTAAAATATCAAACTCATTAAATTTGGTCTACTGAAGATAGATACATCAAGTCGAAGTATTGTCAAGGGTCCGTTAGTAAGAATCTTATTCTTGACATTTCGACGATAATGGTCTCATGGCATTTCACAAAATTACTGTGTGTTCTTTCTGCAACGGAAGGGCGCTTTAATCAGTGCTCTATTCCATTATGAAGAGATGTAACAGTGCCTCAGTGGCAAGTAATTAAAAAAAAAAGATTTTAACGTTTATTCACACGAAACGTTGAAAAATATTAGGTAACCTGACATATTGCTCAAAATATTCAAAGTAATATTGATCTATTAACATAACAAATCAAACGTCAATTCCTGTTTCAATTATTTCAAGGATCACAATAAAATGTTGCATGATCTTTTAGCTGTAGAAATTCTCAAAGATAAACAGCGGGAAGTCGCAACTTTTCATACAATAAGATATATTATGATGTAAAAGCATGTTTGATTTCCAAGGGATATCCAAAACTCGAAAAGCCACTGTCCTTTTATATATTGTAGCAAGGAAAAAGTAGGCCATGACATCGGGTGCCAGTAACAGAAGGCTAAAAATACTTTGAATGAAACTTCAACTACTGAATAATTGCAAAACAGCGTATTATCACTCCCACATTGTTTCCTGTTATTATCGCGTCACCTGGAAATCCATAAAGATTCTTGCAATATGGCACATGGTAATCATAGTGTATTCCAACCGGTCGCCTGCTCTATTTACACAAGGGATGTGTATGTTGTGCGGGATCCACAGAGCAAGTTGTATATATTCGAAGTGGTGACATTACATGACAAATCCTAGACGACCTTACTGCACAACCCGAGCCATGGCAATTAATAACGGTGCCAGTTTCCTCAAGCCGGCCGGGTGAGTGTTGAGAAGAACCCTCGGCACAGAAGGACAAAGAGACAGACGATGGAGGGAGCATGCGGTAAGAGGAACGAGAAGATGCGTGGACCGGAAGGGAATGGAAGGTTAGCAATAGGACAGAAAGCAACCAGCAGCGGATGAGTTGAGTAGAGTGGGGCGTGAGGGGTGAGGGACAGTAACGCGGGCTTCGCATGGAGTAGAAAATCTTCCGCTAGTGATCCCGAAGAGAGGAACGACTCTCCACCCGGATGAAGGCATTGCACGCTACGCTCTGCAACAAAGATCTCCCTCGTGCAAACAGCCCCGAGTTTAATACAAAGCATTGTGCAGAGGATGGAATAAGGATAGAGCGAACACCGCCCTGTTTCTTGTGAAACCAAGGACTATGTACCCCGAGAATGCTCGAGCCAGATGACTTCCCGACTTATGGGTGCCTCTATATATCTGTCTCATGTTCATTCTTGTGGTATTCTCGTTCTTGATGCTGCCTGTCGTCGCAACATTTCCTCTTTTTTTTCTTATTTGACGATAGGGGTCAGATAATTGTAGCCAGTTTTTACGGACAGATTGCCGCAATAAGAAAGGATATGGATAGAATTGAGAATAGATTATGATGAAATTATAACGTTAACGGTATTTGGCTTATTTTTACCGTAGAGCAGTTCGATAAAGCATACACATAAACAGGATAAAGTGACTTTGAAAAATCAAATATCTGCCTAATCGTTGCCCAAAGTATGAGCGACGTATTTACTAGGGAAATTTTAATGTTTCATATGACTTCATTATTACAAGATAACATCAAGCCCTAGCGTCAGAGTGCACTATGGATAATTATACGTACTCCATGTATAGATATTATGCACGAGGATGAGCCTGTTAGTTGAAGCAAAGAGAATTTGAATGGTTGGCAGGGTGCATAGCCGATCATCTCGTCACGCACCAGCCTCGTTCTTACTCTCGAGTTTCATTTCAACTTTTCGAGCACATGATTCTCATGAAACTTGACAAAACTTGGACTCGAGACAACCGTCACTCTTCTTAGGGTGACTAAGAATATAGTAGTTGATGATACCGTGGGATGCTTTGCCTCGAGCAAGACATGAATGTTTTATAAATTTATCCTTGCTCGAGTTCTTACACAGAGCCCTTACCGTCACTCTTTCGAGTGTACGCGTAAGCTTCGCTCTTTCGCTCACTCATTGCTCCACTCATTGCACCATACTCATTGCTCAAACATACGTTACGATATCTGCAAAAAAAAACTCGCACGGAAGCGTCATGGCTGTAGCTCGGATACAAGCGCATCTACCAAAGCGGCTGAAGACGTATCTGCGTCTTCCCCCTGGGGTTGTTATCGCGTATAGCGTCCCGCTGGGCATAAGGTAGAAGGAAAAGATTTCCGATTATGATACCAGAACCGCTTGAGTGGAATTCGGCCCTGGGAAGCAGGCCAGCTAACGTAATAAAAGAGGACCAAGTATAGCTTTTAACTTCGTGGACTGAAGCACTTTGAAGTGGAACACTCCCAATAAGTTTTTATTCCCAAGCGAAATCTATGGCAAATCACACATATCTCATTTTCCCTGTATCGTCTACGATCTTCTCGGAATATATATCACGCGTCGCTGAAACTTCTCTTATCTTGTGGTCTTTTTGGACACATCGTTTTTTTTTTTTATGCGATGTACAAGAATTCCAGCTATAGTGAATGATGAAAGAAGATAAATTATTAGCAAGATTTATCGTGCCGAGAATTGGTCCCTACGTGCTGATTTCGAGCGACATGATCCTCTACTTGGATATTTTTCAAAATCTTCTAGTCAATTTTTTGAAACTTGTAAATGTATGCGAAAATCCCAGTAATATCTGGGAAACTTTTTTTTCCCTTTAAAAAAAAATAAGAAATGGTCAGAGGAAATGATTAAACAAAAATCCTGCATTGTATGATTAATTTCCTCAGATGAATCTTTTGCTAAGATTCCATGATCCTTTCTTTTGCTTTCTCTCGACATCAATCTCCAAACATTTTTTTAGTCCTCGGGTGTCTCGATCGTTGATCCAGCAAGGTGTAGTAAAGTGTGTAATTGTATGCTAATACCGTATATGTCAAATGAAAGGGATGAAATTCAAGAAGACGAGATGAAAAACGTTCAGGACAAGATGCTTGTACGTACATATGTATATGCCATAGCACAACGCATAACCTTTCAGGATATTCTACAACACCCCAACACAATCCATTATTCACGCCACTTTTTTGGGTACAGGATGGTAAGAGTGAAACTCCATTCCTGCTGTTGCTGGAGCTCCCGATGCGAAACGACAGGACGACGAGAATGGATGAGTCTGCGGGTGCTTCAGATCGTGTACTTTGCCTCGAGTTGACGAGTTTCTTCTCTGTTATACTCATTGCTTCTTCTCTCACTCTCTCCTTTTCTATCTTTCTTCTACTTTCTCTCTTTCTCTCTCTCTTTCTCTCTCTCTCTCTCACTATTTTTCTCTCTTTCCCTGTCCTCGTTTTTCTATCGATGGCATCTTTTTCACTCTCCCCATCTTTCAGTCATGACCGAACCCATGCTTTGATTTGTTGCTAAAAATTTGCTAAGCCATCAGATAAGCCTGTTTAGATCGTATTTATTAACCATTGGAAAAGAAAAAACTTTTTGTCGGTTATCGACATGGCTCGTTTTTCTCTAATCAATAATACCTGAAATAAATTTTCCATCATACCACCAAGGAACAACATATGTTTAAAGTTACCCCTTTCATCCCTCCAGAATTTTTTTACTAAATCTTTCGATTGAACGAATCATCGAACGATCACCGATTGAAAGAATCATAGACGAAATTTCTTAGCTATATCGTAGTAAGACTCAATATATCGTCGGTACTTAAATATGGAGACTTCTGGATCGATTCTCTGATTGACAAAAGCCAAATATCAAATCGAGTTTGGCTCGCAGAGAATTTGGAGCATAGGAGCCATTCCGTGGAAACATATTCAATTCACCTTGACGATTACTCAGATTCGGGTATGTCATGGACAAACTATTGTCCGCCCGATTCCTGAATATTCCAGATCTTTGACAATACCCCCGATGTAAATTTTCTCAATGATAGCATACGAATTACGGGCACATGAGTGATGCAGCGCGTTTCTGCTGTTCAATTATGCATAATAGCAAGAAGCTTTATACCACAGGCAGAATCGATGATGATTTCCAATTAGACCAGGATTCCTTTCGAGAACAGTAGTTGTATTATCGGAGGTTTGCGGTCGGAGTGCAAGCAACAAGGTGTAGAGTGTACGCGCATACATAAATTACGCCATATGATGTATGCGTGCCGTATAGTGCGTATGCGTTTGATGCTGCTGGAGGACATACGCAGTGTACGTATCTTGTAATACAGTGAGTATGACGATAATGGAATATATAGGACGCGGAGACTGAGAGCTTGATCGCATTATCGCAAGACATTGCCGAGGATCGTTGTCGAGAAATCTGACGAGATGACTTTTAATTGAGTTTTATGTATAAAAATCATATTTTAAGTTAAATGATTGCGAACATTTAAAAAAAGAAATCAATCGTTGCTGAAAAAAACGTTACAACTATTCTTTGTTGATAAGTTATAAAGAACCCATAATTCTTATTGATTAATACTGGGTTTATTTTTTGAAACAATTCTTCTTAGCCCAGGTGGATGTACATGTGCAATGTTTCAGCTTGTTAGCTCAAACCATTCTCGATTTATAGTGTTGAATTTTATTTTTATTAAACAAGAGCCGTTGAAAAATGACTTTGGATTTTTTGATCATCGAGAAATTTATTAAAAAATACTTATTGCAAAATAATACCCGTCACGAACCGCGCAGTATGTTCAGAAATTTATGCTACCGTGGCACTCAAGTCTTTCTCAAATACTTATTTTAAGGTGTAAGGTTATGTTCAAGCAATCAAGTGACCAATTATTTGCTTATTCTTTAACACAAAAGGATGAGTTTCATCAAACCTGAGATGCATAAAATAATATTTAGTACTGCCCCAATGAAGTGAATTTTTTCACAATTCGCGTATGTTCTTGTCCATTAGGTAGCGTCGATTTTTCTTTTTAAATGAATTAAAGTCCAGAATTGTGAGGAAGAATTGTATACTGCCTCATCAATGAGGACTAAGTTTAAGTTCGAAGAATTTCGATGTTCCAACTTCTTGAAATCTTTGATTTTTTTTTTTGTGAAAACAATGTTTTTTTTTTCTATGACGAAGAAAGAAGTCCCAGATGACGGGGAATATTTTAGACCAACCCTAAAACATAAAATAACCTAGATCCGAAGCAAAACTATATTATCACTAGATTTTCTTCCATATTGTCTGAAGAAAATTGAACACGTAAGATGGTAGATTTTACGTGACTGTAGATTGGGCGTTCGAGGCCAACCCAAAGGATGATGCCTTGGAGCTTGCTGTGTATAGTATACCAGCGAAGTTTCTGCGTTGTACACAATATTCTTGAATATTATACGCTGGGAGTGTACGGACAAGCCAGCTTCTATCCAAAACCTCGAATAATAGAGTTCGTTGGTGTACGAGGATGTGGTTGAGGGTTGAGAATTCTTGGGCGTTGCGAGAGTTGGCCGAACACGAAGGGGTCACACGATACCGTCTCAACCACCAAAACGTGTCGTGCGGTCTCGCACAATGAGCCCTTCAAGCGCCCAAGAATGCATGTACGTTGCATGTGCCGTCGTAACATTGCACACGACAATCCTTCGGTATCTCACTTAATCCTAGGTGTGAAATCCACGAAGGAGAATTGTATAGAAATGAGGAACTCGAAATTGATCCTTAAGGTAGTCCAGCTGGTACGCTGTAGTCGTTGACTTCATTAGCGTTAAATATAATATTATATACTGATCCTTCCAATAATAATCACGGGTTAACGAGTATTTTTAAATAACTTTTGTTATAAATCTGATGCAATTATTTGTAAAAGTATACTTGTACAGGCTAAAAGTAGGAATAAATAAACGATAAAGTTTGAAATGAAACTTTTTGATTCACGTATCCACATACTAACCCAGCGATCGATTTTTGCTATTTGGGAGATTATTTTTGTGTATCCGTATTTGATTCGATTGTCATAACGTTAAATGATCTTTCCTTACTTCAATGTTTCTTTTTTAATATGCAGTCTCATCTTGAGAATAAATGAGCTGACTACTTGAAGCCTTTGATTCCAATTTGTTCTTGTCGTACGGAAATGGAGATCAAATTTTTAATGAGATAAAAAATGGCTTTTTGGAAAAGAATTCTTTCCAAAAATATCAGGTGTGAATGCCTTTGAAACATACAAAAATCAAAAGCCAATCATTTTTATTTCTCATGTATTGAAAGTTAATTTGGAACTTCTGAGACATCGTTGTGCAAATAATTAAAAATGGACAGCGTTTGGTTGTAAACGGAAGCGCATAAGGTTATGAACTCTACAGTTTGATTGTTGTAAGCAGATCTCATTGATCCCATATAATATCAAAGTTTCTTGAAGAACCTCGAGAAATTTTATGGCTGACGTATCGTCGAATGCCTCACATCTTATTTAAGTTTGAATAGTCCATAATTTGTTTATTTTTATAATAAATGCTTGAGGGCTAACAGTGCTAGCTATCTAATACTGCGCTTTAATTCTGAAAAGATTTTCGACCCATTTCGAAGTCCCAGTATAACAAATTTCGTAGGGTATCATAGACCCTTTGAGGCATATACTCGGAACCCCTCGGGTATCACAAGCTACCCTAGGTCGAAAGCAATCCCTCGGGAAGGTTCTCAAGCAAGTTCCTTGGCTATCAGCTCATGAGAAATCATAAGTTTCGGGAATGTCTAGGGGGGTTCATTATATAGGACGACCTTCGATAAATTGAGTTCCAGGGCTATCGAATATAGCCCTCCCCCCTCGCCAGCCCTTATACTTTAAGTGTTCTTAAATCCATTGTGATATCGAAAAATTTCATATGAGGTAGGTCTTAAGTTATGGGGAGCTTCTAACTGAAATTGGGCAGCTCTGGAACTTAATTGATGGAAGTTAGAGTGTGACAAGCAAATAAACAAATTTTTTAATATACATACATATATGAGATTCAGCTTTTTCGAATCATCCCTCGTCAATAATTTTAAATCCGCGTTTGACAATCGATTACTTTCTTCTGCGTTTCTCGTTTATTATGCTCGTTGGAGATACATATTTATGTATTTCACCTGCGGAAGTTCAATGCCTTCGTATATTTTGCTCGTCTCACGGGACAAGATATTCAAAAACTTTAAAGTCCACAAAAGTATATTGGAAGCCACCCCTTTCCGCGAGACTTTGCATAACAATCTATACGTGCTAACGCATAACTTGGTATGCATATCCCTTGCAGCTAAGAATTTAAGCTCGTAGTGAAAAGCTCAAGAATCGAGACTATACCGATAGAGAAACTGAAAAGCTGGTATAGACCCACGGCCACGAGATCCCCTCGTACACACATACGACGCACAGTCCCTCGGAATTTCCCAGCTCTCACCACCATCCTGGACAATCTCTGCTAGCAAAACTTCATGAATGTAGAAGCTTCAGCACACGGAAGAACACGCATGTACAGTGGGTCACTGCTACAGTATAAATTTGGATCCTTTTGAAGAATTTTCATAGCTAAATCGAAACAATTCTCAAAGTGGACCCTACGAGGTTCACTTTCGGTGTTCAACATACAATTGCACATATGAAATTTACGACAAATTCAAAATGAAACAGTGTGTTGGCACCCATGAAATCAACTGCGAAAAAAAAATCATTTTAATTACGAAAATATTTTGTTATTTTGGTGTTAATCGAATTGTATTTGTCAATTTCCGACTGCACGTAAAGCAAGGAGACATACGTGTATTCCTGAATATCTCATTGAGACATTTTTGAATGGGGCTTAGGGGGTAAAGTCTTTGAACAAGCGACAAGGCACGCTTAAAATATCTCAATTCGTTGTAGCCCGAGGCATGTATCATTACGGATAGAAAGAACTGACAATCGGTTGATTGTTTTGGTTTGAACGAACCCATCAACTAATTGTTACGAATATAAATTAATTTTATTCGCAAACAACCCACATCAAACCAAATCGGCTTTACTCTGTATCTGGTGACTGAGTTTTGGACTATTCTGGTTGTGGTTGTGACTGTTCGTTTTATATGTAGAGAAGTCAGATGTTCACAGTCATTTATACAAACTAGACGCACCTCCAGCAACGTGAAGTCAAACTAGAAGACCATCTGTTATCCACACCCAATCAAACAGTCACGATACGCCCACTCAGGTCTCTTATAGTCGATGGGAGATTTTTAAAGGAAAAGCTTAGATTCCATTGCAGTTGATGACCAACATTTTGTGTCATTGTAATTGCCAGTTTTTTTATTTTTTACTTCAACCAAGGGCACACTAAGATGAACATCAACATCACTTGATGTGGTATAATTTCTCATTTTTATAATTGCGAAGAATCAAACGGGAGTTCAAGGCCCACTTTGCGATTGAAATTATAGGATACCCAAGATTGAATCGAAACTCTGTCTGTGCTGCTGGGAAATGGATTCGAAGAACTATATATGTTAATATTCTTTATGGAAGTCATAGATTGGTGCACTGGTAAATCGATTACACGCTTTTCTTTATCGTTAAGCGATTCAGTGAACTGTAATTGAGATTTCAAGATTGGATTTCAATGTTCCCCGATAGCAGTTCAAAGAGCACTATCAGCGAAAATTTAACGCAAAAGCAGATTAAGAATACAAGACCTTCACATCCAGGCGTTTTGTTCACGGAATAATTTGTTTTACTGACTCTTATGGTAAAACAGAGTGCACGTTAATTTTTGGCCAAGTATGTTGGGGACGTCTATCTAGAAGCCCAGTGATCAGAAAATGTGGAAATGCAAAATCGACATGTACATATTCCGCAGAAATGCTCTTAGGGGCATTTAAAGGCCCTGTGGGAATCTGTACAGAAACTGTTGATCACAAAACTAAAATGACAACTCTACACATTCGGGTATCATGAATTAAAGATTTTCTATCGAAGAACCGTTGTTTTTTTACGGTTTGCATTTCATGCTTACACGTTTCTTTCAATTCAATCGCGTAATATCGTGCGATATAGTATACCTCCAAAGACAGCTCTCCTATATCATTGAACTGATCCCCAAATTTGCACCGTTCTGTGAATTTCCAACCAATATATTTTCCTTCACTAGGGTGGCCATTTACTAGCAAGCAGTAACGGTTGGAAACATTTACGCAATTATTAACCCGGAAATTGGTAGGTATCTTGTTACATACACCCTACTTTGAAGGGTTCTTCCCTTATTGGGTATTTTGCATCCCCTTTTTTCTCGCTTATCCTCAATCCCATTAAACGGCAAAATAAGGGTACGGAAAGCCATTAAATTTATTTGACTACTCGTGATTGTGAATACTCGCTCGGGAGTTACAACGAGTAACCAAGTGCAATAATTTTTGTATGCGTTAAATTCGGTTGAACATACTCGACGAACTGACTTGTTTATAATTTTAGTTGAACAGCACATACAAAGGATCTCAGTCGTGAAGCTTCTGGCTTCTAAATTCTATGACGAGAGTTTGCTATTGGCGAATGTTCCATTCATTACGGGCGAGAAGAGCCGGAGCTGAAAGATCCAATATTAGGAACTTTCGACAATTCGACATTGTTGATAGGGACTTCTCCATTGTCTACGTGAATAGGGTGGATGAAAATTCATGACCGAAAGTTCTACGTTCAACATTTGACGAATCTTCAACGAAGCCTCGTCGGTCAATTGGACTGTGACCACTCAGCATTTATATACAGTGTTCTTGGTGTTTTTACTCGGAACAACGGATGATGAATCCTTAGATTTTCATTAGCAAATAACTTTACCCTTAATTCTGATCTAATAAAGGTCCATGGGGCGGTACGGAAAAAAAAACTTGAATCAATGTTTTATGGAGTAGCTATACGGATTTTTGCTTGATTTCCATCGAACTTCATCCTCCGTTGACCTGCTCGCTTGGGACTACATAGGAGAAGAAAGCGTTGTGGCTCATTGTAATTTTATTTCACTCCCTCAGCCCCATAAAAATATCCCGCAGGTATATTTTGAAAGATTCTCGAAGGTTAACGCGTTCCATTTCTCACGGATATGATGGAAGCTAACCACCTATGAATGGCTTCAAGTGTCCCGAAAATTGACATCATGAAAAGTTTTTCACAAAAACAATACTGTCTCTCTAGACAAGTGAAAATATATACATATTTTATCTTCAATCTTTCATAAAATTAAGCTTTTTTGAGCCCTCTAAATAAACAATTCAACAAATATTGTGTTCCGAATCGTGAAGACTTAAAAATCATAGCATACACAAAAAATTGATACTATTGAATTTTTTTTTAGGGTTCGCAAATATGCAATAATGAGTTTTCTACAACGCATCTCGCATTTACTTACCGAGCACCACTTAACCAAGGTTTTTGCCAGTCTCCTGAAAAAGACATCGCCGAGGATCTCAGCGTTTAACCGTATGACGATAGTGAGATTTTTTTGTTCACTCTACATAGATAGCAAAAGTCTAAAAAATATATTATTTTTTCACTTTTACCGGTACCACTCTAATTTTTGCATACAAAGGTTAAACGACTGTCTCTCTTGCCTTGGCGAGCTTTCCTTGATTTCAATGATGACTGATGAGAAATATTATTCCAGTATAATCGCGCCACACCGGGCGCATTTGTACGCTTGTGTACGATCGCTGATCGCCCCAATCGTGTTGTTGACCATTTGCAAATGATTAATGATGTCACAAATCGTTCCGGCTTGAACCCCTTGAAAGATCGCACACCTCATTTGTTAACGATCTGCATATCAATAGCTTTTTCCTAATCTCGATGAGCTCAATCAAATAAGCCTGTCGGTGGTTCGCCTGACGTGTGCGCTTCCTATGTGATAGTTTATGTATAGCAATTGCAGTGAATATAGAGTAATGAAAGAAGAGAATTTGATACATTGGTTTTGAGAGAAATCTCGAAAGCTTCAGACTCAAGCTACGTCTGTAAATTCACGAGCCGGAAATTAACGGGACTCGAAGTAATGAAGTTTCGATCATAAATTATAGCTATATGATGTATGCGAATGTAAAGCAGGCACATGGTTGAGATGTCGAGTTATCGAGGAAGAAAAATAACGAGGAGATACTCGTCTCTATAAATTATCACGTACTCAATTTTTACACTATGGAGCTGGGAAATTTTTCAAGCAAATCAAATGTTATGAGTACTGACGGACACATTGACTAATGAGTAACTCCCTCTTTCCTCCCTCGAAAAATTTTGGCGATCGAATCTTGACAAGAAGAGTATCAAATATTTTTTTGCAAAGAAGTTCAGTTAGTTCTCAAATTAAACTGTCGATTCGCTTATAAGGCACTGCATGGCTGGACTCGAGTGGTATCGTATAAATAAATAACACATACGAG
The DNA here is from genome assembly GCA_963564615.1 of Rhorus exstirpatorius. Classification (NCBI taxonomy): domain Eukaryota; kingdom Metazoa; phylum Arthropoda; class Insecta; order Hymenoptera; family Ichneumonidae; genus Rhorus; species Rhorus exstirpatorius. Next base: position 18,661,178 of record OY751319.1, on the reverse strand, counting down.
GGCGGAAAAGTATCGGAAACGTCATTGCGATGGTCGCCGACCTGGTGAGACGTCTCTGTTTCCACATGAAATACAATTTCATTGAAATTTCGTTGCGTTCGTGGGGCTTTGCAGTCTCATTCAAAAAGTATGAAACTAAATAAAAATGTTTCTAGAATCTTTCCACGTGCAAGCTACACGTTAAATTATCCTCCATGCTGTCGGATGAATTTCTAAATATATACCCGAAAGAGTATGTATTCAGTGGTGAAAATTCAACACCTTTTAAATTTATTTATCTTTCCTCCTCTCACTCCTTAGACATAAAATTCTCCTTGACATGTTTATCATTCCTTGCACGCGAGGAAGAATCGATCGGCTACTCTCATGTATCGAATTCGCGATGGCGAAATAGACCTGGAGTTTGAGGGGGGGAAAGAAAAGTAGAAAAATAATGCTTGATAAATCGACGATGGAGAACGTCCAGACGTCCGATAACGTGGAAATTCGATAGGAATGTGAGTATATGCCGCAATGACAAGCCATCAGCCGGCATCAGGGCACACGATGTTCTCTTGACTTTCTCTCAATTTATTTCTTGCAAAGGAGAGGATACCCGTCGGGTTTGGGTTGATTCGAGTGGAAGTATCGCCGAGGCAGCTCTCAAAGTCACGACATCGCGATGTAAAAAGTGAGATAAAGATAGTCTTTCAGTGGTTTTTCGTAAATAGTGATACGCAACACCCTGTTAGATCCATCGCATCTCGTCTATATACGAATCGGTAATACGATATACGTAAAACATGTCATCTTAATGACATCGAAAAAAAGAGAAGAAAAACTTTTCATTACAATCTAGCTCTAGTCGGGTTAAAGAGAAGAAAAAATTGACGATGGGTTGAATAGAGTCACATATAGCGAAGACCGAAGGAATAAATCAATAATGGATGCTGGAGCGGGGGGGGGGGGGGGCGAGTAGAAAGGTCCATGAAAAGACTCGAGTGAGACAGCTGGGGTAGCTGCCCGACCGTGAACTGCCGTATCTACTTCATACCGCTGCGAGCTCTTTCTGAGACTTCCTAGTATTTCTTAATCACAACGACTCTCATGCTTAAGGATCTGCTGTTCTTACAGTTATTTCCAAAGAGTATGAAATCTTTTGAAAGAATTATTGCGTTCTACCAAGCTTCGAGCTAAATTGGTGCCTGTTCGGAACAATGCAGTTGACATGGAAAGAGATGAGTAAATAATAAACCATGTAAGAGTTTCCTAGTTGATCGCAATGGTCCTGAATACACATTCCCATTTAATTTTTTCCACATATATATAGAAGATTTTTAAAGGACGGTTATTATTCAATTTAGCGAGAAGCAGTGAGAGGCCTCTGGTTTTACTATATACATTTTTTGAAAAATTTCCGATAATGCTCTAACTTCCGTAAATGTTGAGAAATCGGGCTAAAATTGTATATACGAGGAGAAAATATCGTTAACGAATATCGCTAAAAGGGTTCGGTTTTTATGACATTTTTCGGAAAACAATCGGACAAAACCGAAAGACCAAAATTTAAAAACTTAACTGAAAAACCTAACTGTATGTAACTGAAACTGATGCATAGCTGCAAAACTCAAGGAAAAATAGTTTACGTTACAGAAACTGCATTCCGTTTCCTCACAATTTTTGAAGACTAACAGCCCTTCCTTCATGTGAAAGCATATGCTTATAAATCCACTCACTCATTGAGAAGTTTTGTAAGCCAAGAAAAATTCCGAGAAATCAAATATACACGCCTCAAGCTTTTTTTTTTGTGAGAGATTATCTTCACATGATACACATTTTTAATTACTTATTCTGACAATCCTCGAAGAGGTCCTCTCTATATCTCTTCAAGAGAGGCGAGTTTTTTTTTAAATTCAATAAACACGATGTTTTCCTTTCACTGACCCGGATTATCTCTTTTACCTGCAATAAAGGATCGTGATTGAGATGAAGTAAAAAAGATAAATTGCCAAGATAATTTGACCAAATCCGTTGCCTCAATGCTCAATGGTTCATGCAACTGATATTATAGCAAGTTTCCAAATTTTTGCGGACCTTTTATTCCCATTGGGGAAATAGAATATCAGCGGTTATTCAGGAAAATTCATGCTGAGAAGCAACAAAGAAAGAGGGGAAAGACCGAATCCCGTGTTGAATAAAAGTTCTTTCATTTACAGAGTAATCACCAGATCCCGCGGGACCCGTTGGATACGTTGAGACCGTTATTGCGGTAGGAGAAAATGAAACGTAAAGTGAGAGGAGGCAAAGTGACGGAGGGGGATAGAAAGAGAGAGGTAGAGGTAGTGAAAACCGGATATACATGAATCCAAAGAAAAACTTTTCCCTCTCTGGGCTTTATTTTAGCCTTTTCGGAAACAGCTAATTGCGGGCTTCTGGCTGCATTGCAACTCTCTAAGTATCTCTGCGCTATTACTGAATGTTTCTATCAAGGATTTCCGGTGGGAACCTTAGAAATTTTTTTTTTGTACAAAATCATGGACTATCGATTGAGTATAGTGGTGCATTCTGCGTTTCTCGCGGAAAGGAAGATTTAGGGGAAGGTGGGGCAAAACCGCCATGTGGGGCAAAACCAACCACAAAAAAAGGCCTATGAGCGTTTCCGTGTCTAAGGTAGTGTAACAATGCTCTATGCAACGCGGTTTTGCTGTAAGCGATTTATGAACACCAGGAAAGTGGAGGGAAACCGACCAACCTCCAAAAAGTGGCTATCGGACATTTATCCGCGTCAAAGTGAGTAAGAAATGATGGAATTCAATGTGTTTTCGCTAAAACCGATCAAAGACTGGATCGGCATTTTTCTCTATACCCATCCCGGAAAAATCTTATTGCTGCTAAACGGAGGTTCTTTAGCATGCGACTGGGCGAAGATGAAACTTTATCTACTCACACATTCACTTACATATCGATTGAAAAGCGAAAGACACATCTAAAGTAGCGAGTTTTGCAACACAAACCCGTTTGAGTCCCAAAATAGACATTTAATCCGTTTTAGATCGAAATAATGGCCTATAAGACCTTAAAGTGGCAAGAATTTCCATTTTTCTCCAATTATAGGCCTTGGTTATTGGCCGGTTCTTTTAATTCGAGGTTTTATCAGCTCACGCGAGAGCACGCAACTATCCCACTCTAAGAATTTTAGTTTCTTTTACTGAAAAAATATCAGAACAAAAATTCAAAAGAATGATGAAAAATTGAGGCGAACATGAAATAGCTTTTATTTTCTCAAACAAACGTCTTATTTAAGTGGATCTTTATGCCAAGTAATTACAAGGATATTTTTAAACAACTATTGTTAATCACTCTTATGATGCTATTATGTACGTAACGTTTTTCGCGAAGTCTCAAGTGCAGTGCGATCGTGGTCGAAGATTCTGCGAAGTGTGTGATCCCACAAAACAAGACTCTGCTTAAGAAAGAATGTCCACAACTATTAATACAAGTTATCACACACTTCCTGGTCCCTTAATTGTGAACTTCCAGGCACACGTGGCAGAGTCGCCTACCTCATAGAGATGCAGCACTTTTTCGACCAAGTGATTAATGAATACCATGTCAGGAGATGAACCTGATGATCGATCGTGTCGTTATTATATATTTTCTCTAAATGTCAGATGAATGAAGATTAATGGCGCCGGACATATGTTCTTTTTCCGCACATCATTAAAAAACAATTGGTAACAATAGCTAGAATGGTTATAAGCAGCGAGTATGTTTGAAGTTAATCAACTACTTGCTGTTATATTTTCACGACAATTTTCGAATGTTCAATTATCGTACACTTTTTCACTGACATATGAAAATGTCCACACTTGTCACTAAGCGAATACGAACGGGGAAAATTACGTCATGTTCCTAGTAGTTTAGGAAAAAGTGGACTTCACTGTGCCAGGATTGTTAATCCTATAATTATGATAATTATAATTATAATTATAATTATAATTATAATTCGAAATCTGTGACCTCAGACGCCCAGTTGGAAATATTCTTAAAACCAAATTGTTTTTTTTTTCGTTAGCTATATTGACTTTTCTCATCGAGATAATTTAGGTCACCCATGAAAAAATTATATTACTGAAATAAGTATAACGTGTATTCAATTATAATATATTTGCATTAAATATTATTTACATGTACATGAGTAAAATATAAATTTCATACACTCCTGGGAACAAGAAATAATCTGTATTTTTTATCTTAGAATATAAAGCACGAAATAATATAAGTATATAATAATAAATAAAAACGAAAAAGAAACCGAATGTTCTGATAAAATCTTTTTAGTGTCTCATCGATAACATTTCACAATTATGATTGATAAAACTCAGTGTACTGGGTGTCTCAGGGAACACAGTTCATTTTATTAAAAATTCTTATCTCATTGAGACACCCTATAATTCACATAATTATTTACTTTCCAGTTGAGGCCGGTAACCCATCTCCTTAATTATTCGCGTGCTCTTATCAGCGTTGCCGCAGGATTTTGGGAATTCTGTGCCCACAATCACTGTCGAGTTAACCTCGCAATGTATCTCCCGCGAATATAATTTATGACACACCTCCAACGTTCGTAGAGAGGGTCAGAAGATTCGTGATATAATTTTACTTTTATCGTGCAGAATCCTACGGAATGAATCACCCCCTAAAAATTCACGGGGGTTCGTTTTTTTTTTTTGATCTTTGATCGCAATAAGTGAATGGGGCAAGATGAAACAATTTTAATTCTGCAGAAAGAAAAAAGTGAGTGTCAAAAGTTTTAACCGCTTCTACAAGCCTGGAAAGTCTCTTTCTAAATTCAGAGGAGAGTTTGCGATTATGAGTTTAAGATCCGTGACAATAAATTTCGTGGTATTCCTCAAACTTCTCAGTAGAATATTATGAATAGGAAATTTTTTAGAGCGAAAAATCGCTAAACAGTTGATGGAAATTGTAAAACGAGGTAATAGAGAAGGATGGTCTATGAAGCTTGTGTATCGAACGGAGAACCGCGCCCACGTCGTAAACGATCTCCTCTCTCCTGTGTGCGTGTGTGTATATACATATGACACATGGCAAAGAATAGTCACTGGTTTAAAATTTTGTGGAAAATCTAGAGAGAAAGAGGAAGAGAGAGAGAGAGAGAGAACGATGAGGACGAAGACATGCGTTATAGGTTGAGCAATGTAGTCGCAGTGGTTTCCGGACATCTGAGCTCGACGGAAAATTCATGAAGCTACCGAGGGTACTATAGCATAGAGCAGCGTAAAGTACGAGCCCTGAAAGATGGACGGGGCGTTGCCTCAAGGATTTAGCTCAGCACGTGGAAAAGCTACGACGCACACTTTGGCGATGCGACGCTAGAGATTTTTCTCGCGTGTCTCGTTTCCCAACAGCGACATTTTTCTCAAACTCCTTACTAAGAGCTTCCGCAACTTAGCACTTTGACTGAGTCACGTAGCGCGTCTTGGAACGAACAATTTTGTCAATTGAAAATGATTAATGTTTCACGTGCATAGCGCCAATTCAATGCCCGATTGAACAATGATATGAGCAAGTTATAATAACACGATTTTCAGTCACAAATACGACCTCGTTTTTCAATGTTGGCAGTGATATTGATCGCCATCAAAATTCTATCAGTACATCTTGTCGAAACGACGAGTTATCAATTATCCGATTTTCATTAAAAGTTCAAAGAAATTTGAGAAAAATTACGTGAAATGTGTGCTATTCTTAAACGTATTCAAAATTAAATTAGTACAATACACGCCGAATGTTGAATAACTTTTTATATACGTACAATTTGCAGTGGTATTTATAAGGTTCCCCGTAAACTTATTTCAGACAATCGATCCTTCAACATTTGATCAGAGACAATCGATCCCATAACAAAGCGCTTATGCCCCAAAACCTTTTTTCTGAAGCCAAAATATCTCAAAATAAGCATAGTATAACATATTAAAACATAGTATAACAAAATAAGCATAACAGAGCTTATGCCCCAAAATCGTCTTTCTGAAGCCAAAATATCGCAAAATAAGTATGTAGAAAACGAGGCACATTGAAAACCCAAATAGTGCTCGAGGCATAAATAACAATAGAAACAGGCATCACAAAAAATTGACGTGCACGTTCACATCAGATATTAATGATATATCAACATGGACTCTCCGTCTCGCCAACGGAAAGTAATCATGAAATGACAATCTTACAAACGTTGCTACCATCAAAAGCACGGTTATCAAAAGTCCGATCATGAAGCTTCGTTTATTCCCCATCCCATGGCAAAAAGAAAAAGTCACACGCCGTTATCTCACGATATCAATGTTCAATCAAGGATTTAGCTCTTACTTTTTCCATTACCGAAAAGCTCGCCGAGGTATTTGGAATTTTTCTGCGAAGCATCAACTGTCTCACATTCGCACGTAATATTCCAACTGTTCTCGCATTTCGTATATTTCGGAATCCCCGAGATTGCACTGTATATTTGCAATTGCGACAGCCATTCACTATACACACACATACACACCTCAGTTCTCCGAAATGTCGGCTGAGCGTGATCACGTTTCTCCACCTCCAGATATCTATACCATACAATCTTCATAAGCCAACTTTTACGACCCAACTATCATCAGGACCCAACTGTCATGTCATGATCCAACTGTCATGATCAGACTATGACGAATTGACTATCACGAACCGATTGTCACGGCCCAATTGCCAAAACTCAATTCTCCGGATCAAATTGTCAAGGCCCAACTATCAGAGAGCTCAACTGTCAGGGCTTTGCTGTCATGATCCAACTGTCACGAGCTTATGAATATTTCACATTCATATTATCACGACTAAACTGTCCCCAATCTAAATTATACACGTAATAAGCCGCGACCGAATAAATCCTCATTGCTTAACTCTTCCCAGTTCCTACTGTATATAATTGTATTGAATTGAATATACACATTGGTTGAATGGTCGATATCACAATTGTCACCGTCTGTACGCCAGAAAAATTCCTGATTGTTATAAGCTTGCACCACATGAGTAAATTTCTTTTCATCATTTTCAGTTTTCAATTAACAATTAATTTTACACCTTAGAATGTCGTCATCTATCAGTATTGTGTAGCCGAAGAAAAGGGGAAAAAAATGTAGGTCAAGGGTTGCGGTTGGGTATTGACGCAAAGTAATAGGAAATTCTTGAAAATGCTCTTGTGGTTTATGGGGTTTCTAAATAGAATTCTTGGAAATTCGAATAAACGATAACAAAGCTTTGGATTGTATTGCGATGAGAAAAATCGTTCCATTGTTTCGTGCACCATTAAATCGCTCGATCGCCTGGAAAACGAACGTGCTATTTCAAGCCTGACCCTGAAAGAACTTTCTCCTGCCCTTGCAGAAGTCCACTCGACAATCGAATCGGTAAGTTCAGTTATGTTCCTTTTAAAATTTAACACGTTGATAGAGGAAATTTTGCATTTCAGAGCTGCCAGCGAAGGAGAATGTACTTGCCCAATATAGCGAATGAGAATATATAGAATATTTCGATTGGCAGAGAGAACAGATTAACGAAGCATGTGGGTCGAGACTTTGAAGTATTTCAGGACAAAGCAGAGATATTTAAACAGGGGAAAAATCCCTTTTCCAATAATAGTTCATTTTCCAAATAGAGTTGTTTCGTATCGTGGTCGGAATGTGTGTGAGAGAAAAAGACATTACTCTCTGTAGGAATGACTCGGAAAGCATCCATGGTTCCAAAACTAGGACGTTTACCATGCGCATAAAAAACTCTGGTAATAATTTTCTTACGAAATGAAAATTGTTTACTCGTTAAATCGTATCAAGCAAAAGTCGGGGCATATTTTTAATTTTTTCTTGCAGAAAATTATCGCTAGGTTCCCTGCCATTTGAGACCTCATTCACAAAATGCATTTGTTGCATTGATTTTATCGCGAAATGCCTGGTCATCGCGTTATTCCATCGATTATCGAGTGGGACGAAATTTTCATCTCTCGTTATTGCATAGTACCTTTCTCTCACGCGTTAACATCTGTCATTTAGGCAAATTTGATCATCGTATGTAGGGCTGACGTTACGATACGTTCCAATTATTCGTGAACCGTTGGAAAGTTTAATTGAATAAAGCGACCCGTCAGATGGCCACGATTTATTCGCATCAAGGATGTGCGATTTATTGAATCACATTTGTCCATCCAGCTTGAACAATTGGCCCTCGCAGTCCTATGCTAACATACAAGATACTCGAGTAGATAGTTTGCATCCAACGAAGAATATAGTACGGAGCTTTGTAATTGGAATCACAGTATATTAAACCTCGAAGCTTTCTAATTAAAACTGGACAGCAGTGTCGAAATTAAACCTGAGAAGTTTCTTCTTACGTATTTTCTTTCGAGCTCTATGCACATCTGAGAGCTGCGAAGCCGAGAAAACGCGCGGTGTAATTATCGGAGGAAACATGAGTCACGTTGAAAGTAAGAAACGTTCTTTTGTGAAATTGTCTAGCGCAATTTTGTATACATATTTTGTTTATGGACATCATGAGACGCGATAGCGTCTTGACGCTGAGCTTATCGGCTCTTAAATCGATTAATTCAGCCTGTCTTTGTGGATAACATAATAATTTATGGTCCTGGCCCTAAATGTGGTTCAATGGAATAACAAATTTCAATGGACGACTCTTCCGATAGATTTTTCTAGTTTTGAATGAATCACTTGAGTTTCGTATGAATACAATTGTTTCCGGAATACTAAATATCAATTATACGGAAAAAAATCACGGACAGGGAAACCTGGTGTAAAAAATTAAATGTAGCTATTTTGTACCTCAGTATCATGGCCTGAAAATCGAATCACGTCGGAAACGTGGATAGTTTATCGATTGAAAAATTAAATATTTCTCAAGTACCAACAAAGCCGAGAAACGAGAAATGATGAGCCATGAAGAGGGAAGACCTTCATGAACTAAAAATTATCAAGAAAGAATAAACTGAAAGATTGTCGTAGATTACGACAATGTCATACAAGTTCACCAACGAATCAGCATTTTACTAGCATCGAAAAAGATATCGATTACGGATTATCAATTAAACGATACCCAAGAGATAATGTCTGAAAAACTCATTATTGTTTTTTTTTCTGTAGCTCTCCCTTATAACAAGAGACGTGGCAAGGTCTCGATATCAGATAAGTTAAAGCAGTATTAGGTGATATTGTTTGGCGAAGTGCAGCCCGACCTGTTTGCAAGAGTATCTCAAAGAAATTCAGAATAGTCCGTGACTGCAGGATCATTTATTTGAGATGGCGATCAAACTGAGGGACACGGAAGAGCGGAAAAATTCAGAGAAAAGTATCGAACAATATGTAGAAAAAAGTTACTCCATTTATGGTAATAGTTTTCGGGGAGAGGAATGGTAAGTACACAGGCTAGCAGATGTATCGCGGAAGACAAATTCGAGTGCAGTGATGTTGAATAAGCATCGTATAAGATTCCAGCATAACTTGGATACCTATATACCTCTCGATTTATTGTTTACTTTCGAACCAGCGTTCCACTCTGGACACATGTTCAGAATTTTTATTATGCTAGGGAATATATATACATACAAGTATACAATATATAGAGTGTATGCAATGCAGCTGACACTGCAGATGTATAAACATACAGAAGGCTTGACCATTTACCAATAAAATAATAATGAAATATTCAAGAAATGTTTTCCAATATATGGTCATAATGGTAAAATAATCTTGAACATATTACGATTGTGCGAAAGAATACAGAAAAAAATTGAGTTGGCTTTACGATGCTTAAGGCAACCAAAATTTTTGTTGTACTAACTAAAAATTTGTTTGAACGTCCCTGAACGCAGGCGTTGTAAATCCAACTTAATTTTTTTTCCCGTGAAATAATGAAAGTTGTATTCTTCTGAAGCTTTATGCAATTAAGATTGTTTCGTAGTTAAACTCATATTTTTTTAGTTCGAGATTTTCAATTAATCACAGGTTATTAATTACTCATCTTCAGCCTGACAACTGTCAGATAAAAAAATTGCTCAATATTATGTTATTTTGCCTTCCACTGTCATTCACCTAGCAAGAATATGGCTCTGGATGTATTTTTAACCTTCGTTTTTTTACTACTGTATTCAATCCTATATCCTTTTCGGGATTTTTCGTCTCTTCTCCATTTTTTTCCATTTTCATTTTTTTTTTCTTTGAATCCCTCCAGTGTGTCACCCGCAGTCACTCTTTCTTAATTCACCACAGTATCGCATTTGCACGAGGGCACAGGGGAAATCACGGAAAACCTCGCCATCACATACGGCTGAGTTTCAGTTAGTTGTATTACCATCGGAAAATCAGAAAAACTGCCTTCCACTCGGTAATCAACGCGCAAAACAAAGCGTGGCTAAGCGTTCACCGATCCCAGTATTGGCCACGACCGATATTTCTCAACTTCGGAGGCTGCCAGAGAGCCACTGAACCGTGCATCCACTGTTGTCGTTCATTGCACATTTATCCATTTGTTTCATTGAGATGCATGTTATGGCACTTTAAACCTGTCGTGGTATCATCTGTCGCTCAAATCAACAATGAAATAACCAGCTTTTTATTTCATCGGAACTCCAATGCTAATGCGACATACCAAGGAAACTCAACCAATGATGCTAATGGATCCTCATCAATCAGCGGGGAGGTACATTTTGAAGGCACGGAATTGCGAGGGAAGACTTCACTTCGAGCACATTGCTCGTGATGTTTGATAATGTATTAGGTGATTAGTGCTTCTATCGAAGATTGAAAAAAATAGACACCCGAGGAAATATGTACAAAAAAAAAACTCCCTGTAGATGTTGACCGGGGGTATTCCAGCGATAATTAGTTTTTCTGATCAAAGAGCTAAGCTGATAGGAACTAGGATTGATCAAGCAAACAATTATTACCGTGCAAATAGTTCCGTAAACGTGGACAGAAAATATTTGGATTGTGAGCCACCCGAAACTCTTGTATCATAGATCGCTGAACTCTCCCAAATGTCAGCATTATGATTGTAAGAGAAACTTCCTATCATTCCATTTTAAAAAGTGGAGGCAACCTTCATCCAACTTTAGCAACTCCACAAAAATCGAATATTTAAAATAATGAGCTCTTTCGTATTGCACAACTTTAATATAAAAATTTTCTCGATAACACCAACAGCTTGGGATTACTCTGTAATACTTCAAATTCCTCATCCCGTATATCTGACCACGTATACATGTTGAACACGTTCCAACTTATGTCCAGGTCGTACTTTGTTTCGATGGTGTCTGAATCCACAGGAATTAGTTCGAGCACCGGAGAAGCTTGTTCCTTGCATCTTTCCACGTGCAAGTATACTCGTGTTTGATGTCACGCAACGAAACTAGAAAGCCAAAGAGACCGGGAGAGCCAATACCAGACGACCGTTGCCCGGTACTGTTCAACCGGGAAGCGATCAAGCAACAACATATTCCGATCACGTGAAGCTCGAGCTCGCAAGCCATTAATGACTTAACGTTATTAAAGCACCTCATACAACCCTTGCGGAGCCCCGGCTATCGGCTAATCCATCAGTCCGATCAAAGCCCGGTACATCACTCAACCAATGGCTATGGGATATCAGCCACCGATGCTCATCTCTCTTTCTCTCTCTCTCTCTCTCTCTCTATCTCTCTATCTCCAGCTCTTCATCTATCTCCGGAGCTATGTCGACGTTTGAACAGGTTGGAATTCACACCGTGATTGTAGTGGGCGGTACAGAATGCACGACAACTCAATCGAGTCTAAATTCAATATTTAGTTGGTGAGCGACAAGAGCGGGTTTCGCCTCTGGAAATTTAAAACCATCGTTTGGTTCATCACCAAATTTCATATAACCTATGGGCAATGTTGTCGGTGAACTGTTTCGACGTAAAATTCCAATTTCTCGATGGAAATTGATTTGAGGACTTATGCAAGGTCTTTGCGCTAGAAACTTTCATCTCCGTTATTTCAGAAAACAGATTGCGTTTTTCGTTGATTCCACGTGATACGAGAGTTACCATCAGATATCGCGAGGGCTTACCCCAGTACCCTCGCCAAACGATGGCCCAGCAATTTCACATCCGATGGAGAATTCGATTCGAGACTCTCACACACAAAACTGGATTGACCTCGATTTCAAGAGGCTTGGTGGACGAAGGGGACGTATACGAATGGACATGCATGTACTAAACTCATACGCGTGCGAGAACGAAGCGATTGTCGTTGTACGGTATAGGTAGGGTGGGGGGGTTCATCGGGTAAATCAATGAATTCAAACAGTTTCGATCAATTATTTTAATATCGTAAAGCAAGTAGTTCTTTACATATTAAATATTCATTTTTAGCCCAAGCCCAGTCGAGTTACATTCACGACCATTAAATTGGTAACTTAGATTGTTTGAATATGAGAATCATTATTATGATTACACAGGAGGCTTTTGTATTGTAAGCTTTAAACCCAGAAAAAGGGTAAAACAGTTATTGCTTTCTAAATATAAATGTATTGAAGTTCCAGCCCCTTCCACGCATCGATCTCATTTATCATAAACTTTAATCATTTTTTGAGCCCAGCGAGCTTCCACAAACTTATGGTATAATATGCCATTATGGGCTTATATATTGAGACAATGTTTTGTACTTTTTATGTGCGCTAGATTTTTCCATAAAGAAGACTGTTTTTTTTGGTAATGGACGATACGTCATACGTCTGATTAACGAATGACTTATAACTTCATTTTTTTTATTCTCCACATTTTGTAACTGTAAACGAAATTACGATTCTCATAAACTTTCTGACTTGTAAATATTTTTATTGTTCGTTACGTTGGGAACTCATTTTTTTTTTTTTATAAAAAGCTTTATTTAAATACAAATATTGTCACATTTGTTATTGTGCGAAATGGCAAATACAATGAACCTTAGTTGAATAAATTTATACTCTTTTCTTTAAAGTATAGGGCACGCATTCCTTAAATTGTTGAGTTTTTCTTGACTCAGTCCGGTTCCCCAACAGTGGAACAATAAAAAGTGTAATATTCTGCGAGTCCAGTACACTAATGCATGAAAGCTCGTGAGTTAAATTGATGGGGTAGAAACAAGATAGGGTAAAATATTTGCAATAAAAAAGACACGGTGACTATACTTGAGTTATTGATTTCTCTCCTCACCGAGCCTTGTCATGATGACGCAAGAGGAACGACTTGGCCAATCGTCGGGAAATGTGTTACGTGAAGTTCTCATTGCCAACAATAACTTGTCAATTAAATGAAGTGCACTTGTACGGAAATTACGTTATACGAGTCCGTCAATCGAGTGTGCGTCGAGGAAAGTTCTAGACTAGCATTGGTGTGTGGCTTGCGGTAAATGCTCAGCCGAGAGGTAAGAGGGTGAGGATGAAATGGGAAGAGAAGCTCGTCAAGGTAAAATTAGGGCACATTTATATCGTTAATTCACGGAAAAGCCGGGTATACAGACACGGAGAAAGGCATAATTTTGCTGCTTTAAAGCAACACTTGGTTTCAGTAACGATCTGATTGAAGTAATGAGTTTTGAGCGAACTTCACGGCTTGACGAGCTGACCTCGTAGGCCTCCAGTGACTAAGTTTTCGTAATAACGAATAATTTTTGCTTCCTGCGATTTTTTCTTGCCACTGGCTTTGTTGTCGTCAACACACAATTCCAGATTTTCCAGTATCCATCACGGATGGTCTTTTCTATCGTATAATATGGGGGTATAAAGAAATATTTATGGATATAAATTAGTGAGGATTATTATCGGTAATTAGGGAGCCAAAATAAACTTGATAGCATTAAGTGTTGAGATAATCTACCCTCAGCCAAAGAGGAGATACCGCTGTATGTCAAACATAACCGCGAGGGATGTCGTACCTCGAGAATGCCACAGCATTAGTCTTCCAAAAGAGCTGTGTACTTAACCACAGCCACGCTGGCAATGTGGGCAACAAGAGGTAGAACGACAACAGTTTATCCTTGGTTTTTCAGGATCATTCCGTTAGATGTTCTCGGATCATCGAGACCCTAAGTGGGGCGGTCAGGTTGCGAAGGATAAGAATGAATTCCACTGGTACGATGCGAAGAGTGAGCAGCAAAGTACGCTCGATGTGGGCACAGTGCCAATCAGTAGCTATCCACTGACATCGATGTCCTCATGGCTTCAGGAGGCTCTGCTCGAACCTAAAAAAAGTGACGGTGACTTGAAACTTTAACAGCATGTTCGCAAAGATGTACTCAGTATATCCGAAAATTTTTGACCAGATTCTCTTCCTACTTTCCTAGATGAAAAATCGTAAAGATTCCCTTGAAATGCATGGGATCTTATGGCATCAACCATTATTATGTGAGAAATCGTTTAATATCAGGTAGTTAAAAAAGTGCAATGGTGGCTACTTAAAAATTGCAAGAAAGAGAAGGCTTATCCATTACAAAAATTAAAAAAGAAATTGAAAAGATTGACTAATCCGTTTATGAATTATCAAAGATTTTATTGTCTATAACAGGCAATCTATAGTGAGGGATATAGGCAAAGAGAATGAGCAAGCGTTACATTCTCCCGCACACCCCGTACCGTATCACGCATCGCGGACACTAGATACTCGTAGAACCTCCTTAAAACCAACGAGGTATATAATAATCTCGGCTGGATCGCACCGAGTCAGCGTACAATTGGCCAGATAGTCGTATGTAGTCGACCCTCAAGGACCAGAGAGCGCTTCACTACCTCATAACTGGTCAATTTCGTACTAAACCGGAAACGATCTATATGGTCCGTGATGTTGATCTAACGGAACGATTTATAAATTTGAACTGGTATAAGGTAGATCTTGCGGCAACTAATGTGTATAATTCACAGAAAGAAATACAGATGTTATCATTACAATAAACGATTTGTAAAATTTTGTTGATGCCTCAATCGCAATTGTTTTTGGGATCGGTAGGAATTTTTGTTTATTTTCCATGAGCGTTTGCTAATCTTGCAAGTGATTAAATGTATCTTGAGGATGATGCAAGGGCAGCTAATGATGATATGTAGATATTGAAGAAAAATATAGTAGGAGCAATGCTACATGCAACACATGTAGCATACTATAGCTCGCATACTACAGTGTAAATACAGTGTAAGCCATAGCTTTCTATGGCTTCGCTATGAAATGAAGATTGTTATCAAATGCGTTATTATCTTTTACATTGTAGTTACTCTTAAAAAATTTGGAGGTGGGTTGTTTTTCCCATCGAATAGCACATAAAAGTAACACGCGTTCAAGTATGTTAAAAGTGACTACCTTATAAAAGATAGAAAATAACACGTTTGATTACACGCTTCATTCTGTGTCAGTAACCATTTTTTTTTTTTTTTTTTCGTGTAACAGTTTTTAAATCTATTTTTAATGTGGGTGGGACGAAAAAATAATGGATTTTAGCGTATTGAAAGTTAAGTTACGACAATGTTAAGTTAGCACTTTGACGAACTTTGATGTTTCGAATTCTTGATTTATTCTTCTATGGATAAAACGAAAAATTTATAAACGTTAGTGCTGTTTTAGATTAACGTCAATTAAAAGAAAATATCTCTATTTTATAATTTGCTGGAGATTATGCAGAAAAACTTTTTGGGTGAAAGGTCAACCGATGGGATAATCCAGGGATAACTGGAATATAATACGTCGTGGTGGACCTGTCAAGTCAGGACGACACTTTTTTTTCATCGCAAGTCGTAGAAAAACGTTGGATCCATTTAGTAAGTAGAATTTATACGTTCCAGCGAATAAGAAGAAAGAAAATAAACGAGGATTAAGTGAGAATAAAAAAAAAGAAACGAGATCGTAACTGACGCATAAAAATTCCGTAATGTGTCACGACTTGGATACGGTAATCTTTAAATGAACTTAAACTTCACGAGCAATGTCCTTGCCAACCTGCTCTGCAATCCTACCACAATGACTTCAACTCGTTCTCACGTGCGTTGGATTGTATTTCCACTTTTTTTTTCTCCCTTTGCTGTGAATGAACTTGGGTTTCGTGGAGTCTTTTATAATTGCTCGAAAATCTCGTTTTGAAAACAGCTGGCTGACTTCTCGCATCGGTTCAAGAATGTTAATTTCATGTATCACGTGAAAGCGACCTTATTTGAGGAAAAACGACCCACAAAATTCAAATGTTTTCTGGACATGTTTTTTCGTAGAAAACGTTTTATATTTCACTAAATTTTCTTTTTTTCACTCGGTCAAAGTGATGATGAAATCCATCCCTTGTAACGGCAACTTCCGACTGCAATTGGTCAAAAATATATTTTTTTAAATTCCGTCGAAAACATTTTCGTTTGTATCGTTGTACGTTTATTACTCACGAACTACTCACAAGGTCTCATTTAAAAAAAATATATTGTGGAACTTATTCAATCGTGAAGGCGTTAAACTCAAATCTAACATTGCAAAAATTTTCAACCGCTCTTCTTAACAAGTACAGGACCTAGCTTGATCATTTTCACGAAGTACAGTACTCAATACCACACTTAGTGCAAATTAGAACTTGCATACTACTTTTTGGTAATTTTTCAGTTGACATCGTCTCCTGCGTGATTAAACGAGACGTCCTTTATTTCGTTTTTCTCATCGCTAATTTTCTTTAATGATTTTCTCTATGCTCATGATTCTCTCTCTGTATTAGTATGTTTACTGGAAAAGGGTGTAGGTCTACGATTGAATTCATTTGAAGAATTGAGTAAAAACGCAATTAGTTGATTGGCCAGAGATCTTTGGAAGCTCATACTCTTCCGCTTATTCTCCACTGAAGCGCCTTATTCACCCTTAAAAATATTGTCGATAAAAATATTGGCAATGATGATAATTCGACAAAAATTCTCACGGTAACGAATTTTTTTTTTAAGTGAGAGAAAATTTGACAACTTGGAATAATAGAACGACATGAAATTGTCGAATCTGCCGTTTAATTCCAATAGGAATGTCGCTTTACCCTCTACTTAATTACTAATTGCTTAAACACTAATTAATGTAATAGTCATAGGAATATCAGTTGGACCTCTCAATTTATCTGTCTCATTTTCCTACCGCACTTCTCGCAGTTTAAATTCAATTCTAGTTCTACAAGTATTTCGTACATGTATTACGCTCATCTAAACTTGCAGAAATGGCGCGATATGTCACTATATGTATTTATACCCTATCATCAGATTTAATTTAGTTCATAAATTGCACTCATATATTCAATTCCATTCTACTCGTAAAATGAGCTTTTCACCAACTTCATACATTCAGAGACAAAAAGCTTCCGCATGGAACATTTGGCTTCTGACACTCCGATTATCGGAGAGCCATTAGCGGTTGAGTTATAAAGTGAAGCGAATAACTTGAAGCGAGCTCCCATCAGTTGGAAGGATTTAATTACTGTAAATTGCGTATATGGTTCTCGGGAGTCTAGTTTAGGGATAATCTTGTCTCTATGGTGGGTCATAGTACCATACCACATCAGGCAAGCTGAACGTTCCTCAATACGTTCGTTATCGGTACAGCGAATACCCTTCAACCCAGCTTTGGAGAGAGCTTTGTAGCCGGTAATTAATAATACGACCCATATCAAAGCAGCTCGAAGTCGCGATAGCTGAGAAAAAAGGATGAAGAATAGCTCATAGGGAAGTGGACTTGGCATGATCGATTTATTAATATAGTACGATGTCAGATTCAGCAAACTGGATTAAAAAATGATTTTTCACGAACAATACAGTCGTTAAAACGCTATTTTCCATGATACACAATTTCCTTCGGTAAATTTAATTTCCTTTTTTTCCTCAATAAATTTTTATCGCTCCGCTGCGAGCACGCTACGTATGATACAATAACTTTCAAAATATCACCAGTGAAGATGAGCCATTCCGTGACTGTAATTTTTTATCTTCCGAGCTGAGGTGCTATTAAATGGAAATCGATTGGTTATTAAAACATAATGGCTGGTATATGGCAGCCTTGATGACGAGAACCAAATGGTTGTTATTGGAATCCAAGCAGAATGCCACTGACATCCGGGAGAGACAATAAACGAATTGAAAAAAAATTAATATAATAAATAATGTACTTAAGGCAAATTATCTGCTGTTATACGAACATCTGTTCTTTACAAAACGAAATATATATATTTAAGGAATGGTACAGCATCTGCTCCCACTGAATCGTGTTCGACAAGTTCTTTACTGAATTTCTCCATTTTATTTTTCTTCCATACATGAAATCAGTCGGATGCCTCGAGTCTGCTGGTGTGAGAAACCGACCGCACCAATGCCGTAAAGGTTGGATCGATCAAATAGAGTTCACGTAAATAAAACTTTTGACAGCGAGCGATAACGTGTCGGAGAGCAGTCGCATAAAATGGAAATATATATATATATATATATATAGACAAGAGTAGCAGAGGGGGGGGGGGGGGGGGGGGGGGATTTCGCTCGTTCAAACTTGTGACCGCAGAAGTGACGGAGACACTTGACAGGGGAATTGATCCTGCGATGCAAAGGATGACACAAGCGTGGCAGTGTAAACACAAGCGCTCAATAGCGAAAGAGGCTACCGGTGATGCGAATGGAACGGACATTTTTTAAGTAGAACACCAACCCCCTCGTTATTTTTCTATTAATTCCGTTGAATTAATGTTTTCTAATAGATTGGAAGATTTAAAATTCCCAGTGTATCTGCCTGTACGAAGTCTCTTTTCCATTCGACTCGTCTCGAACTTTTCGGCTCTCAGTTACTCGCACTGCTAAAACGTATTACACATACTATAGTCTAAGAGACGAGGATGATTGGTATTAAATTTAAGATGAATTCTTTAAAAGGCTGATGTTTTATAAAATTTTTTAAATTTTCATGTATGGTGGTTGTCGCTTTAACTTTCGTAAATTTCAACCAATTCAGATGAAATCTTCTACATAAATACAGTCTAGGGGGACAAGGATGATTAGTGTTGGATTTGGAAAAAATTCTTTGAGGGGCTGAGGTTTAAAATTTTTTTTAACTTCAAAAATTGCGTTAATTCCTCTAATACATTATAGACTAGGTGATAACTACGATTCCTGTTGAATTTGGCAAGAGCTCGTTGAGGGGTTAATTTTAACAAGAATTTGAGAAATTTCAAAAATTGCGGTAATCACTCGAATTTTCGAAAATTTGAACCTATTGCACCGAAACTTCATACATAGATAGTCTAGGGGACAACCATGATTGCTATTCAATTTTACAAAAATTTATTCAGGAAATTTCAAACATTTCCCAAAATGGCAGTATAGCTCTAATTTTTGTAAATTTTAAAATATCGAGTTGAAATTTTTCAAATAAATAGGCTAAGGCACAACCATGATTGCTATAGAATTTGGCTTAAATCTCTTAAGGGCTTAAGATTTCATAAAATTTTGAAATTTATTTAAAACGAAGGTACTTTACAAAAGTTATAACTTTTGTAAATTTAAATGTACCAAGCCGAAATGTTTTTCAAAAATGTGATAGGGGATAACCGCGATTGCTAATAAATTTGGTATGAATCCCTGAAGGGGTTAAGATTTTTGAAACACTCTGGAAATTTGTAAAAATGGCGAGTATCGGTCTAACTTTTGGAAATTAGAATCTATCGTGCCGAAATTTTTTACCCAAATAGGCTAGATGACAAAGACATTTTGTATTTGAATGGGAAACAATTTCTTAATGGATTAAGATTTTATAAAAGTTTTAAGTTTGCAAATTTTCTCCTGTGTCTCTGGGGCAGAATAAAGAACCTCTCGAAATAAACAGCAAAATTCAAATCTAATGCGTTCTTGAAAAGCACAAGAGAAAAAGTCTAAAAATATGTAGCACAACTGGAATTCAATCACTGATTTAACCTACATGAATTATGGACTTTCATTATATTTTATTCACGATTTCGTATTATTCCATATTTCCCCGAGGCTCGAGAGAGAATGATTTGAAATGAAAAATATAACTTAATTCTAATTATTGATCTGAACTATAGAAATTACGTGCTTTATAGGTATCTCATGTGAAAATTGTGCCGTTTATTTCAAAATTTTCTCTCCTCAATCGAACCTCAGTCGAACAGGGGTAGTTTTTGGTCAAAAGAGGTGGAGCAATAAAATCGTATTTGAATTATCTTGAAAGCAGACAATTTTTATAGGTTTAATCAGCGAATAAATTTAAATTTTGGGATCTATTTTTAAACGTCCTCTTCTTGCGTTGGAGGGGGAATTATGGCTTGAAATATCGTGCAAGCACACAATTTATACAGGTCAAATCAGGAATAAGATTTCAATTGTGCTGCGTTTATTTCGAGACGTTTTCTATTGAGCTCTAAAGGGAACGGGGTCTTTTTGGTCTAACGGGTGTTGATGCTAGTCAAGAGGGTGTAATCTGTGATTTTTTTTTTCAAATTAACTTTCTGTTCTGCGTAAGTAATCTTGGACGCTACACGCGCATGAGCTAGGATATTTATAACAATCCCGTTTTATTTTTACGCAATTTTTCAGGTGGACTGTCGAGCCTTGTTCAAGCAGTCATGGTCCGCCATTATCTTTCTCCCCTTGGAGGTGAAAAATGCTCGTCACGTTCGCATGTCTCCTCTAATGGTTTATTTCGCGCGAGGCCGCAAAGTATTCCACCAACGAGGGTGGGAACCGTGAATCGGATGAAAATTCACAGTACTGCTGTAGATCTCCTTTATCGTGCCTTGTGGCTGCACCGACGACCGATGCATTAAATTTATGTCCGCGTGTAAAAAAGCACTTTGTCCAACAGTATTTATTAGCCCCTTGCAGTTCATGGGTCTAAATCATTGTATATCTCCGGAAATTGACATAAATATCGATGAATGAAGGCGCAAGGATATATATATATATAAACTTTTATATACGAGACAAAATCTATATAGGGGAGAGTAGGGTTTGCGAGGCAAAATGATATCCTTTCAATAATTTTCTAGCTGAGGGCTTTATTATTTTCACGAAGTATTCATCCTGAAATACTTGCCAAAGTGAAATACTTCAGCAAAAGAATGATACAATATTTTGAAAAAAAAAATCAATTGAATTAACAATGTCGAAAAACTAAGATTTCGGATTACCGTACCTTCATTGGCACTTTTTAATTTTGTACTTTTTTTTAGATTCATTGCACCATCCACTCTGTGATTGAATTCTTTTTTTTTGTGGCATGTGATGTACATAAAGTTTTCAGTCAAGTTGTTCTCAAGTTACATTCGGGGCAGTATAGACAGGGTAAAATGACGATTCGCGAAAGGTTGCAAGCATCCTTTCAAAAGTGAAAAGCTTTATTTGAACATAAACTTTGCTTATACCCGTCTCTGTGAGGCGTAGCGTTATCTCTTGGCAATTTCACATCCGTTCACGGATACGGGAATTTTTTCGCGACTCATTTGACACACTTAAACGCTCTGTAACATCCTGCTAGTGGTGCGAAGTGTTAAAATTTTTTTTTTTTTGACACAGAATTTGTTTATCAGTCTCCGCAAGGGTCATATTTACGAGCATTTTATATTTTCAAGCTTACGTCTTCCCCATGATTTCATGATGGGAAGTCTCTGCCGGCTCTGTGATCCAGGCAGAGAATATAGCTTTGATAGTTTCGCAAAGTGCTTGCGAGCCGTGGGCCACAGCTTTCCAGCGACCGGGTACGCAATTTACTTCGTAGTAGTTGGGCGACCTGGGGAAATGTTTATTCCCACGCCATCGAAGGCACATTAGTCGGGCAAACAATAATTTCCCGTCGTGTCGCTCACCCGGTTGAACCTGCGGGATCCTGCGGTGTCTGGCGAGAGCCAAACGCACCGGAAATAACCCTCCCTTAGCGGCTATAGATACATTGATTGGATGCAGTATAAATTCATTGGTCAGAGAATCTGATAAGTTTATCGGATGGATAAAGTAAATCCTTCTGTTCATCATGACTTCTATGCTTATCGGTGCTGGTTCACATCAATATTGTGATTTTACAACACTTCGATTTCTTTGACCGTTTGGTACACGGAATTTTGACAATCCGGTGATGATTGATATTATTTGTGAGTGGATATTATTTTTCGGATTTATCCGATGTTTCGAGATTTTCGTACATATGGATTTCAATGTATTTATCGGGCCTCGTCATCTTGGGAATATCACCAAGGGAATACTATCCTCAGGAGGGATTCCCCTTGCGGTGAATCCAACTTGCGGATAGAGCTACCCACGTGCTTCGCGTTGGAATCGCGTTTCGTCGTTTTGTCTCCAGACCCTAAATTTTCACCCTAGCATAAACCATCAAAACTTGTCTTTTGCTCTCTCCAAAAGTTGGGAGTGTATCAACTATAGGGATGGCTTCACGTTTGCTCGTTCCCGTTCAAATGAGATTCGTAAAGTCACGCAGAGAACATCCCATTCGTCCTCTGTATGTGTCCTTTGTGTGTGTGTTGTTCGCTGTGAGGAAAGTTCACGAACAACTGGTGTTGCAAATTTAACTCAGCCGGCCGACCGATCAGAGGCGTTGCGGAACTTTTCTGCCATCGTTATACGTGCTTTTTCACCTGCCTTCTGCAGATTATGCAAATATACTATGCGAATCCGTATTTCTGGCTCGCGTTAGATTATAATTGGTCGTTTTGGCTCCGAGTGAATGTGTCGTGAGTGCTTTTGCCAATACGTTGCTATATTTTCACCTTGAACAATAATAATTCAGTGTAAATCTCTCGCTTCATAGGCCACCTGAAAAATAGGCGTATGGCCAGATTGTCGAAAAAAATTCGTTGGTCATTTTCCCGAAAAAAAGTAAATGCCTGGATCCCTGAAATAAGTTGAAGCACTAGGAAGGCACTGATCGGTAAGTAACTGTGTTGGGAATTTGTGGTCACGGTACTTACAAGCGAAACTTGTAGCGAAACGAGACTTCCATTGGGTTGTATTTAGACTTCTGAGGCCAATAAAGCTCATTGCACCGAAATTGGACTGAATTCTTGCCTTCTCATACATAAAATGTATGTATGTTTATGTATGTCTATATGTGTGTACGTGTATGCGTGTGAATGGGTGCGCGCATGACCGCGTGGTATCACGAGGATATAAAAATGAATCCTCCGTAGCTTAAAATTGGATCGGATTCATCTTTAATCAGTCACTTTGGAAGGGTTTGGGTTGGGTCACATAATTAAAAAAGCTCTACCAATAGTTTCACGAAAATTGACTCATTCGTCCAAATTTCAAGGATTTTGAATATTTGCTGAAATTTTTACTAGGAGCTAATAACTCGTGCAATTTTTGAACTACCGGACTGAAACTGTCTGCACAAATCAATGGATCGCGTAGCGATGTTTGGAATCCAATTTGGATAAAATTGATTAAGCTATTCCGAATTTATGGAAGTTCTTTATATTTTCATATTTGAGGCTTTATTCGTACCTGAGTTCTACGCCTACGGATGTGTGATCAGAAATTTTATGGAAATGACTATGAGGAGTTTGTTTAAAGTAAGTCCGAAACACGGTGAAACTTCAACAGTCTAACAAAGTGAAGCTGGGTTGAAACTTGCAAGCTGCTTCCTCACAGATTTTGAAGATGCACATTACCAAGAAGTTTGTGTATCTTCGAAAATTACCGCGGGGTAATTTGGTATGTGGTTAGGAAATCGAAGAATTTCCGCTGCACTGCTGTTTGGTCGATCATTGCTAGAACTCATATAGTGCCACTTATGCGTTAAGAAAAAATCTAAATTTGTTTCACCAAATAAGAATCTTTGTCGATTTGTATAACTATGTTTAACGATGTTGAAAATGGCTCTTGTACGACGAATAAACAGACGCATATGGTGGAACAGCTG
This sequence comes from Rhorus exstirpatorius, assembly GCA_963564615.1. NCBI lineage: Eukaryota > Metazoa > Arthropoda > Insecta > Hymenoptera > Ichneumonidae > Rhorus > Rhorus exstirpatorius. The sequence continues at coordinate 18,637,228 of OY751319.1, read as the reverse complement.
TGCACATTTTACGGCTTGAATTTCCGTAGTAAGCCCCCAGAGAATTGCGAGTATCTTCATGAGAAAACACAGAGAAAAGACAAAATTGCACAGGATAAATTGGAGTCCCCACTACGCCATCAAGACGTAATTCTTATCGAAACGAGAGAGTCCCCGTCATATAACTCCCACTGGAAATCGCAATTTTAACGTCTTTGTCGTTGAAGCTTTTAATTCTCACGATGATAAGGGACCCATCCCGCGCTGAGGGTAACGATCTAGACAGCGATCAGTCGAGAAAAATAACAAGAAATTCTTGAAAAAAAATACAGACGTTAATCCAATTACGTTTATGCTTGGTTGACTCGAGGTAATGACATGTCCTTCAGGCATGGAATAGCCTCCGATTAGTTGAGAAATAATCCTGTATTCCGCCACAACATCGTATCCATTCATCCAATCTCCAGCCACCACGCACTTGCGGTCTTTGACGTCCCGCGCATCCTAAAATACAACTCCACAGTATTTCTGTACTTAGCCAACGTTATCCAGTCTAGATAGCAGGTCTGGACGACTGGTTTATCTTGATAAAAGTGGAAAGTTGGGAAAACATCGAACAAGCGTGTACCGAATATATGCTGAATTGGCATTATTTCGTTGCAAAAGCAAAAGTATCAATTCCACTTAACGAGATACATTGACAGTTACAATTCATGACATCCCTGTGGTCACGAGAGAAAATCACGCGAGACAGATTTTGTTTTTGTACAGATATCATGTTCGAAGTCCGAATGATGGGCGCGACCAGTTTTCTGGAGATAGCAACGCTTTCTCGTCTGTATTTTTGTCCGCAGGAATAGTGAGCGTAAAATTTTCGGTAAATTAAAAAAATCTAGACTAAAGATGTATCGAATCAAAGCGGAGAAAAATTTTGGAAAAATGCCAACATTTTGTCCATAAGAGTGAAAAAAAAAATCAATTAAAACAGAAATACTCTGCACGTAGAATGAGATCGTATTTTTATGGAAGGACTCTCACACTTACACCGTAGCGTAAGAATAAAACGGGCACACGAAGCAGCGGATTAACGGTATGATTTTGCGCACAGGAAAATAAACGAAAGTTGATGCCGGACGCTTGCCCATTTGTCTCGGGCCGTATCGGACGATCCTCTTGCCCATTCCCCGCCACGTTTGACAACAATTCACATCGTATCTCGCACCAACACTCCATATCGGAACAACTGAAATATACACACGCACATTCGCATTCGAGTTCTTACCGTTTTTCTCGTCTCGTTTCTCCCTCTGCATATCTTTCAGCGAGAAAGATTCAATAATTCGATCGAATGAAACGCCACCCCGACAGCATGGGTCTTTTTTGCTCTTTGCTTTCAGCAATTTTTACTGCATCGTTCCTCATTCACCTTTCGACGATTTATCGAATCAGAGCTATATATAGTGTGATATTTTTCACTTCTGATACATTTATTCTTGTCAAACTGGTGTATGTACACTTGCTGCACTGGTTAAAAATTAAAAATGAGCGAGAGACCTCGGAAGGGTTGAAAGAATTTTGTTTCTACGTTTTACGAGAGTTGGAGGTGCTGAATAGCGAGAATATATACGGGGGAATACGCAAGTGAGGATATAAAAAGTCGGACGATTAAAGTACAATTTAGTCATAGTGGGATTTTCCCCCCTATTTCTAACCCAACCCCTTTGAAACATTCGTCTCCTATTCTCCTTGCAGTTTTTTCAATATTTGTAATCATCCCCTATATTGCCGCTGCAGCCATGGTCTTACTTTTGTGACAGGAAAATAAAAAGAGGACATTTTTCCTTGACGTCAACGCTCATTATCAATAAATATTAGCATGTAAATTTATGTTGTAAAACGGAGGACCTTTGCTCTCTGTCGAGGACCATCTGTATGGAGGAAGTAATTTTAATTGTGGAATGGATAAGTCATGGATTTAATCACAAATGGTAAATTATTTGTTAATAAACCTATGTTTCTCGCTTCACATACTCTCTTTACATTGTTATACATTTTTCGTGCAATTTATTTCTTTTCTTTTATCCTCCAATTGATCCACCCTGTGATTATTTAATCGTCAAGAAAAGTTCATTGTCGAATTACAATTATTCAGTACGCAGGTCATTGGTTTGCTCAAAATCAATTGGTACCCAAGAAATAAGTATACCTTGTCAACTGACGGACCACAGTCACGTCAGATGAAATATTTATCAGAAATTTCATACAGAATCCGTCTGTTGGAATAAAGGTTCGCTCACCTTATACAGTGTCTCATTTGCACGTGGGCACGGGGAAACTGGGGATAATCCGACCGATACGGACGTCACCTTCGACAGGGATGGATGTTCCTACAAAAGATCACTAGTCTACGGAAGAATTAGCTTCCGCTCCAGGATCCAATGGGCCAACCAGCGTGGCTATAAGCGGTTACCCATCTAATTATCACGAGCTTAAGTCACTATCCTCAATTCACATTTATTAATATACTTTAGAGTATACCCCGTCCGTAAAAAGCACCCGAGTTCGTCTGTCCAGGAAGCCCATCGAGGGTACAATAGTCAGAGAGAGAGAGAGAGAGAGAGAGAGAGAGAGAGAGAGAGAGAGAGAGAGAGAGAGAGAGAGAGAGAGAGAGAGAGAGAGAGAGAGAGAGAGAGAGAGAGAGAGAGAGAGAGAGAGAGAGAGAGAGAGAGAGAGAGAGAGAGAGAGAGAGAGAGAGAGAGAGAGAGAGAGCAGACAATAAGAGATAAAAGTACGAATATGCAACGAATGGAGGAATAAAGAACGAAGAAGACAATTTTTCTCAATGGGCAATCAAGAGGAACGACGTGTGGTGACTACGCGTTCTCGGCAACATTGACCAAAACAATTACCGACCCTCACGCAGGTCTCGTACAGCTTTTCTCGCCTCCCACTGGAGCCTGCCGTAAATATAACGATGAACAGAGAGAAGGAGACAGATAGAATGAGGCAAAGCGAAGATCAGCGTCAGAAACAGACAAAGAGCGTTTGCCGGCTGGCTGATGGCACGAGGCCAAATCAAAAGTGATCATGGAACAAAAAACTGTTTCTGTGGTCAACGGGGAGGATATTGGTAGGAGAAGCCTAGAGATAGATAGCGTTGTATGTGCGTTAGAGCCTGTACAGACTTTTCGATCAATCATAACTGAGGTTGCCGTTGGCTATATTCAGTAAAATTGAATGTTGGTCGACTTGGGTGTCAGCTGGAAACTAATGTGCACAACGTGTTCATATACTGTTATCAAGATGAGGATTTCACTCATAGATACACAACATTCTGTGACAACTGATAACGCTGAAGTATGACAATTAACCGAGTAACTTACTTTCATCTTGACAATGGAAGTAAGAACGTAGAAGACGTCGAGAGGTATGACAGAATACCGGCGTTCGAGACTTAAGGTTGTTTAGAAGCAAATCAAATCTTATGAAAAAAATTTGAAATTTACGCAGTGTGTAATTGAACATTTGAACTATGTCTCTGTAAAATTTCAAGTCAGTGCGGAGTTTATTTACGGAGTAAAAAAATTGCAAAGTTGGGTACTTTTAAGGCCTGACTACATAGCCTCTAATGGGCAGAGCCATGCGCGATCTCAATAAACTCGTGGTATACCTAATCGTGCCATTGAACTTTTGTTGAAAAACTAACCCAAGTTACTAACCCAAGAAAAACTAACCCAAAAACTAACTCTGAAATATTCCGCGTCGATCAGTACCAAAATCGTTAACCTTTCGAGAATTTTTTTGAAGATATTGTAACATATGTATCAAAAATCGGATCAAAATTCACTTCGAGCGGGTGAGTGATTGACAGGCCCAATGCATATAAGCATAGAAAAATCTCCCCCACTCTGATCAACTTCTAAACAAACGTAATGTTGAAGTTACAATTGTCGACACGAAAATTGATGTGCTGTGAATATAGCGTTATATACATTTGTTATGAAAAAACACACGCATTTTTGAAATTTTCTTTTTTTGAAGTCAGCTTACTCACGAAACAGACGACCCCCGAAAATTCCCACACCCAAAAATTATTGCTCTTTTTATAGAAAAATCCTCATACATATAAATAATTGCAGTGCATCCTCTGGATACTACTTGTTATGTATGATAACATGCGACAACACGGTCCATACATATTACATACCGGCAGACAAGGAGATTACGTGGCTAGTAAAACCCAGCTGCATGTTCGGTAGTTGGCTTAAAGAGCCAACCGCAACTACCATCCTGCAGCGATTCATCAGGTTTGTGGTCAAAATTAAAATATATAGATTCAAGGCAACAATCCATTACGAGTATATATGTGTAAGACTACAGGAATGGAAGGATACGGTAAATATTGACCTGCTCTACAGTAAATATGCGTTTGGATATGCTACAGCTGATATTTGGATACTTCTGCCATACATGGTAGCAAATACATTGGTTGTATTATTATCATATCGCAACAAGTTTCCATATGTTTGATGGTAAAATCGTCGATAAGAATCGACCGGGAGGTGCGTGAACCTGAAAGCAAATTTAATTTTTTTTTTTTCATTGCTGCTTTAATTGGGAGATGGCCATAGAGCCGCACACCGATCGCGCATCCACCATCGTCGGTTTCATTATCATCGATGAATAAAAATTTCGAAACTCGGAATACATATTAAACAAAAAAATTTACATCAATATTTTTTTTTTCCATGAATTGTGAAAAGTTATGTACGATTCATTCTAAAGCGTCGTCCATATTCCTCGAAGGAAAATCTTGAATATAATTTTCTGTGATTATCGATCGCTTGTACGTTCAGCATGTCTGACATTACGAAGCCAGCAGGGGATGATTTGATGCATCGTTCTATCTCGGTTCCCCATGTACCCTTATCTTTACGTCTTCTCGGTATCGTTTTACAACCGTCACTTTTCAAGTGCGTCGGATGTCATTAATCTTATCGGTGGTCTGTAAAAAAAGCCGTCTCCATAGACATAATCCACGTGTGGAATCATGTTTATTGCCAATGCGGGTGCAGAGAAATAAACATTAAAAGCCTCGCAGCTTTATGTAACGTGAGGATTCGTTGGTGGCTCGTGAAAATGAATTGCGCGCTTAATTACAGTAAGGGTCAAGATGTTTCGAAAGGGTGAGACGCGGCAATCTAGATAAAACGATGAACTGTTAAATATTGATTGTGCCGAAATGATCTATCGTTCCATCCAGAGAGTATCGCGCTCTTTCATAGACAGTATTTGGCGAAATATAAGACGCTGTCGTTGAAAACTCATGGAGCTTTTTTGAGGCTCAAGCCCCCTAAAAACCATATCGGTGCTAATTCGAACCCCTAAAATTCTAGAGAACGAAATTTTTAACGACCGTTTACTTTAGTGAGTTTTTACTTTCACTCAAATTGAACGACTTATTCGTATTTCGCAATTCTTATTTATAACGATGCAAAATCACTCGAGATTTTTTATAATGTTTTTCGTTTATAGGAATAATTATTTGACGAAATAATTTACGAGACATTTGTATAAGTATCTCGATAATGACCGTTGTCCGTTAGTTCGATGAGTTTTTCGGAGACTTAGACGACTTAAAAGCTTATCATTAACAATTAATGTCTCATATTATTACGTATAATGTGCCAGGGACCGTGAAGCTAAAATGGGGTATACGCCTGCATCTAACATCTTATCCAATCAGCGAGCCATTATTAAACGTTAATCCTCAATAACACTGAAGCAACTACTGTATCCGCAGTATAAAGTAATCCAATCACAATTGCGAGGGAAAATCGAGTATCCCAGACTAACAAGAAACGCGAAAAAGTGAATTCGTATTTCATTTTTTCCAAATCATTAATAGAATGCATATTTTTTGTTCAGTCCAAAGAGGCAAACGTCGAAATAAATCTTATGATCCGTGAGAGAGTATGACCGGTGCAATAATTGCATCTTTGCGGACTCAATAAATGTTCCGAAAACCGATATCGAAATCGTGAACGATAACGAAGACAAACTGATAACGTAATAAGAAGGCTAGATTTTACGTTACATTTCTGTTCTGCCTTATGTAATATAAATTAGTACACAAATATGGTCCAAATTTTATTCTTCGTTATTTGAGTGTCATTTAAACAGTGCCAGTCCAATATTTTTTGAATGTCTATTCAGGGAAGTGCCCATAAGTGTTTTATAGTTTTAACGCAAAAAAAAGTTTTGTAGGTAAGGTAAGTTTTTTAGGCATGAAGGATTTATTTGATTATAATTTATTTTCATTAGTTTGAAATTACATTTCCTTGCGAAGGTTTAATTCAAACGCTGGAATAAGATACTCCTTCACTCTTTGTGATAATTAATAAGTCTCCACCAAAAACTAATAATCCTACGAAATATATCTAATAATGCTCATCTATACAAATATGCTTGCGTAAATGACACAGACATGAGCTTAATGTTCGTGTAATGTCTGCACAATTTTGCTATCATACTTTGAAAGAAATCCTCACGCAGTGTTGACGCTGTTAAATGGACTATCAGGTAATGCGAGCCTTTTTAGCTCGGAAATCAATAAAATTATACACCCAATGATCCACTGAAACTTATCCGGTTGACTTATTAGGCTTACAAGAATTATGCAATATTAAAGGGAAAGTCATTTTAGTTTTAAAAATCTTCTAAATCGACATTAAACAAAAATATAATCTTTTTTTGAAATAATTATTTTCTAATCTCGCTTAATTTTTTCCTTCCGAAAATTTCTTATAATAATTTGACAAAAGCCCCAGGCTGTTTATAAATTCGTTCTCATTCGAGTTTACTTTCGGTTCTATTTTTCTTGCAATAAAATCTTGTTTGACCTCGAGCTTAACATTTTTCTATCAATATTCTCATTACAGGGAATTCGTTAGGGCTTGTGAAATATCGACGAAATTCAACAATTTTTAGATGTGGCTGAAGATTGTGCAACGAAGAAAGGTTTACGTCATGTGCAGCTAAACTCGTGCAAAGTATTCGAAAGCTGAGATGAAAGATATTTGTGATGGATCTATCATTCCTGATTACGAGACGTGAGGTATATTTTTATTTTCAATCGACATAGTATTGCGTCAATCGTGTTATTTCATTTGGCGAATAACCAGCACAACAGGATAAAAAAAAATCGATAAATACCAGTGTATTAATAAATATCGAGCATCGCTTAATATTAGTTCACATGCAATAGTCCCCAATCGGTGCGAAATATCGCTGAAAAATTCATAAAACCAGAGGGATGTTCCGTGAGATATATTATTTCCCGAATAGTGTGTTTCACGGTTATGTACCGGCAGCTTTTCAATTTGACAGGTGACACTTTCTGGCATCAGCGGCAGCAGCAGCAGCAGCAGCAGTGCAGCGCTGCTGAGAGATCGAGGATGAAAAAAGAGTGGTAGAATGAACTAGGGAGTATAAAATAACGATGAATTTGCTGGATCGCCAATATAATCGACTATTGCAAACTTGTTCGCTCTCTTTTAACCGATTAAAATTCACAAAGAGATGTATTCTAAAAAAAAAAGAAAAAAAAAAAACGTCCCGCCGTTGGCTATAGATCGAACCTGATGACTGCGTTACAGTAATATTGCCGGAGGGGGGGGGGGGGGCATAAAATTGGTACATATGACATTCGTATCATGAAACCAAGTTAGTTACTGCTGAGTGATCAACTCCACAGCGCGTCATGCAATAAATTTTAACCACCGGAAGCCACTAACACTGACTTTAGTGTCTATATGACACTAAAATGTCACATAGAGGTATATTATCAATCGATAATATTCCAAAAACACATGTCCATATCAACATGAATTTTAATTCATTCTATTTTATTGTTTCGGCAATAGTCATCACATTGAATTCATGAAAAGTAACGCGAAAATAATTTCGTTTGCGAGAGACATTTTTCCCACGACATTTGTTTCTTATGCCAATATTTTTTCTTTTCACAATTTTTAATTTTTATTTTATTACATAATTCACTCTACTAGCCCAATAAAGGCCGTGGATCAAACAACGAGTTTTTTTTTCTCCCTTACTTTCAACCTAATTAATTTTTTTCCCTTTTCTTTCGTACACCGGCTCACTTTTATTTTATTTCCTCTCATTGTCGTTTATTAGTCGACGGATTTTGTCATATATTCATATCCACGGCGTGGTGTGGCTAGGGCTTTGCTGGTGATGGAGGTGGTCACAGGACTGTGGACGCATAATTACCCGCCCTGTTGCACCCTTTCTCTTCCTCTCTCTCTCTCTCTCTCTCTCTCTCTCTCTCTCTCTCTCTCTCTCTCTATCTTATTTCAGAACAATTAGTGCAAACTGAAATTACGGAAATGGATGCTTGCCGAGTGTCGAAAACGTTTTCTCCAGACGAACTTTCCGTTTATTTCCTTTCTCACGGTGTTCCTTACTGTTCTTTTCACGGAATCGTTCCAATTTTTTTTCATCCATTGTTCTCAAACCTTCAATTTATTCAATTATTACAAGAATCAATATTGTTGAATAAAATGATTGGATAACCTATAAATGTAATGAACTAATATTATAACCTGAATTCCCCTAAGTGAAGAGATTTAAGGTTGACACCATATCCCTAGGTACTATATAGGCCTTTTCATAAAATTTCATAAATCTCAAAAATCATTGACAATTCATACCGAAACCAGGCAAACTTCTTTCTTGTTTTCATGTAGCAGAAATATTCTGGAGTTCCGTTATGGATAGTTATTAATTCATTTATGAATAGTAAAAAAAAATATTAATTGATAGATATTACCGAAAATGATGATTCACAAAAATATTTTTTCATTCCTTAAAGTAAGCTCTTGGAAACAATACTCCACTTTTCAGGGTAGAAAAGAAAAACAGATTTCTCGAAATCTCATATTTTGACGCCTCGAAATACGCTAATATGTATATTTTTTTCATGAATCACTTGAAGGCCATCTGCGGAGGATCTCACTGACAATGCATGCGAAATTTCAAGTTGATAGGTTTTGAGCCATTCAAGGGTATCTACAGAGTCCTGTGACGAAAAAAAGGGACAAAAGAACGACAGAGTGTCACTATAACGATCCCGTTTTTTAGTAGAAATCGTAATTTCTTTGTTCCTCAGGGTCCGACACTGTTTCAATTAAGGGCGAATAAAACAGTGGAACTCACTTCGATGAATGTTACATCGCTTCAAAACGTAAACGTATTCATTTTAAAAGGACCACTTCTCAACGTAGCTTATGTGACAAGAAATCACCATAATCAGCAAATGAGACATAGGGTACATCGATAGTAAATGGTTGACTGTGATTAATTGGGTTGTTCCTAAGTGTATCTTATATGCAGGTACGTGTTTTTGGTTGTCACAAAGGCATCAAGATTCTAACGATCAACATATTGGACTCAAATATTCGATTCAAGTATTCGATTTCTGACTTTCCATAAAGATCTAATACTCTACACTGGTTACATAGTTTATTTGATGATTAAAAAAATCGGCACGACTCATTGATGACCCGTGAACAAGGGTTCACTTCAAAATCATTAAAAAAAAAAAAAAAAAAACTTGTTTCACGTAGAACGCCTGTCTGAAAAAGTGATGATAAATTTAAAGTGGCATCATGATAGCAAAACAAAAATCAATATGACTCGCAACGATGAGATAATGACGAGTGATTCCAGTGAGCCTTTGATAAAGTGGCGTTTGCAAAACTTCATTATTTACTATGACCCCATTTTGATCGAGGGCACGATATCAGAAGAGGGGCAGTGGAAACGAGCCAAGCGGAAATAAAATTCCAAGACGTTATTGGAAATGGAAGATACTCTAATTGAGTGAGACATTATTTTCCCTGAATGAAGGAGCAAAATTTTCTTCTCCTGAGCCCGGAATCATTCGATGAAATCTTAAAACCATTGAGCTAAAAAAAGGGGCGTTACGAGGCTGATAGACGAGGGAATCATTCAATATAGTTCAATCGAGGTTTCACCCTAGTGGGAAGGAGAGCACAAGACCCTGAGCAGGATCTTATAGTATTTTCGAATGATTCTTCTTAGAGGATCCCATGTGGTTTTAAAGCTGATAAAATATTTCGTGTTTCAGACCAACACGTCAAATTTTTAACGTGGAATGATGTTAAACAGCTTACGAGTGAAACATTCATTTCAATTTTTAATAACTCTCTAAAGAATACATGTATATTGTAGTAGTTACTTTTGACTAGACGATAGGAGTTGATGTCATTGTCGGTTATGACGGAGAAGTCTCCATAATATCGTTATTAGGGATTCGGGTAGCACAAACATTGGAGTCATTACACTGTTTTGAATTGGATTAGCATTTTTTCAAAGAGGATTCAAGAAGTGAAAAGTGCTGGATGGAATTGTGGTCCGACTGGAGGACTTGTGATAGTCATCAACTTCCGGTGATTGTCCTGCAACTTTCCAAAAAAAAGACATAAGATATCATCACCGTAAACCGCGTAAATGAAATATCCGACGTATTGTTTATGTCAATAACGACCATTTTGTGTACTCCTTATGAGCCCTAGTTTACTTCTGAGCGCAATGATTTTGCGACGTGTGGAAAGATAGGTTTTGCTCAGCTCACTATTCCGCCATGCTCACTAAGCTCAATCCACGGCCAAATCAATGCCAATGTCTTTCTGAATTCTGGCTAGTGGAGATCGGTTTCCCATGCCCCAATCTCGTTATCGACTATCTCGCATCTCACCACAATGAAGACCGGATTTCCCGAGATCCTATACAATACAAGTTCACCTTTCGCTCTGCCAAAAACTCGTATGGACCGACTGCGAGCTTAGTAAGGATCGTGAAGACGCAAAAGTCCTCACTTGACCATCAGTGAGATTCGTATTTGTTCAATGTAGTACAAGTATTCGTTTTAATTGCGGTTGAACCGGCGCTCGAACGATTCTCCTCTCCTACCGAAATCTTTCGTTTCCCCGTTAACCTTCGCCCATTCCAACTGACTCTTTTTATCCTCACTCGCTCCTCTTTAAGCTGGTAGATGATAGTGAAGCTAATGGAAACAGCTTTAGGACGATTGAACGTAGAAGCCCTCGTATTTTATAACGAATCCGAGACTTTGACCCTCCGGTAGGATAACCAGCGGAGAAACAGAGACCCCCCCCCCCCCCCACACACACACACACACACACATACAGCACATGCGCGCGTGCGCTCAAACACACAGACACGCACGCACGCACACATATGCCGGGACATTTTTTCTAAATATGATTTCTCGACGTTTTGGGACAATTTCAATACGTGGGCGGTAAAACCACGATTTTTTTCACCATAATACAAAGCTTCCGCTATGAAAAAGCAAAATGAATTTCCTGAAGATTAATTCCTTTCGTTGGTTTTGAGAAATAGAATAAAATAGAATATAATGAAGTAGGATAGTGGCTGATTTTGACAGGTTAAATATAATACTCTCATATTCGAAAGACAAAGGTACAGAGGATATTGAACATACAATGCAAATTTTACGCAAATTGCACAAGGGTTCAGGTGCATATAAATCTTGGATATTATTATTTCTATGGTAACGTCACTTCGAAAATTTCCGTAAACGAACAAACTGTCGAATGGTTTAATATACACGTTTACAAGGGATGCAACGGAGCGCGAAAGAGATCGTGAAAACTGAGAGTTGAAAAAAAGCGCTGAATGTGCCAGAGAGAATGAAATATAGAAGAGAAACTGGATGAGAATCCCGCAGGGAATGAAAAATTGCTAAAGGCCATCGTATTGCAGTATGCAGTCTCGTGCGGCTCGCGCCAGTGATGAAAAACCTTCGTTTGGTAATTGCGACGTTGGCGTATACACAACGCCAATGAAAAGCATTGCGCCAGCGAGCTCTGGCCGCTCGGGAGACACTCAATTATTTTTCACACAGATGATTATTCACATTGTGTGTAGAGTAAAAGGTGCAGCAGACTGCTCATACTGGCAATGTCAGAGCTGAATTCTATGTGTATTATATATATATATACCAATGTTTTTCACTCGTCCGTTTGTTCCATTTTTTAAATACATTTTTCCATTCAATTTTATCTCATTTCTGAAAGGATTCCGAAAGGACACGTCCCTCTGGCCACTGGTATTTCATAAATTATTTATCCCTAGCTAGAGGGGTGAAGGTTAGTTCTAGCTTCACTATATCGTGACTGCTAATTACATAACCAACCTCGCAAACTTTATATTACTTTTAGGCGGTGGAACGAAACTTAATGAAACAATAAGCATCGCTATTAGGCCTGACGTGATCATTTCTCACCATACACAATAATGCTTTACACATGATACTTGACGTATTCTGCGATGTGTAGAGTGAACAGTGAGAATATGTATCATGAAATGGACATCCAACAATGAATCGCCCTGAGGCATAAAAACCAGTAATTTCACGACGGCGTTATTTTTAAATACATTTATCGTTACATATACTATCGTTACTTGTATTAACGTGTATATTGCCGTTTGAGTCGCACTATCGCAATCTCGGGTGCATAACTGGTTGTTTCTCGCGTTAATAATATATCATGCCCTGTGCACTGAATTTGGGTATCAGTAATAACATAAATTAAAATTCATTTATTTGCGAACAGATCGAACAGTACAGCATAATAGTATAAAAATTATAATGTGAATAAGTAATAATATACATGCATAAGAGTGACGCCCGAAACGAATAATAAAATCGCGATGAAATTATATTATCAACAGCGAGAAAATAATACGCACGGACGAATAATAATATTGAATAAATAAACTACACGAGCAATCACGAATTAAATGATAATCCGTATAAATAAAGTGACAAAGGAATAAGAACATAATTATATGCTAATTAATTCTTACAATAGTGAATCAATATATTAGGATGATAAAGATAAAATAGTAATATGTTGTTGAAAAAGAGTTACTCGAGAAATTGAATCTAATTTGTCGAAAAATACAATCTCCGTCACGTATACCAGAGCACAATCTGATGATTGTCCATGATGCTAATAGTACGTACTACAGGCCCGATTTTCTATTATCTAAATTTATATATTTTTGATAGATGACAACTTTCATTTCCTAAACTGGGCAATATATATAATCAGTGGCCTTGCTAGAAGTGGTAAATAATAATACTAAGTCCTTGTAAAGGGTCAAGGTCAGAAAATATCTTTGATAAAATTAATTTCTAGACATATACTTTTAGCTCAAGCATGTAATGCGAATTCTATTGAAGGTGCTGTGCCATTGCATGATAGAGTTGTAGTCATCGTGCACTGAGATACGTGCGTGACTGTCTCCCTTTCAATCAGACTCTGTAGGTTAAGGGAGTAGAGCAATTTCATTTCACGCAAGAGACCAAATACTCGACCTTCTTATAAAACAAATCGTTTATACTCGGTTCGCCAATTAGCAGAAACTTCATGAGCCTTCCATAGCCGCGCGGAAGGAAACTTGGTTTTCCGTCGTTGTCTTGAGACTCTTAATGTAATTTAACAGTTCTACGGCATCAGAAAATCTTCCCGCGGTGACTTGGATCTGTCGGAAATAAATACCGTGCCAACATACCCAAAATATTCCCAGAGGGAACATTTTAGTGAAAGTGGCAGGTAGACCACACCAGAGTTAAACTCGTAACTCGAGAAGAGGGTTGCAAACGGGAGAAATCTAATTATGTCCTACCCACGTGATATCTAACATACCGCTCTATACCTTTACCAAAATCGAGGTTTACACTATCAATTGAACTCCCACAGTCGCCCAGCTCCTACAGTATCCAAATTCAAACTATAACTATGCGCGCTTGTAAAAGTTTTCGCTCGTTCTTCCTTATATCTCGGAAATTTAGGCACACAGAACAGGAAAAAGATACGTCACACAAAGCTCGTAGTCCGCTTCCCCCTGGCCAAGTTCGATGTAAAAAGTTCACAAGAAAACTATAGCAATGTATATTGGATGCGAGTATACGAGAAGAAAGTCCTTTTTCACCTACAGCGATAGTTCAACAACTCTCGACGAACTTTGAGTGAATTTATGCGCTCAGTAGTTTATAATCGATTCCGTGACCAAGGCATCAAATGCTCCAAAGCGATGAGCAGACTTTTTTTCAATTACTTTGACAAACGTGGACCTTTGAGCCACGGTGTATATCCTTCGAGCTTTAAAAGAGTTTTTCATTTCGAGTGAAAATAAGTCGTAGTTTATACTGAGGCCAGTACATAGGCTAGGAAGCTGAGAGTCATGGGAATAATTCATGAGTGGCCGAGAACGACAGACGTAAAATATTCTGTTCTGTCGTCATCATTCGAGATCGTACCTTCTGTCGAGACGTGATAAAAATTGAACCTCCAACGAGGATTTAGTTCCGTAGTTCCAGGGCTAGATACATCGTAAAAATGTAATTTATTTTATTAGAAGATTAATTATAACAATAAAAAAATGGTTCAAGGTTTGTATGCCATGTTCGAATTACTAAAAATTGAAAAGCATTAAAAATTATTGAGTAAATAATTGAGAAAGTCATATCTGAATAGAACACTAGGTGCAAGTTCGTACAAAAATATACAGCACATCTCGAAAATGATCATGTACTCGAGAGAGAAGTGCAAGAGCACGCGTCTATTCGATAAATTGTTTAATAACGCGAGAGTGCACCGAAGAGTAAGTATTGGTACATAGAAGTGGATGGCCTATGTCTGCATATAGGTTTAGACATTGGTGTACCACCTGCGATACATAGGAAGGCAATATAGGCAAGGAGAGGTTTGAAGCGGACGTAAATCGGCTTGAAGACACATTATGGCTACACTTAAGTGCCCGCGTGTATTTTTCTTTCTTATGAAGTAGTTACGGAACACTAAACAACGTAACTTCATCTTAATAGCTGATCAGTTTGATCTTTATATATTGTCCTACATCCACATAATGCGAAGCATGCAAGGAATCTCCATTTTTTCTTCAGCTATTTACAAAATCCTGCCGGATTCTGTGCAGTTTTGCCTTAACGGTAAAGTCTTCTGTTAGTCTAGGCCTAAAACGTTCCAGACACCTCTCTTAGGATCTTCAATGTCATCATTCATTTAAATACAAATAACTGCCAGCTTAGCTGCAAAATCCATAAGCAGATATTGTTGCGCGTTGGTAAACTTCTCATAGATCAATTGTAAATAGTGGGATTGAGATGACGATTGAGTAACGAGCATACGCTGGAGAATATGTTCATGGTTCTACCGTGTGCAACGCTCTCTTGCCATTTTTTATACGAGCATATGAATCCCCGACCAATGCTTGTTATAAACGCAATTTTTATTCCTTCACAACAAAAACAATGCAAAAAAACATGATATCCCAAATGCTTCTGGAATAAAATCGATAATAGTATCTCACTGTAAAGTGAACGTACCGCTAGCTGAACGCCCCGTGTTAATCTGCATCACCTATTCAGACCTGTATATGTATGGATTATTACGCGCTGTTCAGCTACCGATTAGTTCCTTACCGTGGAGTTAGTGACAGCGGAGTCTTTAGTATTGCAGTGTTCCCAAAAGACGTTCCCATAAATTTAATAAAATTTCTGCTCGATATGTATTGGGTTACTTTACGCTATTTCGCTTATAAATAAAAAAAAACAACGAACGGATTGATGTATTTTATCCACTTTCCTCGAAGACGCCTTCTCGATTTATGTCCAATCACTGGTAATGTATACCCATCGTTTATAGTATTCCAGGAAAAGTGTATCCGGAAATGCAAATGTCCTACCACCCCAGCCGAGTGGCCTTTCTACTATTAGCCCTCAGCCAATTGTTTCGCCATTCTATCACCTTCCTATACCCCTGGAACGGATTTATACGACGAGCCGTGTGTCTAAGATGCTCAGTCTGGAGAGACACCCAACCTACGGAACACTAAATCTATGGTTTCTCCCAGCGCCATTCATCGCGCATTCGGCTATCCGTCCATCCATCCGTCTTCCGTGCATTTTTCTAAATAGGATTTATACGTATCTCTGCGAGACACCTAAATTCGAGGAATATGTGGAATGGTAAAATTTTCGCATTATTTTCGGTTTAATGCACACTTCGGAAGGCGAGTTGATGAATGACAGTGGCTTTCATTGAACAGGAACTGTTCCCACTGTCATCAATCAAACATGAGAGACATTTAACGGAATGATATCGATGCCTGTCACTATAACTGGAGTTTAATAATCGTAAAATTCAGCTATTGTACCATTTGGCTCATCTTGTGGGTGAGGCATCAACTTGTTATGTCATGAAGATCCCCTTTTTACTTGAGAGTGCTTCACCCGGATTTAACGCAAAAAGTTTTGTCTACAAATTCGGCAGCAATCAGCTATGCAATCATTATTTCCAGTGATCGATGGTCCGCTTTGCTGTCTTCGTATTACCTCTACCTATCCTCTTCCTGAGGAGCATACCGATTTTAATCATTAGTTTTACACTGATTACAATTTCAGCTTGATAAGTGTTTAACTGTCAACGGTTGTTGTCACCGTGGAGGAACTTTCAGATGAGTTGGAATTGTTCATAGAAATTGGGACTTGAGATCAGTTCAGGTCCATATT
Source organism: Rhorus exstirpatorius (assembly GCA_963564615.1). Classification (NCBI taxonomy): domain Eukaryota; kingdom Metazoa; phylum Arthropoda; class Insecta; order Hymenoptera; family Ichneumonidae; genus Rhorus; species Rhorus exstirpatorius. Next base: position 18,620,556 of record OY751319.1, on the reverse strand, counting down.
TCGTTGTAGTCTATTTCGATTCTAAGGTCTCCGCGCCTCGAATCACTTTTTGGGCTCATCCCAATTCCGGGCCACAACTGCGACGACTACGGAAATGATCGGATTCGAATAGCACAGCTCATGCGAAACATGAACTAGTTTCTCGTTGGAATGAGCAGGTGTGTACCTACAGAGTTGTACGCTCATAAGCAGAGCGATGTAAAGTTGGGGTAGTTTCTACTCCACGCGTTGTGAGTACTCCGGCGTGTGTAGAAACTATAAAATCTGTAACGCATATTGAAAGTGCTTGAAATATTAAGGCTTGATTTGCGAAAACTTAGACCATACGAGTACATTACTAAGGCACCCATAGCCGCACGAGAAAACCGCAAATTGCCTTGGTAAAGAAATTTAAATAGATATAAGATCACAATGGTAAAAATTGTACAACCAATTGGCAGCTTTAAAAAGAATCCATCGGAAAAACCATATAGAGAGCTCTATGATCTTTGTGAGAATTTTTAAAGAAGCACGTTCCCACCTGGGTATGGAGTCCTAAAAAAGTTTGAAGTTTTGACTCCGACTCACGACGATATCAATGGAAAGTTTCACGACGAATGGCATATAAATAGCGATAGGGCTAAGGGTATCTCAAGAAGTATCATAGACCCCACAGATTAGCCCTCAATTTACCGGTGCTTCATCACGATAGTGCGATTCAGCGCTATCTGTTACGTGCTTCGATGCCAGGAGCCTCCAGAGTCATCAAACTTTGGTGCTCTTATCCAGCATTTTTTTGGCTTAACCGTAATTCATGTTCCAAGTATTTGAGTCTTTAAGTTTTGGGATCAGCGTTTCACATATCCTGTGGTACTGTCAGTCCTTGAGAGTAAGCTTATGTGTACATAATAACGTTATCTGGTCTAAATGTTGCTGTCCTAACAGCATTAATACTGGATTCGTACAAAACTTAGTGGTTGGAAACGTGTGCCATCTCAAATATCGTGTGTCATCTTGCATAGAGTGTAATACAATTGGCTTGTTGGTGGTAAAATTTCTCTGTACTTTCGGAACTGTACGATATAACCGATGATTCTCCCAAAACCGATTTGCGAATATTCTAAGCTTCGTTCGATATTTGAAACCTACTTATCAAGAGAGGCAAAAGATTTTTCATTGATAAAAAAGCGACCGGCTAGAAGAATATTGGAATATCTTTGAAATATTTATTTTTTTCAATTCTCGAGTCTTAATGTCAACATACCGCGTCGAACTCCGTTAATGCGATGCGCGGAGTACTCGGTCATAAGTATATATAGGTATATACTGCCATAATATACGTTATCGTAGGTGCTAAAGCGAGATGAGATATTCGAGCGATGAGCGGAATAGTAAATGAAAGTTTTCTTCTCACAGAAGAGTGAGAGATATAGATCTTCCTTAAACATTTAATTTATGGTTTGAAAGTGGCGAACTATGCAAAGACGAGGACTTTTCTCTTTCCCACTCCGTCAATATGCTCAATCTTCAGATTACTTTACTTTCTTACGATTAATAATATTTCCAGTATGCTCTAGCCCTCTCTCATCCACTGCCTCCGTCCACCAGCATTTCGAATAAAGTTTGATTGCTCATCGCAAACTTAATCTAGTCAACGGACCACTAGCTCAGCTCAGCCTGTCCGATGATGATGGTCGCATTGAGGCAGTTCACTCGTGATATCCCGATAAAAATGCTCGGCTTTGTTGACTCGTGTACATAAACCAATATAGTAGGCGTAACGATTGATCTTAACTCTTGGCGAATAGGTAGCTTCGACAGTAAATCAGAACATTTCTCCAGTGGCTTAATCTTAAATTGGTCCTTTGATTAGAAAACATACTCGCAAAACTCTTGAAAAACTACAGACAGTGACCTTGAAGTATACCCATCTGGTGGTATGCCAATTGCGCACATTTATACCATATTATGAACAAAAATAGACCATATGCTGCTCGTAATCGACAAAAATATGTTTTCTTCGAGCGAGAAGTTGATTTCCGAAGCCCCAAATAAAGTCCCAAATTTTTAAATTTTGTCCAACTGATACAGAAATTGTAATGGCGAACCAACCATCCAAAAACTTTCGACTTTTTTCTGAATTGCATTTATGAATCATCGCTTTTGAAGCTGGAAACATGCTATAACCAGAATCGGTCATGCCAATTTCATTACCATACCATCCAATAAGTAGAAGCGGAAAAACTTAGTTCACGCATGGAAACAGTGATTGAAAAGACATTAAACCAAACCTCGTCTCTTTGATAAAATATAGAAAGTGTTTTAAGAAAAGCGGCCACGACTCAAGTTAGATGAACTGTGAGTAATTTTTGGTATCTCCATGTCTTTAGATATAGCGGGACGAGTATAAAGTCCCTCAACGAACACATGTTAAGACAAAATAAAGCATGCATACGTTCGCGTTATATATGCGATCATACCGATAGTCGCATTTTTTCTTTTAATTAACAATTAGGGGGCTACTATCTAGGCTATCTGCGTTACGCGTATCATCCGACACTCAGCCAGGTGAACAAAGGATTCTCGAAGGATCACGGAGAATGTGAAAAATATGCTTGAAGGACTTGGTCGTCCGAGACTTTGACAGTCCGGGAGGAGATACCCCGGTGAACGGACTGACAAAAGAGGTACTCTTATCGAGAAACAGCCTTCGCGCGATCCACTCTGCTATTGTGGCTCCTTTCACGTTACCGTATTGTGATTATTATCTCGCTGACACGACCCATACCATAAAGTCTACGGTAGAATAAGAAAAGAGAAGAAATGATTGATAGTGTTGTGACGTGTTGCTTTCTTCGCTATTTATTTTTCTTCGTCTTCTTGATGTCTCTATTCCCACGAGATTTCGTTCGATGCATGTCCCTGACACGTGTGCACTCTCCTATCGCAAACATCTTAGACGTATAAGAGGTTCAAGCGAGAGGATCTCAAGGTTCGATCGTGTTTGTTCGAAGTACATTGGAGAGATGCTTATGCCAGAAAAGAACCCGCTCCACATAGGTCCTCTTTATATCCATTTCTTGGGCTTCATGCCTTCTCCAACCATTCCTAGAGAACTGACTCGAAGATCTCTGGGTACATATCCTCTTACGGACATATCATCAACATATGCTTTTTACAATATTACTTATACATTTTCTCTACTATCCTTTGTTTTCCAATAGCTTCTCGTTAAATCGCTTGGTGTATTATTGTAGTTAAAGCTTGGATTTTAGAGCAAAGCTCGAGATTAAGCACGAATTTAAGGTCGAGTTTAAGAACCAACTGATCTTCAACATAAACGTGGACTTAAGCTTGTGCTTATGCTGAACTATCCCTGAAGATAGATGCCATATTGCCTCTATTGACAGCAGAAAAGATGTTCAACGCGTGGAAAAATATAATATCGAATTTTAATTTACGTCCGACCGAGAAGGAATCTCGGGGAAGATGAAAGATGAAATTCAACGAGTATAGGGCGACAATTCAGACGGAGACGGGTCTAATGCGCTCGACGTGGATGGACGGAGGGCATATGAGAACCTATTCAAACTTGTCCTGTCGAGTTGTTTCTACTTCGTTGTTCCAATTTCTCATTTTACGCTTCCTCCGGCTTGTATCTTGACCCCTCGACGTTAATCGACCGTAGCCAGCGTTGTGAAGTGGAATATACCCGGCGCTTGCACGCTCAGACGATTATCAGCAGCCGACGCGCTGGATACGAGCCGGAAGTGGAGAAATAGATATTAAATTGGTCATGGCTCTTGCGATAATAAAAATAACTGGAGGGTAATATTTTGGTTGATGGTCGGCTGAAAAGTCATATATATATGTATTGAAATGAATGAAAGAATGCCATCTATAGTTCTCATATATAGTCAAATGATTCCAAAAAATTCACGAAAGAATGCAAGAGAAAGTTTTTCCCAACAGGTTTGTCATGTTCTAGTAGGCAATGCATATTTGAGGTCTATCAGGTCAATTGCATGGGTCATTCGGACTAGTTGATTGAGCAATCGGTAACTTAAATTGTAAATTTCATTTTACAAGTCGCATGCTATGGCCCAAATATCCCCATAAAACTATGTACAATTTTCCACTAAAAATTATACAGCAACAGATGGGCATAGCACAATGTAAAAACAAGAATTTTAATGAACAAAGCGAATCTATAACTTATTTACTGTATACCATAATCCATTTATTGTTACCGTTATTATCAACTCTAGAGTGCTCGCAGAGCAAAAAGAATAAGGAAGTTATGCGTTTTAAGCGTTTCAAGCCAATCAGCTGTTCAAAGCCATTTTCGATGTCACCAACGTTCTTGAAAATGACATGAAATTCCTTAATTAAAGTATAACAGACAAAATCTGTGTATCATGACCTCTATTTGTGACCATAAATAGTTATAATGAGATATAAGCTCATAAAGATAAAAAGCTTTAATGAAATAATTCGTTTGTAAATATCGAAACGACGCAGTTCATCGGATATCTGAAAGTTTCACGGGGTAATTCGCAACTCACTTCATACCGCACGTTCGGCTGTACGGAATCCTGCAATGTTTACTCTCGTTTTCGTGCATACAATGTTATGTTTCCTGTCATTGCGAATTCGAGGATTGCGGTGTCTTTTATGTGATCGTGTTAAAACTAAATGGGCAATAAGAGCAATGCAAAATTTAACAGTAAACTTGAAAACGGATAAAAAATCAAATTAATTGGACATTGAACGAAAATTTACGACTGGGAAATAAATTATAAAATGGAGAGATTATTTGTTGTAATGAAATAAAAATAGTACGATAATTGTTAATATCTTATTGTACAATTCAACTCTGCTAGGGTTCCATCTCGCAATATCATTATTGTAACAATTCAGAATGCGTTTTCACTACCGTCAGGAGATAAGTCATCCAACGTAAAGGGGTCTTCCGGCTGTATAAAAACCATTTATCGGTTATTCATAATAAGTATAATGTACAAGTTTTATGATTACATTCTTATAAATAAAGATACGGAGGTTTATAAAAAATTCAACAAATATATTTGCTTATACAAGTATAGCGCTTTCACTTTCACTGAACCTCGCACTTAACTCAATACTCTTTCATTATCAGATGTTCGATATCTTTCGGTAACTGTCACACCACTAATTTCGCTTTTTTAACTCAACTTTTAAGTTGACCAGCCCCCACCAAAGTATTCCATCCTTTTTAAATTCATTTTGCTGCAGGAAGTTCAAACTTTGTTTTTTATTATCGCTATTTTTGCAATAATATCATAAACAAAGTTACCGTGTGCATAGATGTTACTGATATGAGTTTAGGATTAAGCCAAAATGATTACGAGACGTTGATACAGAGATAGAAATTGATTGTTTGGATTATAAATAATAAATGATCCAAGCGCGCTTATTCTCTCACTTGAATATCTGTACTCGAGGGAGAATGAGAAAAAAAAATTATTTGATAAACGTTTCGTAAAACCGGCAGTGCATGTACGTCCGCAATGGCTGTACAGAGATAATTTTACCAGTTCCGGTATTATATACGGCTATAGTAAGCGAGCAATTCATCAGATGTGACGGCCACATCCAACTGTTTGTACACGTTGCATTGCATTGAGAGAGAGAGAGAGAGAGAGAGAGAGAGAGAGAGAAGACAGACAGAAGTAGTGTCACGCCCCATATCATTTTTCCCAATGTGCATGAGGGATTTGATTAAATTATTCCAATTAATATTTAATACATGAACAAAATGGTTCATAAACCTCTTTTGCTCGGCATAAATTAATTTTGAATAAAAAACGGGATTATATACGATTGGAGCCAGTTGCCGTGCCTTCCCGCGGTTCGATAATATAAATTCTTTGGCATTTATCGCGGGCTGACAAAATGTTACTCTTCGTATTCATCGTACGAAAGTTTTTCAAAAACGCATTGGCAAAACGGAATCGGATATCTTGTTGTTATTTATAGTTGCACGAATTATTATTACCACAAAAATAGCACGAAGTGCCTTTTTTGACGGATAAAGGTGTGAGTGTGAGTGCCAGTGTGCGAGTACCCATGTGACAGAGTTGCGAACATTGTATTATTAACGCATCATCGATTTCATAACTGGTTCTATCGCAAATCGAATATGGAATTCAATTCAAGGTAGTGCACGAAAAAAAAAATATTAAAATTGACAAAGCAAAGTTGTGCAAATTTGTTAAACAATTGACATAATAATAATCACAATGTGCGTGGTTAATTGCATTTTCGAGAAGAGTTGCCGTTCATGACGCTCATGTTTGCCACAATTGACGTAATGTTAATCTATGTAACATATAATTTTTATCTCAAATAATTTATCATGTAATTTTTCAGTCGCGTAATTGTAATTGTAATTCCAGGAGGACGCAGATTATCGATCATTTCAATATAAGAATTTTGAAATTAATTTTAATGCAACAATAATAATTCTCGTAATAATTCGAAAAAAATTTGCATCAGCAACTTCCCCCTTGACATCATGCTATTACATCCTCCATTATTTCTAAAATACATAATGACTTGCGATCCACCATTCATTATTTCATTTGCAATAAATAACGATATCCCATATTGAAGTAAAATTTTATTTTCAAATGAGAAATGCATTGCTTATAAATTATGATTGTCGCTACGCTGCCGTGTGAGTATCCGTGCGAGTTGTGCCAGGAAAATATTTCAAAAGTCTGAACAAGTGCTTTAATCTTCATACAAATCACAATGAATAATGGACCCTAGTAATTCGTCGTTGTAGCTGCTGTGAATTCGTGCCAATTTTTCAGCTCAATGACTCAAGCCATTTCGGGATTATAGTGGTGTTTTATTCATACTTGCAGCTTAGTAACATATGCTCCTATGCATTTATTCAGACATTCATTTCTAATTCGGATTTTTCATATGTTTAAAAGTAAATTCCCTGAGGAAACCCGACGTCTCATAATACTTTATAAAGAGGTTCTTTGAGAGCGTAAGAAATCCCAGAGCTAATAAAACTATTTTGTATTCAGACATTCGTAACTCGTAATGGATAAAAAGTGAATTTAAAAAAAAAAAAAAAAAAAAAAAAAAAAATTACAAATAAAACCTTAGAAGCAAATATTTCTATCGGAATTTTTCCCACAGTGGAAATCCCATTCACCACGCTAATTAGATAAGATTTAGTGAGTTATCTATAATTATTACATACGAAGAATCAAATAGCGACGCTCGTACGACGTCCACAGCAGTAGTCCTGCTGGATCCTACTCACCCGAAACAATTTATCCCGATTGCTGGATACATTTTATAGTGTACTGTATTACTATATTTATATCGTATGTTCATGACATTTGAAATTTGGCCGAGGATCATTCCTTACGGACCACTCAGCTCCGAAAAGTCTCATGATAAAAGAGCCCGTGAAACACGATTCTCTACTCAACACTTCGCCATATATATACATACATATACGTATATGTGTATATACATGTGTGCAATATACATATACATATACTATGGTACAGCATAGCAGTACACTTCCTTCTTACGATTTACGCGAAAACTCGCGCTCGAAAGCAAAGTGTTAACCAAGATCAACGTATCCAACTGGATGGTTCACATCTGCCTGCAATATTTTCCACGATGAACCGCAAAAATAAACGTTATCCTTCTTTTTTTTTCATTCAATGCAAGGACTATTTCGTTTTCCCTTGGGTATTTAGTTGACGGGGAAAAAAAAGTATTCTCAGCAAAGCGATAAGATAAAAATGCACAAATGAAATGAAGTTATATCGTTTAACGGAACAAAGCTCGTGGAATTATTTTTTCAATTTTTTGTGCATGATTGCTGATTATTTGTTCTTGTTTTCATTTTTCAATATTAACGGAAATTGTTCTTAAACTATCAGCTTAGTTCAGTCTTAGTTTAGTAATCGTCGTATATTTTCCAATCCTCTCAAAACAAATATTTTTCTTTTTTATAATTCTTATATGTCAATTGCAAAATTATAATTTTTTATAATCTTTTAATTGGTAGAGTTCACTGATGGCTTGTTAATCGGCTCAGCCGGTATAACAAGCCATCAGTGCTTTAAAGCATAACAATATGCTTTTAATGCCAAGTTAAATTTTCACATAATATTCGACTTCTATTTACATTCTCGTTTAATGCTTCATTTCGACTATTATTCGCATAAGCAGTGGCAAGCTTTTTAGATGGAAATTTACGTATATCTGTGCTTAACGTAGTCCTGCTTGAACATCGAAGTTATGAACATCGATGATTATAGTTCGTAAAAAAATGGACAAAACGACGTTTGTATTAACACCGTTTTTGGATGTGCGGCTGTGCTACATACGCTACAGGACATTATTATTATTACGTATTTATGAGTTCTACACAAACAATTTTATTTTTTTTCCGCAAAAATATTTTCATACTCCCGAAACGAGCTACAACTGCGTCAAAGAAATTTTTACGTAAATACTTTCAACATTGCGAGTATTATAAATTTTCGCAAAAGAATTTCCCCATCAAATGCTTGTTCATCAACGTAAGGGGTGACCGCTTAGCCGATTGTAATTATATGAGCACGAATTAGAACTATATAATTATTACGAGGACGAATTCTTAGAACTTTCCCCGTGCCTTTGTGCAAATGCAGTCGTAGGATATAAGATGCCTACGAACGGATATTAGAGACCCGGGGGGGAGGGGGGGGGGGTTAGGAATTCGAAGAAAAATGTGAAGTGAACTGTTTTACCGGATAAAATCGTAATAATAACCCAAAAGGGTTATGTTATTAAGAAAAGGAAAAATAACTTTTTTTTTTCGTTTCGTTGTTTCACATCTGACGTATACGATACAAGAGATACGGAAAATAATAAATCTCTTAACGTAGTAAAGAGAAGGCTCTTTTTTCTACGAAATAAAAATGAAAAATAATTCTAAGACGAGCATCAGATTCGCGCATCTCCATGGTGAAAAAAAGCATTATCCACTTTACTTGAAATATTCCATACAGCCTATATACCCTAGAGTATACCTCGTATATACCACGGATTATAATATATGGTCTGGTGGGCTCATATGATAATAGGTGTAACGCATAGTACGAATTTATGGCCACCTCGGTTAAAGTTGAAACTTAATAATAATACAAGCAGGACCAATATAGGGCATGAAGTGTGTCCTATGGGTGCAACTTTATCGTTGCATCATTACCCAGGAATCAAGGGAGAAATGCAGCTTTTGTTTCAGAGACGTTCTGCATTCGCGTTGTTGCAACATGGCAAACACTCACGCAAAATTCTGTACGCATAACGACCATTGTATGCGATGCTTCGCGTACTGCTTTGTCTGACGACAATTTTCCCTACTCCACAATAATGGTCGGTGCGATATAGAGGATGCATATTTGCGAAGAATAAAAGCTTCGTCGACGATAGTCACATGTCGGTATGGACAACGTGTACCTCGACAAACTGTCCGCGATTGCTACGTAGAAATTCTGCCCAGACGTGTTCTTTCGTATTCTCATTTTTCTTGTACTTGAACGATCGCATAGATCGCAGTTATTTCTCTCAATATATATCCCAGAATATAAAATATCTCTGATGGATAATTGATGAAACAAAGTTCTATGTATTTGCTTTATCTTTCGGCTCATGGATTTTATTTTCATGGTCAACTCAAATAAGAGATTATCATTATCGTTCGTATTTTAGTTTTTTAACGAATGATCGTTTTGTGCAGGGGTCTTTGAAAAATTTTATTTTAAATAAAAAATTGAAAAGCTACCGCTTGAAAGCATTCTGTTATAATTGTGTGAAACCATAGTGCACGTGCAAGACAGATATGATTAGTTTGTTGAAAGCATCTTTGTAAAGTCAGTTAACAATTTACCAAAATAAAAGAAATCAAAAACTGATTAGTCCGGTTCTGCTTAAATTGTATTCTATATCGTTTTTTCAATTACACCTGAAAATTTTAAAATTTTGAAAGCCATTTATGCGTAATTTATTTGACCGATCAGGCCTGATTGGTGACTTAAATGAAACCCACTTACGTGTGCAAGCTTCAGTGCCAGTTTTGTAGTATTTTATGGGAATATTGTATAAACAGCAATCAATGAGAATTTCCATTGGATTGGTGTAGTAGTTCTGAAAATTTACTTAATTTCGCAGGAGCTTCTGGAACCGGTAAATTCATGAGGTGTTACGTTCTTATCGCCAAGCGTCGGGAAAGACGTTCAAGTAGTCACGGACGCTGCGTGCAGATCAGAACGGACAAATCCGTTCCGTGATTAAATCAGACTTTCAATTACAACCGTTTAGAATATTCTCAATTATTGTCGAGTCAAGATAAAAATGAGTCTTTCAAGATCTGGTCAATAGTGAAATGTCACTTATCTAATGCAACAGAAGCGCGACTTACATCCAAATCGAACTGTATTGTTTGTACGAATTCATTTTTATTAATTACATAATTAATTAATATGCATTTCTGTTATTTGCAGTGCGTCCACTACTTTCTCGGCTACATATAGGCAGGAAGATCGAAATTTCGAATTATTTCTTGCACGCCGCTTTTGGGTTGATCAAATCAGAACTACCGAAGGCCTCAGAGTGAATTCTTAAGGCAAAAATTTTATTAGCAGATTTATAATATTATGTCTATGAAAGATTTTTTTATATCTCTCCGACATATAAGAATAATTTTGTAAATAATTTAACTCAAACCCCAGAAAATTATTGCAGACATTGCTGAATGTCAAAGATTCAGTAATAGAAGTCATTCATGATGTGAGTATGCATGGCAAGGTTCAGCGCGATTAATCGATTGGCAGCGTGCCAGAGGTTTTTTTTTCAACATTATGCCTAAAGCGAAAAAGTTATGACCTTTTAAAAAATTTTATGCGCACGGGTTTCCGTTAGATTCGACGAAAATTTGGAAGATATTCGTGGAGAATTCTCAGCAATTCAATTTAGCAAAGACATATTATAATATAAATATTTTGTTCCGTAATAACTATTCAAAACTAGCTACATTGGGATGAAGCTCTTCTTACAGCAGAAGGGAACAGATGTACAAAAACGAATCAATTCGCCCCGAGCTCTACAGAAAAATCAACCTTTTCAAATATCGCCGAAATTATTTATTCAATTATTATTTCCTTCACGAAATTCGACAAAGTAATTTCGAATTACTCATAAACAAAACTTGGTCACCATAAATTTGTTTACCCATACTAAAGATAAACGTCACAATATCGAATATCCTTTGGCAGCAAAAATTCACTGGAATTTAAAATTTAAGAAATGTCGCTTACTAAAAAAAACAACAAAATTTTACAATACCCAAAACATTTTTAGTTAAAACTTGAAAAGATTGGTTCTGCGATGTATGTAATTTCAAAAAATACCACTAAATATTTTTCGATGTGGTAGAAGTTTTGACAAATAATATTTTTCTCAAAAATACGCGAAGATGAACTAGTTGACTTTTTACCTGCACCATTTCATGCAAATATATTTTTTTCCACAAAGAATCGACATTTTAAAAAATCAACTTTTAATTCATTTTCGGTCATTTTTGTGTCAAATTTTTTTTCTCTTTATTGCGGAAACCTGAATTTCATCGATTTTAAACACTTCAGATTAGGTCACGAGAACATTTTACCAAGAATATTGTTTATTGATGGTTATCACGTAGAAATTGCAAGGAAAATTTGAATTTTGACAATCATCCCTGGTCTCTCTCTTATCGCGCTACCCTCGATACCATACTCTTCATCTTAGTTCGAAATTGTGCGCGAAACTATTAAAATCGCTCACGGGAGAACACACCCTGTACAGGATGCTTTTGAGGATTTCAAGCTCGAGACCCTCATCCCCTATATCCGTCCTCTCGTTTACGTAATTCATTATCTCCCGCTCGTTTACCCACAATTATACTATGCACCTCTCACCTCACCGTTATTACATTTCATTCAATGAGCTTCTCGAGGCTATTGTGCGATTCTGACAAATTCAAGCTCACTCGTTGATCAACAGGTACACTGTTAAAAATTTCTGTTTGAAATTTACAACAAATGTACAGGAAGCAATATTCGGGCATGGTATTGTAAAATTTACTACACATTTATGAAGTAATTTTAAAATACTTGCATTGTAAATTTATTGTACATTTACAGCGAAGTTACTAAACATTGGTGTAGTAATTTTAGCAAACTTGAGTATTATAAATCAACTCATGATTTGCAAATTTAAAGTGTATTTGTCTATTAATTTTGATGTGCATGTATTTTAAACATGTCACAATGATCACGCAATTTTACCAAGCATGTACACATTAAATTTACTGTACTTTTACAGTGAAGTTACTGAGCATTAATGTAGTAATTTTAGCAAACCTGGGTATTATAAATCGACTCATGATTTTTATTTTTATTTTTTATTGCAAATTATAAACGAACATGAAATATATCACTTGCAGAAAGGTTCCGCACACATATTTTGTCGTTACTGAAAAAAAAAAAAAAAAAAAAAAAAAAAAAAATACGGCACGGATTACTCGATACGATTTTATTCTCCTGGACGGGGACTCGAACCTGCGACCTACCTACCTATCCTACCTATCTTCCTGAAACGCTACCCACTACGCTATCGACTGTTATGGAACTTTGGTAATTCATTTCATGTATTATTTGACATGCCAGAGAACACTTGATCAGTTGCATGTTGGGAGCTATATACCACCGTGCAGAAAAGAAAAGATGGTGAATCATAATAAAAATCGTGGCCGGCAAATTTAATTTTCAGACGGTGAAGTTTCTCGTCCCGAAAAACCGCGTCATAACAATAATAGCAATAACATTTACAATAATAATAACCAACAAATAATAATAATAATAATAATAATAACAACAATAACAACAATAACAAAAATAAGCCACACTATTATTATTATTGTTGTTGTTGTTGTTATTATTATTATTATTAGTATCGAATAATGTGTTGACAAGCGTTTGTAATTTTAATATACTTGAGCTTAATTTTCTTTAACGTTAGTGAATTTAGCAAACTGGTCAACAAATTTCTAGTAATGTGTAGTAAATTTACAAAACAAATGAGTTTACTATATATGCATGTTTAGTGTATTTAAGATAATGTTACGTATTTCTCGTACTACGTATAGTAAAATTAATTTTTTGTATTGTGAATATAATAAATATGCATAGTAATTGACTTTGCTACTCCAAATTTGTTTTTTCGCAAGGTTTTCGTATAGTAAATGTATTGTAAATTCACAATAATTTTTTACAGTGTGTTTTTGGTAAATTTAGCAAACTGTTGAGCCAATTTCTAATAATGTGCAGTAAATTTACAAATGAAATAAATTTGCTGCGCATGTTCGGTAAATTTAAGATACATTTGGTGGAGTTTAATGAAATCAGAAATCTTTATTGCAATTTTAATACAAATGTACAGCAATTCATTTTGCTGTACTGAGTTTGCAATACTATTGCAGAAATGTCACAAAATTCGAGTGCATCAAATTCAAGACACTATTTAGTAATTTCAATAATCACTTCAGTTATTTTGCTATACAATTTTGTGAATTTAAAAAATTTGATTGTAAAATAGAAACAAACGCACAGCAAGTTTGTTTGCATTGCTAAATTTATAATTTTAGAATACTTCAAATGAATTTCCTCCATCTTGTGTGTGGTAAATTTAGCAAACTGTTGAGCCAATTTCTAATAATGTGTAGTATATTTACAAATGAAATAAATTTGCTGCGCATGTTTGGTAAATTTAAGATACATTTAGTGGAGTTTAATGGAATCAGAAATCTTTATTGCAATTTTAATACAAATGTATAGCAATTCATTTTGCTGTACTGAGTTTGCAATACTATGCAGAAGTGTCACAAAATTCGAGTGCATCAAATTCAATACACTGTTTAGTAATTTCAATAATCACTTCAGTTATTTTGCTATACAATTTCTTGAATTTAAAAAATTTGATTGCAAAATAGAAACAAACGCACAGCAAATTTATTTGCATTACTAAATTTATAATTTTAGAATACTTCAAATGAATTTCCTCCATCCTGTGTGTGGTAAATTTCGCAAACTGTTGAGCCAATTTCTAATAATGTATAGTAAATTTACAAATGAAAAAACTTTGCTACACATGTTTAGCAAATTTAAGAAGCAGTTTCATCTTTCTCGAACAAATTTTAGTAAAATCAAAAATATTCATTGCGATTTCAATAAAAATGCATAGTAATTCACATTACAGTAGTAAATTTGTAATTTTGCAAGACTTTGGTGTCGTAAATGTGTAGTAAATTCGCAATCATTTTTAACAGTGTATATATTCCATTCTCACTTTCATCTGTTTGATGTGTCAATCATTGTATTATCGTTGGCTACCTCCTGGATTTACCGTGTGATACAAAACAAGATATTTTGTAGCAGAAATGGATCCGAGTAGTAATTTATAATTTTTATTTTTGATATTATTATTATTATTATTATTATTATTATTATTATTATTAAAGCCGAAGAAAACTTTACGGTACCCAATGGTTGAACGTCGAATAAAAATATTCCCTCAGCATATCCAGTCGAACGAAGCTTGCTGTACGTTTGGTAAATGGGAAAGCATTTCGCCTCGAGAGATGAAGCAAAATCGTCATTTTCGTATATCGGCGATTGTGGAGGGGGGGGGGGGGGGGGTCACTGACAGGAGAGCTCGTTTATTTTCATAAAAAAAATAACTAATCCCTATGAGCCCAATGGCCGTGGAAACCTTGGCTCGTAAAAGGCGAAATACTGGACAGCACGGACGGAAAATTATGGTTGAATATTTTATTTCCTGCATAATAAAATGAGTGGGAGAGAGTGAAAATGAAAGTAACACCGTTTGAATCACAATGTTTCCTGCAGGGGTACATGACTGGTAGAGCGCGTTCACGTTAAATTTCAATAATAACGATATTCTAATGGGATATTTCAGTCATCCGATCTGTCACAGCTTTTTCACGCTAAGATTACGGTATTTGGGTTGCTCATGGGAACTTTTTTACATTTGGAAAATATGAGATGCCGGCTCGACATAATTGTCAAATCATCGAGCAGGGTCATTCCTGCATGGCTCCGGGGGGTGCAGAGAACTTCTACGTGTTAAATGGAACATTTATCCGTGTATTTTAATAATCAAATCAACTAAATTTAATAAAGTTAGAATAGTGAATATAAATTGGGTAGACGATCAATGCTGGAAATTCGAAATAGTCGTGTATTAATGGAAAAAATTTAATTTTCGTTTTGAATGATTCAGGGGTTTTTAAAGTCATAAGCCGATTACTTCTACTATGTAAATCACTACAGAAAAACTAAATACTGTTGAAACCGTCGATACTATGGGGATTGAAATTATTACGTCATCCATTTAAACGAGTATATCGTAGCCAATTGAATAGGAGTACGATTATGATCCATGAATGTTTTCCAAGATAAGGGATAGTAATTACTGAATATATCCGCATTACTATTAATTTCCCGATTTAACGTTTAAATCTTGACGGAAACGGCAAAACGTTACTACAGAATATTTTATCCATATAGAATATGGAATAAAAATTCATCCATCTATAACAGTTGCTATGATTTTTTTTTTTTTTTTTTTTTTCGTTATCAAGAATAACGACATACGATATGAGTTGCAATAAAATAATCTCAAAACGCAAACGCCATTTGACCGCATGGTAGTCATCACCTAAAACCCTAATTAGAAAATAATTCCCGTGAGTATAACTATTCAGGCTTGAAGCAAGGTACGAATTAATGTTGAAAGTGCAAAGAAATAGTAGATTGCCTTCCCTCATGAAAAAAAAAAAATATATGCTAAAATTTATAAATCGTTGACGAAGAAATACATTTTGTTCATTATTTATTTATATTTTATAAAAATAATATTTGTTTAATGTATCTTTCAGTCACATATATTGGAAAGCAAAAAAATTAACATTTAATTTGTTCAATTTTTTTCTGAAATATACGTAAAAAATATTATGAATTTTTTATATGGCGCATACATTTATTGTCTATGACGGTAGAATTATAGATCTATATAGTGTTAATAATTAGGTAGAATTATAGATCTATGTAGTGTTAATAATTAGGTAGAATTATAGATCTATCCAGTGTAAAGTGTAAATAATTAGGGATTAAATAAGTAAGTGCTTCTTGTAAGAAAAAAAGTGAATTTCATATTCTCCAATTTGTCATCCTGAAATATTTTCTTAAATTATGACAGAGACAAGACGAAGCTCAATTATTATGTTTATTTGACTTTGGGAAGAAACGAGCTTATGCGGTATTTTTAAATTTTTTCTACATTTTTCATAATAAGCATAACTGTCATATACACTCGGGTTTTTCTTTAATGATGAGTACTGTATTTTAAAAATAATTACGAAAAATTTTCTTCATCTTCATCAAACTCATTTTCTTAATCTTTCGAGTAGAATCTTAATTTTTGATATCCAACGAAATATTGATATGCCATTAACGAAATATAAAATGACGAAAAAAAAATATGATTCCTCCGAAAGCTGGGCGATAAATCACTATACAACGAAAAGTGATATTCCAGAACATTTTTTTTAGAAAAAAGTTTGTGTCTATTTCCCTAATAATATTTTTCAAAAATAATCAAATAACCATGCAAATTTTTCTATCGCTAAACGATGCATTGCAAAAATACGGAATAAATGTGTCATCTTGATAAACGATGGTGTCAAACTTCTTATTTTTCAATTCGTCCGGTGACGCTAAAAATCCTCAAACAAACACCTAAAACTTTCTCCCCTAGCTACGATTGGCTTACCCGGATACGTTGAGGAAAACAATGCTTCCAATTTCTAATACTCCTCCAACTCGCGATTACTTCAATTGAATTTCAAACATCCTGAGGTACAAAAAGCACAACACATTTTTTTTTTTGTATGGGGAGGATTCTTTTTTGACAATGCAGTCGAAGGAATCCAAAGGTTTTGTATGGGATTCGTGCACCCCCTCGCGAACGAAACAGTACGCGCGCCGCTATGGTACTGCTCGCTCGTTTCGCATATCAGGACTTATATACCGCGAGCGTCGCGACGCTTCAAACCACGCACTATCGAGGCGCGTACTCCACGTCGGTCGGAGACGTCGGCCTATCAGGATTGATGATAAAAAGGGCCTCTCTTGCACGCAAGCGAGAGCCTCTCGGATTCACAATGAAGCATCCTCGAGGCTCGAGAAAAACCCTCCTTACGTATCTCCGGACCGGAATTACCAATCATCGGGCAATCGTCTTCATTGACCGTCCGGTCTATTAATACAAGCCACAAATCACAAAGTAGGTTCAATTTTTTTGTTTCTTCGTTTTCCTACGGTAATTATAGAAAATATAAATTGTGATTTTTTTATGGTGCGAATTAATTGAAACTCAAAAATTCACGAAAATTCATCGTTAATGAAAATTTAGAGAAATTTTTATTTTTCAGTTTCGCAATGTAAATAAAAGTTAAAACGTGAACGCATCGCTTACTAGTTTTTTTTTTCTTCTTTTAATTCAGAAAGATCATGAGAAATAGACACCAATTTTCCGCAGCTTTTCACTTATGTAGAGTGAGTTTTGAATTTTAGACTAGTACGAGAATTTTTTGAAAGAAATCTATCTGGATTACACAAAATTAACGAAGGCCCGAGATATTACAGGTTTGTATTCGGAAAATTCAAAATATTATAAAATCCGAACGAATTCTGTCAAATTAAAAACTAATCGTCTTTCAAGGATACTTTATTTTTGTAATACATTTTTTCTAGATGTCACAAGATTTATGAAAGTTCAAGCTATGACAGATATTTTCGAACAAATTTCAAATTTCATGAAATCTAAAATGTTTTGCGTAAAATAAAAATTTTCTGATTAGTTTTGACGACGTGATTGCAACAAAGAACGAAGCTTTGCTGATTTACTCATGTACGAAATTCTAGTACGATTGCTCAAGGTGTTCTCAGGATACAAATATTTGAATTTTATAGGAACAGCACACACACGCACATATTTCTATTCCTCATTCAGGAAATTCCTCGACGACAATTTTTTCGATTTTTCAGAGCTAATTTGTTCAAAACATGCGAAAATGTCAGTGTTGATTTCCAAATGTGATTTTTCGATTATTTGAAACATTTCTAGCACTCTGGGAATATATTTTTTTGCATACAAGAAAACCATCCTCCATGGGCAAACAAAAGGTCTAGTTGATATTACTGTTATGGATAAGCTTAAACGCTGTAAAATCTCAAAAATATAATTATTTTTTAAAATAAATATCGACGAATTTGAAATTTTTTTTTACCTGATATTCCCAAAGCAGTTATCTACTTGTAAATTTTTCCCATTTAAGGTACGCGTTAAAAAGTCAAAACCTCGTCGCAGGAAATTTATCGAGATTAAAAAAAAATGGTTATCACTATTCAAATCTGCCTTAAAGCTATTCTCGACGATCTATATGATTTTCAATAAACATTCGCAGTTTAATCGAGCAGAAACCTACTATTCGAAATAACCAGTACATATTTCAAAAGAATGACTGAATTGTCATTCCAATTTCTGCTCGTTCGTATAAAACTGAACTCTCTGTTCCGATCCAATTCCAAAAACCGCATTACTCACAAAAACCTGATCAATCTTTTAATGTAAATGCCTGATCGTTGAAGGTTCACTTACCTCGAAATTTCAGTTTATCCCATAATTCTCCGCGAAGCGGAAGTAAGAAACGAAGGAGAAAACCCAAATGGGTCCAGTTCGACAGACCTTGCAGCGATTCACCCCGCGTTGAATACGAGAAAAGTTTTCGAAGTAAGCAAATAAATACATGCAGTAACGAGTGACAGCAAATTTCATTTCATTTTTAATAATTTTAATAATAATAATAATAATAACGAAATGAAGAAATGATAAGACACAAAGTTTATTGAAATTACTTTTGTTATAATAACATTGCAGTGAGAAATAATGATAAAAAATTGGTAAAGTATATCCCGCACGAGACTCCTGTCAATTAATTTTCTCTTGTTGGCTGACACGTTTAAAAAAAACGAAGTTTTTCAGAACTTTTCGTTTAAACGCGTGATCTTTCGGCAGGCGGAAAAATCTAAGGGATGATGGAAGCGACCAGCGCGGAATGCACGCTTCGAGTCGACTGCGAGCCAAGCTTGAGAGCTCGGATGCGCACGGTCCACGATTTCGCGCTGACGAGTTCATATAGCTCACTTTGATTCCTATCCTGGCAGCAGAAACAACGTCATCATAAGAAGACCCTCGTTTGATAGCATTCGATCGCGTGAGATACATGATCATTTGCACTACGATGAACGAAACAAAAACAAAAATAATTAATTCGTCTTTTAATATAGCTACATGATAATTGATTCCACGGCAAAATATTCCCGAAAAAAATAATCTCCTGACTAAATGTCCCGTGAAAAAAACGTACCTTTGACAAAATGAAAAACACAGAAGTCACCATCCAAAGGAACATAGAATACATGAGGATAAGGGAACTCTGATAAATTAAATGACAATCGATACAGTACAGTAACAGTACAGTAACAGTGCAGTAGTAGTGCAGTAATAGTACAGTAACAGTACAATAACAGTACAGTAACAGTGCAGTAACAGAATTTTATTTCCACTACTAGCAACCTCGATTAAATATTGCGACGATGGTGCTTCTCTTTTTTGGCCCCTACATTTCTATTTATATTCGTTTTTTCAATATAAAATTACTATATTTGGTTAATTTAAATATGGTATCAATTTTAGTTGCAAATACAAGTTTTAATTTATCCCGATGACTTGTCAGATCCTGATGTGCGGAGTTCACCAAGTAAAAACAAATCATTCCTCCCCATGGTTGTCAACGACATGTGCATTTTTACTCATCTTTTTTTTTACCTCGTATCGCTACTTTGGTGCAGACAATCTTTGCACGATTTCAACATTGATTGAAATACAAAAAATGAAGAATTTGTGAAAGAAAATTTCCCTTTATAGATACTACGTGTTACATTTAATTATATTTTTTTATATTTCAGGTGATCTATGTTCCGTTTGACATTTTTTTGGCATGTATTTGGAATTTTTCTTATTTACTTATGATGTTCAATTTTTTTTATCGATATTAATAATAAGTGTGCATTTTTCTCTCTTATTGAGGGAGATTTATTACCGTAGGCATTTTTTTTCGAACAAATAATGCCAAAGTTTTCAAAATGTTCCAAATAATTGGAATATCGTCAAATCTATATGTATCACGGTCTAAAAAGAAGCAAGTATAAATTTGCACAATCCTTCCTCACGTTTATCAAAGAGCCACAAGAGTTCGTCCATAAGCAAGCGATTTTCTCAATCATTCCTCGCAGAGAAGTCTTTGCAAATTTTGCACGAATATGAGGAAAAGTGTGCCAGTTATATTTGCCATCTCGTTTAATTTTTATTTTGGATCATACGATCTAACGGTTTTCTTGAATTTCATCATTTTTAACAATTCATCATTAGGAATCCTCATCAGCCTGCGCTCACACGTGCTATGAGCAATTCGCTCACGCTCACCATAATGCCTTTTCCATTTTTTATTATCAACTCAAACTACTTTGGCAATTTACCTATCTTCTTGAATTTTATCTAAAATACGCTCGAAAAAAGAATATCCACCCATTTTTTCGTTAACGTGAAAATAATTTTGTTTCGAGTGAATTCTCAGGGCTGTAAGCAACCGCTGCTCATCGTGCAAGTAACCGCGTAATTTTTTTATATTTCCATTATGAATAATTACATCGAATAAGGATAAAAAATAATGGGACCAAAACATTATATATTTTTACAACCATCAGAAAATTGTTTATCAATGCTTGAAAATCATTATAATAACTTCTTTTCTGCCTTTCTTTCCTTAAGATCAGGACAGATTTTCTATTCTGCATTTTTTTTCCAACAAATAATTCTCATTTATTTATTGTTATCCAAAAATGTTTATGAACTATCAGGACTCCTTGTACTGTACGTTTGCATCCCTAAAGTTCCCCTACAATCGCACTTTTACAACGATACCCAGCTTCAAGGTAAAAAAAACTCCGGATGAATCAGTTCGACCTATGGCAAGTCGTAAAATAGACTTGAAAAAATATATGCCAGCGATAGTAGATTATACCAGGTAGATTACCAGTAGATTATAACCAGGTGGTGGCTCATTGCATGAAAATGGTTTTTTTTTTATTACAAAAAAATGTACAATGTCGAATCTTACATAAAAAGAATACGCTTCTTTTTCGTCGTTAGTTAAATATTCAAGGATATGTACCAACCCTATGCTCCGAAATTCTCGATGACGGTTAAATGACGTTATAAACCTTGCACTGTTCTTTTAATTGAATTATTTATACTTGGTATTATATATTTTCAAAAAATTACATTGAAAAAATTGATTATTGAAAAAAAAAACTGCTATATATAGTACTGATTTGTCATAAAATGACATTGTCCTTCATGTCGAGCAGTAAATCGAGATATGTTTCCTAGCACACTTATTAAATTCTACAATGAACTTTAGCACGACTAGAATTCAGTGATGCGGTTGCAGTCAAGCGATCGGCCATGGGCAATTGCCAAATTGATAGCTGATGGATACAAAAAAAATCATACTGTTATGCTAATACCAATTTTTCTTCTCGGTCTCAATCTCCAACTGAATCGTTTATCTGAGTGCAGTTCTGCCTCTTGAGCCATTATTCAATGAGCCATTGCAGGCCAAGGGGCTGAGTGATGATATGGTAAATCAACGAGCAGGCACAGATGAGACACAGAAATAGAGATGTAGTCATCATTCACTTTCTTGCGCACGTGTGTTTGACTGAATCTTAAATTTTTTTTTCGGAGGGTGATACGAAAATATTCCATTACAATGGTGAGGCTCGCTGTCACGGGAGATTATGACTATAACTATGGGTTTACGGAATATTGCTACGGAAAAAAAATCGACGCATCGTGAACGAAATAAGAATACCTCATTTTGGGGGGCTGGTTTGGTTTTTTGACCCAACAAATGTAGGTCGGAAGAAATATCCGCAAAGCCGTTTTTTTTCCATTTAAGTCGACACGATAAGTCTTCAAAGGATGCTCCGATTGCCATCGCATTTCGTATCAATGTTTCAACGGTGTTGGCAAACGCTATCCAATGTTTTCACATGTCTTAAAAAATGTATCAACTTTATGCAATATCCGGAAGTGCTTCAGAAAGTTTACCGGTATTAAGTAATTATTACAAATATTACGGATCGTTTGAGGGGTTACATCTAGTCAGAAGATCAAAACAGAACGAAGTTTTCACGACTTTTTTTTAATTCTCAAGATATTTCTTCAATGCATATTGTGACAAATATCTTGTATCATAAAAGGTGAAATTTCAAGAATATTCACTGATTTTTTTATGCGTTTTGTGGATTTTATTTTTAATAAAAGGATTTTTCTCCGATATATCTTCTTGATTTGATGAACGAAAAATATGTCCGTTGTTCTCGCAAAAATCAAGACTCTAACTATGAAAACCTGCCATTTTGTTTTCACTGAATAATTCGGAAATTTTATTGATTAATCATAGAATAAACTGATGTATTGACGGGATCTTTTGGACTTTTATCGTGGATAATCCAGTTCCGAACGAGAGTGCTCACCACCAAAGTACTATTGAATACATAAAAAAGTACTTTCCAAAAGTGATTTTCTGCCATGGCCTTCAACTTCATAATCAATGAATATTTTTACACGAAAAACTTACTGAATTATATATAAATTTTACATTTTTGAAGCACAAAACTTCTGTGCAAATCTAATGTAAGATAG
Source organism: Rhorus exstirpatorius (assembly GCA_963564615.1). Taxonomy (NCBI): domain Eukaryota; kingdom Metazoa; phylum Arthropoda; class Insecta; order Hymenoptera; family Ichneumonidae; genus Rhorus; species Rhorus exstirpatorius. Next base: position 18,597,558 of record OY751319.1, on the reverse strand, counting down.
AATATTTTACGATTCTTCTCTCAACCGAAAGCTCTCCCATCCTCTGCATCGTTCGTGCATACTCTCTCTCTCTCTCTCTCTCTCTCTCTCTCTCTCTCTCTCTCTTTCAAAATCCTTGAAACATTCCCGAAGGGTCACCGAGGCATCATGGGTAGGCTGGAAAATTTTACGTTACCCATAAGTGCCGTAAAAAAAGCCTTAACAGGAGATGTTCTAAGGAGTTAGACCCGATATGGTAGATCGAGCTCTGGACAAGCAGACATAACAATATTGACGTCGTCGAGATGCACCTTATTATTCCCAATATTATTTTAAACAAAAACAAAACACTACAACAAATAAAAAACAAGAAAGTGGTGAAACTGCCGATGAAGATTTTGCCTGCTGTTATTGCAAGGTGTGTTGACCAAGTGCTTTAGAAATCATAAACATTTACGATGCGGGTCAAGGCCTACGTAGGCAGTAAAGTAGAGAATAAGAGAATAAGAAGGTGCGAGAGTACTATGCAAGAGAGTTCGGAAGGCCATGTGGCGGAAAATGCAGAGAGTAAGTGGGAGAGAAACAGGAACGTCGTGCAACAGAACAGTACGGATAGACAAAACATCGCAGGTAAATGTACTTGTCTCAAGTTTTTGTACAACATTTAGCGTATTTTTTGGGGGGTTTTTAAATACTCGAAGACACCTAGCAAATTGAGACTGTGCACTTGTCCTCCATATTTTTGTATACAGAACGGAAAAACTTTGAATGCTTGTATTTTCGTATTTAAGTTGTGTAAAAACCTGTGATTGCTGTCGAACACATACAATGTCCTATGGCATAAGATATAGTTCCATGTTGAAGGAAATTCTTCGTCCTTGCTTATGCAGTATCTACCTCGAAAGGTTTTGTGGTATTAAAAATACTATGCAATCATTGAAAAGTTATAGAGCACTTACATACATACAATGTCTTAAAGATACGTTTTAAAGACGTTGCCATCTTAAAGTTTCCAAAAAAAAAATGATACATTCGATCTATTTACCGATTTGTTTTGAGTTAAAACTTACTATTAATCAATCGAACATCAATTTTCACGAATTAGAGGTATCTTGCAGTCGCGAAATTGTTGATGTTGTTCTACAAGGAAAAAAAATCCGTAAGCCTTTTGCATTGGATGTTGAGCGGATAGTAATAAAAATATGTACATATACCGCTGATGAATCAATGTGAAAACTTGCTTCGCGTCGACGGTGACGTCTCCAACCCACCTCATCGTCCAATGCCTTGCAGGATTTTATAGCAGCCACGTTCCCGTTTGATCTAAAGGGATGTTAGTTTTTCATTAAACCCTGGAAACTCCGGATCGCTTTTATTATCGGATAATCCAGGATTAACGTACAGCCTCGCAGTGTCCCATTCCTCTACGTGCTGGGACATTGAAAAGGGACAGGGAAGCGCTACGGGATATTCGCCAGTGTGACACGAACCGGACACGACTTCGACGGTTGGCGGATATCGTTTTCAAATGTTTCCCCCGCTCTTTTGCCGCTCCTTTCGTTCCACCATCCAACAGGATAAACCGCGCTTCCTTTCGCGAACGTTCTAACAGTTGATTCAATGCTCATTTCCCATCAGTGCAACTTCGATAATTCAATACTCATTAAACTCGCGAGTTTTTAATTAGCTTGCTGATTAATACAATCGGATCACAAGTAGCTCTCGTTCGCTTGAATTAGTTCCATCTCTGGATTTGGTATTGTCATATTTCTATGTGTCCCAATAAATACGTCTTTGTTAATAATTTTTCGACTGCCAGGAAAAACCTCTCCCGCGATATGACCAAAGGGTGCAGAGTAAAGGTAAGTAAGGTTTTAGATTAGATTAGATGTAATAATCGGGCTACTATAATAACTCACCGAAGAATTTAATGGCAAAATTGTACTTTTCTAAAAAATTGGACAAAGTGGCGCGGAACAATAATGTATACCATAAATATTAGAAAACTAAACTAACAATATGAGTGAAATTCAGTCACTTTGCCTTGTTCGATTATTCCTGTGATTCGGGAAAGACTAATATACTCGTCAGACCGTCAAGTCTATATACGCTTCGCGAGATATCCTCCATAGTCGACAGACGCTTGATGCCGTTAGCATCTTAGCTGCCTTAGAAGCACATCATACAAATTTTACGAGAACTGGGTATACTTTAAAAACAACCCAAGATAACAAATATTGCATTAGACTATACAAGAACCAACCTCTGTTCATCATCGTTATGCTGCAATAGCAATACAATTCCCACGTGTATGTTTTTTGTTATAATATTGTGGAATATAAAAATGATTTATAAAATGATGTTACCCGTGGACTATCAATGATGTGTGCTTCACGCGTATTCTGTCACCATTAAGATCATATGTTAAAGGGGACGAAGAACTCTGATGGCGATGGTATGGTAGGAAATATTGAAACTTAAATAACAGTCGGTTCACATGAATGAAACTCGGAATTACCCGATTCAGAAGCGATGATATAGATTTTTTTAAAATATATTTGACTAATAATTTAAAATTTAGCACCTGAAGAACTTATAAAAATTGTCTGCAAACTGAAAAGAGAAGGAAAAGAGGAAGAAAAATCACACGCTTAGGCTTAGAAGTGGCGCCAGTGAAATAAATGCAAAGTATCCACACAGCAACTTATTCACGGTAACATAAAAATACAGTCCGACCTCCAAATAAGAAACCAAAAGCCCCCAAGGGGAAGAGTTTTTCCTAGAATTCGGATACCCCCACCAAGCGCGTGGCTCTGCACGCTCACTGCCCCTGTCTGTCTCTCTCACTCTTTTCCGCATGCGATCGACCTCGGAGCTCGTGTCGTAGTGGGGGAAGTGCTTGAGCGAAAAACTGGGGAAGGTTTCTTATTGCCGGGCTTCTTATCTGGAGGTCGGACTGTATATGGAATTCCTCTAATTTTCCGCGCGCGGGAACAAAAAGTCCTCGTTGCATAAATTTTTTATCAGTCTAAAGCCTATTGGCTAGTTTTTTCGGAATTAATCTATAAAATAATTGTAACCTCCATTTCTATTTTCGAATTCTCGGTATTGACTAAAAAAGTTTACATTTTTATATTGAATTTTTACTCTTTCTGGCCGTCAAGCTCTAGATAGAAGTCTCAAAAATTACATGTTCGAATTTCAAATTATTCGATATCCTAGTTTAGAAATAGCCCTGTCCCAAAAAATAACATGCACTCTGTTTTACCGTCTGGCAAAGTGAAACAGAGCTTTCACATGCTCTCAAAAATCTTTCTACGTTATCTCGGTATTACCGATGTTACACTCAGATTTTCATGACTATGTTATGCGACTTTACGTATACATAACCATCACATCACACTTGTCGAATATCTTTACATTGCTCGTAACTTCCATACTACATTGCTGCAACATCACGCGTTCACACAAAAGCCTTGAGGCACCTAAAATCTTATCACAATTGAAGGTAATAGGAATGTTGTGATAAGAAAGGAGGCTCGTACTGAGCACTTGTTGCGTAGCTAACAAAAATGCGGGTATGAGTGAGTTTTTCTACAGAGTGATTGCGTATCGGAAATAAAAATGTTTATTATACTTTTTGTATCACGAAACGCTGCTGTGTGTACGGATTACGATTTACGATCTTTCGTGTAATTCACGACGGGAGATACACAGATTCAACGTGTTAATTTATATTAGTTTAACTACCATCCTTAGTTGGTAGCTCTTTAGTCGTAGCTTGTAGTAGTAAACGAAAGGAAGTATTTAGACGAAAATAATTCTCCGGTCGTATGAACCACAGAGTCAAGATGTAGCTTTTCCCTATATAGAGAAAGAGCATCGTCATGCTTATTGTACACTTGATGTTGCTTTAATCGACGACGCTTTTTTTTTAACAATTTGTTCCCTGATGACAATTTTTACGAATTATAATAATAGCAATTTAAAACGTTCCGCTTGAAGCGACTTTTGCTTTCGAATATTCTGCCATTATATCGATTTTAATTTGTCGCGATGTGACGTCATTAAATTTACTGTCAAAGAGTGCAATATTATTATTAAGAAATTGTGAATACATAATCAATGTTGGAAAATATCCAATTACTATTTGTAATTCATTAGATTTAAATTACAAATTACAGCGATAATTTGTAATTGAAAAAAATTAATTACAAATTCCGAATGTATTTTATAATCGAAAATAAAATCAATTACAAATTACAATTGTAATTGACATATTTTTTCGAATCAATTAAAATTTTGACACGGTTTAAATTAGTGGTACACGTAGCATACGGCCGGATTAAAAATAGGTGAGTTGGCATGGAATGTCCCTCATATATCTAAGCATATCTGGGTATAACATTGGGGTACATCTATAGATGTATGCAACTGTGTTGTTGCTTTGATTTCAATGTGGAACTTTATGCTGACCAAAAATATGCACCAGATGCCTATATGCGTCACACTTTCAACTGAGTTTCAACCGTCTCTTCCCTTGATTGCCTTGATGACCACTGTTCGCTTGATGCGCGAAAAGACTCTAAGGCCCGTATTCACAGTCGAGTCTTATTTCTTAAGACGGTCTTAAGACGGCCAACAACCAATCAAGTCGTCCTAAACGACGACTTAAGACCGTCTTAGAAATAAGACTCGACTGTGAATACGGGTCTAAGAATTGATTTGAAAAAAGATATCGTTAATTGTTTCTTCGAATTATCACGAGATGAGGTGAAAACGTACGAATGTTCGTGAAACTCGATGCCAAATATTCGAAATTATTATAACAAATTTTGACCATACCTGAATCGGTTCCCCAATATCTCAACATATATTGTTGATCGAAAATGAGAAATTACCGCTATCCAATTGCGTGGAATATTAACAAAAGTATTTTCCAATTACTTGTGCACACATACGTGAGCCCTGATTGGAAACGAACATGCAGTATTTATTGGTTCGTTCGACTGTGGTTGATACAGGAATTCACTCTGAATTACGAGGCATTGTTGTAACGATGTCAAATAATTATTTGTAATGCGCGTTTTTAACGCTCATCGAATACTAGGCTGAATCGAAAAATCAAAATGATAAAAGAAGAGTACATTGAAAAGTAGTTATTCTAATAGACGTCAAAAATCTTTACTACCGTCATACGTGCACTCTTTCTGTGATAAACGTTCTGGGGATTGAAAAATTTCAGTCTTGATCTCACTTCTCAAAAATAAAACTCATTTTTCACTCATGAACCTCAAGGAGTTTCATAGTCCCGTTGATTGAAGTAAGCTTTGAGTACTGTTACAGTTTTCAGTAGAGTATACGTCCGTTGAAGCAATGGCACGACTGCACATCTTATATACAACACCTCCTCTTCTCTTCTTCTTTTTATACGATAATTTGAAAAGAAACATTTTTAAGTCTGCACCTTTGATCATCTCGTCAAGAGACATTTTTTTTAGTTCTATACGTGAGTAAGTTTGTGTGTGTGTGTGTGTGTGTGTGTGTGTGTGTGTGTGTGTATGTGTGTGTGTGTGTGTGTTGTGTCTGTGTATGTGTGTGTGTGTGTGTGTGTGTAAAAAAAAGTCAATGTCTCTGTCTAATAAAAATATTATTAGAGCACTCTATCACTCGCATAACGAAGCATAAAATCGTTAATGCATTTAATCTCCTCTCGAAGGCTGTCGCTTTCTTTCCAGGTTGGTTCGAACATTCCAGTGCCATCGGCAGTGTCTATCGCTTCAACATTAAGGTGCTTGGTCGGAAACGACAATTTAAAAAATCAAATGTATAGGCAAGAGGTATAGTACGGAAGTGTGGGAGCACTCTCGAGGGTCGTGTTACAACAGCTCCTCGCCCCCGGTCCACTTTCATCATTCGCTTCTTTTTTCATTCCTTTGGCTTGGCTCACTTTATCCTGTCAACTGTTTCCAGCGGCACTAGGCAATTCCGAAAATGAAAGGAAAAAATAGGATATAATGCGAAGGATTCTCATGCACGATTGTTTGTGAAGACTCATTTGCCTAATTATTTTTTGTCCTTTCTGAATTCCGAATGAAATGACCATTGATATGAATTCGTTCGAGTAGGAAGGACGACGAAACAATACCTGACCTATATTTTGTTCGGAAACTCTATAGGAATCTGCGTGAGCCCCTTGAAAGGCACAATTTACATGGATACCATTTGTATATAAAAATTTCGTGCTCAGCATACTATGAAAATCTACACCAACGGTAAATGATGATCATTCAGTTTCATATCGTTCTCTAGACTAACGTCTTACTGGTGATACTGTAGCCCTAGGTCGATCACCTATTCTCCTCAAATAATATATTATTTTCTTCTCCTCTTAAATAAGGAAAAAAAAAATTGCACAATTTCGTCCTGGAATAATGGCTTATGAGCTCTGGCTGTCTGAAAATGGCGATGATGATATGGCAGCTACGGCTCAATAGCACTTGACCTCTTGCACGTGTTTTTGATGAGCAGTCTAGCTTAATGGATAGCCGTCAGGTTGCCACAAAAGTAAGGGTTCAAATGTACACGGGTAGTATGCCTGATAAAGAGCATTAGATTTTATTGTAGGTCTTTTCTTCATCGCAAAACTGTTCGGAATTTTATCTTCGAATACTGTAAGTCTTTTTATCGTCCAGCTCAATTCCGATTTCTCGATTAAACAAAATCGAGTTTAGTTGAAACCATGCTTGGCTTTAAAATTTGATGGTTGGATTGTGACTTTTACCAGATAATTATTTATTTTGATTAGTTTTTTCGCCGTAAAACTTTTTTCAGATTTTTACGTTCTTTCCCGTTGTTCCTATTTTTTATTTTTATTTAGTCCAGACCGAGCCCCCCACCCCCTCGAGTGTCAACAGGCATACTTTTTCCTAATGCTCTTTTGTATCGAATTTGCACGAAAGTACAGGGAAACTGCGGATAGTCTGGCCGATACAGTTGGCTATACTTTGTTGACATTCGGTTGCATTACTCAGGTATATGCACTGAAGAAAACTACTTAAGCCCGGTCATTTTAGCTTCCAATAATGATCGGTGATGAAGAGAGGGATTAAGAGGGAAAGATTTTGCGCTCAAATCGTCATGCTTACATTATATGCCTCACAAAAGCGGTATTTGATCAACCGTTACTTAATCAAATGATGAATCGATATTTTCACTAAAGTTGGAAGGAACCTGCGACGGTAAACTGTTAAATTATGAAGTTACTATTGGAGATATCTAACGATCGTAAAGAAAATGTAGATTTGTAATTTTTAACATTAATAATCAGGTTTATTACTATTATTATTTGACTAAAAGTATAGTGAAATATTTATTTCTTTCTGGTGAGATTATTTTTTTTTAGCATTTTGGTTATAATTTTAACATTTTTTTGTTAAATTTCTTTTTTAAATTAGTCAAATCATTACTCCTGTCGATCTATACTGAGGATTTTGCGGTCAGTGTGCGACTTCAGAGGTCTCTCGAGCTAAGCAGCATTGTGCACTGCCACTACTTGGATGCCACAACATTACTAAATACACAACATTACTAAATCTTTCGGTGCATACGTTTTTTGCGACATAACAAAAGAATATGTTTCCCAAGAAACCGATGCGATATTTTGAAATGCCGATCAATCAATGCGTAAATTTGAACAAAATAATTTCATAACAATGCTACTTAATTATTCATATAGTTTCTTGTAGCTTTATACTATCCAAGCGTTCACTCGAAAGAGGAAAAATGTTGACTAATGTTAAAATATTATAATTAAAAAATTTTTGAAAATCCATAAATAGAGAGTACATAAATTATTGATCGAATTGCTGATATCAAACTCAAAAATGAATCATGTAAGATCCCAGAACAATCTCATCTTGTTAAGCCCTGCTTCTTCGATAAACTTATCATTTAATATGGAAAGTATTGTTGTATTATTTCCAAGAATGCTTTCATTTTGAAATGAAAATGATTGCGTATCCTCTTTACAAAATATTAATTCTCAATATCGTTCGATTATTATATATGACGTGATTCTTCTAATGATAAATATGGATACGAAAATGACAAAAAAAAATTGCATTCAACAAAGAGTTTTATTCAGAAACGTTTTTTCTATAATCTACTATCGTATTCAGGTTATTATTAGAGAGAGGCGTGTATCAATTTCTGGCTTTAAAAATTTTTTAAATATCGGTCGAAGACATTCTCCACGACAAGAATATCATTATAGAAAACTTGATATTTTATTTATAGCGTTTGATTTTCATGAATATTTCAATTTTTCAAAAAGCGACAATAAATTATTTGATTCGACAAGCCTAGAGACATCGAGCTATAACTTCATAAAATGCTAATATAAATGAACATCACAATGCATGGTGAATGATTTTATAAATTGGAGAGAGCTTTTAGATTAATGGGATCAACTATTCATTAAAGAAATGGAGATCCATTACTTGGGGCTATTACGAAATTCCCCCAGTTTACAGAGCTTTCACTGTATGAGGGGATAAAAACTTCAGAAGGGCTTTCTCATGAAGAGGACTTTATAAACAGCACGAATATTACGAGAAAGCCATTTGCCCGTTACGACTTACTTTTTTTCTACAAACTATTTGTATAAAAGTGTTTTATGAGAAGAGGTTCGTCTAAATATTATTTCACGTTATTGAATTTATTGAGAATCATTTTTCAATAAAAATGAAGAGAGTCTGATTCAGCATAAATTAATTTATTGAATTTATTGAGAATCATTTTTCAATAAAAATGAATAGAGTCTGAATCAGCAATAAATTAATTGGAAACTTTTTTTTCTCAGCGATTATTCAATTAATAGTAATTTAATCACTAGAGGTCCATGATATCGTGAATGATCAATAAAATTTCCCTAAAAAAGCCCTTAAAACGCCTTGAGCTACTCTTGATGAATTTGTGTTACAATTCAATCGCAGAAGCGTTATAACCGATCGAATGTACGCTCGATTTTCAATATTAATCATTAGATTGTCTATAAATTTCATGAAAGTAAGTTATTTTTTTAACAGATGTGATTCTAAGAAATCCATATTTTCTTTTGTTTAATCGAATATAATGAATTACACGAGTGGACATTCCCGAAGGGACCAAATGCTTTTTCAACACGAAGTATAGTCAGAAGGTGTATATATGCAAAATTAAAAGTTCGCGAATTTCTCGTTGGGATACGATGATCCCCCTCGAGTATACATTCTAATACGGGCTCAAGGCAATGCGGGAATTGTTTCGTCAAGAAATTCCGTCCAAGCGACAATGTATTGAGAACCGTGGTTCACCGAGGTGGTCATGGGACGAGTCTACTCGGGTACCCAGGGGATTCCGTTGCGGTTGCACCTCGTCAACGTTACTACTGAACCGATCATTGGAAATAAACCTCATAACCCTTACGTAATACAGTCGAATTTGGTTATAAGCAATCCTTCGGGGCTGTAGGGAAAAAAAAAACGCCGAAGAATCGTAAAATCTGGCTCCCCCACTACAGCGCATCAATGTAGCGTTCTTAATGTGTGTGAGTGCGTCGGTGAAATGCGCAATGCTGCTGGTTATAAGCAATTGGCTTGTGGTGGGGGACCGCGCTGAGGGGACTCGAAAAAAATCGGAGGGGAAATTGCTTATAACCAGATTCGACTGTATATATATATTAACATAATATATTTTAAAAAGCCTCGTGCTCGTCATTATCTGTCTGTACAATTTATACTCCGGCTAACTCATGCTTCATGCCCGAAAAACAATATCGAAAAATCAGCAACAACAATTATTACCCAAACAATAAAATTTTACGGATTTTAATTCGTCTGTCACGTATTCTTTGATTATTTTGAATTGTTTGCAGTGACTTTGTGACTATATTATACGTTTTCCATACGATACAACTCGCGTTTTCGCAATTTCTATTAAACAAAAAATTGACAAAAAAAAAAATGTTCGAAAAACCCAATAGACCTTCTGTGATATTTCAAAGAAGAGTTTAGCCATTAAAATTTGTTCGCCTAACAGAAGATATTACGCGGAAGCTCCGGTTTATAATTAACCAGGGGGAAAATTATTTCATCCCTCGGGATTCGAGATGGAGAGAATAGGCAGCTCCCACGATTTCCCAACTTCCTCGACTATAGCTCTCGGCACGATAATACGAAATTAAACGTTCGCGATTAATTCGACGGGACGGTGCTCATAAATTATTTATAAAAGTTCGGACCTCGTTTACATGTATAATTTTGCATCGATTTCAAACTTGAAGCAGCGGCTATCAAATTCTGCCACCAGTGTCTGGTGCGTAAAACATATTATTACAGCTCTGTGTGGGAAGGGACGAATTGGTAAAAACCCGCAAGGTCCTAACGTACGAATAAATCCGTGCATATATAACTACATATACATCGGTATCGTGCATATAATATATTCAAGATGCATCGCGTTCGATAGGACGAAAGTGTACGAAGATTCAAGTAGACTATTCAACTGCAGTATGGAATTATTCTTCACCCTGAACCAAGAGAAGAGAGAAATTTGGTTAACAAATATTTGCAACGTTGGATTTCGCTCTTAGCATTGTATCGTGTGAAATAAATCCTCTTGAGTACACATAGATCGAATCTTACAACACCGATATAATCAATACCCGCGATATCTTCGTTACTCAACGATTGGCAATGTCATAAACGAGTAAAGTAAAGGACTCATCCGGATGCTCATCGCGTTCTCGAGTACTTCGTCCTTGTGCGATATCTCAACTCTATAATTGAATCAATTATACGCCCCATTATTTTTCAGGTATTCTCGAAAGCTACGATATTTTTCTCGCTTCATCACGTTCCTAGCGCGCGCGCGCATATAAACGGAGTCATTTTTCGATAAAAGGTTTCAATTAAAAATGGAAATTTGTCATTTGGGAGGGTTTCACGAAAACAATTACGTCTCTGCTTTGACAATAAAAAAAGAAAATTTCATATCTTTCTCGAAGATTGATCATGCTGCTGGTGGAAAAAGCCAACGGCATTAATTTCAGATGTACGAAACATCCTGGCCAATTTGAGGCAGTCTCTGAGCTGGAAGTCAGGACCAAGTTCTTATTTATTGTACACAGCCACGTCAATCTAATGCATTCACGTGAAAATTTATATTCACGCTAGCGGGAATGCGCAGGTTCGCATGAATTGAATACATTCACGCAAAATTTTATTTTTTCGTTAGCTGGACACTGCCCCGGGATAACTTATATTCATATCGGCGTGAAAATACGAATTTGTCCAGTCATAAAGACGAACCAAGCGAATTTTTGTGAATTCTTTGGTTTGAAAAATCACAAACATATATTCATACAAAAGGTTTCTTTTTTTTTAAGTATTTTAAAATACATTTCATAATTTTTTCGCGTAAAAATATTCATTCGTAAGGAAGTTACAGTCTATATCGGGGAAACACGTTTTCAAAACGGTGAGCAAGATGTCTTAAAAACTGCTCCATCAATCATTCGAAAATTTTTCGTAACTTTTTTGAGAGATATAAAATACGCATGTTTCATCGAAGGATTTTTTTCAAATGTCTTTCGATTTTTGATGAACGAAAAGCGTCGATTTCTTTGCACAGAAATCGAGGCTCCCAACTACCGACGACCGCCATTTTATTTCAACTTAATATTTTGGAAATTCCATCGATTAATCACAGAATAAATTCATATACTAACGAAATTTTTTTTTTTTATTTTTCGAGTTTGATTAATCTGGTTCCGAGCGGCAGTTCTCACAGCTAAAGTACACGTTTCAAAAAGTGCTTCCCGGAAATCGGCTGTAACTTCATTATGAATGAATATTTTCAATCGCAAAAATTACTGAATGTTATTTACGTTTTACTTTTTCATACAAAAAAACTTTTGGAGAAATACATGCCTGTAATTTAAAAAATTAAAAAATCATAAAAACTCGCTTTTTGCGGCCTCCTGACTAAGTATAATCCGTATAATAATGTTTTTCACCTCGTTCAGATAACGTTTCGAGTATCGACATGTCATGATACTGCCATTTCTACTTTGCGATCCCCAAGTGCAAAATGATTAAGTCCTCTGCTACACGAAATAAGTATACTATTAGCGAACTATATATACGTAAGCCTCCCGCGAATTAGTCCCATTGGGAAACCGGAATTCTCGAGTTGCCACCCCAGATGAAACATCGCATCTCTCACGTCACATCAACGCACGGCCGTGTCGCCCTCTCGCAGTACCGTAATTTGTTCGCTGGCTCATGGTGCAATAAGTAATACCACGGTAAGCTCGTGGCTGTGGTCACAACACGACAAAAGATACGAAGATAGGTCAGGAAAGCGAGGCGACCCGAGGAAAGAATGGCTTGCGTGTCAGACAGGGGTAAATAATTTCATTAGGAAAAAACCGTCCTCGCGACAGTGCATCATTCGTCTATTTTAGCGCACTCTGGCGTGTTTTGAAGATGTGATATTGCAATTTTTTGTAACACAATACAGCCCCAATGATCTCGCAATTTTTTTCATTTGTCTGATTAAAATGCCTTAATTTCGATATTGAAGAATTATTCCTGGACCGAAACCGTTACCCGTTTAGGCACTAATAACTGTGACCTAAATTCAGCAAGTCGGTTAATATTTTCTATAGAAGCTTATTTTATGTTAGACTTCGTATAAGATTTTTCCAGTAGGAACAATATTTTTACGCGTTGCTTAAAAATTATACGTAATTTACGGAAAACAGTTTTATAGTGCTGGATTCATTCACGAAGAAGTGTATCGTCGACTTACCGGGTTCTAAATAGTGAGGAGGCCGAAAAAAGAGCTAGATTTATCTAGCTAAATCTAGCTAGATTTTTTAAACCCGCTAATAGTAATACAAAAGTTTTGTGCAATTATACGTGCTTATGCTGATTCTTTGAAATTTTTTTCAAAAATTCGCTTTTTTCGGCCTCCTGACCAGGTGAAACCCACAAATAATGGATAATCATTAGTGAAATTTCCAATGACTCAACCGTTGATAGCCCGTTAAATTGTTCAATGGTGAAGCGTTGAGTAGGGTTGGGGAATAATAACATATCATGGTCAAACCAAAAAAGAACGCAGTCGTTACCGATTGGTGAACGATGAGCAATCGATTGCCCATATCTTCATTATACTCGGAGCCCAACTCGTCATCGTTAATGACGAGACGATGCGTGGAGATACACAAGCTGTCCTCTCTCCTTCAATCTGAAAGGAGTGTGGGCGAGAGTATGGGCGCGGGCAAGCGATAGAACCGAGTTACGTCCGGATATGGAACGATATATGAGGCAGGGTGAGTTGCGTAGGTGAATGAAGAGACGCTCAGGGATTTAAGGTATTCGTTTCGCGAATGTGAGGACTTTGCCAGAGACACCCTGGCATTTTCATATGAGCTCACAGCCGTCGAGCTCCAGCCGCGCAGGTGGATGCCGACGAATTGGTCTCGGTATACAGCAGCGTCGTACCATCGTGAAAAGTCTTTGAGCTTTCATATTTAATATCAATAAAAACGAAGAAACGAAGAGGAACATTTATTGCACACAGTCGTGTATCTTTAGTTACGTCTGTAATAATTTTGATACCAACGGCGAGTACAATCTTCGGTCTGACTTTTAAAAAAATACAACGTATCACGAAAATTCGTTGCCCGATTAATTTCCGAGTGAAAAACTCATGGTATATGTTGTAAAAATTAACATCGTAATGTTAATCACCGCGGTACATTTTATTACGACTCGAATTGAATATCGTTGGAACAGGCATTTTTTATTTTCGTCTGCAATAATGCTATAAATCATGGCATACCTAAAATAAAATATAAAACCGCCTGATATTTTAGTTCGAGAAGGGACAAGATCTACATGAAAAATTTGAATTTTCTTTCACTGTAATGACAAAGCTCCCATATATAAAAAATAAATAATGCCTCGTCACTCTTTCACATCGTTTACAAACGCTCCTCTATGAGCAAATATATTGATTAATCATGGCTTTCTCGCTGGAAAAAAAAAAAAACCGTTTGTGAATGATGTAAAGAACGAGGGGTATACACATTTTATTTTCCGGCTTCAGTTTTTTATCGTGTAACGTATACGAAAGCTAGACGAATTTTTAGCCAAGTTTATATCTGTTTATCCGCAAAAATAGGAACTTTCATGTAGCTCTGAAATCATAAAAATTCAGGCGGACTTTTTCCCTCACAGCCAGCCACAGAAGCGCTTACAAACGACCCCGCCGACAATTAACGCAAGAACCATTAAAAAAAAAAAAAAAGGAAAATTCAGCTCGCAGGTACTCTGGTTTCCCGAGAATTAAAAGATACATTATTTCTTTTTTTTTTAATTTCGAATGGAATGCCGTTTATCCATGAGATTAACCTTTCTCGTATATATTTTCATTTGTAATCTCTTTGAAAAAGTTGTCGCACCATATATTTTGTCATGATCAATCATATAAAAGATGTAAATTGATCTAAAAAAATTGTGTCATTTCAAAGGAATCATTTTTTAGTCTTTTGGTTGCCCATATTGATATTATTACCTTGAATTTATTAATTTTTAATTCGAATTATGATAACGTCATCGGATCATTAAAAAATTGTCTTTCTTTTGAACTCTGTTATTTTTTTTTATTACTGTCCACTTCAATTGACTCTCATGCCAATCTTCAAAGTTTTTTTCTCAATATATAAGCCTAGCAATTTCATCGAATGTATAACGAACACCAATATCAGGGATATAGTAGAGCAAATAGAAAGAACCGAATGAAGAATGGTCCAGTTAAAACAAAACCTCGCTCGATGTAGTCATTCAAAAAAAAAAAACATCCAAGTGAGACAAAGCGAAGAACGAAAATATGAATGAATTTTTATACTTTTTTTTCTGGCTGCAAACTGGAGAGCAGGCTCAACGAAGGAAAAACGAAAATTCGAAAAATATTCATGACGATTTGCGACAAATAATTTTGCGCTATCCAAAAATACCCGTACAATAAACTACATAAGACGAACAAAATGCACTTACATTCGGGATACTGTCATTTTTCTTACGCCATGAATTTCAATAGCAGTCCCGGTGGTAAAATCCAAAGGGGGCGAGAGTATCATATCTTTTCATGTACAATACTCTTCGATCTAAAGTGCTTCCGGCTGTTTCAAGAGAGGGGTTTCTGTAAAGCGGGCTCTGCGTTACTTCACCGACGTGTGAACACCACGTGTCTTCGATAATATTATTATCTCGACTAGTATGCGACGCCTGGAGCTTTCCTTGAATCCCGCGGTGACAATGCTCAGATCTAGGTCAAATGGATGAATAAGGATATCATAAAATATATGTATGTGTCATTATTCCGAGTTACGATACACCGTCTCGTTCCGCAGAATACTCGCTGAATCACTTTGAGGGCACATTCGAGGTGAACCGAGGTAAAAAAAAAAAATTAGATAATGGTAAAAAAATCACGAAGCAGTCGCATCTGCATTGGAAAAATCTCATTCAGTGGGGCATGTACCATGCGGTGAATTATTTAAGCTCAATCGATAGCCAGCACAAGGTTTCTCATAACGGGATATTAATGTCATTCAACTATGCGTTCGGTGCCTATGGCGCTTGAATTTCTGAAATATTCGCCATCGCACGACGAAACCAGCAGCAGCAGCAGCAGCAGCAGAATCTAGCGCGCTATGCTTCGAACATGTCCGCATTGTATATCATATCGGATATATGCGATACGTAAATAGAGTTCGCGACCCTTTATTGAGTACTCCCCTTCTGCCCTAAACATATTTGGGATTCCGTATAACATGGGGTTTTCCAAACTATTCGGCATGATGTAAAACAAGGAGAGTTAAGTCTCTGGAATTTAGTTGTCACGTTTAGAGGGTCTTGAACCAGCTGACACAAAGTTATACTTTAAGGATCGGGATCATCCCTGTCACTGTTTAGAATTTGTGACCTTTGAGCCGGAAGAATATGCGATTTTTGCAGAAGAGATTAATTAAAAATTAAATAAAGAGGGTCATCTGATTGTTCACCTGAATCGAGAATCCATGGATATAATGATCCTAAGAGCATGTGAAAGACATGCTAATTATTGGATCCATACCATTTCTATACTAGGAAATCAAACGATTTGAAATTTTGACATGTAATTCTGGACACCATTATTCAAATGCTGATGGCCAGAAAATGGAAAAATTCAATGTATAAATGTATATTTTCGACTAAAATCGGAGAGGTTTAAAACAAAAACGAATGTAATAATTATTGTATAGCAAAATTCCGAAAAAATGAGGTCATTAGCTTCTCGATGGATGAAAACCCAACCCAACGAGCATTTTTTTTATTCCTGCATGTGGCAAATTAGAGAAATCGCATTGATTCGATAATTTACGTGTCATCGTGAATAATTTATCGTGCAGATAATAGTTCACAAATATTCTACTGGCGCCACATTCCAGCCCATGCGCGTGACTTTTCTCATTCGGTTTTCATTTTTCAGGTAATTTTTATAATGTAGTGCAGAGCAAGAACCAATTATTTATCACTATATTTCAGAGCTGGGCAAAGTACCCGAAAGTATTTCAAGTACAAAGTACAACGTACGGTAAGTACTTCGAGTACTCGTATATTTAAAGTAACAAGTACTGTGAATACCTGAAGTACCGAGTACTTGAAGTACGTCAAGTATCAAATACTTTTCAAGTTTTCTGGTATACATCTCGTAAGTTCTAGTACTTATATTTGATTTCTCATGTACTCTTGTTACATCTCAACCCAACCCTACTGCATCATCAACTCACATCTCAGTACAATCCTGTTATACCGACCTACATCTTAATATCTCTCTACTGTACCATATTACACCTGAATCCTATCCTACCATATCGATCTAAGCACGAGAAAAGCCTAACTGACCAAACACCGCCAAACCAAGCAGATGGATCCTCTGTAGGGATGTTAGCCACAGAAAATAACAAGAAGAATAAAACCGGCACATTGGGCAACAAGTAGGAAATCAATAAGCAACTCCGAGAAGACGGCCTATGAGACGCATGTGCCATAACAAAGAACGAGAAGGGAGCACAGGGACAGTCAATAAGCCCCAGTATCACACATGGAAATAGGGGAGACAACCCAGCCAATAACACGAACCCCAACCATGGCACCAGAGAAGCATAAAACTCTATGATACAATGACACTACCGTAGCTTGAGCCTTTAAACGGTCATTCCGTACAATCTTAACCAGAAGATCGGGCAGAACGTTCCTTAATTATATATTCAGTGGCGTTATACATTCAACCATCAGCAAGACGTATTGAAAAGTACTTCAAACTTAGTACTTGAAGTACCGGAGAGTACTTGAAATTTTAATTTCAAATGCTTTAATGACGTGTACTTGAAAATTTCAGTAAAAGTACTTGAAGTACAGGTCGAGACTTGGAAATTGAAGTACAATACTTGAAATACTTTCAAAGTACTTTGTAATTCAAGTACCGTACTTCCGGTACATCGCAAGTACCGGATACTTGAAGTACTGCCCAGTTCTGCTATATTTTGAATTTGGTTAGAGGTAACCGAGCAACATTATATATTATATTCTTTATGATACTCTCTTCCACTTGTACATTATACGATGTCAATGTGATACTGGTCTGCCTGATGACACTCCACCTAATTAACTCCATAAAATTGGGTAATTTAAACTCCCCCACCCGTCTCACGTGAAACTTCGCGAGAGCTTCACCCTTAACCTTTGGGATTAAATGGAATTGCATATGTGATGCTTTGAAACCCTGTCATCGTCACAACATCCATTGTGTAACTTGCCATGGGAATGCTGTTTTTCTACTCGATATATCGGCTAACTAATATATTTCTCAAAAGGGAAGCAGTAGCGCGGTGGTAACGTGCCCGGCTCACACGCAGTGACGCGCGATGTGGCCGGTTGTACGAATTACGACTGTTTCTGTTCCAGGTGCTGACATCTAGCGGGCGCGCGACAAGCTCCGGCATCGGGAATCGAACCAGGGACAAACGGATACGCGAGAGGAGACCAAAGGTTCCTTGGGAGCCCGCAACCTTCAGGGGAGTCGGTGTAAGAACTACCATACCATACCAATATATTCCTCAACAATAAAATGATTCTACAAAATTTGTGACAATATGTTACATCCCAACCCAAGCCTACTACGTCAACTCACATTCCAGT
The DNA here is from genome assembly GCA_963564615.1 of Rhorus exstirpatorius. Taxonomy (NCBI): domain Eukaryota; kingdom Metazoa; phylum Arthropoda; class Insecta; order Hymenoptera; family Ichneumonidae; genus Rhorus; species Rhorus exstirpatorius. The sequence continues at coordinate 18,579,280 of OY751319.1, read as the reverse complement.
AAAAACCTGATACACTAGCCTAAACCCTAGCATTTTTCTACTATATCCTCTCACGTCTTAACCCCATCCTACCATATCGACGTAGGCAACAAGGAAGGCCTAACTGACCTAACATCACCAACCGATGCAAGCAGATCTCTGTAGGACTGTCAGCTGCAGGAGATACCAAGAAGAATCAAACAGCGCAGAAGTCAATAAGTAAGAAATCCATAACCAACCAGCAAAGGAAAGCTTGTAAGACGCATGTGTCTTAACAAGGAACAAGAAGGGAGGACAGAAACAATCAATACCCTCCAGCATCGCGCAAGGAAGTAGGGGAGTATCCAGACGACACGCACTCGGTCCTTGGCGCCAAGAAACACGTAAAAGTCAGCATCCCTACTCATCTCAATATTCAAAAGCAAGTACGTATCCCTCTCGACAGTAATCGAGAGAGAGAGGAAAACCAAGAAAAGACAGAGACACCAACATACGATGCATGACAGGATCTGATGATGAAGTAGAAATCACAACTTCCAATTAAGCTAAAAGATCGTAAAATCCGCCCGAGGAACGACACGCACTCGGTTCTTAGCGCCAAGAAACACGTAAAACTCAGCATCCCTACTCATCTCAATATTCAAAAGCAAGTACGTACCCCTCTCGACAGTAATCGAGAGAGAGAGAGAGAAACCAAGAAAAGACAGAGACACCAACATACGATGCATGACGGGACCTGATGATGAAGCAGAAATCACAACTCCCAATTTAGCTAAAAGATCGTAAAATCCACCCCGAGGAAGAACCCAAAGGGATGAACAGTCAGGCATTCGTCATCAACAAAACTCCTTATTTGGAAGTTTTTCCCACCACCAACTCGAGGAATCCTGGACCAAAAGCACAGCAAGATCGGATATAAAAAGGAGCCATCCACCAGCAAAAGTCAGTCGAAGATCGGGAGCCTACTGGAGCGGAATCTTTGTCCGAGGTCTTAATCTCAAGTGCCACACCCAAGTCAAAACTCTTGACCAGCAAATATATTCAAAGTCGCGCTCAACTCCGTATCGCTCATCACCGAGTCACGTTACGAAACCTCTTTGCAACCGTGTACTACCAAGTCGAGTATCCGAAATCCCCTATCTTAAAAGCGCAGTCGTTCCGGCCTTGAACTCTCTAAGAAAAGCCGCATTCGTTTTCCCCCAGTCAAATTTACTCGCAACTAGTCACTTAGACGAATAGATTGTGTGCGTGTGTGTAGCGAATTATATAACCAATCGTAGTAAGTGTATATCGGGGAGACATTCAATTGTCCCCCGTGTTGTAGTGCAAGTAGAGGAATTATAATATCCTCGCTACGTTGTATTCGAACAATAAAAATATATATAATCAATACTTCGGTTGACGTATCTCACCAACGAATCCTGCGACGTACTTGGTATCACCCCTACATCGCAGCCGCAGCCGAACGAGCTCACCCTCATCCAAGCGGTGCATAATCAAAGTGAGTATAACCACTACCGCTAAACTCAGCTACTCATATTAGCTAATATCAAAATTCGGCTCAACGGTCTCTCCAATCCTCCACCCCTCTGGTCATTTTTCTCATATCAAAGACGTGACTTCCGTCCCTGGTGTAAAGGACTTAATTGTCTTGACCCGAAAGAGAAGTCAAAAACAACCTTCTCGTGTTGCGTCCTTATCTAAATTCCGATAAGCTCACGGGTACGTAACAAATATATTGATTTATTAAAAAAAAAAAAAAATGATTGTGTTAATGATTCAAACATCACATTTTTTCTGAATATTTCGTACGGGTTTGTATGGGCCATGGTATGGGCCGTTGACAATATTTAATTTGTAAAACGGTCACGAGGCGGCGTCATGGTAGTTTGCGTACAGAGCGACTTTGAGGTTTGAAGAGCTCAAATTGGAGAGATTGAAGTAAAAAAGATCGTTGTTGTATAAATGGAATGGCAAGTTTATTACAAGACTCTTGCAGGTACAATTGTATAAATGAAAACGAAAAAAAAAATATCATTATCCTTAAATTTTAGTCCGGAATCGAATATAAAATTCTTTCCTCCCACGAATGATTCCTTTTAAGCCACAATTCCAGAGATTTTTTTTTTTTTCTCCCTTTTCTTGGCACAATTAATTCACGTGCTTATCTCGAAAAACCAAGATCACTTAGCGGACGGTGTAGTGTACACAGAATCGAGAAAAAGTTTAGCGAAATCACCGACGACACTGCGATCGGGCAATCCTTGACTCATGCCGTACATCGCAAGCTGAGAAAAAAAGATATAATAATCGTTTAATGGCAGGTCAGGTTGAAAAGAATAGACGATGAGAATTATCATGAGTAACTAAAAATTCAGTACCATTCCATCGACCTGTACATCCGGCTCATTGGAAATTTCTGCCAAAATTTCTCGCACATCTTTCAAAAATTCATCGGCCACGCCGGGCTGCGTGTGAACGCTCGTCACGCACAGATGTATACCGCTTGGGAATTGGAGAGGATTCAAGTTCCAGCCCCTGCTACCGAGACCCTCGGAGAGCCGATAAATGTGAAATTTTTCGGATCCCAGCGCTATGACCGACGTTGCCGGGGTCCCGAATATAAAGATATCATCCATGTTTCCCAGTCTCAAGGAAAAAAAAAATCAGTTCAATCAGTCCCATCCTCAAATCAAAATTACTATTCGAGGAAGAAGCTTTGGATTCAGAAAATGAGTAAAATTAAAATTAAAGAAAAAATAAAATCTCTGAGCGAAGGTAGTGTAATTTTGGAACGATGAAAACAATTCGACAATTTTTGTTTGTTTGTTTGTCAAGAGCTGTGATCCTATTTCAAGGCAATTAGACAGATTTGAAATTTCAAAAATTCGCTTGCCTACAATCGTTCATAACATGGCCGTGAATCAATAAATTTTTTGCTTCTTTTTTAGGGGTTTGCTGCAACATTGTATAATAATAAAATGTCTAGAAATTAATTCTCAGATCTTTATTTGATTAGACTTGATTCTCAGATCTCTCAGAAATTTATGCACGAGTTGTAAAAATCCGTGACGCCTAAAATAATGACGAGTAACCCGAATTTTTCGTTTTCTCAACGCAATTTTTTTTTTTTTTACTATGCTTTTTTCCCTAATTTCACCGGTACAAACTGCAAAGGGATGCATAACAAGAGAGAATATCGAATGAGATTTTTCAAAATCTTTATCCGTTGGATCCGAATCGTGGTAAAATCGAATTTTCCATGGCTTACCTCTTTAGGTTTCAGCTCGCATATTTACTGACCTACGAACTAATTTCAAGACATTTTCTTATTTTATAATGTTCTGAAAGAAAAAAAAAACAGATTCCTGAAGATAAAAACGAAAATTATATTCATTCGCGGCCTCGTTGCAGAGGCCTCGAACGAATTTTTGTAATTTCGAACCTCTCTGGTTTCCTCAATGGGCACATCGGTAATTCACTTTGCACCTCAGTCAGTCAAACGCACACAGAGTCTCTCTCTCTCTCTTTTTTTTTATCGATAGTTCGAAATAAAATTGAGATTCGGTGAAAAATATTCCACAGATTCAACATATTTTTGCGATGAAAGTCCTTTTTTTTTTTACGAAAATTCTCCGGGCATGACTTTTAACGGTGAGTAGGTAAAATTACGATTAAATTTGTTACGTACCGAGAAACGATGTATCTCGTAGTTTCGATGATGCTCTTGGTGGCCTCGATGTATCCGTTCAGTCCAAAATACATCATCGATGACCAGCATGTGGCTATGATACCACCGGCTCGTGAACCATTTACCGTTGGCGAGGCGTATATACCACCTGGCCAATCGGTCGTTATTGTGTACTGGTAATGTCGATATTTCTTTTCCCTGTACAGAACAACGGAGGAACCCTTGGGCGCGTAACCGTACTGCAAGGTAAATCAGCAGTTTTATTGCGTTTCATTGCCGACCGGACGCTCATCATTCCCGGGGATAATACAATTTTTTGTTGCTTTTCTCTTTTCTCAATTTTCTTCAAGCCCTTTTTTTCGCATTACCTTGTGAGTATCGGCGGAAATGCTTCTGACTCCCGGCACGGAAAAATCAAACGGTTGTACGGGAAAGCCAGCACCGGGCATGAAACACAGCAAAAAACCACCGAGGCAAGCATCAACGTGAACTGGAATATCGTATTTTATTCCGAGTTCCGAGATCGCTTCGATATTGTCCATCGTGCCGTAAGGAAAATTCGGAGTCGAGCCGATCAGCTAGAAGCATTTAAGCCAGCTCGTACACTCTCGTTACATTCGAGAATTTACGCCGAATAGGGAATTTAAAAAAAAAAAAAAAAGCGAATTTTTGAGATTTTTTTTTGGACAAATCATAAGCACATATTTGTAAACGAGTTTTTTTTTTAAATTTATTTGATGAAATAACAATTGGAGAAAATTCAATATTTTTTTCGTGTAAAAATATTCATTTTCAAGAAAGTCAAGGAGGCTGGTCACCCAACGCATAATGATAAGAATTCGTTCAAATTTATTGAGAGGATACTCGCGAATAGGTATAACGATTCTGTGAAAAATTTCAAGTCATTCCTCCTGCATAGTTTTCCTGTAATTACTTGTTGAAGTTGTACTCTTATACATGGGCGATCATAGATAAATCGTACGTATCTCATGAAATACTTCATAACTATGCGTTAAAAATAGGAGCGCGGTGGCTCGGTGGCTGAGGCTCTGGGTTCGCACGCAGCGGACCCGGATTCGAGTCCAACAGCCGACACAAATGGAAAAAGTTTTTCTACTTGTTTTTCTGCAATCCCGGTTGATTCGGATCCCACCGTAATAAAATAAAATGGCCGAAATAACGTTTCTATGTTCTTATCGCTCGGATGGTGGCCGCTTGGCAGGGCACTGACTTACTCACTGTATTGCAGCGAAGGAGGATGCTGCTTAGAGCGCCTCAGGAGACCGCGCTTGAGTTTACTCGCGCGGCCACCAGGGGGGGGGGGGGGGGACGACTAAGTTAGGAGCTGACCTGTATCGACGGAGGTTTTCTGCAGTTTCCCTCCGTCCGAGGTGAATGCGATACAGGGTCAAAGGGGAAGTGAAGCGGCTGCAAACGTGGAACACACAGAGGAAGGTGGTGGAAATAATAATGTCGGAGGATAGTGGAGTTAAAGTGTGGAAGACTTCCACACTTTAACGATGCAATCGATTCGGCAATTCGAATCGATCAATAACAGGGATAAACTAAAATATGCTGACGAATTCTTTTTGATTTTTTGATTCTGCTAAAAAATTGGTTACGACTTATTCGTCAATCGGATTACCTTTACTTTTTCAAATATAAAATTTCGGTACAAGCATATGCGAGTGATTTTCCAAAAAAAAAAGTCTCCATAAATTTGTTTTTTTTTTTGCCTCCTGGCTAGATGCAACCCTCGTTGAACCTTCACCATAATACTCCGTACATCACCAATGAAAACGTGGTTGACATTGATGCTCATGAATAATAAAAAAAACTCACCATAATCGTGTTCCCGTTAATGGCTCTCTTCATCGCTTTGATACTGACTGTAAAGCTGTGCGGATTTACCGGAATCGTTCTTACCCGAATTTTCAAATACTTCGCGGCTTTGTCGAAAGCCGTGTGCGCCGTTACCGGCATCACCATTTCGGGATTCTTTATACCCTTGACGTCTCGCGCATAATCCCTCCATGTCTTACAAGCCAGCAGTATCGATTCTGTGCCACCGGTGGTCATCTGCATGGATCACGATGGCCCGATAGCCAGTTCAGAGAGAATAAAACGAAAAATCGGACATTCATCACTGTCAGCAAGTTCTGAGATAATATTCGGGGAACTTTTGAACAACGTAATATTCCACAAAGTGGTAAAGTACAGTCAATGAATTATCGAAATTTTCCAAAAATGGTTTTCTTCAATTGATAGCACTGAAGGATAATTCAATGATGTTCTAACCCTAAAGAGACATCGCAAAAATCAGATAAAACATAAGAGTTCTTCTAATCGGTTGTTCATTACGGATGTATTGGTATTTTTATGATACACCGGCACCCCAAAAGTTACGCGGGCTTCTTCTTCTCTACTATTGGTCTCCCTTTTCACTTATCCATTTGTCTACGTTTCGATTCTCATCGCCGAACGTAGCACGGCTGATGAAGGCACGAAACGGGCTAGGACGTAGCTCCAGAGGCAGGGGCGTACGAACTACGACTGCCTCTGCCCCAGGTGCTGACATCTAACGGGTGCGCGGCAAGCTCCGGTAGGGGGGAATCGGACCGGTGACAAGCGGATAAGTAAGAAGGAGACGAACGGTAGAAGATGAAAGGAGGCAACCTTCAGGGGAGTCGGTGTAAGCAACCAGTACCAATACCGTAAACGTCATTTGAATCTTTAACCCATTTTAAGCCATCAAAGCCTCACTAGTCCCCTTGAATCTTTTCTAATAATGTCCAGTAACGTTGTTATCCAAAAAAAAAAAAGACTCTCGTGAATCCCCGTACATGGAGAGTCTTTCCTGAACTCTATCGAGTCCAGCAAGTTTCAAAAAAATTCTCTACGATACATTGAAGAGTATACCAGACGCTTCCAAGAGTCATTTTTACTCAAAAATAATATTTTTTTTTATCTTCAATGTGAAAAAAAATCCTTCGTGTCTTTTTGAAGGTAAAAAACGTCACATCATAGATCGTAAGTATGGGGACAGTTGTCTCGTTTCTCAATTCAACATTGAGAAATTGTAATCGATGCCAGTAGTTGTAATCTTAAAGGACACCGAAGAGTTTAAATTTGATGCAACGTTTTACCGTTAATGTTTAAACAAAGAACTTACGGTACCGCACGATTCGTCATCACCGTGAAACAAACGACAGCATATCCTCACTACCTCGGCTTCCATCTTGCATATCCCCGGAAAAACGTCCGGATGAAGAGGGTTCGTGTAAGAAGCAATGCCATATACATCGGCTATCAGGTCAATAAGTTTCTTGTTGTCCGTGTAAACGGTACCTGACACTTTGCCACCTTTCCAATCGTAATTCCCTGAATACAGACAACACGAGTCATGTGAAGTCCGGTATTCGAAAAAAAAAAAAAAAAAAAAAACAGTGTTTCATGCACGAATTCTCGAGCTCGAACTTCCTCACCCAACTCCGTGTATTCCTTCACCTTGTCCAACACCTGCTCGTGAGTCAGGCCTCTAGCGGGAAGTTTCGTCACAAAGCCAACTTCTTTGAGCCTTTGCAGTACGTCATTCTCAAACGTTTTGTGAATATTATCCAATTCCTTGTTCAGCTTGTCCCTCACCGACGGAACGAGTTTTACTAATTTAAATAATCGACGCTTACCTCTCTCGTAGATACCTGCAAGTTTCGTCGTAGATTTTTGGTTTTTTTTTTTTCTCTCAAACGAGAAAATATAGCGTATTACGTTTGGGCAACTTAAGAAAAGGCTGCTGCTTGAGACTGATTTGCAAATTTTGCCAAATTTTAAGGTGAATCGTGACATCTTTCGTGTCGATAGTACGGTCTTGATCGAGGCAGCTAAGATTTCAAACGATGTTATGCAGAGTTCAATGATGCGTGGGAGGGGGGAGAAAAAAAATCAACTAACTCTCATCTTGAAAGACAAAATTCCAGATCCAAACTGCTCCCAGTACAGTGGTCGTCGTGATCGTTACCACTTGCCATGGTTCCTTTTCTTTAAACGTGTTATTGACAATACCCTTCAGAGCGTTAACGCAATCCATTATTTCTTTGTACTGAAATAACGACGAAGGTCAATCATTCGTCTGATTCGGACGTACTAAAAAAGTTTTCATTTTCTTTTTCTTCCAAATTTCGAAAGTTCAGTGATTCTTTTATCGATCTTTCTTTTATCGATCCACAGGAAGATTCGTCCTCATTGGTTCAACAGAATTCCCAAAATAGGAGAAACGATCGTTTTATTTTAACATAACATCAAATCTTTCACAGAGGCTGACAAAAAACATTAATGATTCACAATTTCGGTAGAAATGTTCATAACAACATTCAACGATCAATGATACGAATTTATAATGAAATTATTGTGATCGATAATTCGAAAAAAAAATCATAAAAAGTTTTAATATATAAGAATCATCAATTAAATTTACTCTTAATGATCAGAAAAAAAAAGTAACAATGGACCTTTTAATAATTATTTATAGTCATATTGTTGTGAAATCACAATTCATATATTTCGATCTTTCGAAGGAGTCGCTTTTCTTTTTTTTTTCAATTCCTAACATTTTTTTTTTTGAAAAAACGTTGCTTTGAATACCAATTTAGTGTCTCAATATTTTAAAAATTGTACTGTCAATTTTCCTCAAAAGTAAATTTTCGTTTTTATGATTTAAACGTAATATTTTATTAACCATAATGGCGACACTATTAATATTACATAATTCTTAAAATTCCAGTGAAAAGTTACTCGGTATACTTGAATTACGGTCTATAAATCGATGTTGTGAATTTAAAAAAAAAAATTCAGTAATGATTTTTTGCACGTTTCACTAGCTTGGAATGGTTCGAGATTTAAATCATACCTGAGTGCTTTACGAGAAGCGACAAGGAATTCGAGAGAGCTATTCGTTGAAACTAATGACACTCTGTCGCGGCTTTCTGGCACGTATTAGTAAAATGCTGGCACACGCATTTCAGGAAAATTCCCAGCCCCCGGATACGTCTATTTTTCCCCTCTACCGTTTATGATAAATCACACGATATTGACGAATGTACTTCGATGTAATTTTTTAAAGCGATATTGCTAAGTGATTTTTTGAAATAAAATGATTAAAAAAAAAAATTGTATTACAAGTACGTGCAAAATTTTAAGGTAGAAATAGTTTCGTTCCAGTCATCGTGAGCTGACGAGACTCGAATTCATGCAATGACCCCTTCGATGAGTGGGACAAAATATGAATAATACATTGATATGTTAAACGTACCTTTCGTCTTTTTTTAAAGACCGTATAAAAATTCACGCAGACTTCAGTGACTTTTATATGCTCGCTATCTCGGACTACATTTGCAAGATAAATCAAGATACGATTATAAATGTTCGAGGTCCGATAAGTACATCTGTATAAGGCCAATAACACCCAAAGACTGAACAGCTGTTTGTCGGCCGGTGGCGCCCCGATGAATTTCCACGGTCTGGCCAAGAACTATTACCGAAGCATTATCTGTTTGCTCAACTCAGCGGACGATAAGCGAAGAAATTCTTTGAACGTTCTAACCAGAGTCCTTCACATTACTGATAAACTCGCTTCTTTCGTTTGATTAGTCCACGGATAATTTGTTATTGATTGTACTCATAAACAACATATTTATAGTAGTGAAATGTCTAAAAATTTCACCGAAAAAAGATACTTCTTGCACACTTAATTAAAGAAATAGCGCAAGAACAAAAATAATGGATAAAATGATGGACTATTACTTTTTTCGTTACCCATTATTTACTAATTTTTATTTTACGTCATTTCATCATGAATTTATGTGGAAAAATATTAATTATAAAATATTAATATTTCAGTTATTATTCATATGCATTTTGATTGCATAAATATTACATTTATTTGAAAAATGAAGTCAATTCGTGTTCTGGTTAAAATTGTTCTATTTATAAAATTTTTGTACCACGATAAATATGACATCTAAAAAATATAAATTATAAATATATGACATGTAATTTTTGCTTATGAAGCTGGTCACGTCAATCAAGAACTTCAAAACTCGGGCTATAGGTTTGCGTGTGTAGTAATGATGTTTATTAATGTATTCTCTATGAAGTGGACATTGCTCAGTCTATAGCTTACTGTCCGTATCGTCGCGATCCTGTCTGAAAAAAACTTGAGCAATTAGCTTTTATAAAACGAATACTCGATATCCTAATTATGCTGCTAGAGCCTTGTTTGAAAAAAAAAAAGGAAAAAATATTTTCACCAAAGTAGACACTATGATCCCGGTTTACCTCGAAATACTGAAGGCCGAGCAAACGATATTTTTCCAGTGTTCAGAATTCTGGTGAGGAAAGAATTTTACGATCAATCATTTTAAAAAAGTGAAATATCCAGGAATGCAATTGATACTTTTTCAAGAAAACGAAGTGAAATGAAAAAACTGACAAATCTAACTTGGGAATTTCTAACTAGTAATTGTATGAACCATGACGAACTAGTTTTTTAAATTTTGGATTCCTCGAAATGGAAACTTTCTGAACGCAGAAAAACCATGTGATGGTGAATGTGAAAAAAGTCAGACTATTTTAGGGTGAGAGAAATGTTTGATAATTCTTTCATTCGTGAATAAATGATGTTTAAATACCATCCTTATAGGACTGCACATTCTTAACATTTTTATTTCACTAATTGAACGACTTCCAACACTTCTCGTTACTAAAAATCGTCCAACTCTACATCGATTACCCCCAAAAATATCTTACACATATGTGATAATGGAATTTAGTTGACCAGCAACGTTTTTGCCTTACCATTTTATTCTGAATGACAACCAACGAGCATCGGGACATAACTAGTTGTTACGTGGCTTAAGCGCGTGACATGAAAAACGATGACGGAGAACAACTGTGTATGACATTAAGCAACAGGTACCCCAATGTTCTTGCAATACATTACGCTCTGTTTATAAAGCTCTTGCACGCTATCTCCTCCCCAGTTTTCATCCCTATAGGTATATCGTTCTACTGCACGATATAAACCATAATAGCTTAGGTCGTACCAACTGTTTAGCGTACTGATTCATCCTCTGCGATTTTCCATTGCAGTAAAAATCTCGTCAAGTTTAAAGCAAATGGCTTCACCATTTTCATTGATCAACGATTCATTCAACACTTTCGGAAATGCTTCTATCATTGTTATCAAACGATAAGTCTCAACACCTATACGACGACGTTCCTGCCACGGTCATCGTAAAATAACACTCAATGGTTAACAAATAACCAAAGTTAGTACAGCTCTTTAACTAACAGCCCGTACTACTTTATACCCACTGAATCGATATATGGCTCGACGGTCATCTTCCCTTATCAAAGACGTGACTTCCGTTCCTGGTTTAAAGGGCTTAATTGTCTTGACCTGAATGCCAAGTCAAAAACGTGTTGCGTCCTCTCCTAAATCCGATAAGCGCACGGGGACGAAACACAGAATGTAATATGTAGAGTTGGAACTTGTACAACTGGTACATGCGTTCATTTGAAATTTGTATGGCTGGATAGTATGGAGTTGAAACGTGTGGAATTAGAACGTGTAGAGTTGGAACACGTAGAGTTGGAAAGTGTAGAGTTGGAACGTATAAATTTGAAACTTGCAAAGTTGGAACGTATAGAGTTGGGAGGCGTGGAGATTGAACGCGTAGAGTCTGAATGTGTAGAGTTCAATCGTGTAGAGTGGGAACACATAGAGTTCAATCGCGTGTAATGCTGGAACTCATGGAGGTGGATCGTCCAAAGTTGAAACGTGTAATGTTGCAGATGTGTACAAATGCCTTCTAGACAAAAAGTGGAGTAGGTAAATTAACACAGCAACGATAGTGATGCGAGCAGTAAAAATACGTTATGTATATGGCGTGGGAAATGAACGCTGGCCCGTTTCAACTTTGGATATGCCAAACGCTGAATCTTTCATCGACATTGATTATTCTTGGACTCTATTATAAACTGTCGTATGTACTCGTTCAAGTTATCGAAGTTGACGGACAAAAACGGCAGTCGAGGTTGACGGATGTATTATCGTTGGTATATTTTTCTTGTAAAAGCTGTAACTGACCAACCGTGCTAAAGCACGTATAGACAGACCCCCGCAGGTGTGTCGGTCATAAGGGATATTAAGAAGGGTGGAAACCGGCGTACTGCGGACAGAAAGCGATAGGGGAAGAGCCAGAGAGCAATATGAGATAAATTGATAGATCAGTACTGCGCATCTTCTTCAAGAAAATAACTCGGTCAATTCACGCCCTAACAACTAAGACTAATCAAACCGTAGAAAGGCATAGGATACCTCATAAAAGTCACTAGCATCAAGAGATATAAGGGATTCGTCATCTTTTGTTACTACATGTCTTGACCCGAAAGCGAAGTCAAAACGGTGTTGCATCCTCATCTAAATCCGATAAGCTCACGAGGATGTAACATTATTCGTAACAATTTTCCCTCAAGAAACAGTATAAAAATCTATGGATTTGTTTCTCTTCCATAGATAATTTAAATATTTTTGAACAACATTTTTTCAAAATTATCGAATACTCGCAACCAAGGTAAGCAAACAAATCACGATTAAAAAAAAAAAAAAAAATACATCGGGATATAGATGCTTTTGCGTTCAAGATAAACGGATCCTTCACGACGTAATGGTTGGAAAAATTGTCTATTTATTTTAAAACCGCGTTGTTATGCTTTATCTTTCCTCCTTCAGTCACTGATTACAGCTAACTTACTGCTATCACGAATTCATGGCAATGCGTCGTATCAGTGTCAGTGCTAACCGAGGCTGAATGACGCGCCTACCCATCCGTGGGGTTTGGGGAGGAGCGGGGGGGGGGGGGGGGGGGTTGAGAGTGATGACTCGCTGGCGGCGCGAATTCAAAGTCTGGCGAACCTCAGTGGCGCTTTGAGCATTCTTCGCAGCGAATTCGCGAACACAGAGTTACGAAATTTTCGCGGATAATCAATTTTTTAACGAAACGTGAATGAAATGCAATTCACGAGTTGAGTCAAGTTTTTGTCTGTGAGGAAAGTTATCTAAAATATATTCCGATTTGTCAATAACATTGAACGGACGTGAACGAAAGGTAGATGAATAATTTCGTTTAATTACGAATAATCGATCAAATTAATTAGTAATTAATAAGCGATAATTAATTTCTTAATTCAATAATATAACTTGATGCACTCGTCATGAGTCAGAAAGATGAGGTGAAATTCAAAAGTGGTAAATAGTTGCGTTTCCTCATTACTGGGCAACTTCAAAATATTCATGTACTTTTTATTTATCGTTCGGCGAAAGATATGTTACGCAACGTATTCAGAAAACACTTCTGAGTGGATAATAACATTTTTAAATATTTTTAAGTGCAGATTTTTCGATTAGGAAGAAAATCAACATACAAAGCTTCTCATTAAGGGACATCTGCTGCCACTGACATATTATAGAGTGTCGCATACTTGCAAATAAAAACTTGTATATATAGATTGTACAAAAAAAAATGTTTGAACCTTTATCGAAATGCACAAAGTGATCAGTATATTTGCTTGAATTTGAAAACTTCATTGATGCAATTGTAGAATGCCCCGAAGCTACGTTCAGAGCTCCAGACTGTGACATACATATATAACTATATATTGTGGTAAAATGAATATCATCACGTTTTCAATCGAGGCTGTTTATTGCAGAACCATAAATAGTCGCATACCCTATCTATCTATAATCGCGTTGTAAATTTATTTCATTTCCGTCATGAGCGATAATATCAATCTTTCCAATGATATTAGATATAAAAATTAATTTCAACTTTTCAGGTTGATACTCTGATAATAGTAACAATGACTGGCAAATCAATTAATGCATTATTCGATGGTTGAATTTGACGACGGACGGTGGAGAAAAAAATCATAGGATGCTATCAATTACTATTTGTAATAGTTCATAAATTTTAAGTCTCTTAAAGCCGAAAATTCAAGCCTACATATGTCTCTATTGTCGTAAATTGATCAATTTAAGCAATAGAAATCATTTTTTCGAGATGCTTAGAGATTTCAAACAGAGTTGAAGTCACCAAAAGGTCATCGAAATTCAGGCCGTCTATAGAACTTCGTTTCGATGCTGTTGCTCATTAAAATCTAGAAAAAGAAAGACTTTATGCATTTTGTCGAACATAAAGATAAAAAAAAAATTGAAGGATATTCTTACATCCTCTGGAGTAAGCTTGTTTAAACGATACCCCACATGTCAGGATATAAATGATTATTTATCAACATCACTCATTTTAGCTCCCCGTAAATTTTGGGGGAATAACTCGAGAAGAGCATTTGCCGAACACCTCATCACTCTAGTTGCATCTCAAGTTCTTTATTGACTGGTTAAACCGTTTAGGAGTTTCATGCTTATCGCTGTTCCATTTTTTGGCTAGAAATCCTAAAAATATATGACGTTGATCAGACATTATTGAATTTTTTTGATTCCCCGATATGCAAAGTCACTCAACTCCACACTTTACATAAAATAAGTCGATATCAAATTGAACTATTTAAAATAGGAAAAAAAATCGTGCTCATATTCTTACAACAACCCATTTAGGCGCGTCCTCGGTGAAAGAGATGACGAAAGACGATTAGAGAACAAGTTCGAGAACAAAACGTTCGAGCACTTATTAACGAATATCGAGGGCAGATTGTTCGAGTGTATATTCAAGCGTGAGCTATTATTCAGACGGAGCTAGGTAAATAGACGCCAGTCTGTAGCCGAAGGGTGCGCTGATGGGGGAAGGGAAAGAATTGAATCGGGTTTCACGAGGGAGGGGGTGGCTTGGAACTGAGCTTGGTCCAATTCTGGCTGCACCCCTGTAATGGAGCGCGGTTTTCCAGATAGTAATAAGGGGAGAGTCGGGCTTTCACATGCTCTCGGTATGTAGCATACATATGTATGCATATATAGACGCACACAAACACGCACCTAACACAAAAGCACACGCAAATGTATGGGGTGTCATACGCGAAGTGAGATGATTTTTTCTCGATATTTCGAAAATTTTTAGGGCAATTTAATTCCCGAACAGCCGTTTGGAATACCGTAATTCCAAACAATTCGGAAAATATTTTCCATTTTATTTTGCAGCCACCGCTCTTGAATTAAAGGGCTGCCAATGATTCTCCTCTGGAAAAAAATTTTCGCTTCCCACCTTGCATGGAATGTCCTAAATATAGGGGAGACCGAGGCAGAGTGGACACCTCGGCCGTAAATTGGGTTTTGTTTTATAATTTCTCTCCGAAAAATTATTGTTTCCTACAAAAATGCTCATTGCTCAAAAAATTAGTTTCGAGCAACGTTTTTTCAAAAAAAAAAATTTTTTTTTTTAAATCTTTGTGCCAGCGTTAAAATTTGTTTTTTTCCTCAAAAATTTCTTCTTTTCAAACAATTTTTTGAAAAAGTAGTCATTACATACGAGAAATTGCTAATCCGTGACTTCTACCTATAATAGCATTTCTTCGTGGAGACAATCCTACAGTGGTTGAATGCTCAGCTGAAAATGGTAAATCGAGGAAGTGGGCAGCAACGCTAAGAATAATAATTTTGTCAAAATAGAAGTAAACAATATTCCATAAAACAAGATGGATGTTACATCTCACCATTATTCTACTACGTCAACTAGCAACATAATATAAATCAATGGATCAGTACTACGCACATTCTTCAAGAAAATAACACGATCAATACCCACACCCTAAAAACTAACGCTAAAGATAGCACAATTCCTACCATGTCCACTTAACCAGTACTATACCACAAGGACAAGTACGCAGCCATACCGCAGAAGGGCACAGGACACTCAATATAAATATGACCGGTGCCAAGAGGATAATGTGATCCACCACTTTTTATTGCCATATCCACTTCACTTGTATTACACCTCAGGGTTCAGAACAAACAACAACGTCAATGTATTCTGCACATCAAGACCCAGTGGCGAACCTTGAGTCATAGCTTTTCAACACCAATCGGTTATGGAGTAAAGTGATCACTCTTAAGTAGGTGATAAAATATCACGGCAGAAGTTTTTCCCGAAAGATCTCAGGAACAAAAACCATAAAAATCGTATATAAAAAGAAGAGACCAAACAACAGCAGCTCAGTCAGAAGGCAGCAGCCAAATCGAGCGGAAGCTCTGCCCCAGCGAGGTCCCTAACGTTTTCAAAAATCCAACAAGTTACCAAGTCGCGAAGTTTAAGTCCTCTCTGTGAAACACAGTCACGCTTGAATCAAACTCCATGATCCAAAAGAAGACTGTTCTTTTCTCTCTTGATAAATTTAAAGCTCAGTGAAGTGATTGATTAAAAGTAGTTTGTGCATAGAGAAATTATATTATCCTGTTGAGTGTTGTAAACAAATAAAAATAGACTATTTAATCAACGATTTATGCAACACCTACAACGACGCTCCGACCATGGTTATTGCAAAGGCATAAAGTAATAAACCAACGAATACAAAATAGAACAAAGTGAGTATAACCATTTCACTGGGGAACCCTTTACTACTCATTACCCGCTCGAATCAATATACGGCTCAACGGTCACCTCCCCACGGTCATCTTTCCATATGAAAGGCGTGACTTCTGTCCATGGATAAAGAACTCTTGACCCGAAAGCGAAGTCGCAACACCGTGTTGCGTCCGCTATAAAGCCGATAAGTTCACGGGGACGTAACAAAGTTTTTTAAACGAAAAACAAAATGTACCTGAAATAGTATATAATACACCTAGGGAAGGAAGTAGGCGTTTTTGTCGAGCATCGATGTTTGCAGAACGAGTCGTAAGTCGAGGGCACCGAATGCGCCCGGGACTGAAGACTGCATGAAGTCGAGACAAAGCACCTACTTCCTTCCCGTGGGACATACAATATTTTCTACAGCACATGCATTAAAGAACGGGTGTTTTTTTTTGCTTCTGAAACGGGATGAAATTCGCAGTTTTTTGACCGAGTGGAAATAAACAGCGAAACTGTGACTTTCAT
Organism: Rhorus exstirpatorius; assembly: GCA_963564615.1. Classification (NCBI taxonomy): domain Eukaryota; kingdom Metazoa; phylum Arthropoda; class Insecta; order Hymenoptera; family Ichneumonidae; genus Rhorus; species Rhorus exstirpatorius. The sequence continues at coordinate 18,562,510 of OY751319.1, read as the reverse complement.
CCCGTTTCAGAGAGGGTAAAAAATACGAGTTTTTAATGCATGTGTTGTAGAAAAAATGTTTTATCGAAGGCAAAAGATTGTTGAGAAAACACAAATTTTAATATTAAATAAATTCATAATTGGAAAGAAAATTCTTCGAGAAAATAAAATTTTTGTAAAAGCAAATTTCAATTCTCCACTGAGGTGCCCACTTTGCCCCGATTCCCACTTTGCCCTGGTTCCCACTTTGTCCCGGTCACCCCTATGTACGGTGCAACGAGCGCAGTTGTTAGCCACCACCCTAGTCAGTGGCAGCCTCTCTAGTGGACCACCTTGGCTAGAAAGAGACACCGACTACGTGAGCACAGTTTTATTTTTTTGAGTCGGCTAAAGTGGCCAGGGTTGTGCGTTATGGGGTATACTTGGCTCGACAATGTGATTGGTGCCTCCTTCCACTGAATGCTTCCTTGGATACATAGAAGCGCGAGTATGTCAATCGCTGTGACTTCTCCTCTGTTCGGATCGGCATAAATGTACTTTTTTTTGTCCATTATATGGGCCAACCTCTGTATGGTCTATCCCATAGCTCTGAGTCAGCTCTCACCCTACGCGGCAGAGATCGATAGAACACATGCGCTCTGAAATTCTCTCCGTCTCTCTCTATCTCTCTCTCTCACTGTTTCTATCTCGCGATTCTCTTCCCTCGTGGAACAGAATCTCGGGAACCTGCTGCTGCTGCTGTTACTATTTTGTTACTCGCTTCCATACGTTATTCAGCTGTTGTATACACCGGAGTTACTGTGAGAAATATTTTCTTCCGTTAAACGTGCTTGGCATTATTTTAATTGTGCCTTCTTCAGCTTTAACAAAGTTTAAAAAACAACGGACTTCTGATAAATAGTTTTTGTCTCATTCACCTTACGTCATGACGATAAATACATACTGATGAATTTTCGACAATTCGCGGATACTCGAGTCGTTACTCCAAAAATCTTTTAGATTGTCTGGTGAGTAAATAAAAGTGTAATGTTAATGGAATCCTGATCCTCATTATCGCGTTGGAATGTATACATTTTATCGTGATTCGATGTTGTTGACGATTGAGCGGGAATAATTTTGATTTAATCTAAATTTCGCCATCATCTGAAGAGTACAGAGGGAATCTACTGGCGCTTGTATCAGATCATCCGGAAGCCAGAAATAACTCTTACCAGTAGGCTACCCTCTCTCTCTCTCTCTCGTTGCTTTGATATCTTATTCTGTAGCTTCCGTATGATTGCTATAATTCGAGTATGTCATGCTGTAAAATAAGCAGACACCGTGGTAGAACGAGTGATAAATACGATAGTTGTCTATTGCGGGTAATTACAGACTTGGCTGGTCAGAGAATTATTAATACGAGCTATCGTCATGATCGGAGTTATATTCGAAAGTAATTTTTCTTGTATACTAACTGGAATGATCAATTTTGTCGAGACTACGTCATCTGACGTTATTAAGGGAAAAAAATGTACGCAAACGCTATAGGAAGACAATAACTTTTCCGGAAAAATAATGTTGCAATCGTTAAATATAAACATTAATTAACTATTTCTATTTTCGTTATCTTGATTGCGGAAAGTTTGGTCAAAATTCCTTTGGTCAATGTGTCGTTGAGAGTTACCCAACAACGCAAAAATATCCGTGTATACACTATCGATTTCCACGAAATTTGATACGAAACGTGCCAAGACCCCATGAGTTCGAGAGTGCGAGTGCGCAAAATGGTGGATTTTCAGCTTCAATTCCAAGTCGTAGAAACAAAATCTTGTAAAAAAAATCGTCGAGGTTGAAGGCACATTAACGATTTTCATGAAAATTTGATTCCAGCTTACGTGGCTCGAAAAATTTTCATCATTTTGAATATCATTAATAGCGGCTATGAGATTGGAAAATTAAAAGAAAATTTTTCTTAAATTCGTTGCATTATTTCGAAACCTTCAAACACAAATATAAATCAAGACCGAAACATCGAGAGTAATCTTTTTGGAATTCGTTTTTGGTCAAAACTCGTGGAAAGATAAAATCAACACTCGCAGAGCAAAAAAAAATGTTATAATTTTTGTCATGTAAAAAAGATATAATCTTTTTCTGGATGAAAATGTTTCATCACTCGAATTAAAAACTATTAAAATTTATTTTCGAATGAATCTATTATGAATAGTTGGTGTAAAATAATAAAAATATTATAATATACGAATACATATATATGTATTTTATGATAATTAAAATTCATAAATAGAATACTCAATGATAAACAATCTTTATTAATAGTTGACTGATTAAATTCAAATGCTCATTAGTAACTTTTAATGATGAATTTTTTTGTTTCATCAGAGTTAACTCCAATTTTTTATTTTTTATCATAATTGTACCGATTCCCTATCCACGAGCGCTACATGTGATCACCACGTCGAGTACGTGATCAGGTTTCTCGAGTGTGGTTTTACGTTCGAACGTTTCTTCTCCTGGGTGTTACCTAATAATTACGGATCTCGCGACATTTCGTATTTACCGTGCATGCATAACAGACCGCTCATCGTTGCCTCGTGTGCTAAACACGTTGACGCGTAAAATCATCGTAATAGCTATTTATAGGTATGAAATAACGTTCGTCGACGTTCGTGCGTTGAAGATAACGTCTATTTCATTGTATCGCCTGAATTTTATGTATGTAAACGCACACGGAGACTCCAGTATCGCTTTTTTCTTTTATACTTACACAAATGCAAATAAATAGACTTGATATATTTCCATCTATTGCAAGTATCCACGAGTCCACACTTACGGTTTCCGCTGTATCCAGCTCTACTACTTAATCCCATATAATCTATACGGTGCATGAAAAAAATGCGATGCATGTAGGAGACCTCGCATCATGCGATCATTTGCCCCACTCTGGCCTTTTGATACTTTCCATCACTGGTAGGGTGCACAACCCTGCGAAGGAGGGTAGTTTCATGCTCGTGATATCACGTAAATAAAATGGTGAAATTATATAGCACTTCGCGATTATCCTGGGATTTATTTAAAAACTTTTTTTCAGAGCGAAGATGAAGGTATACAAAGATTTAAAGGTACAAAATAACATTGAAATCCGAGTAAACAAAATTAAAAAGAAAACTTCGCATGAAAAATCGGTTTTTTTCAAGAGTGATGTTTTCTATAGCCAACAAAGTGATGGTCTTCGTTTACTGTACACCATTTGGCTCTCAATGGGGCAACACTTTGATATTTGCGTTCCATAGATGGCAGCAAAGATTTTCAATAATTTTTTTTTTTTTACTTTTTTCAATAACGAAATTTATTGGGTACAAATAGGGTGAATTATAAAGAATATTAAATTACTTCAAGTATTACATTGAGCAGTCATATTTTTAGACACTCCACCGAGAGTTTTCGATGGATTTTCACATTCCCTTTTGTACAATTATTTTCAATATGGATCATATTACTATTGTTTTTTTAAATTCGAAACAACATTGCCAGGAGCATTATAATAATCATTAGGAAAATAGTTTAATACCTTTATGGGTAAATGAAAGAAAATATAAATGGAGGAAAAATCCGTATATTTTAATGCACTAGTATATCCACCCTTATTTTGTACAGGTTGCATTATCCATTATTTTGAACAATGGATGAATTAATGGAAAATTACGTATTATATAATTGGAATATTAAGATTTTTAAGAGCAGCCTTTAACCGAGGGAATGATCACGTTCATAATGTAGTACGTGATTTTCCGAAGTCATGAAAAATCAAAGTGCGGAATTACAAAACGTCGATGAAAAAGATTAAACTTTAACGTGGTTGCATTTTCTTTTAGCTAAGGACGAAATATGGAGGCAACTGCGGAAAAAGGTAACGGCAATGGGGGCGAAAAGCCAGCGGTAGCGAGCGTGACAACAGACGTTGCCGGGCTGAAGCTCGAGGAGACGACGACGGAAAAATCAACACCAGCAAGTCCATCGGCGGCTAGCGGCGGCACGTTTCTCTCGAGTTTCAAGGCTTTCTCGAAATTCGGAGATCCAAAGAGCGACGGGAAACTCATCACGCTGAGCCAGAGCGACAAGTGGATGAAACAGGCGAAAGTGATAGATGGCAAAAAGATCACCACGACGGACACGGGGATCTACTTCAAGAAACATAAGTATGAAGATTTCCAAAAATCGTTTCGAGTAATCGCCATGATTTTTCATTGATTATAAATATTCTACATGTATCCATGTTGATCTAACAAAAATCCTAAAACATTCCATTATCGTTAAAAATCGACAGAATATTAGTTGAGAAGTCATAACTTAATTTTTGACGCTTTTCTCTTGAACGACCGTGCATTGATTCGGTTTGCTGTAAAATTATCATTAAATAGCTTTAAGTATCGACAGTTTTGCTCCGAGATATCTTATTTTGATGATACCATTGCGGTCATTTGTGACGATACGATAACGCATCACACTTTAATGCAAATCATGGGACACGTCGATTTTCTCAAATTTGCGAAATATACAATTGGTTAGTGTCCTAGTGCGCTCTACGAATACGAAGCTTACCTACCACCGATGAAATTCCTTTGCTTGTAATTACTGCTTTCTCATACATTTAACTCATCCTTGTCTATCATGGTCGATGGGAGAAACGGAGACAGTTGACGGGAGCATACTGCGCTACGTGTGAATGCAATCATCGACTAGAGAAAAATATGTCACGATCAATCACATTAGAGTGTTCAATCATTGATATGGTCGAAAAACTGACCTGTTAATAGGTCAAGTCCCGATAACTTGCCATTCAAGAAAACTGCTATACTCAAACGGTTTTTACACGACATACCTACAATGCTTACTAGTGGATATAATCATCTTTTCCGATTCTAAAATACTTGTCGTCGAATGGAACTGATGTCAAATGCTAATCATTCAATCAACGTTTACCCTCCCCATCATAAAATTCTGATAGTAGATAGAACCCGATGAATACAGGACAAAACATACAAAAATCATATCTCTGTTAGATTTAATTGTTTTTTTTTTTCATTATGCCTGGATCTACAGGGGTATGGGAGTAATAAGGATATTCTTGACTTACATTCCCATCAAAAAGTAAATATCATTGTAATTTGTAGTGGATCCTGATGAGTTAAAAAGATTAAAATAAAAGTCAACAACATCACGGATATTGAGTTACAACGATAATTATGTTGAAAAGTTATGAAATTTTTTGTTTTTTAATTATTAACTAAATATTCAGAAAAATTATTATTTTTTTTCATGAATTATAATATCGGGTCTTTATTTTACACACAATTTTTCCCAAAAAATTTTCCTCAATTGCGTGTATGACATGTTAATAATTTAAAAAATTAAATTTCTATGCTGCAATGAGATTACTCCATTTTGAAGAATTTTCAACAATTTTTGTCGTGTGCTTAACAAATTATGTAAATGAAACATTTTCAAGATTTCCAAGAAGATGTATCTATGAAACCAGTCGGGGTTACTTACCTTGAAATTACGCAAGGGTAATCTGAGGACTATGTAAAATCATATAAAAAATTTATGTAATTCTCTGTATTTTTTAACTTTGTATCAAACATCCTCAATGGATCTTTTCTCGACAATAGGGCTACGTCTTTAGAGCATTGAAAAACATATGATATTAAGAAATAAAAATAAGCGATCAGCTGAAATGGAGTTGACGAAAAGACTATTGACGATAAGAACTTTGTGATGACAGATCGAACAAGCTGGGTCCCGAACAGTACAAAACCTTTCTCGAGGAACTGTCGAAGAACAAGAAAGTCGAACTCGCCGGAATGAAGAGCAAAATGGCGAATTGTGGACCACCAGGCTTCACTGGAGGAACATCGGCGGTACGTTATCTATCTCGACTTGTTTCGGTGTAAAGTCGAAAATGAGTCGACATGTGATGGTTTTTTTTTATTTTGCCAGATCGAATATAAGAATGCGGTAGCGTCGATCCCGTGCATGCTTTCAAATTTTATTTTATACTTGGCGTTGAGGTGCTGCCGAGTCTCTTGATATGCTCCTACTTGACTTGACACAAGACTAGCTGACCTTGAGAAAATAAGAATGACTAAAAATTAGCACTCAGCATGAAAACAACAGCATTTTTTGTAGTCTTTCGAGTGTCTCAAAGCGAAAAGATGATTTTTTTGCGATACTTTCTCAGTTTTTATGTAAACGAATATTTTTTTCTTTTCTTGTAATTATAAATTATTTCATATTTATTTATGGTTTTATACATCCGACTTTTTATATAATATTTTTTTATATAAAAATGTAGAAATCTTGATTTCTACATTGATCTTGATTTCATATTTGATTTCGTATTGATTTTCTATTTATACTTATATATATGACTGTTTTCACAGGCTAGCAAGACTGTATCGGCGGTCGATCGACTCACGGATGTCACCAAGTATACGGGTTCGCATAAACAGCGATTTGACGAGACCGGCAAGGGTAAGGGTATAGCCGGACGTAAAGACCTCCCCGATCAATCGGGCTACGTGCAGGGCTATCAGAACAAGGACACGTACAAGGCGCAGTAGCTTCAGACTCGGGGTAAAATATGTCATCTCTATCGCGATTACCGGGACGACATAATAATGAGATCCGTTCGAGACCGTTCTTTAGGTCTTTGAGAAACGCATCAGCACACGCCACGTGTAGTAAACAGGCCGGTTGGAGAGTTCAAATTCCAATTACAGTTGCCGATCTCAAATTTACAGATGACTAACGGCTTCAGCGACTACAAACGAGCATAGTTTACCCTTCATGGTATGGTGTGTAGGGTGACTTGCCGTCAATCAAAAAAAAAAAATTCTGACCTTAAATTTTTCAATCACCCTTGAATGATTCAAATCGACATCAGACTGTTTTGATTGACCGTAAAGAACTCCGATCAACTCCGAGGGACTGAAATTTTCCTGGAGTAATTACAATCAAACTTGAGCTATTAAAAATGACCTTGTACGAGTAGTTATGCAAATTTGCTACTCAAAAATTTTTAAGTCAGTAATTCAAATAGATCGCAAAAAATCTTATTAAGTGGCGGAAGTCGCTTTCTCCAAGAATCGATCTTGAAGCTTAAATATGTTTCATACAAAATTCAAAAATAGAGAGAATGTTGTGATTTTTCGGTGTATTTTCATGCAGAGTCTACAGATTATATCTTCAAAATAACAAGGTCGTTGACTGACTGGATTCATAGATATATCTTCTTAAAAATTTCGAAAATGTTTCTTTTGGACACTCGATTATGCAAATGGGTTATTTAACTAAAATTATAAAAATTGTTAAAAATTCATCGAAATGGAACAATTTTATTGCAGCACCGAAAAAATTTTTTACACGAAGAAATTAAATTTTTTCAATTGATTACGTATACACAATTGTGGAAAATTTATGGGCAAAATTGTGTGTAATAAAAAAGATCAGATATTTGAATTCATGAAAAAGAATAATAATTTTTCTGAACATTTAGTTAACGATAATTGCATTTTATTTCGTTGTCAATGACTTTTTTGGTGAAACTCAACATCTTTGGTTTCTTCGAGGTCGATGATTTTTTTTTTTTTAATTTTTAAGTTATCGGAATATAATACAATTCACAATGACTTTTGTGTATTTTTGGATGGGAATGTAAGTCCAGAACATCCTTAATTCGAAGGGCCGAAATCTGTTTTTCATGTTCGACTGAAACATGATCTTGAAGCGACATACCACACTTTCCAACCACCTCGAAAACGCGAATCCTACTTTCTCCGAGATAACACAAGCGATTGGGATGAAATAAGCTTATCCAGTGTAGTTATATTCGCAAAAAGTGGCTAAGCTTTTTTTTATCCCGCTCGGTTGTGTCGTTCGTAAGAAAGTACCATTTAAGATTTTCAGCTATTTCTCTTACATTCATATATCACGTGGTACATGTGCGCTTTCGTCTTAAGAGACCATTCTAGTGTGACGGTGTTACGTCCCCGTGAACTTATTGGATTTAGAGAGGAAGCAATACGGTGTTGATTTCGCTTTCGGGTCAAGAGTTCTTTACCCAGGGACGAAAGTTACGTCTTTCATATGGGAAGATGTAACCATTGTCACAGTGCTGGGTGGGCGTTAATTTACTATCATTTTGTGTGCCTCCTTTGATGAGCCTTATGACATGTTTTCTCTTGGTTCCTGTTCTGAAAGTTCTTGTCCTACTTCCTCTTGCTCCTGATTGACTTGAACTTGGCTTGAGAGTTCAATTGCCTTGGTTCCTATCTGCTGCTGTTCTTGGTAAAATTGGTTTTGCTCGGTTTGCCGTTGCTCCAGGTCTAATTGATCCTAAACTATTTTCCTGAGTACGTAATTGAATCCCATACGTGGGTACGTAATTGAATCCCAGAGGAGCTCCCGCCACGAGAATGAAGTGGTCTCTGTACAGAACTGCCCACGACGATAGGAATTGCAGGACGCATGTTCTGCAATTGTCGGCATGATCCATGACTATGGGTATTCTGCGGCACCTTCGGTATTCTGGGTTACATGGTCCCGTTGAATATAATAAAGGAGTTCCTCCGAAGTATTTGGAAGTTTCAATTTTTTCGAACCCTTGAATACACTGGTCGCAAATGAATTTGTATGTTGCTAGATCAAACCAGGTGTATCCTTGAACACACCATGATCTGTATAAGAGATCCAAGTGGCTTGGTATAGGTAGTCCCCGCTCGGGCTGTCGATGTGGCCTTAGGAGTGGCCTTAGGATCCTGATTCTGGGAGAGCTTCTGGTTCTGGGGGAACTTCCGGTTCTGGGGGGACTTCCGGTTCTGAATATTCAGGCTCGCATATCTGTTCATTTGCCCAGGCAGCGTACTCTATCTGTTGTTGCCCCATATTTAGCCGTTCTCGGAGGATTTCTTCTAGGTCCAGAGGTACATAATGAAATTCGTTTGGTTTACCTGGTAAGGTGACGCTACGATAATCAGCTAAGATGGCCCATGAAGATAAGAATTCCAAGATACATGTTCGGCATTGGTCGGCGTGTCGTGCACCTATGGGAGTTCCCTTGCAGTTCCAACATTCAAGTGAGGTTCGTTGGTTTGGATAGAAGAGTGTATGACCAGGGAATAGATTCTCATCGTTGCTTTCGTTTGATGGCAGTCCCAACAAGTGAATTTATTTTTTACCGGGTTGTACCAGATGGTTCCTTGGATGCACCATGATCTATATAATACATCTAGAGGGCTTGGTAGAGGCGGCCCTTGTTCGGGCTCTCGTTTGGGCCTTACTAGATCCAATTCTTGTAGAATATCCGGATATCCGCTCATTTGTATGATACTCTGTAAAACATATATCCTACATGAACTCATATTTATTTATGGTTATCACAGCTTATTCGGTCCTTCGCCCTTCCTGGCCTAGGTGGATTAGGGGATAGTCATTGTTGGGTGGTAATGGTGGTAAGTGTCATTGTTAATTTTCTTGGGGTTACTTCTTTCTCTGGGGTATTTCCCTCGGTTTTGTTATACTGGTCCCACCATGTCTGGTCACAGAGCTGCAATTTACCCTGCAGGGCTGTGTTTAGAAACGTGGTTACTGATTTAACATGGGCAAACACCCATCTCAGTGTGTATGTTTCCCTGAGGATTGATGTTTCGTTGTCTAGCGTTCTCCTTCGGACGAATCCCCTGATCTGACGCCTTCTAGGTCGTTTATTGGACTCATTCTTGGTGTTGCTGGTAGTTCTGGAATTCCTGGCTCGGGACTCGTGACCGAGGTGGTCCTAATACCGCTGGTTCCAGATTGGCTGCTGCTTCTTGCGGCTCCTGCTGATATCGGGCGTACTCTAGCTGTTCTAATTCCAGCACATCTTCTTCGTGAATTATTGTCCTGAGGTCCAGGTGAGTGAAATTGAAGGCTAACGGGTCTCCCCGAACTTCCAGAAGTTGTAGACGGTACAGAAGGTGCCATCCCGTCAGGTATGCCAGAAGGTGCCATCCCGTCAAGTATGCCAGAATGCAAGTCCGGCAGGTGTCGGCGTGGTTCACGATGATTGTCACCCGCTCGCATTTGATGCATGTGTTACGTCCCCAGGAGCTTATCGGAATTTAGATAAGGACGCAACACGAGAAGGTTGTTATTGACTTCTCTTTCGGGTCAAGACAATTAAGTCCTTTACACCAGGGACGGAAGTCACGTCTTTGATATGGGAAAAATGACCAGAGGGGTGGAGGGTTGGAGAGACCGTTGAGCCGAATTTTGATATTAGCTAATATGAGTAGCTGAGTTTAGCGGTAGTGGTTATACTCACTTTGATTATGCACCGCTCGGATGAGGGGGAGCTCGTTCGGCTGCGGCTGCGATGTAGGGGTGATACCAAGTACGTCGCAGGATTCGTTGGTGAGATACGTCAACCGAAGTATTGATTATATATATTTTTATTGCTCGAATACAACGTAGCGAGGATATTATAATTCCTCTATTTGCACTACAACACGGGGGACGATTGAGTGTCTCCCCGATATACACTTACTACGATTGGTTATATAATTCGCTACACACACGCACACAATCTATTCGTCTAATTGACTAGTTGCGAGTAAATTTGACTAGGGAAAACGAATGCGGCTTTTCTTAGAGAGTTCAATGCTGGAACGACTGCGCTTTTAAGAAAGGGGATTTCGGATACTCGACTTGGTAGTACACGGTTGCAAAGGGGTTTCGTAACGTGACTCGGTGATGAGCGATACGAAGTTAAGCGCGACTTTGAATATATTTGCTGGTCAAGAGTTTTGCCTTGGGTGTGGCACTTGAGATTAAGACTTCGGACAAAGATTCCTCTCCAGTAGGCTCCCGATCTTCGACCGATTTTTGCTGGTGGATGTCTCCTTTTTATATCCGATCTTGCTGCGTTTTTGGTCCAGGATTCCTCGAGAAGTACCCCCAAAGAAGGGGTTGTTTTATGACGAATTCCTGACTGTTCATCTATGCCTTGGCTTTGGCTTTTTTCTTGGGGTAAATTTTATGACTGTCCGGCTTAGGTTGAAGTTACGAATTGTTTCCTCACCCGATTTTGTCACGTACTGCATGTTGGTGTCTCTGTCTTTTCTTGGTTCCTCTCTCTTGCTCCTTAGCCTGAGGTAGGAAGTGTATCCGACTTCGTGGCGCCGTTGGGTCTTGCTGAGGTAGTTCTCTTGGTGAGAGGGGTGCGTACTTGCCCTTGAAAGTTGAGATGAGTAGGGATACTGAGTTTTACGTGTTTCTTGGCGCCAAGGATCGAGTGCGTGTCGTCTGGATACTCCCCTACTTCCTTGTGCGATGCTGGAGCGTGTTACGTCCCCGGGAGCTTATCGGAATTTAGATAAGGACGCAACACGAGAATGTTGTTATTGACTTCTCTTTCGGGTCAAGACAATTAAGTCCTTTACACCAGGGACGGAAGTCACGTCTTTGATATGGGAAAAATTGACCGGAGGGGTGGAGAGACCGTAGAGCCGAACTGTGATATTAGCAGCTGAGGTTGATGAAAGTAGTTGTACTCACGTTGTTAATACGCTGATGAGCTTGGTTGAGCTGCAGTAGTGATGTAGTGTCGATATTAATTGCGTGCAGGGTTGATTGATGGAATCGTCCGCCGAAGTGTTCGTTAAATATTTTATTGTTCGATTACAATGTTGCGAGGATATTTTGATTCCTCTAAATGCACTACAATACTGGAGAAGATTGAGCGTCTTCCCAGTATACAATTACTACGATTGGTTACACACACACGCACACAATCTATTCGCCTAATTTTATTATTTGAGAGTTTGACAAAAAAAAGGAAGCGCGGTTATGCTGAGAGAGTTCGATGCTGGATTCGACTATGGTTCAAAAATTAAGACCCGACTCGAAGATATCTGACGGTCAAGAGTTTAGACTTGGGTGTGGTGCCTTGTTGATAAAATTTTGGTCACAGATTCTGCTCGATCTGGCTGCTGACTACCGACTGCTTGATATTGACTCGACTTGGATTGGATGGACACCCTTGACTGAAGTTTTGAGCGGAGCTTCCGCTCAATCTGGCTGTTCGTTACCGACTGACTCTTAGGGTGTGGCCCATGGGCCCCTCTGGAGCAGAGCTTCGCTCTACTTGGTGGCTGGCTTTTGACTGACTTTTGGTTGCTGGATGCCTTCCTTATATACCTGATTTTGTCGTAAATTTTGGTAGGATCCTTCAAAGAAGGGGTAGTTTTATTTTTCTCTCCTGTTAGTCATCGCCTGAGTCATCCCTTTGTTAGTTACTCTGGTTGATCACGGAGAGTCGCGATTTTCCCTTATTGGGTGTTTTTATTATCTCTTGTTTCTCTATCTTGAAGTGGGGATTTTTACGAGTTTGTACTGTTGTGTGATATCTCCCGGTACAGCGTACCTTTGCTTTTCGGAGTTTATGAACTGTAACTACATCAAATTTTACGAGTTATTGGGGTTAGGGTGCGCGCTTGACCAAGCCACCCCCCCCCCCCCCCCATTTATTGAAAGTAAATTGGGGTTCCCGCACTCCCGTGTTTATTCGAGCGTGGGTTTTTCCTTGGTATGTCTTCATTATTGGGGTGGATTATTGATTTGTTCGATGCTACCTTTGTGCAACTGGCTTCCTTTGGTATAACTACTTTTCGGTAGGCTGCTGTCCTCTTGATTCGGCGGTAGTCGGTCACCTCTCTTGGTTGGTACAGTGGGGTACGTTTAAAGTGTACGATGATATGATAAGGAGCTGTGAAAGGGTATGTTATCAGAGTAGGATTGTGAGTTTTGTCGTAGGAGAGTGTAGCTGGTTTGGGTTAGGATGTAACAGAGCGTATTGATTACTTTTGTCCGCCCTTCCTGTTCCTTGTTAGGACACACGCGTCTTGTAGGCCTTTTTCCTTAGGGTTGGTTATGGATTTCTTACTTATTGACTTCTGCGCTGTTTTGATTCTTCTTGGTATCTCTGCAGCTGACAGTCCTACAGAGATCTGCTTGCATGGGTTGGTGATGTTAGGTCAGTTAGGCCTTCCTTGTTGCCCACGTCGATATGGTAGGATAGGGTTAAGGCGTGAGAGGATATAGTAGAAAAATGCTAGGGTTTAGGCTGGTGTATCAGGATTTTACTGGAATTTGAGTTGACGTCGTAGGTTGAGTGAGGATGTAATACCTCCCTCCTTAAGACAGGGCTTTGTGGGTACAAAGCTCCTTCACATGTCCTCATGTGGCTCATTGAGCTTCCCTGGTTCGATTATGTTCCCCGTCCTGGTTATGTCTGGGTAGGCGACGTCGTCTTCTGGAAGGTCTGGTAGTGGTGACTTCTACTTCCCGTGATGGTTCCGGACATCTAAGTAAGCGCATATCCTCTTCTATGCGTTCGTCACGTTCCACCTGCTGTTGCCTTAGGTTTTCCCGATCTAGGTTAATTTTTCTCATGTTGGGAGGTTCTTGGCTGAATTCGTTTGGGCTTCCTGGTACAGGGATGCTGCGATGGATGGCTAGATCGTTCCATGAAGTTAGGTATTCTAAAATGCACGTTCTACACGAGTCGGCGTGTCGTGCATTTATAGGCGTCACCCTGCACCTCCAACATTCTAGTATGGTTCGTTGGTTTAGAAAGAAAAGTGTGTGTCCAGAAAATGACCTGTAAATGTAACCCGAAAAGGGGTAGCATTCCCGACAGGTGAACTGGTTTCCCTCGGAGTCGTACCAGATGGTTCCCCGGATGCACCAAGACTTGTATAATACGCGCAGGGGACTTGGTAGTGGTATCCCGCGAGTGTGACGCTATGGTAGGCGGTTGAATTTGGTTTGACTCCCGAAATTACCAGGTTTGGTGAGTATTTATAGACTCCGGTTTGGTGCAAATTAGTACAGGCTTCCATCCCTGTTTCATCGAGGTACTCCATCTGCCCATGAGCTACCGGTGATACGTGTGAGTACCATCCGCAATGAAGCACTGTTCTCTCGATTGAGATTCTGCATTGGACAACTCGTGCCTTAGTGAATTCCAAGAGTTGCAGGAGCTGTATGTGAGTGTCGTGGGCATTAGGTCGCGTCATTGGTATGTCGCACTCTTCTACGTCTAACAAAGATAGGGTCGTGATATTTAAGCGGGTTGATCCGCAATCGTACCCAACGAGGGCGGACACTGGATTGATCAGCAAAAGGGCGAGTAATAGCAAAAGTAAACCCGGTATGTTACTGCGTATGGTCCTTGAAGCCGCCTGAGGCTCTATGTTCTCATAGGCTCTATTTACCTGTCCGTGTCTTGCAACTCCGGCTGAACTGGTGGAGGGCAACATTTCTGTGTAAATTCCTTCCTCAAGTGTTTCGACGCCCTGGATCGGAGGTATCATTTCCAAGGCGGTTTGCTCGTTCATTTGGCGTTGGATGTATTTCTGCCAATTACCCCATGTACCAACCTTTATTTTTATAGCGTCGTTCAAAGCGCATGCGTATCGTTCCCGGAGGAGCGCGCCATGATGTATGCAGTAACACTTCGGTGCAGGTTTTAGATCGAGTGTTGGCATCCTTAATTGTACGTCCACTACTTCACACCTCAAGATGGGAGTCAGGAACACGCATTGTTCCCTCCCGTATACGTATACCCGCTTTGCGGCCTGACCTAGGCCTCTTATTTTGTCAATCCCCCATGCGAAGGGAATGCATCCTTCTCCTCAAAGCAACCCATGACCGTGCTTCGTCATGTGCTGGTTATACAGCTTCACCTGTTCTTCCGCATGTAGCTTCCCTTTAGTGACACTATAGCGACTTCCTTTGGGACAAGAATGTTTTTGTCAGCCTGGAAGAACCCGATGCTGATCACGAATAGATGATCTCCCGCCATTCCTTCCTGTGCAAAGAAAATAGGGGCTCGTTGTAATCGCTATTCCTCACTGCTACCTTCGCTTAGATCTATGGGTGATAAGCGGAGTCTATTGGGATGGATTATTCGGTTTTCATGTCCCACTTTGATTTTCACATTTCCATCTCTCTTGATTTCGATGACTTCGTGTGGACCAGTATAATGATCCCCAAATTTGCCTTGCTTCTGCCCCTTTTGCAGGAATACTCTGTCTCCTAGGTTAAATTACTGTGGTTTTATTTTCCTGTCGTAATATCGTTTCGATATTTCTTTGGCCATGATGAGATTTTCTTTCGCGATTCCTTGAACTTCGTGTAGTCGTGTGGCTAACTCCGTTAGATAGTCTCCGTAGGTCCGTTGTTCTTCCTCGAGTTCGCGTTCAAATGATGGTTGTCGTGCTAATTTTTCGAATACCAATTCGTATGGCGTATGCCTGGTTCCTTCATGGACGCTGGTATTGTAGGCAAATGTGGCTATCTCTAGCCATTCATCCCACACGTTGTCTTTGTCGATAAATTGCTTTAAGTATTCCACTAATGAATGGTGTGATCGTTCCAATGATCCATTCGATTACGGATGATATGCTGTTGTTCGACATTGTTTGATTTTCAATCTTTTCGGAACTCCTTTCATCAGGTTGCTCAGGAAATTGGCACCTTGATCCGTTAATACTATCTTGGGTGCCCCGAAAACGCATATGAAATTCTTAATGAGGGCATCTGCGATGTTTGCTGATGTGCCTCTCTTCAGTGGTATTGCGAGACAATACTTGGTCAGTAGATTTTGAATGGTGAGTATATATTCATTACCCTTCCTTGACGTAGGTAAAGGTCCAACTATATCCATGGCTATTTTGTCGAATGCAGAGTCCGGTGTATCTGTAATTACCATGGGTTGTTTAGTCTTAACACGTACCAACTTTTTCAGATCCCACTTCTGACACCAAATTTTATCTTGTGTTACGTCCCCGGGAGCTTAGCGGAATTTAGATAAGGACGCAACACGAGGAGGTTGTTATTGAATTCTTTTTCGGGTCAAGACAATTAAGTCCTTTACACCAGGGACGGAAGTCACGTCTTTGATATGGGAAAAATGACCAGAGGGGTGGAGGGTTGGAGAGACCGTTGAGCCGAATTTTGATATTAGCTAATATGAGTAGCTGAGTTTAGTGGTAGTGGTTATACTCACTTTGATTATGCACCGCTCGGATGAGGGTGAGCTCGTTCGGCTGCGGCGGCGATGTAGGGGTGATACCAAGTACGTCGCAGGATTCGTTGGTGAGATACGTCAACCGAAGTATTGATTATATATATTTTTATTGCTCGAATACAACGTAGCGAGGATATTATAATTCCCCTATTTGCACTACAATACTGGAGAAGATTGAATGTCTCCCCAGTATACAATTACTACGATTGATTATATAATTTGCTACACATACGCACACAATGTATTCGTTTAATTTGACTATTTTATGAATAAAGTTCGACTCGGGAAAGTAACGCAATTTCGCTCGGGGAGTTCGATGCCGCCCGACTGGGTACCGAAGAATGACCTGTTACCGTGTAACTGGGAAGATTTTCGTCGGATAAGAGTTCTGATTTTTGAACGTGAATTGATGATGAGAGATCCCGTACTTAGGCGCGATTCAGTGATGAGCGATTTAAGCGCGACTTTGAAGATATTTGATGGACAAGAGTTTAGACTTGGGTGTGGCACTTTGAGGTAGAAACTTCGGTCATAGATTCCGCTCCAGTAGGCTCCCGATCTCCGACTGACTTTTGCTGGTGGATGCCTCCTTTTTATATCCGATCTTGCTGCGTTTTTGGTCCGGGATTCTCGGGTTTGTGGTAGGAAAAACTCCCAAGGAAGGGCTTTGTTTATGACGCATGCCTGACTGTTCATCCCTTTGGGTTTTTCCTTGGGGTGAATTTTACGACCGTTCGGCTTAGCATGAAGTTGCGAACTGTTTCGTCACCAGATCTTGTTATGTATCGTATGTGGGTGTCTCAGTCCTTTCTTGGTTTCTCTCTCTCTTGCTCCTTATCCTGAGGTGGGAAGTGTATCCAACTTCGTGGCGCCGTTGGGTAGCTCTCTTGGCGAGAGGGGTGCGTACTTGCCCTTGAAGGTTGAGATAAGTAGGGATGCCGAGTTTTACGTGATTCTTGGCGCCAAGGATCGAGTGCGTGTCCCCTACTTCCTTGCGTGATGCTGGAGCGTATTGATTATTCTCGTCCTCCCTTCTTGTTCCTTGTTAGGACACATGCGTCTTGTAAGCCTTTTCCTTGGGGTTCGTTATGGATTTCTTACTTGTGATATAACGTGCATAAGATGCAGACGGACAACAATCATCGTAAACCATGCCGACACCTGCAGGACTTGCATCCTGACGTACCTAACATCATGGGACCTGCTGTACCGTCTAAAGGTTCTCAGTGTTGCAGGGAATCCCTTAGCCTTCAATTTCACACAAATGGACCTCAGGAGAATAATTCAAGACGAGGATGCGATGGAGCTAGAACAATTAGTGTACAGCCGATACCAGCAAGAAAGTTGTTTTTAGTTAGTTCTTTCAGTGCCTGTTGGTCCCCTGGAATGGTCTCTTAAGGTAAAATAACCCACGAACCGGCTGCCATGAGAATGAGAGACAGGTGAATCTGCTACTTCACTATTTTCTTCGTAACAACTAACATTTCAGAAAAAAAAAGGTGTCATCTTCCGCTCTGTTAAAAGACGAAGATAATGATGCTCTTCTTTGGCCCGAAATTTAAACCCGTTTACGATAAAACAGAGAATTGATTTTTATTCAAACGGATCGTGAAAAATATTCTATCGGAATAAGAGTGTAATTTGGGATTGAAGACAAACACCAATCCCACCGGTCAGTTTTTAACAAATATCATTCAAAAATCTTCTGCACGTGTACAGGGGTCTCCCTCCAGAATGCTTCCTTCTGTCTTGGTCCGTTTTCGGCTTGACCAGAGCCGAAAAACATGATTGATTTAGTCGACAGAATATATTTATAAATGTACAATCATTGATAACATCACCTCAGCGATGCAAATAATTTAGGTTCAGTCATCCAACATGATTTCGCTGATATCTTACCTTCATAATTTTTACCGTACACTCGAGTGTGTTTCAAACCCAGGCAAAATGACGATGTTTCTATCGCACCCAGAAAGCACTGCAACGCTTCGTTCGTTTGTCATAAAAAAAAACAACAGCAAACTACACGCTTTCGTTATTGGGGCCAACTGTTCGACCATTCAACTGATATTTTTTATGAAAAATCACCTCGAAGGAAGAATTTTTGGGCCATGTATATTTTCATACTCGAACATCGTGTACTTGGTATTATTGTAAAGTAAAAATAAAAAGAGAAATTCCAAAGACTCTTCTTGTCCTCGCTTGAGTATGATGACATTCATGGCTTCAGAATTCTTTTCTTCGAGTCATGTAATTTACCCCATGAAATATAAATACATCACTCCGCTTGGATATATACCTCCAATACATCCAAGAATATTAAACCCATTTAGTCGATTAATTCATAGGATTATATTTTCACGAAATGTCGACAATTCAAACCATTTGATAAGGGCTGTAACCTGAGTTTTGTACATTCATTTTAAGTTAATAGATGACAATGTAGGTGTTCTTCTTTTTATTTATTATTTGTTATTTATTATTTTTCATAATACTATTGTTATTTTATTATAATATTAATATTAATATATTGGATTATTGCCATCCGGACTGGTTCCCAGAGGTTTTCCGATGACCGATTTTCAATCTTGCATTGGTTTCTTTCATTTACGTGGAAAATGACGAATCGAAAGAAGTAATTTCGCCAATAGCAGGAAAAATGTATCCAAGTCCACTGGCCACGATAAAAGAACGAAAACTTTTTTAAATAAACACAATCGCACTTATACCGATAATTCTTCGTATCGCCGAAAAATCATTGAATCGTATTCGCATAAGATTTTTTTACTCTCCCTCGATACACGGATTTTAATATAACGCTCGAGTGGAGTACAAAGTTTTACCTGATAAATCATGAAAAAAAATAAAAATTAAGATAAGGATAATTAAAATAATAAATCCGGAAGCGTTATTCAGCGCATTCGTGTTCATAAATGTATATCAAAAGACAGTTTTATGTAATAAAATGAAACCAAAATACGCGAATATCAGAGGATGTGGCGATAAAAAAATACATGATACCTTTTTTTTTTAGTAAATTTTTTATTTTTTATTTTTCTTCGCCACCAGTGGGGGACACAGTGACATAGTCATGTAACATCGTTCTATACGGAGGCCGTACGATATCCGCGTGCTGGCCTCTCACTTTTTCTTCGATTACAACTTCGATTATTCATTGAACGATCTACAGGTATACACATGCGGATAACTATTTGTATGTGTATTGTCACACTTGCTATTTTAAATTCTCCGCTCGTTCATCGTCGAGATATTACCACTTCTTATGTACAAAGTTGATTGAGACTCGAAGCATTTGCATCGGGGATTATTCTCGTGATGAAATTTATTTTTATTTTTTTCAGTTTAGGTTCAACAAAACTCATTTGAGCCGTTCTGGCATTTAATTGCTTTTATGTTGTCATTTGAATCACGCGGTTTGCTGAGAAAAAAAAATTAAATCACCTAAAAATTCAAAATTGACGATTTTTTAAGTGCAATTTTTCTTTTTTATATTTATAGAAATATAGTAAAAATAATTTTTTCAAATAATGGGAACGTTTTTGAAAATTCGTTGATCATATGCAGGTACATACATAATGTTATATAAAAAAAAACAACAACATTAATCATGCCAAAAACCCCGGTTCGTATGCTTCGAATCAGATTCACGCTTCACAAGATAATTTGGTATGATGTAGTAGTTTTTTTTTCTTGTACGGGCGCTTTAGTCGTCGGGAAAAACGAGAAAACGAATTTAAAATAAAAACTAAAAAAAAAAAATTCGTGACGTTCGTTCACACGTTGGAAATCGTCATTGGCAAGAGAGGTGCTCGTCGCGGCTCGTTTCGTTCGAATTTTCCCGTTGATGAATCGAATTTTTTTGAAAATATATTCCAACGGAGCTTAGCATACGAAAAGAACACGAATTTTCGGACTATTTTCATAAACAATAATGAAAAAGAAAAAAAAAAATACTGAAATGAGACAATTAAATATTTCTTCTTCGTATACGAGCCTTCTTTGTTTTATTTTTGTTTTTCCTTCGATAAAACTTCATGGACGCGGTAAAGCCAATTTTTCGTAATAATAGTAGTAATAATAATAATAATAATAATAACAATAATAATGATAATATACACGGAATATATATATAAAATATATATATTAATATCTGCTCGTTCGATTTACAATCGAAAAGTTGGTGGAGCAATTGCACTGAATACGTTCCACTATGTGTCCTAATCGTAATATCTTTTTATTTATTTTTCTCTTTATTTCTCATGTTGAAGCTTTGGAATCGTTTCGAAGAGCTTTTCGTGAGAGAAAACAGATTTAAAAAAAAAACGCTAGCTAGGAATACGATCGATTCGTTGGGTTTCGTTTAAATTCTTTTTTTTTTTTTTTCGTTTTCTTTACAATTATTTTGTTTTTTCTCGAACATACCTATAGGATATACTTATAGTTCCGTAAGCGTGTCGATGGATGCCCTGAACCTCAGTCTCGATGAACCATCCGTTGGCCCCTTGCTGCAACCCATTCCCGTACCTTCGAGCCTCGAGATTATCTCATCATTGAGCGCCGATAGAACCCTTCGATCTTGCCGATTGTTGATCGGTGCGATTTGCAGTGCCTCCTGTACATCGGACAGAGCCTCTTCGAGACAATTTATGTCGACTCGCGCTTTGGCACGAGCATAAAAAGCCTCGTAGGAATCGGGCCGTGCCTTGAGTGCCTCCTCAGCAAGCTCGATGGCCTCCTCGCATTCCTGGGACGCGATGGAGAAACGAAAGGATGCGTGAATTGATGGAGATTCTTGATATTGTTAGTGCACGAGTACAGAGATGAGAATTTACTGGGAATAATAAAATGGTGCTTGACAAAAAAAAAAAAAGGTAACACGATTCATAGGAAATTAAAGAACGACATTAAAAAGTTTATAATCAGTTGAATTGGTTTAAATAAACAACTTTTGCTGATATTATTTTGTTCATCGAGATTCTTTTGCTTTATAACCTGGCTATAGCTGTTTCAAAGAGTCTTAGCTATACAGAAATATTATCACTGCCTCAACGATGATGAGAATGTCACTAGATAGGTCTTGTTTATCAGGGATTTTTGTACAGAGGAACCTGAGTGCTCGTAGAATTGTTTGCGCCTTCACAAAGAAGAATAAGTTTTGTTGAACATTAAAATCATGTAATTTTATTTAGTACTACTTCGTTGATGCTCAAAATTTTCAAGCTGCGAATTAAAATGATTTTAAAAATTCACGTAATGCCCTTGGTCATGAGGGATCATTTATATTTAACCTCAGATATTTACTGAAATATATTCAGTGCTCTTTCATCGATAATAAGATCTATGCTTGTGTCAGGGAATAATGATTAATTAGATGTTCCATTGTTTATCGATTTTTGATAGCTTTTTGGTAATGAATATTTTTTGATGAATTTATGTCATGCACAATAATATTTAACTAACCAATGAAACGTATATAATATATTTCACTGCAGGTTTTGTCAGGACAATTGAGCAGTCAAAGGTTTTCAGAAACTCGATGAACAATGAGATATCTGAACAATTATTGTTGGAAGATGAACGCAAACTTTTTTCATAGTTTTTTTTTCGATTAGAGAGTACTATGTCGTTTCTGTTAAGTCAACTGTTGTCGTCAACTGTTAAATTACGAGCCGAATACAAAAAAAAAGAACATTTAGATAATAGCTTTCGAGTTGGGCAATTAACCAGTTTGGTGGACTTGCCTCGAATACACTAGAAGTTTCAATATTTCACACGATCTTAATATACGTCTCCGGTTTCAGGATAAAAGTCAGCGAGGTTTTAAAAATTTTAGTTCAAGGGTTCGGCCACAATTTTGCCCCAAAATCGGTTGGTTAATAAAAAAAAGACGTCTCCTACGCTATTTATGTCATTCAAGTCTGCTGCGTCTATAGAGCTCAAGTTATGCATTGCACAATGAAACCGAAGATACCCAAATTAATCATGTTAACTAAAGTTAGTTTGGCTCCCGCCCCACTACATCTACCATCAAAGTGAGATCAAGGACTTTCGTATTTGGCCGAAAATATTACATATCGTTACTCAGATGGTTTAATCAAAAATTACTACATCTATGTCCAAAGTGTATCCATTAATAATATTACAAAAACAACTTACGTTCATCTTGCGCTTGCATCTGCTCAAATTCAGCACAAAATTCAGCCTCAGCTGTGTGAAAGTTTGCACGTGAATGATCAAATTGTTTTGTTCCTGGCTCTGATTGTCCTGAATCTGTTGGGGCGGATCGGGAAATTTTTTCAAGGCGTACGCGTAACGATGGGATGCCTCTTTCAGACGTCCTTTGCGATAGAGCACGTTGCCATCCTCCAGAAGCTTGTTCAACAAAATAAGAAGAACATCGGGTTTGCCGGCTGCCATTGTCCACGTTGCGGGACCAAGTTTGGCACCGCGGCGCAGAAAGCACTGTACAACGGGCACGTTGCGACAGCCTATTGCCCGGTCGAGCGGACGCATACCGTGAAGATCGACATGCTCGACCGCTGCACCTCGCTCCAAGAGCAATTGCACTAACTTTGGATTGCCCTGAAGCAAAAACAATTTTTCCGTTTGCAAATTCTGTTTACGACCTCTCTGCTACATCGGTAATTTTCATACATAATTTTGTACCTTCCAATTGTAATGCTTTTTTTATTCGGTTGGGTTTGTTTAAAAAAAAAAAAAATCCAATTTTTAATGCCAATGTTTTGTAAATGTGCCAGAACGTCAAAAAAATATACTTAGAAAGAATATCCGGAAGAACTTCAGAATAGATTGCCCGATTTGGCTAAAGTTTTGCACGCAATTTGAGCGGCCACTCCCTTCTGCCCGGTATAATTTTCATGAATATTTAACAAGACGTTCGGATTTTGTGGAATTTTTAATTATTTAAAAAATATCTGTCAAGAGCATGACTTGTGCAATTTTCGAGAAACCTGGCTAAAACTTTATACACGAGCGGACTATCGATAAATAATATTCACTATTGAATTTAGAGAACATCGACCAATGCGTTCTAAAGTTTTGGAATTTTTAATTTTTCGAAAATTCGATATGCGTGGTTATTGATACTCCGGCTTGTGCAATCTTTGATTAACTCTCAGAAGTTTACGATTATCGAGCCATTAGCTCACACACAAATAAGAGAACCATGTCCGGTATTCAGTTCAAAAAGATTCGGTAAAGGGATTTCGATTTTATTTAAAAAAAAAAACGAACTTTTTTTAAATTTGTAAAAACCAAATAAAAATCGTGCAAATTGGGAACTTGCACATTGCTTCCTCATTATATTATCTCACTCACGAAGCTATGAGGAAGCCGCAATTGAAAAACCTTTTTGCTCATAGAGAAATTTGTGAGCGAGGTACAATAATGGAGGAAGCAACGTGCAAGTTTCTAATTAGAAAATTAGATTTTTTTTTTTGCATTTGTCGATCTTGTATCGCTAAAATTCTTACCTGGAACGCAGCCAAATCCAGAGGCGTTCTCCCAGTATTGTCGTTCGCATTGACATCAGCGCCACGATCGAGAAGTATCTGTACGGCGTTGAGTCTACCGCGAACGCAAGCCCAGCCAAGCGCACCGAGACCCTCTTTGTCCGTGGCTTCGAGTATCGAACCTCTGTCGAGAAAGAGCTCGATGAGATTGGTGTGTCCCTCGGATGCGGCTAGCATGAGTGCCGTTCTTCCCGTGCCGTCGCGCTGCTCGAGTAGCACCGCCGCGTCATCGTGAACGGCGTCCATACTGCTGGACAATGAGCCCTGAAGCAGTCTCTCGGCCGTGCCCCAATGACCCTCTCTTGCGGCTAGCATGAGAGCCGACAAACCCTTGGAATTGGCCGATGTGGAATTAGCACCACGTGCCAAGAGAGCGGTAACCGTGGCCGTCGAGCCGTGAGCAGCGGCAATTGTCAAGGCGGTCTCACCGATGAGACTGTCGGGCCTGTCGACCATAACCTCCGCCATGTCCAGCAGATACTCGACTACCGCCTCATGACCCTGAGAAGCCGCAGCGACAACCGCCTGTTGAGCTGCTTCCTCGCGACTCACGTCGTTTCCCCGCGAAATCTCGGAATTCGTTTCGCTCGGAGGTATCACCCAATCGCAGGCCAGGAGATAACCAACGACCGAGAGCCGGCCGTGTCGAGCTGCATGAACGAGAGAACACTGACCGGCCATGTCAGCGTGACCCAACGATGCACCCGCAGCTGCAAGTCTAATGAGTCAAGTACAACGGAGTGTTATTGTTGATGCTGGTTATATCCGAGTATCATCGAACTAGAAAAATTTGGACCACGAAGCTATGATTTTCCGAACTGGGTTGAGGGCCAAGGTATTATTAAAAAAAAAAAAAAAGAATTGTCTCACCTTCGAACTACGTCGCAATGACCCCGTGCAGCAGCGAGTGACAGAGCCGTGCAGCCCTGGCTATTCGTCAGTTCGACATCGGCCCCAAATTCAAGCAACAGTGAGACCATCTCGACGGATCCCTCGTGCGCGTACATGCACAATGCCGGCGCATTGCCGAGATAGTCGGTAATGTGATTCGGTGAGGCTCCCGCCAGCAGAAGCAACCTCGAGACCTTAACGTTAGGACTGTAGATGTTTCTCAGTGTACACAATGCCCATGACACGCACTCCGCCGACGTCGCCATCCACAATGCTTGCAAATCTCGCGATGGCCAACACGGTGCTATGCCCCGATAAACGTGAGCTTTGAGCACATGATGACCCAGCTCGAGGACTCTCTCGCCGTCTAATGGCGATTGCAGGCGCGACAATCGAAAAGCTATCGCCGCATGACCGAGCCTCAGATCGCACAGGAACTTAGTCGATTCTCCCTCATCTCTGCGCATCAGCCATTCCCTGAATGATGGATGAAAGAACATGTAGGTGTCGTCCAATCGTTTCACGATAAATCCAGACAGCATCTGCCGAGCAACGATAAAAGTAGAGATTAACGATAAATCGACACACTGACGTTTGCGGATGACCAGAGCTCATTGAGTCGGATGTATAAACTCACTTGGTGCGTGACTCGGTTGCGGAAAACAGAATAAATATTGAGTTGATGATAGTTAAAAGATCCAGAGGGGATTTCAGCTGGTGGGGATTTTTCAACTAGTCAATTATACAAAATTATGTTTCGAGAATAGCAACCTAATCCAACTCAAACCAGATTTATGGAACCACCGATGAGTACCAAATTGCTTGGACTTGGAGGAGCTAACTTGATCCCTTTGATTTTATGATGGCATGAAAAAGTTTACGGAGATACAATTTTTTAATTGTCAAATGGTAGAGATTTGTACCTAATACAACGAAGATATTGTTATTATTCTGACTGTTCCGAGTCCCCTTAAGCTTTATAGGGACAATGATGGCATGAATTCTAAATATAGTTTGAAGCAATCGCCTTTATTACCTCGACAACTCCGTCAAACCCATTCGCTGTGGAACAAATTCCATCCTATATTTCTATCGTTATAATATCACCAGGCTCATCGTGTACACGGAAAAATTTGGCAAATCTTAAACTTGCCTTGAATCTCTGCAGAAAGTCCTCCCACGAAACGAAGTGGTCGGTGTACAGGGAATTCACGGAATAATACATCTCGGTGAGGGTAAGAGGATAGAGTGCGGCGAGACAGACTCCCAATAACGGTTGAACCTTGTCGAACGAGGTTGCCGTTGGGAATCTCAGATTAAAGTGCAACTGAAATATTTGTGCGAGCGAAACCGGCAGAACTTTGTAACTGGCTGATTTAGCGACGAGATGACCGCTCTCGATGAGATCCAGCGTTAGTTTGGCAAAGAGAAAACTACCACCGGCCAGTGCAAGCAAATGCGAAGCAAATCTCGTCTGATTAGCGCCGCACGATGATTCGGCTTTGCCATTTATCGACGCGGTCACGTTCATCTGTATTGCCGTACTCTGAACGAGCCTGTATCCGATATAATCGGCCAAATCTCTGGTTACATTGCCACCGGTAGTCTCGCTCGTATATTTGTCCAGCGAGATTCTCGTGTAGGGTAATTGCTTGGCGCATTCGCGAAGTTGCGTTCTCACGGTACAAACGATCTTCAGCCAGCTTGGAAAATTTGGCGCGTGTCTCGTGAGAAACGATGCTATCGTGTCGCCACGATCGGGCCTGTGATATTCGGCCTCGCATACGGCATCGATCAGTATCACCATGTTGACCTCGGGCAATCTGCCGGATTTTCGAAGACTCAGCAGTGGCTCGATTATACCACGTGACAGTGCGAGATCCGGATCAACGGTGCATTCACGCTGTGAAAGTGAGCCTTGAAGATGCGGCTCCGACAAAAGATATTCACGATAGGAGATTAGCTGAGGTGCCTGGCAGAGCTGAGCCGCCAATGAGTGAATGAGATCGGGCACGAGGCACGTACTGTTGTTGTCGGCCTGACAAAAATGATAAGCCACAATATGCGAGGCGAGTTCTCTTATTTTCTCGTTCGTACGGCGAATATTCGTTTGCATTGACGTGACGGATGATTGCCTCTCGATTTCCTCGATAGAGTCGCAAGTTTCCTCGTGCAAGCACTGCTCGCGACGTCTGCCGAAACAACTGTGCTCCACGAGTTGAAGGATCAGAGCTGTTTTACCGGTACCCGGTGATCCCGTCAGAAGTACACCGGGACTCGAGCCTTTGACGACTGTCTCGAATTCTTGGAGAAGCCATTGACGACCGGTGAACAGGGGATCCGATTCCACGAGCGGTACCTCGAAGAACAGGGGCTTCAGCGTTAATTGGGCTCCGGGATGTTGAACGAAACGTACTGAAATCGTAGAAGAGTCAATATATCAATAATCCTGTTCGTGCGGAGAAGCATATTTCGTGGAAATTTTCAATTTTCGGATAAATAATTTTCACTTGGGACATGGACGCGTGCTCCTTACTCTAGTACGTAGTAATTATCAATGCTACGATCAGAGGGCGAATTATTTTATTCCCAGGCAAGTGGAATTATAATTGAAAAAAAATGATCAAGAAATAAACTCCGGCATTCCGGCATGTTCGAATGTATTGAAATAATATCGAAAAAGCATGTTTTTTTTTTCTTTCCTTACATTTTGAATCGATCGGTCCCTTGACATTGCACCCTCTGGCAGATCGTCTGACGCATGATCTTCGATTCTTCAATTGTTCACGCTCGTCAAGCTGACCCGGTTGATTAGCAGCTGCCGAGTGTCTTCTTGGTGTGAGTGGACTCGAGCTCCCGTTCGACAATCCGGAAACCGAGACGGACATCGACATGGACATTGACGTGGAAGCCGACACCGAGGTCGATATCGATGCGAGACTTCCAGCGCTGTCGCAGTCACGAACTTTTCCCTTTCCCTTCGACTTACCCTTGGGCTTTATCGGACTTCGAAGCGCGGCTGCTATCTCGGCTTCGCTCGATGTACCAGTCAACGTTGACACCGGACTCGTGTTGCTCGACGCAAGTGTCTGAGTCTCAAAGCTCGTCAAGCTGCTGAACGAAGTGTCGTGACCTCGCGCATCGTTGAGACGAATCTGTGGTCTAGGACAGACACCGGTGAGCTGAGCCGGACGGCCAGGTACACCCGGCAAATCCACGTTATCGACAACGTGATTTCCCCTCAGATTACCAGAGCCCAATAAAAGACCGAGCCTCATGTAGAGATCGGACTGGGATGATTTTCTCGTCTTCGAGGACAGTGGCTTGACGCAGCCTCCTTCGTCATCTGTGCGAAAGTTCCAGCGACGACATAACGAAAGAAAGAGAGAAGAAGAGAAAAAAAAACACGGAGGTCGTTAGTCGTGTAGAAAGTTGAGGTATGAATAATCGTAAATCTGTCAAGACCAAAAAAAAAGTCAAATAAATTTCATGACTCCCAGCAATTGCAGTTTACGATTATTACCATCGGATCGTTTGAATGTCTGTGAATGCTGTATCGATCGCTTGTTCGAGTGTCCGTGTGTGTTATTGTGCGTGTTGTACGAATTTCTGAGAGTGTTAGACGTGAGAGTATCAATTCACGTGTACTTGATTATTGTGTAGATTCATCACGATGCAAAACAAAAAATCCAACAGAAGGGTTAAGTGAAAATGAAATAAAAACTTGACAAAAATGCAATCACTGCAAAACGGTGAGAGTGGTTGATTACTTTTTCTTTCGTCATGCTTCGGGACAGCGTTTTCGATTGTTAAGGTTTCCAATACGGGCAGCATCGTCAACCCATTAGGACCGGAGCGTCGAAAAATATTCATGGGTTTCTAACGTTTGGGGCATTGATGGACGAATTCACTTGTGGATTTCAGTAAAATGACTTCGTTTCTAGCAGTTTCTTATTATCCTGAAGTCGTGTATAGATAATTCAAGTACTTTTTTGTACCTTTTAACGATACTGTCAAGAGCAGGATACTGAAACATTGATGTTCTAATTTACTGTACCGTAATGTAAAATTGTGAACAATGAAACAACCAAGGTTTTCTCTTTATGTATTATCATTGAATAACGTGTGGTTCTCCAAAATGTTAGACATTGTTACTCAGAAGTAACCCTCGGGCCTTTCAAGTCCTTTCTTTACTTCATAATCGAATTCATCCCCCTTCAATGACTCGAGTATTTACTATCGATAAACTGTCTGGTTTAAAATTTAACAATGTTGGGACGTGAAGAATTAAAGTGTTATTTCGGTAATGCGGCAAATATATCGTGATCATGAACCCTACACGGGCTCCATTGTATAGTAAAATTTTTTTGGATGCTCAGGCCCTGGTGGCTTGAAAAGAAAAATTGTATTGACAAAGTGAAAAAAAAAAAAAAAAACGACAAATTCAAAACGCATAAAATGCCACACACGAGTCAAAGAATAACTCCTGCCTGTGACTTTGTTGGACGCAACAATCAGTTGATTGAGGCCATCGTGGGCTTTGACGGAGCTTCGAACGAGCCCGTCATTGACTTTGCTACTGGACGATTCGATGAGCTGATTTAATCCATCGCACGTGCTACCCTGACTCGTGCTCCACAATGATTTGATTTTGCCAAGTACGACACCTGGCCATCTCGATTTTCCCTCCCAGGACGATGTCATCCACGCTGCGTATCGCAGCGTAATTTTTTTTTTTTTTTATTTATATTTTTCATTTTTAATAATAAGACTTGCGTGAATAGACATTCGCTTTTCGTGAATTGACATCCATTTGTCAATTCGATTTTAATCACTTCACAGATTTAATTACAAGTGGGGAAGATTTTTGTTGTTTTTACCTGACAGGGCAGAAGGATTCTCGTTTCCTGTGTGATCAGGGGTCGAGGCACCTCTTCGAGCAGCTCTCTGAGGTGCGAAAGGACTCCTCAATACTTTCGAATTCAGGAAAAATCTCTTGCGTTGGTTCGGCGGGGTTGGGCAACCTAGGAAAATTGTAAAAAAATAAAAATAAGAACTTTGTTATTTTTCTTGATTTCCAAAGCCTGGCTCTCTATGAAAAAATAACTAGCCTACTTTTGACTATGTCAAAGAGAAAGCAGTATGCAGTTTGCTTATTTTCCCACGATAACTTCGACAAGACGACACGTGCGTCAAATTAAATCTTGATATGTAATTCGTAAGGAATATAGTTTTTACTTTTACTACCTCAGCCAGGACATTTTTTCCTTTGATTGATTTTCCATCTAACTGAAATATTTTGAGAATGCTGGCTATGCATTTTTTTTTTCATGAAAACATACCTTCCTGGATCGGATAGCGAAAAAAAAAAGTTAATGAGACACGACGAGAGGAATAAATTATTAATGCGTAAAGGAAATTTGAGTCTCGTTAAAGTAATAACTCACTCTGAGCCATGACTTGCGCTTTGTGCCGGGCCTGAGAAGTGATGGATTCCGGAAGTACAGGTGGCTTGGTCTTTAAGCCCTTTCCCATTGCTCCCGCTATTGCCGTGGACGTCACGTTCTCGGCTGAATCCTTCGCCTGTAATAAATCATTGTGGATCGTAAAACCAACTTACGGGCGCTAATTTCATTCAACCCTGGCGTGTTCGTCGAGTGAATCCCATTATTTGCGAATTATTTTTTTTCACTGACTATATTTTATTTAACAATATTTTTTCTTTGAATTCTTTATTTCAGCAACTGCAAACTCTAATAGTTGTATTCCGTTACTTTATAATACATAGTTGTGTAATTTTTTTCAATTTATTTGCCAAAAGAGAAGAATGCCAGTCCTTTACCATATCCTAATTTTATGACGAAAATCTGTGACGTTTTCATTTTTGTAACGAAATAGTCCTTTTTTAAAGCAATACCCACACATTTATAAATGATGAGGATAGGGATCTCAATTGGTTATGTCTTTTTCATCATTATAGTTGAACATCCTATGACTGGCAGAAATAGAAATTAGGGGAGGTCAGGAATTTTATCTTCAAAGTAGTTTAATACAAACCCTATATATGTTTATATAATATATATAGCAAAGCCGAGTAAACCTCAATAAATATGCTTATTTGATATTCATGAGTCACGGGGGCGATGGTTAGAAGTCGATTCAACAAGAAAAACAGCTGGATCTTTACAATCTTATTTACGAGGAGTGATGAACGTGGAAAGATTTTGAAACAATTTAACAGCTTTGCAGTAGAGAAATAATGCAACAATATGAATGAAAATTACAGTAAGAATTCCTACTTCATCTCACAATGATGAATCTCACTTTTTACATTACAGGAAAAAGACACGAATTAATGTTAAAAAAAATTAGATTCTTTACAACAAAATAAATATTTATTTATTGCTATATTTTTTTAGCCGAGTAATTTAAGATTCGGTAGGCGGTGCAAAATCTTAAGTACGTTTGACTCGATTCGAGCAACTATACTTAAACATTTATTCTGTCATATCCAGAAAATAAATTTTCAAGATTTAATAATCTTCACGGTATGAAATTCTTCCAAGTAACTGTTCATAAAAAAAAATGGAAAAGTCGTAACTGTTTATCGGGCGCTGCAAATTTTTACGACTAAACGGACACTCTTTTCCAAAATGAAGAAACGACCGAATGAATCTGCGTGAGTGTCGGTCGAGCGCCATTCGAGGCGAGAGATCTCGTTTCAAAAGATAAAAAATAATCTTCGGAAATCCCGTCTGTCTCATTGTCAGTCCACGGATGCGAGAATGCCACGAGGCTGCGTGAACGCAAAGGTGTAGACTTGTCGTAGGTGGACGAAACGCACAAGAGGCGCGAGACTGTCCTTACGTTTTTTTTTTTTTTTTTTTTTTTTTTATTTATTCAACGAAAAGACTCTTTCAAGGGGCGTCTCGAGAGACACTCCGCCATATGGCTATACAGACAGCTAAGAAGCAAAAGGTTGTAACTCGGATCACTTTGTACACGACGAATGGTGCGTGGGTTACGCCCTTTTGCATGTTACCGCTTCATGCGCGTATAACGCGTAGGTGCTATTGGTCGTTTCGCGTATACACGTATACGAATATCTCGAGGTACTTTCCTGATAATATAAACCGCTATGCGTCATCCGCAGTACCGATCCTTACGACACCTCTGCTCGTGGTATTCACGATTCTTCACTTCCGTACGTGGAATTATTATATTGAATGTCGAGAAATTCGAAAGATACTTGAGAAAAAAAAAACTTCAGAAGGAATGAAGCTCGATTTCGAAAGTGTCGATGACGGCATCATAGGCCTACGGATTACTTCCGTAAGCAGTTACACTGAGAATGTGTAGTTATAATTTGTTCATTCTATCTTTTAATAACATTGCGTTAATGAACTGATTTCGAGATTTCGTTTTAAGAATATTATACCGAGAAAGATGAGGGCCTTTCTCACATTCGGAAAAAATATTATTTTCTTGCCATCCAGTCGATAGACAAAAATGTTGTTATTAACTGCTTTTTGTGATATTTTTTTTTTTTCATGACGTTCGTTTCGGTATCGAGAACTTTTTCAATTTTCCAAAATTATGTCAATTTTTGTCTCGTCTTGGATTAACATTTTTTGACAGCGTGGAAGAAACAGTGATTCGATTAATATTTGAAGAGCAGAAATTCTTTTCTTTTTCTTGTGCTTTTAAGCGCTGACTGAAAAATTATCGATTTGGATATTTGTGCCCTCAAAAATTTGTAAACTGTTCCTCACATCGTAATTTCATTTATAATGAAGAATAAAACTGAAACGTAGAAATGGCATCAACGCTCTTTAATCCGTGGGAATCTACTTTTGACGGGCTACGATTTCGTTTGAATTCATATTTTACTATTTCAATGATTTATAAAAGAGACTCATTGATTTTTAAAGCGGTTCAGCTCCCACATTTCAATCATATTTTTCATTCAGTCTGCGTCGATGTAACTCTTGCAAACATTTTCTGTGTCACACTTTTTTCTATTCTTAATCCGTTACTAATATTATTCTACAATTCGGTATTTTTATAAACTATGTATTTTAAGTCCTAGAGGACATATTCTGACTCATAACGCAAAAATAAATATCCTAACTGCGATTTTTATTCAAGTGATAGCCAGTGCCGACTGATCTTTTTTATATACGGCACCTATTTCAGGCTACAACAGCTGTTGGTTAATAATTCAAAATTTTTTTTTTGCTCTTTCGTCTCATCTTTTCATAGAATGTTATTTTTGGATAGAGGACATCTCTGGGTTCGATATTCCCGAATAAATCTTGAAACTGAGGTTTTTTTGAAATATAATTTTCATTTTTACGTTGACCCTTTTGGCACGATGATTGCCCTCGTGTTAAGAATTCTTTCAGACAAACCAAAATAAATGTCAAAGCTTTTTCATCGGGAACCCTAAGAAATGGGCGAGGATACCTTATAATGAACTTTAACGGTAGTGAAAAAAAAACTTGAAAAAAAAAGAAAAATACTTACATGATCAACGCGAGGTGGCAGGTTTGCCCCTCTCGGGTTGATCCTTGTACGAGGAGGTCTTGGGCTACCGCATAGAGAATTCATGGTGGAGGGATCGTCGAGCCAGTCGTCGTTGGTAGCGAGCATGGATACCGGTTCCGAGGAACAGAAACCGGCGACTTCGTTCTCGTAAGGATACTGGTGATGATCGCGAAGGACCTCGTCGCTAACGCCCGTATGCTGGAAACATATCGGGCATGCCTCGCTACGGAATAGACAGGAGTAGCAACGCTCGTGACCGCAAGAGTCGATGAGTCGACGCTTTTTGCCCTTGTCGAAAGGCATCTCGCAGGATGGACACGTCGAGCCACCGAGGATCGTCGTTGACTCGACGAGGGCACGGATCTGTGCCAGATCTGCGAAATAAGAAAACACAAGCACAGTCGCTTGTGAGTAAATACGATCCAACGAAACATATCAAAAAAATTTTAAATCAGTTTTTTTCCTGCCTTTGCATGAACATCGAACACTTTTGCCGTTAATATTTGTGTGTAATTATGATAGAAAAAAGCGTCCTGCAAATTACATTCGAAAGTTTCTTCGTCATTACCGTCGATCAAACGAATCTTATGAGTACCATTGATCAACTGTCATCGACCTAACTGTCATGATCCGATTGTATCACGAGAATAAAAATCTTGCACAATGCTGTCACGAGAAATCTGCCTACGACACTAAGCGCTTGCGACAAAACTAATGTATATTATCTACAGAAAAATTTTCATCGCTTAACTCTCCCGGATCTTTATTTTACACTGTGCAACCTTCGAAGGGAAAAATTGTTCAGGTTCAATTATACTCGGTATAATCGTTACGGGACATCATTCAGGGGGTTGTGTTTGGTGTTTCTCGATGATAGTTGAGCCAGGTATACAGTTTCTGACCGTGAAAGTTATACGTTGACAATTCGGCCTCGTGACAGTTGTGCCGAGTACAGTTATGACTTATAAAAATTAAGTCGTGGACATTTTTGCCCGGTGTTGATTGTACCGTTTACAGTAAAGACTCGGATGAGTTAAGCAACAATTTTTTTAGGTGGCAGTGACAATATTGCGTAATATTTTTAAACTAGTAACAGTTGGCTCGTTTGAGTGTCAAAAAAGTATATTAAAACTAGCTGTCTTTCTGAAAATTCAAATATTTCAGAATAGCAGAAAAAACATAAAAATAATAAATAACCCACGCATCTCAATGATATTGTTAAAATTTTCAATTTAATTGTTTCCTTGATTTACGAAAAGCGCGTAAAATATCTCTCTGTTTCCACATAGACAGCTTACGATTAGTTGCTGAAAATTAAATTCAGCACTCGGTATAAACAGTTCGAAAAACACCGATCGACCGTAAAAATAACTATAATCCATTTTATTGCAAACAGCGTCTAAAAATATGAATCACGCATTACGCACAATTAAGTATTTCACGTATACGAGCATATTTAATACGGGAATGTTGGAAAAATCCACTATGGCAGCCAAAGTGTCATGCCGATGCATCAACAGTCGTGACTGTCCTTCTTTCATCTCGGAATTATGGGCTGACCGATACTTCGTATGGACCGTAAGAAACGGCGTAAAACAATACTGTGGCAGCACAAAATACAAGTAGAACGTATGAAATTTTTTTTCGCTGATCCGTGAAATGATATTGACCCAGGGCAAAAGGTCACCGGGTCTCGTTTACTTGTAACCTTCGCGTTCACGGTCCCTCGCACATATCCACCTATCCAACATATCGGTATACATATATAGCTATAGCGTGTTTTTTTTTTATCGGTCAAGCCAAGCGCATAAAATTCTCTCACGATATTATCGGGTTCGTGTAATTTATGATTTACGAGCGGATGATGGCAAGCGATCGTTTTCCTATATATAAGCTCACGACGAGACTCAAAGCCTGTTTTCATCCGAAGGAAGATGCAAGCCCAAGACGAAACTCTTGTATTCGATTTGTGAGGATTATTCTCGCGAAGCACTGGTCCCGGAAGAGTTCACGTGCATCATGGATTTTCCTTATCACTGAATCTTCGTACCTCGCCATATTATTCTCTGTACTGTATCATCGACGAATATAATGGTTAATGCCTTCGGCATATTGTCGGACTATCGTTGACAATAGAATTGAACGGTTCATTCGTTCATAACTATGCACATATAGGCATGCAAGTATATATGCCAGTAACATATACATTTTCAGGATACACGAGAGTTTAGTTTTATTAGGTATAATTTGTGAAATAAATGTGTAGATAAATTTTCTTCGTTGAAATCGGTTGATTGGCATTATTTGAATTGAAATAGTGTTGACGATAATTTTATGCGACGTAATTATAAATAATTAATGTGAAAGTATAAGAAATACGAGTCTTACCGACCAGTTAGGTAAATAAATATTCTGAGAATTGAAAATATAATTATTCACATTTCTATGAGAAATTCGTCATTGTCTGTTAGCCGAGTATTTGAATGGTAATCTGCTTGAAAATTCTAAAATTATACAATTAATTAGAATTCATTTATTAAGAAAATAGAATTTTTCTTTTGACGAGATTCGCAAACGAATTTGTAGCATGAATTATTAATACAGAAGATAGAAGACAATGAAGAAAGAAAAAATTCTGGGACATACATGACTCGCCATCAGGCAGCAACTTCTATTGTCTTTACGAAAGTTCTGAACCTTTTTCCTTAATTACTTCTTTAGCTAAGTACTATATTGCAAGGAAAAAATGCTGATTTTCAAATGGAGAAAAGAAATATTAAAAGGGCTACGTTATGGCATTAGCACCAAGAAGAGCGTCCTCTATATAGTCTGGAGGCGCCAGTAGTTCACGATCGAACGAAATGATCCTAGAAAGTGAGGTCGAGAGGAGAGACGAGAAGATTTACACACACGCGAGAAGCGCGGGACGTGTGCTTCGACGATCGTGAGTGTGCTCGGGAGAGAGAATGGTATATCCACATGTTTTAATATCGATAACGAGTGTAACGACTACGAGGAATGCAAGCCCATGCACTGGGCATGCATGCAATTGAAATTGCAATCCTGGAAGCTCTCGCGAATAGCTAGAAAACCGTCTCAAATATTCCACTAATTGAATCCCCCTTGACTGTATTTTGTACATAGGTATGCATGTCCTAAGTAAGTCGATCATACTATGATCAGCACCCTTTTATTATTTCGCCATTTTTTTAAATTCTATTATAATATATATTTTTTCATTCGATTATTTTACCACTATTTATTTTTTCACTTTGTAAATTAATTCTCATCATTGTTTCGGAAATTGTTAATTATTACGCCAAAAAGATGGACACTAAATCAGACATCAAATCGAGATAAATCGGTTCGAATTTAATTCAAACTAACTCCCAGCCTAAGTTTTGACTCAAGTTTTAACTTAGTATCGAGTTCAAGCACGAGCTTAAAGTTCGGCTAACTAAACGGTCATTAAATTTAAAGCTTCATAACCACGAACTTGAGTCGTCCTTGAGTCCAAACTCGATCTCTCACGTAAGTTTTAACTTAAATTTAATATTGCTGGAGCTAACAACTCGCTGTAAATTCCATGAGAATCTCAATTTAAAAAAAAAATCTTAACATCAAATTTTGAAAAATGATTGTAATGAAAATAATGTAACAATAAATTTTACAAATTTTTTTTTATCGAATAATTATATTTTCATTTGCTTGTAACGTGTAATCAATGATCATACTCTGAATGGGACAATCAATTTTGTTTTCATTGAAAACAATTCATCGAAACATATCCATCGAAAAAGCGAAAAAAATCTCAACTTTGACGCGCATGAACATTGCGATGATTAATTTACTGAGCAAGTTTTGAAAAAATACTGAATAGTCCATTCACTTTCTCTCCTACTTGATTGCGAAGTTAATAAAGACTTAGCCATTTATCAAAATATTCCGAAAGTCAAAACTTGAATAGCCCATCGAGAATGAGATTTTCTATAGTGCAGATTTCTATAAGGGTGAAAGTGTAACGGGTTGATTTGAAATCACCTGTGCTTACTATAAAAATATAGTCGATTTATCAGGGAGGCATCACATTTTATGAAAAAAAAAATCGAATGCATCGAAAATACGAGAATTAACATACATTTAGTTGTTTGAAACATTGAGATTGCGCCAATCTTTTAATATTCGTATATATTTACAAGTCTGCCGGGAGTTAATCACGAGTCTCGTCCGGTAAACATCAATGAAGTTCAAACGACGCTGATGGTGCAATGACGACGATCACGTGGAAAAAGTATAATGGTGCAAATAAGGAATCGAGACTTTTCTTCCTTCGTGTATGTTTCTTCGAGGCTTCGAGGTCGAGAACGATTGTAGGATCTCGAAAGTCATGCTTGGTAAAATCATTGCGGCTTAACTCAAACACTTCTCACGTAAAACCTACAGTTTGTTCACATACTTTATAGGTAAGCAGTGCGGTGATAAACAGAAAAATATAATAGTAAAATCAACTGCATGAGTGAATAATTTTACTGTAAAATATAATGTGCTAAAAAGATAAAAAGTCATCTACTTATCTACATGCAGTCTTCTTTTTTAGTTTGCTATTTTCAGACTAAAATCTTGAATTTTAAATTTCTGGTACAGCATCAATGTTTTTAAACCGCGTTTATAGATTTAAAAATAGCGACATTTTGATTCGTTATTTTTTCCTAGTCGTCATGGTGGAATATTTTTGTCTTGTCCATGCCAAGGAGCAGGAATAGAGATCAAGAGGTAAGGAATTGGATGATTCGCCTCAACTTTCTACTACATAGGCAAAATATTCATATTATTTTAGTATGACATGAATGCTGCATGTGTCTAGAATTATTTATTATCTGAAAATTATAATAATTTTTTTCGCAATGTCATAAGTGTCATGGCTGCGATTTACAGAACTGCTGATGACACTTCTTCCCTAGTCGCAGACACATATTCTAAATTTTAATTAAATCGGAAGATTTGAGTTCGATCTGAGTCATCAAGCAATTCCAGTAGGAAGCACCAAGTAACAGACTACACAATTTTTTTTCAATCTCCTCCCTCGTAACTCAATATTTGAGAAAATATGGCACAAATAGCTGGCGGGCTGACAGAAATGTTAAGTTGAATTGAATTACAGGTACAATGGTTCTGTTGACTAATTCAAACATTGATAGCAATTGATACAAGATTTTATAAAAAGGTGCATCTTTATTCCCAGTCCGATCGGTACTTTTTTCTCGCAGCTTCGATCCTCCTCCTATCACTTGACCGAAGTGACGAGTAATCGCGACAAGCGTGATCGGACGAACAAAGATATACGAGACGATGGGGGATTTGGGTCGTGAGACCTCATCCCGGTAAGTCCAAGTCAACTTGCTACTTGCTCACGCAAGTAGGCAGGTGCAACTACTTTTCTGACTCTCTGGTCGTAGCTGGGTTACCGTAAGAGCTGGGTCAACGCACTCGTCCCGACCTCGCTTCCTCGCGATATTATACCATTTACCGATCCTACATAAACTCGTACACTCTACACGCCTTACATATATATGCATCTTGGAGGGTGACTCATTTTTCTTATTTCCCCCGAGATTACGGAATTTCCACCAACTTTGGGAACCTGAATGCAAGAAAAAAAAAGTTGATGAAGATTCTATCTCGGAGACGAGTGTTTCCGGAGTTAAATGTAACACATGAGTGACCACGGGTCTCGTAGGAACCGGAAGTTTCATGTAAGAAATGAGGGGAAACCGTTACATCCAATCTAGCGTGTATAGGATATGTGTGCGTTGAAACCTCAGATTAAAAAAATTAAGAAAGAGCATTGTCCTCTTATAAAAGAAATGTGTCTTCCTACAGTATTCAAATATCAATTGATAACATCAAAGAATCTACAGTGTTCGTGAATGTATCAACGTTAATTAATAAAATTTAAATCCCACTACCGAAAAAGTATTCGTCGAAAGAATGCTCATAATTAATTAAGAATATTTTGCATTTACACTCCCATCCAACGGTAAAAGTCATTTTAAATCGTAGTAGATCCCGATGTGTTGAAAGTTCAAAAAATACCAACGACATCGAAGAACCTGTGGATATTCAGTTTCAAAGATAATAATGTTGAAAAGTTATTAATAACAAATTTTAAAAAATGTTGTTCACTAAATATTCAGCAAAATTATTATTCTTTTTTTCTAATATTTTTTATAACACACAATTTTTTTCCATAAATTTCCCTCAATCGTTTGCATATAAATAATTGAAAAAAATTGAATTTCTCCGTGAAAAAAAAAATGTTAAAAAATTTTTTTTCTATCCTGCATCGAGATTTTCAAGAAGATACATTGTTGAAACCAGTCAGTCAATGACCTTGAAATTTTACAAGGATAATCTGTAGACTCATCTGTGTGAGAACATGTCCAAAATTCACGTACCTCTCTTTATTTTTCAATTTTGTGTGAAACATCTCTAAAAATGTCCCTGCTCTGCGATCGTTCAAATCAACTTGGAATCCCTGTACATTTCAAGACATACATTATTTACTGAGGCGTCCAAAATTTATTGCTGATGAGTCCGCCAGCATGTAGACTGTTCAAGTATGATTCCAGCAAGTAGCATCCTGATAAATGTTTTTGAAGATTTTAGCCAGAGCGAAAAAGTTATACCTAGTCATTAAAAAAATATTTCTTGCGCCTGAATCCTGAGATCAGATGTAAAGTAAAATTCGAATAATATTTCCACAGTAAGATCAACTGCCTTGCAAGTTAATGAGAAATAATTAAGTCATTTACAACTTTCAATATCAAGACAAATTCAGTCTCCTTTTAAACAAGCACTATCGTTTTCGAGGGAATAGACATTTTTCTGACCGTGGCAAATATATTTCTAATACAATGGTTTTCTTACAATGGCCACTTATCCT
Source organism: Rhorus exstirpatorius (assembly GCA_963564615.1). Classification (NCBI taxonomy): domain Eukaryota; kingdom Metazoa; phylum Arthropoda; class Insecta; order Hymenoptera; family Ichneumonidae; genus Rhorus; species Rhorus exstirpatorius. The sequence goes on along the minus strand of OY751319.1, from coordinate 18,522,471 downwards.
ATGCTGAGGTATAAAAAATGCCACAGATGGATTTATAGGAGGAAGATTCTTATGATTTTGCTGCAATCAATCCTTCCTCGTTCATCTTCAGGAAAAATAAAAATTCTCAACTCTCTTGATTCACATCTCAATCATACATTTACCCGAGCATCGATCAAGATTGCACTTAACCGTATATTATATATATATATAATATATACATTACTGTAAACACACATACACACAAACAATATATATATATATATATAACTCTTGCAATCAGAGTGAAATTGGATTGCGGCCAGTGATGAAGAGTTGATTTGAGTGTAGGGATGAAAACTTTATAACACCGTGGAATATATCCTGAATTCTATTGCTCGAAGATTCAGAGTCTGCAAGGCTTGTTGATAGGGGCTCGAATCTTTTCCAGTGGATCGTTAGGGAACGCCTCTATGCTGTAGATTCGTACGTTATACGTATATATAAGTATATACCTATGTATATTATATATATACGAATATATTTTTCCAAACATTAAGCTTTTCCCTATTCTATCGCCACAAGACTCTGCCGGACTACGTATAGATGCTTTCAACTCGATCTGCACCAAGACGCAAGACCTCGTTAAATCGCAAGTAGGCATATGACTGTTATGTTGAAAATTTTATTGGTGAACAGCGGATGATTTGCTGCGTTGTGGTAGTGAGTCGGATAAAATATTGCCGGGGTGCCGCCCAGCGAAGCGCGAACGCGAGATTAAAGCAGCTTTTGCACAAGACGAAAGGCGTGTGTTGCAAGTCCGTACAGTGATCCACGCAGAGGTATCGAATGAACGAGACAACACTCTGGCATGAACCACTTGTCCGCTCGTTTCCGTTCTCCGATATCGAAGTTATACGCGCGAAGAAAACATTTTGCTGCGTGTTATGCTCCGATTTCCTGTGAAATCTTCACGAATCACGAAGAGAGTCCAATGGCAATGCAGACAGGTAGCATATATGATTCGTTGATGCCATGTATTCTTATGTATGTACGTGTGCCTTTGCTCTGCCAGCGACAGAAGGCACGAATTACGACTGCGGGCAGTTGACCCAGTTCTCCGAGATAACGAGAGATCAGCACTGTCGACGAGACACCATGTTCAACGGGCAATTGGGAACACGAACTGTGTTCAACTGCGAATCTGCTAAATCATGAAAAAAAAAATCGCGGTTGGAAGGCAGTGACGATGAATAAGCATCCATCGTGTATCACAAAATGGCCTGAAACGAACTTGAGCTTTCACCGAATATAGTATTGTACGTGTTTGACTGGGCAACCCATCAATCCGACATGATCATAGGCTGCGTTGTGATTTAAAGGATGTTCAACTCCATTGCTTGTGATTGGTCCCAATCGATCACAAATCCTTGGGAGCAGGGACTCTGGGCTAGGGGGTCACGTGTCAAAGTTCAACCTCGTGTCATAGAAATTTCAGGCACTATGAGAACACAGGGAGTATTTAGATATGTGCATGGGCATACAGTGTGGATTGTCCAGTGATTACGATAATTGCCATTAGACATCGCGTGGATCGTCCGTTCTAGCAATCAAATCCAAACATCGTTCCGCCTCGGATGTAAGCTCGTTGGACCTCGTGGGAATGAATTTTTTCATAATGCACATTAAATACATATGAGATTCTTCGAAATCTGACAATTAAAAAGTAACATCTCTTCTCCTCTCAAAGGGGTCTAACGTAAGATCTCGAAAAGTGGACGTACCAAAAGGCCGGGCGTGTTTTAACCGACATTTCGCCGGTGAACTATAGAACACGGGAATCTCCACTGTGTGGTCTCAAGCGGGACAACAGAGAAGAGACATTTAAGTTCCGACGAATCACGCTGTAATAATAATCGTTATTACGACCTCGAGGATTATTTCGGGACGGCAAAAGGTGATGGAGATTGAGGGGGGGGGGGCGGCGGCGGCGGCGGCACGAGAGAAAGTATCCAGACGTGATCTGAGCGAGTTTCACTCGAAGGCTTAAAAGCGTCTCTGAGTATTTAAATCGAGATATCTCGAGTATGGACCGGGATTTCGTTGAAGAAGTTCATTGAGATGAAACTCGTCTTTGATACCAAACGTAAATTACTATTGGGGCCGTGGGATTTTGTGCGAATGTCGGAAGATTGATTCATGCATAGGGGGTTGCGATCAACGACAAAATTCTGAAAAAATTGAATCTCCATGGCAGATTGAAGGTCATCAGGGTTCTCACAAAATGTCAAGCTTTATTCGGAGATAATACGAATTTTCAACCTCCGACTGAAAAAAAATAGGGGTGCTTGCTATATATGCGATTAAAGTGTGTGGACATAAAATTAGTCAATAATGTGAACGTTAAAGCATCAAGTACGATCAATCGTTTAATAAACGATCACCCGTGAACTAAAACTGCCGAATTTTTGAAGAAGTGTTTCGCCCATGAACTCACAATAATTTCTAACGACATTCAATCCGTCATTCATTTCGTAACTTCGTGACGATTGAACGAATTGCAATAACGTAAATGAGTAAAAATAAACTTCTAATTGCCCATCTGAATTGTCTGGAGTGTATCAGCAAAAATCTGTCAGCGGCAGAAAAGTGTGGGCTAAGCGTCAGAACGATCCACGTCAACTTTCCGAAAAGTTTCCATTATTCAAATTCAATCGTATGAACTTTGAAAAGGCTTGGGACAAAAAATTATTTTTTTCCTGTTCTGAATAATAATATTCAGAACCAGTCCCTTGATAAGGTGCCACTTTTTTTAGAGAATGAGATTGGGCTTAGAATGCTAAGGTAAAGGTCTCGCCGAGTCCTTTACCGATTCGCCCGCTCACAAATCATGTACGAGAGAGATGAAAATATATTTGCCTATAGTAGTGGTTGGAAACTGGTACAGAGAAGGTACAAGGACGTTTACTCTGATTTTAATAAATAAATTTAAAGGAATGTTCAAAAAGTCACCAGATACTTTATCATTTTCCACCAATCGAGAGCTAAAATTCTGGGTGTAATACCTCATAATAGTTATGCAGGCTGTGACAATAATTTATATTGTTAACCGTCAATCACGCAATGCAGTAGAGGTACAATCAGATCTCGAAAATTGGCGATCACTCGACCTTTTGATTTAGAACATATTAGCCTAGAAAAAAAGTCTCTGTCATAAGCTTTTTCAGTGATGAAACATTTTTACTGTCGACCATCGTTACGAGGTTATTAATCGTATTTTCTTTCCCCTAATGATACACACTCCGGTATAGTTCGATTTACTCAACGTAATATCTTTGAAATTCTATCCACATGAATTTTATAATTTTTTTTTTTTCACGCGTTACATCTCAGGGATTAATTATTAAAGTGTGTATAAATAGGTGTGCTCGCTGGTATGGACCGAAGAGGAAACTCGGCCTTAAGCGTTGCCTGTGTGCGTTTACATCGTAAATGTTATAACGTGTGTGCTCGGGAGCGATACGAACGTTTCACGTTGCTGCCGCGGCACATCGGACAGATAAGGTTGCACCGATAAGCACTGGCGACCGGTATCACATCCCGCTACGTAGTTGGGATTAAAATCGTGCCCTCCAGAGTCACAGGCAAGCTCAAGAATGAGACGGATAGAAGGCTATACAGAATAATCCAACGTTAACAGCCCTCTCTCTCTCTCTCTCTCTCTCTTCCGCATGTAATCCGCTGCACTTAATATTTTTAACAATCCCCGCCGAACAACCGTTGAGTTCATATCTATGAAAACTTTTTGTTTTCGCTTCGAGCTTGAAATATCTTCGCCTACATCGATTATCTGAAGAGAAACCGAATATATCGATAAATAAAATGTTAGGCATAAACTATAAATTATAATATATAATAATAAATGGACTTGAGTGTACAGAGTCTAGTGAGGCAGAAATTTAGATTCATGTATATATATACACGTATATAAATGATTGTAGCTAGACTATAGACATAAGTGTGAACAGACTGGCGCCTCCAAGGATTTCCTTCTAATATGCTATTTCTGTGCAAGATCTTTACTGCTATATCGCTCGCTCACTCATGACTCACTTCGTATCTCAATATATATATATTCACATAAATTTTTTTTCCTACATTCTCGGCACATAATACCAATACACGGAATCTTGCGTTGTGCTTTAACTCTGACGCTACATACAGGTACGCCTGAAGTGGCGACTCGACGGGTGTAAATATAGCCGAATGACATCTCGGCGCCACGATACGAATAATACTCATTTTTACGAACGTTTATTTCTACTTCTGATAATTTCTGATAAATACAGCAGCCACGAGCGATCTACCTGAGAGATTAACAATGTTCTTTTTTTTTTTTTTAATTCGCTAGCCTCGATGAAAAATTCCTGCCACACATTCAATCGTTTTCCCTCCCACTGTTTTTTCTTTCCCGCGATTTTTCGAGAAAAAATGTACGAAGAAATTCCAGCACCCGATGACTTAAACTTAAACAAGTATCTCGACATCGTTCCACTCGAAAAAAAGAAAAAAAAAAAAATACAAAAAGAACGAAGATAAATTTTAAAATACTCCGGAACACGATAAGTATAATATTTCTCGATATTTTTTTTCTTACATCACTGCGAGCAGGATGATGAGAATAGCGAGTTGCGGGAGACGAGGGATCCCAACGTTACGGGATGATCACACGAGAAATGGTGTACGCGATGGCGCCTAACGCGGAAATCTTGGCGTCTATTCCGCGCTAACTATATATACACACCCGGGTACTTTGGCACAGCCGTGATCACGAACTCTCGCTTCGTACCTTACGAAGAGATTCGTATACGAATCATTGCATATATCCGTAAACATTAAAGTTCCCATCACGAATGGAGCCTGGTGCAATCGGTGCGGAGAGATTCGCTCGAAGGTGCTAAGTCAGAGGGTGCTCGAAACGACCAGCCCTATCGGTAGATCGTGACGTCTTGGCTGGGACTTACTACTCACCGGGTTCAATCGCACAACAGTATCTCTACTATATATAGTACTCGTGGCATATACTACGTTCAGCATATCTTAAGCTCTTCGTCATTTGGTAGAATGAGCGGTACAGTTGTTGGCCATAGTTTCGGTGGTTGGCAATTACGATAGTCAAATGATGTTGGATAGAGAGAGAGAGAGACAGAGAGAGACGTGAGTCTAAGCCGATTACTGTATTTTTGCATATACCCCGAAGAGCAAATCAACGGGATATATGGCCTGGTATATGGTTCATTGAATGATGATTATACTGTTTTTATGTAGCAGCCACTTGGTTCTTTCGCTTGCTTTGGATGAAACAATAATGATTGTCCTGTGATCTTTGCTTGGATTAGAAAACGTGTTGTCTCGATATCCATGCATTTATGAATGGTTGCTCTTTGTGTTGTTTCACCTACTCAGATAGGACGACAACTCTGTTGTACTTTTCTCTTTGTGGGTGCAAAACGATTTCGTTCACTGAGATGGACAAAAACAATTGTGATGTTCCTTGGTTTGCTTAGATGAGACAAATACTGTGATGCTCCTTCTGCTCGGATGGGACAGTTGTTTCGTTGTTTTCTTTACCTAAACGAGAAAATTGTCTTCTCGCGTTTCCTCTGGGATTGAACAATAATCGCTTGTTAACTCATGGGATAATCACTCTAACGATATCGCTGCTCAGATTGAACAACGTGTGTTGTCTCGTTCGCTTGGTTGGAACAACGTTGTTTTGACGTTACAATAACCATATGCTGTTAGGCCATATTAAAATTGGTACGATGGCTTGGTTCGGTTCGCACTATTTACGAATATGGAATGATGACTGCATTATTGCGCCTGCTTGGATGAGCCAGTTATTATGTTTGTATAGCCCGAGTAAATGGACCAATAAATGTCGTTTCACATGTTCAGCTGGACCAATGATTGCACGGTGCACCCTGTACCTAGCGATACGACCAATGCTACGCTTGGGCCACAAATCCTCGATTATCCATCGTAATAAAATGTTCGTAGAAGTCGTATTCGTGTGCTGGCTTGAGTGTTTATAAAAGCAATATTACAACGCAACATACACGAGCTCGAGAAGCTTTCACAACCGCATCCGTTCGTTATCGCGGCTCGTATATCGAGCACGATTAAAATTGACGGGGGCGCCACGTGAAAGTCCAAGAGATAAACGTCCAAAGAGCCTGTGCAACACACCGTCACCTATTAAATGTATATTATATATATGTGTGTGTGTGTGTGTGTGTGTGTGTCTATTGGATTTGTGTTGTTTTTTTTTCACACCATTATACACAGGTGCCTGTCTTTCATTCTCTTTCGTGTCCAAAGTGTCGTAGACGACGACGAACGGCCGGAAGTTCGTCGAACTAGAAGCTGCTTTGCTCTGCTCCTTTGGTCTTTCTTTTATTATACTTGTTTGTTATTATTGTCGCTTAAACTGCACCTTAGGAGCCTAAATTCTACATCAAAATAAAGTTATTCCAACGTTTCGATATACGAACAATAGAGTGAAATGATGAGACGCCGGAGCAGAGGTGTTAACTCGATCTAGGACTGTCGCCAGAGGTTCAGGTGTACATCATGCACTTTCCCATCATTTTAACTTTTTTTTTTAAATATAAACTAATTCAATTCCATTCGAAACATGTAAAAGACCCAGTTCCTGACCATTTCCTACTTCCTCACCATGTCACCTAAATTTAACATTTTGACCTCACTTAAGTTAACATTTCGATTAGTCGACATTTGTTTAGGTTTTGTGATTGCTAGACTGAAGATTATGAATAAGGCTCAGGACATCAGCGACCTCTCGCTATTTCATCTCATATTGGTATGATGATCATTCGTATTCTACAGTAACATCGACAGCTAAGAAATCGAGAAAATTCATAATATACGAAAATAGCACATGCCTGTGTGCTGTTTGTAAAAATTTTCCAAGATTTATCGTTGATTCTTTAATCCCGAATAACCATAGTTGCATCCAAATGGATCCCACTGTAATTTTGATTTAATACAGACAATAAAAAAAAAATGTATCTGTAGATTCATGACGAGTCTCAGATTATCGTGACATCTCACTTTTATCATCACATCAATCGGGAATTGAATCACGAAGATAAGGTCGATATGTACAAAAGTAAAACTTTCATTCTGAGAATTGAATGACATCAGTGAAAACGTACATCTATACATAAAAGAATGCTTGATGTTGAACGGGTCAATGAATATTGACGTGCGGTTGAATTGATGATGATTCGAAAAATCGTCACTTGCCATACGGACTTTCTTCTCCTGCGACAGTCGTCTTAATCGCAATCGAGGCAGGCCTGCACAGTCATCGATGGCTTGAAATATATGTATATGTGTGTATATGTGCGCGTGTTTGTGTGTGTGTGTGTTTGTGTGTTTGTGTGTGCTTTGAGAAGCCCACGCAATCGAATGAAGTCGAAACGAATCCGGGCGAGACTACTCGGCGCAACAGAGACAGCCGCGGTATGTAACGTCAAATATATACACGCTAACTGTTGACGTATATTATTCTCAGCTCGAAAATTCATGTGCATATATCGATGGCCCAACGCCAGAGGGACTTTGAATCGACATTTTCATAAAGTCGATACTCCCTTTTAACTTTAAGCCATCCGTATGTATTCTCTGCACAAATGTTACGAATGAATTCTTTCACTGTTCGTATGCATACGCGAGTGACGAGTGATTGGGCAACGAAAGCTCGTGCTCTCAATACAAGTGTACATGTAAATATATTATAAATATATATATATATTGTAGATGTTTATAAAATATACGAGAGGCTTCGAAAGAGTTGTATCTTGGTTCGAGTGGCCCGCGGGTTGCGTGACTAATGTCTATTTATACGCGCATGCGTACGGGACTACTTGAACAAGAAGAGGACCCTGAGAAACTATCAGAGAGCACCCTATAACGTATCGGACTTTCTCTCGTTTTTTTTTTTTTCTTCAATTTGTGCTTCCTCATAGGTCAAATAGTCTTTGCAATCGTAAAGTTTTTGTTATAATTTCGCTTTCGATCGATTGGATCGACACAGGCGCGCGACCTCATAGAGGATGCTATGGTAGCTTGTACTTTGTAAGTTAGGTGGGTAAGTCTCAGATACGAAAATCGATCTATCGAAGCGAACTCTACAATTTCAATAATTGTAAAGCGACTGTAGGTGTATTTCAATATACGAGAATTTGTGATTACGAGTTGATGCAGGAAGAAAAAAAATGTTTTTTTGAAAGATTCAATGTGTATACGTGTGAAAATACTGGAAAGAATATGGATATAATGGAATTTTCAAAAATGACTCGATGGAAAATCGACTATGAGGCTTTTTTATCAAATTTATTTCTAATAAGTTATTCAATGAGAGTTTTTCAATGCTGGATATGAAATTTTAGTAAATTCGACAATGTCACGAATTATTCACAAAGCTGTTGATAAATTTTCATCATATCAGCCACTCGAGTTCAATAAATGCTTAATGAATATTACCTGATTTGAATTTCACACGTAGCTGAAGCAATATTTCATATAAAATTTTATAAAAATTCCTAGGTTGATTCCATACTGATGAACTTTTCATAAAATTTTATTACCAAAATAAAATTAATTTGTAGCTCAGCCACGGGGAACATATCGTCCAAATTTCACCAACGATTGAGTCCTTTGAGCTTTGTATTTAGCATTGAATTTCACGACAATTAGTGATACATAAATTTTACAGCAAGATTCAAATACATTTTTTTTACTGCGATTATCACAATAGTCACGTTGGCCCATGCAACAGTTGAGCTCCATCGTTAAAATGTAATCGTACTAATCGTATATTTAACGATCGCCCGAAACTTTCCTGCATTGCTTGCCCACAGTTTTTTTTTTTTTTTCAACTTTCAGTGACATCAATTGCTATGATCAACGATAATGAGACTCAATTTTAAGAACACTTGAAGCAAGCAAAAAAATAATCGACCGATCGGACTATCTGTTATATCATCACACGAGGCATTTAAAACGTCATTTGGAACAAAATTCACCGTCAGGAGCGTCAATAGACAGTCATATATACACGCAGACAATATTGCCACTAAATGAAGCGTCGATTTGGCAGGGGTAAAAAAAAAAATTTTCAACTCTTTAGATCATTGGCGTGAAACGATTATAGTACGTATCTCCATTGAAACTTTTATGCGATCACTCGCTGGATTCTCATGCATCGCAAAAAGTTGAGAACTCGCGCCTCTTTGTTAATAACGAGAAAGATAGCGAAAGTTCACTCTCGGCTAATGAATTGAATTAACGGGAGACACCGACCAAGCAATACATATATATGCGAGCTTGGCCTCGAATATAAATATGTACGAGCTGTTCCAGCTGAATTCGACAATTTCAAAACACTCATTGATTTCGAATGTTCTCCAAATTCAAGGACTTAAGAGCCGTTAATTTTTTTTAGTAAGTCGTTTTCAAGATTTGCCGATTCTTAAATCGAGTGAGTCCTCAATTTCAGATTATCGTATGCTGAAAGTTGTACCGATTCGAAGCGAAGCCTCGACGAGAGATATTTTCACAGTTTTTCGAGGTAGAAGAAATCATCATTTGACCTGATACTGTGAATTTTTTGGCAAATATGTTACTTCCGGTTTGTTTGAAAGTTTTTCAAAATTCTTTTCAAACGAGCGGGAAAGTATGAAAAAAAGAGAAATAATTTACTTTATATTAATTATTTTCATGAAATTGTGCATCGATATAATGAGTATACTACAAAAAAATGTTCGACATAACGTAATCGAATTTAGAGAATTTCTTTTATTTTTTTTTTTTTTCGAAGCTATCGATTGGGAAGAAAATTTGTGAGAGGGCACAGATCAAGTTGGCATGAAATTTCTCAAATATACGTGCTATATATCGCTGCTTATTTATAGATGGGTTATCGGAGAGAAGCTCAAACCTGAACTGTCAGCCGATGAAAGATTCTTGTGTGCCAGGAATCTTTATTTGTACGTGGTCCCGAGTCGGGGCTAACCACAACGATGTATCTCTGCTCGATCGAAAGTTCACGCTCGAAATAAATTCGATCGCTTTTGCCACGGTGTCTATCTCCGTCGAACAGGTGTCAAGTGGCTTCGACGTTTCGATTATTCCCGAGGAAGAACTCTCAGGAATAGTCGAAACGTCGAAGCCTGTACAAAGACTCGGTCAACTGCATGGGTTTTGCGTTACAACGCACGTGTTAATACACTTTTTTAAAAATTTATAAGCCCCCGCAACGATAAAGAGCGTTTGTAGCTGGTCGTAAATGGCACGTCATTGGCTGCAGTTGGATCATCAAAATAATGTTATTTGTTCTTTAGATTTATGACAATTCATCGAAATCTTGCCTTTTTGATATTTAATTTTTTTTTTTTTCTGTCCGATGACTCATAATTTTTCCAGTAATCTCTGTGCATTGTGTTCAATAAACGGTCGAAACAATTCAAACGCGGAATCTAACGAAGAAATTTATCGAATGGAATTCACAATTTTTCACAGATCGAAATACTCTCATTATTAAAAAAACGGTATTTTGTTTTTTTTTCTCTCAAAGTATAACGCCTATTGGTAATTTTTTAACAACACGAATCCTCAATGAATGAAGGCCGATAAAAAATCTCATTATGCACATTCGATGGGTAATGAAATTGAAAGAATCAATCGACGAACGATATTATAAATTGCTTGCTTCATTAAAAAATTAAATTCGCATTGTCCAAAATTGTTCTAATAAACGAAATCCAAGCCATTGAATTCTAGTCAAATTTCTCATAAAATTTTTTAATCAAACTCAACTCTGATAAAGAAAATTTAATCCAGGAGTGTGAATAAATAAAATGACAGTTCCATGGTGTGGAAAAAAATTTCGGGCTGTGAACTAAAAGCCCAAAAATACATTGAGGAGTTGCGAGTTATATAATATGACGCTTAAAAATTGCGCTGGTCAACTTCTCGGTGGGTTCTCCACAGTCTATACAGTGTTTTGGTTTTCGGGCAACACTTGTAGCTGATTTTCGAGCAACACTTGTAGCCCAAAGCCAGATGTTTTCACGATGTGCCCACGACCAAAAACCAGGCCTCGATGAGAGAGAAAAAAAGCATTATTTTACAAGCGTCTGCACACCCGTAAAGGGTATATCCCATGCAGGTCCATATGTTCAACGTTCTTTAGACCCGAAAAAATGGTCGGATCACGATGCACCCGGTCGAACAAGAGGGCCTAGTAGTGATTCAGCGCGAACACATTGAGCGAGAATGAACGAAGCTGCGTGGGCCCAAGACCGAATAATAACGAACTCCCCCGTTGAGTTTACAGCTTTCCTTGAATCCTTGACCTGCTGCACAGACGCATTTGCTTCATAGGGTCCTGGATCTATATATACGTATATAATATATACTTGTACTATAAATCGTATATAGGTCCGGGAAGTATGTTCCCATTTTTACGTGTGTGTTCTATATACATTTATACAATAGTAAAATAAATGTGGATGAGACTCTCACAGATACGAAGAATCAATATACCTGCTGGTACAATGTGGGGCAAAATGGCCCATGCACGTAAAAAGGGCATATTTTCCACCGATCAGGCGGATCCAGTGCTCTCTTATGATGAGAACACGATGTTTCGTGCCTATGACCAACGAAGCTTGCACGGATAATGCGCCGGAAATACAAATAATGCGATGATAATTGAAAATTACAAAACTGTTCAACAACGTTGATGTTGATTAAAAACAATTAAAACAAATTAATTGAAGGTATTTGACATTCAAAAGTAGCCAAAACTATAGTATATATTCACATATGGAGCAAAAATCGAGTAAGCCATATGTTTATTCAACCAACTGATTAATTTTTATGGAATTCAAGTTAATCAATACAATAGAAACTTCGTACCACAGACAATGATATTTGTCAAGCTATGGAAATGTAAAAAATTTAAAGTGGTTTAGAATAATTTTTACTTGACTGTTGATTTTGATCAAATTGATATTTCAGGCACTAAAAGTCCAAGCATTAGAGAGTAAGACGCTAAATCATAAAAAATGTGAGTATGAAAAGGTTTTTTTTTTATCGATTTCACGATATCTAATTCATTCATCGTCTCTCCATATACATTATATAGACATAACCGAAGAAACTTCAATGGCTAAAGGGGTTATACAAATTTACGTGCATTTTGAGCCAATGGTCCATTTTGCCCCACCTTCCACAATTCAAATATCGCCTGGTACGTATACCTAACCTATACATATATATTTATTCACTTTCTAAGGTTTCTATATGTCTGGCGAACCATGCTGTGCTCTTTGTATTTTATTTTTTCGAGCTCTATCCTAGGGTTTCGCTCCTGCGACGGTTGTTGCTCACAGAGGCTGGGTTTTAAAACGTACCTGTTGCCCACCTCGTATACATACGTATGCGACAGCCTATCATTGTAGTTAGCGCGAGCCCCGAGAGTTTACACAGGTAGAGCATATTTTACGGTTGAATGTCGTACGAGAAGAAACGGGAGGCTCGGTAAAGGTTTGTCCGTGGCCATTATTCTTAACCGGAGATCTCAACGACGGCCTGTACATGTTGACCAACGGACCCAAAGCAAAGTGTCTGGGTCGGATTCGTTCTTGGGAAACATCGCGATTGTCGGATGAACACACGTTTACTCATAGATTAAGCTTTGTAATGGTACAAACATTTTTTTCGAGATTTTTCCCTCAATATACTCGAAAATTTTCACAAAGTTGAAGAATAAAATTTGGAAAAAAAATGTCCCACGAGTTGGTAAGTATTTTGAGAACGGCTTGAGCTGTCGGGATAAAATTTGGCACATAGGTAGAGACATTATCTTCCATGATTGGACATAATTTTTTATGCAAAATCCACGATCATAAAGATTTTATGCAATGTAGTTTACGTTTTTTTTTTTTTTTTTTAATTATCGGTAATCAACCCGAAACTCGATAAATAGCGTAAATGGAATGTTACGAAATTTGGAATTTGATAATTTTCATACATGACCATACCTAAGTTACCTTGAAATTGGAATTTTTTAATAAAAAAAAATTCGATTAATGTAATTTGCAACGGGAAAAAATTACGTTTGAACTTTTGAACATCAATCACGCACCTTATCACCCCATGTCATCCGGGCTCGAGAAAAGTATAACCGTGCCTCGCACGCCTACGTAGACATCAAGTTATCTCGATAGATTGGAGTAAAAAAAAAATGTCAACTCTCGCGATGGCTTACGAGAACTCTCGTGACGAATCGCCACTTTCGATCAGCTTTCACCGGTCCGAGACGCCCGGGAATCGATGTCAATTTATCGCGAGAAACGAGAAAGAGGAGTACAGAGAGGAAGAAAGATGACGTTGAAGATATACATGTATACATATGCGTTTGTGCGTGTATGTGTGTGTGTGTGTGTGTGTGTGTGTGTGTGTGTGTGTGTGTGTGTGTGTGTGTAAGAATTCTCAGGTGTCTCGCGAGTTCACTTCTCGTGTTCTCTCATCGTCATCGATGAGAGAATGAGAAACCCGAACGAATGTATTACACGAGGAGGGGGCTTAGTGAGTCATGATGCCCGAACTAATCGATTTGTCACGTATCGTGATAGGAGCCAAACAAGAATCGCGTTCACCCGCGAAGGCTAATTTTATTTCTTCACTATGACGATCAGAATTCGCGTGGGTTCGTTTAATGGTTCACTCCGATTGGACCCACTTTTGCATACGTGACCCAAATCGAACCATCGCATATTACGAAATGCATTCACCGAGAAAATTGACCCTTTCATGACGATAATTGCAAAAATAGATCTAAAAAAAAACATTTGCTGAAAGTAACACGGTAAAAAAGAATTCATAAGAAATAATTCATGATTGTAATGACAAAACTTGTGAAAATTTATTATAACAATTTATAAATTATCATGATAGATATCCTACAAGTTTATTACAATCACGAATTATTTTAAACGTGTATCATTACTATAAGTATGAATAATTTCACCCTTTACAAATTTATTTTCCAGCCTGGAGTTTCTTAAAAAAATTTAATTTTTAGTTTTATGCTTTTTGGAGTTTATTATTAACTATAGCTGTTGCCTTAGGTACTGCCAATTTTTCCTTTCAATATGTTTACGCATTTTAAAAACCACACGATTTTTGAACTTGCTGTCACATTTTTGGTACTGTGGCATGACAATCTTTAAAAAAAATCTATGAATACGAAACTTCATTCACGAGGAAGGAAAACTAAATTCTGAAAAAGACACAGCCACGCGAATTTTCTTTAAATATAAATGATATTGAAAAGTGCCCCGAAAAAAAAAAACCCTCGATGCACTATAAATAATGATCACACGAATGCTTAAATAAAATTTAATATCACCACTCCATTATAGTTTGATAATAAAACGTTGCTCCCATTACGCTCGAGTAAATGTGTTCGTGATGATCGATGGAAATTATGTCAGACTATGAATATATCAAGTTCTGCGCTGAATTAGCGTTCGGAGGTTTCTCACTTCGACATTCCGTAAAGCCTTGAAACGTCACAGATTATCGAATATGGTGCGAGGATAATAAAAAAAAAACGTATATGGCTCATAAAAAAAATGTAAACATAAATTCGGAACGAAATGACGACTGGAAAAGTTCTAATTATAATAAAAATAATAATAGCAAAATAAAATAAAAAGTTTGCCGAATGAAATGATTGAAAAATGCTTTTTTTAAAAATTTGTCTGTTCCCTTGCGGATTTTTGCGCATGGCCCGTCCCCAATTGTTTCCTCCTATGGCTCGCTTACCCGCACTTCGCTAAGCTAACCCCATGTAGGGTGATCCGTAGTGGCCAATGATTGGCCGAAGCTCGACGCCGAGCTTGCCAACATTGGCACTCAAGCTTGGCCCCATCATCGACCGAGCCTTGGATGATAAGTGTGGCTCGATATTGGCGATCAATATTGGCCCTAGACTGGCTTCTGAGAATCAGCCAAGTATCGCGCATGAGCTTCGTTCGAGAATTTAGTTTATTATTAATAAATTAGCAATTAGGAATGATCTATGAACGAATTTAAAATGGTTATTCCATTATTTTTGAAAACCCTGTAAATTAAAAAAAAAAAAAAAGTCATTGACCGGGATTTGAACCTGCGATTCTCCGCAGTCAACGAATTCAGCACTTTCGATCCTTAAATGATCATTAAAAAAAAATTATTGATTTGGAGATTATTTTTTTTTACGGTTTCCGGCTTCGTAGTCCGGACGTTTTTCCGTCGAAATTAATTTTGAGCCTACCTGAGATTTTACCTGAGACCTACCTAACGACCTACCTAACGACCGACACTCTACCACTACGCCATTGATTCCTTATGAATTTATCATATTTAAATTATATTAGTGGACGAGTTCTAATGAAAAAATACTGTCTCAACGGGCTGGATAGAACAACGTGATATTCAGTAAAAAGGTGATATACAGTGAAAAAATGTATTCAATTGTTAGTTAACAAATGGGTTTCATAAGAACTAGGACCATTGAAATTATAAAATTCATGTGTGAAACATGGAAAGTGTGAACGGGACAAGATGGTGTCGAAAAGTTATAACATTCATGTAACCAATTTACTTATTGTTAGTGGACCTTAGTTGACAATTACATTTCTGAAGATCCATGTATAGCTTAAAAATTAATTGGCGAGTCTATACTCGGCCAAGCATTAGCCTCGTATCAACAAGCCAATGAGTGGCGAGTTAATACTTGGCCGAGTATTGGCCTCGTATCGGCAGACCAATAATTGGCGAATCGATACTCGGCTGAACATTGGCCTCGTATCGGCATCCAAAGATTGGCGAGTCGATACTCAGCCAAACATTGGCCTCTTATCGACAAGCCAATGCTTGGCGAATCAATACTCGGCTGAACATTGGCTTCGTATCGACAAGCCAATGATTGGCGAGTCTATACTCGGTCGAGCATTGGCCTCGTATCGACAAGCCAATGCTTGGTGAGTCAATACTCGGCCGAACATTGGCCTCGTATCGACAAGCCAATGATTGGCGAGTCTATACTCGGTCGAGCATTGGCCTCGTATCGACAAGCCAATGCTTGGTGAGTCAATACTCGGCCGAACATTGGCCTCGTATCGACAAGCCAATGATTGGCGAGTCTATACTCGGCTGACTATTGGTCTCGTATCGACAAGCCAATGCTTGGCGAGTCTATATTTGGCCGAACATTGGCCTTGTATCGGTGAACTAATGATTGGCTAGTCAATATTCAGCCGAGCATTGGCCGACAATTGGGTAATCGATGATCGACCCGCCAACATTGGTCCGAGCATTGGCCGTTACCGCTCGATCGGCAAAACCTACATGGGACCTAATGTCCGTAGCATCTGCAGCCGCTTTTTAGCTACACTGTATCGCCGTCACCGTGGACATGGGGAAACTGCGGAAAACCCATGCCCATACAATGACCTTATTTTTACTGAATTTCCGATGCGTTACCATTAGCAACTCATCAATAAAACTGCCTCCCGCTCGGTAGTCGGCGCGCCGAGCCAGTGCACGGCTTAATTTGGAAAATCGCCAGAGCCGCGACCTGATCGCGCGCTCACTACCGTCGATGAAAAATGTCGAAAAGCTTCAATACTTGAACAAAATGACGGAATGATATATAAAAAATAAAAACGCACAAATCGATAATTTCAAATTGCTCCTCAGCATTTTTCTTCATTCACACATCATCTCTTTTTATCAAGGAGGAAATTTTTAGTAATAAAAAATCAGTTATCTCATTCTCTGTACATCGTGACTTTTTTTATGAAAACTAAACTTCCTGAATGTGGTAACAAACAAACAAAAAAGAATAAATACCAAGTGGTATAAGTATATGGCATTCGATTTTCGCACGAGGCTCCGTTCTCTTTATAAAGAGAAACGAATCATCGGGTATTACATTCCCGTAGATATACGTCTTGATTTCCTCGCTACGATCGAAATCGCCAGTGTGTGATATCTCTCAACGATCGTTGAATTGAAAAATTCTCCCCAGATGCAATAGGATGGATTCTCAATCAGTGAAAAGAGCCGTGACGACGAGAACCGGTCTTTAATCAACGAGGCGTCATTCTCAATGGATATAGGAGGAGCTCTTACGGAATTTATGACGTAGCTGCTTCCCCCCTCAAAAGCGATTGCTATTGGAAGTACACGCAGTGTTTTTGGTCATTATCTAAATTAGTCTCGTGTATCGCACTTCGGTCACCAAGTTATGCAATACATCCGAGAGATAGCCTCTGTTACATTCCCGGATATGTTGACCGAGATTTTGAGAAACTCGTTTTGACTGATTTACAAATTAGAAAATAAATCAGACGTTAACGAAGTCACATGTGTAAAAGAGACCCTGTAAGTTCGACAATTTTCACATTACTTTCCAATCATTTTCCCTCATTTACATATATATTATCTTTCTCATGAAAGAAGCCTCGGAATAATAAATTTGAGTTTCCATGCAGACTTTTTTTTTTTTACTTTCGTTAATTTGAATTATTCGATAGTTTAGATTATTTTATTTGTCAATTTATCGATTTGGCTCGATCTAACGATGATTTTCCGGACCAAAACACCACGATGTACGATATAATTAAAAAAAGAAAAATCGGAATATTCCATTGAATTTTGCCATGAGCGTATATATGAGCATCGACTCTCGACTCGTCTTCGAAAGTTTTTGCAAATAACTTATCAATTGTTGTTTGAACAAATGTAAAATTGCATCGAACTCAAGCTCGTATGAATAACGGTCTGAATGAAGTTTCGCGATCTATTTCCTGGCTGCCATGTCGTTTCAACAGTCATCGAACACGAAAAACATATCCTAAACGTGACGAAATTTCAATTTCCCGTTTGTCCGACGCGTAAATCGTGGAACTAACAGGTGCACGGATGCTCAGCTGGCAAAGTACATGGCATTCGAAGACAATTTTCCTAGTTTCTTCTGTATTATATGTATTATTTTATATTCGACCGCAACTTTCTCTTCTCATGCATCAACCACGAAGACTCCTCGTCCTATCATTTCGTTGCAATTTTCTACGGTATGCGAAGCTATATATGCAGTTCGATCGATCGATACTGCGGATAAAATCGGGAATGGGCACGAGTCCGATAAAAGCAGACAATAATTTTATGAAAATATTGCTCAGTTACAAAAATTATGTTATTTTTTTTCAGTGACTATAGCGCTAGTTCGAAATAATTATTTTCTCATAATGATTATGACTATTCATTCGGATTGATTATCCATGATTATTTATTTAAAAAATTGTAGGTATCTATAAAAAAATATAGTTGACATTCTTTAGGGCCCATAAGCGTTTTGAATTCATATTATTTAATTTTTTTAATCACCTGTTTTCACTTTTGGAACTCGTAATTTTTTTCAACGAAAACTACGTCAATTTGTACAGCGTTCGTTTTTATTATGTCATTAGTCATTAATGGCCAAAGCTCTTAATAGGGGCGAGGTTGAGCGGCAGTTTATATAGCAGAGCGTGTTAATTTATCCATGAAGATAGTCAATTCATCGATCGATTCCAAAAAATTTTAATCCTTAATACAATAGAAAATTTACGAAAATGATTTAAATTGTAAAATTGGTATGTTTACTGTGGGCCTAGCAATGCTAAATCGAGTGGTTTTATTTTCAATCTCCTACAAATTTTCACATCACTGCAATCATGGATAATTGCCCAAAATACTCTCAATTCCTTTAAAAAATACAAAAGGTGTAAATCACATTCATAAATAAACGAACTATTCATTGCATAAAATTCCCGAGCTGATTGCGATAAGAACATTTATTTTTTAAATTTATTTGCTTTTTTGCGTCGAATCTTGTTAAATTTTGCATCTGCAAAACTTTCATCGTCTCTCCAAAAGGACACGTAAGAGGTAAGTTTGAGAAAAAAGATAAAACATTGGGATGTAAGTATATATACAGAGCTTCAGGTGTAGTCCGAGAGGACTAGGCGGGGAATGAAATAACTAGATGCACATTTTGGCGTGATTGCGCTCTTGTTAATTACAACTACGAGAAAAATAATGGTACGGAAGAATGTGTTTAAATATCGATCGTGAGGAAAATTTAAATAATAATTGTATATACCGCGCGATATCGATCGACGCACCAGAAGGCAAGCAATCGGGTCCAGATTGCAAACAGTACGCGTTAATACTCCGTCACGCTCCGAAAAGCATGGCGTCAATTACGACATTTAATTGGGTGCAACAGGTGGTCGTTGCAGCTAAGCACTCGGCTATGCATATATATATATATATATATATATATATATATATGTATCGTCGGACAGCAGCGAACGTTTTCTCGGACTACTGTCCGAGACTGCTGCACCGATCCTGGAATCGTGGTGTGAAATATAAATTAAATACGTATACTTCATTTTCAACATATAAACGTTCTCTGCCCCGGTATTATTGCTATGCCTGCAGATTTAAAAAAAATCACATCCATCAATTAATTCGAAACTCCCCGAATGGAAAAGTGATCGCTTTAAAACAGTTAAAAAAAAATTGCGGAATAAAAATTTCCGCTGCAGTGATTGGAATGCCTTTTTCTGTGGCAACATACCTGATACAGAAACATTTTTCAAATTAGCCATGTTCAATCATTTGAGATATTTATTATATAATTCATCTTATAGAAATAAGCATACCGAGAAAAATCATTCGAAGTATTGTTATGACAGGATAGTCGTCGTGAAATTTCAGTAATCGTACTTTTCTGATATTATAAGTCACAACAATCGAATCAAGTCAGCATACAAAAACAAATATTTTATACGAATAATTTCATTAGTCCTGTAATAAAATCTATTTACGTGCACTCGATTACTCACGAGATCAAACATGACAGGGATCATTTTAATTATTTTTTAATCCTCATTCGAAGTAATACAACGATTGAAACTTCGTTGTTCTACTTCGGATTCGTCGTCGTATGTTCGAACTCTTGAAGGTGTATATTACCGGAGAGTGATCAAAGATTCTCACTGTTGGAACATCTGGAGCAAGAATGAAAGTTCTTCGGGATTGTATTTTTATTTTGCTTCAATAACAGTGAAGAGACTACCAACGTCCCAATGACCCATAGCTTCGTGATTCAGCGAGAAAAACAGCTAATGACAAATCAATGGCAAAATCTGTTGAATCAAATTTAATAATTTTCAAACTTTTATTGCAACGAAATAAAGAATACTATAAAGCGACTGTTTGTCTAGAATTAAAAAAATTCGACTCAGACAAAATAAATGATTATTTAACGTTATTATTTTTTTTTTCGATAATTGAATAGATCTATCGTTAAATAATTATTTCAGATTAGTCAAGTTTGTATAGGAGTAATTCAGTATAATTTTAAAGTATATATTTTATTAAATCTTGATCAAAATTTTAAACATGGTTTAATATAAAGTCAAAAGCGTAGAAATTTCATCAACTATTCATTCTATTTTTTATTTGCAGCTTTTTAAAATTGTTGTAATTATACATCTGTATAGTGTTAAAATTTTTACAACACTCGCTCATAACATGCGTTATATGTTTTGCGATAGTTCCAGAATTATGTCGGATTTTTAAAAATATAAAACGAAAATTTACAAAATTTGGAATTCCAAATACACTTTAGATGAAAAATATAATGTAAAGATCAACTCGTAAAGAAAGTGCTCTGCGACAGTACGATAAGGTAATAAGTACGATGATAAAAGTATTATACCTTCAGAGAGAAGGTGTACCCCCAAATAAATTACGAATATATTATATCTCTGAAATTGTTTTCACACCCAAGCAGCAAATAAACCATCGCAGCGAGTAACCTACTGCACTTTCGAGCTATCTGGAGTTGCAATGTCTGAAGAAAAAAAAATGTAGCCTTACCTTTTGCCACCCTCACCTTTTCCTCCATAACTTCGATTGCGCCATTGTTAACCGCCTCGAATATAACAATATTATACTAAATTTATTACGTATATATGCATGAATAGCGATACACGATACACAAACGATACATGTGAATTGATCGTCTTGTGGCAAACAGACGGATAACAAAAGAGCATAACTCACGTGACTTTAAGTTTCAAAAAAACCATGGTAGTCAGAACATTTTATTTGCTGATTAGATTGAAAATGTTGCAAGTTGAAATTTCCATATTGCTTCCTCGCAATTTCGCACAATTCTCGAATCTCCTTCATTACTCTCTTCATCAATTTTTCTTTCTCATAGAGGAGGACATCTCAAAGTGACCGTAAATTAAAGGAATCGCAGATTTTTCAAAATATATAAAATTTTATAAAATCGTAACAGTTTATCGATTCTCGCGAAATTCAGCGCCAGAAATCTTTCAATTATGTTCAGTTTGTATCAAACATTTTGTTTCTACGTACAAAAGTTCAATAATGTCTACAGGCGGGATCAACATAATTTTTACGAAAAATTCAAAATTTCCTAAAGCCCATGCATTCTCGGCAAATTCAATGCTTAACGTTCTGTAGTGATGCTCTTTTTACATCGAAAATTTTAGCTCGATATCTCCAAATTTGCGGCAGCTAGAAGGATCGCGGATATTTTTCGTAAAATTTCAAATTCACCAAATCTGATCCAATGTTAATAAATAATTCTTACATAAATTTCAGGCCATAAGGGATCATACTGGTTTTTTGGCCTGCGGAATTGCAGGGCTGTGATCTCGAGAAATTCTCCAGCTATAGAACTTCGAATGATGATGATCGTAAAAAAATTTCAATTTCCAAAAATTTCCTTTTATTTCAAAATTTAAAAATCGATGCACTAATAATAATTTCGATGAATTTTCGAAATTTTCGACCTAAGCTTGTGCGATAGCTATTTGTTAATAAGAAGTTATGACATATTTCGACGAATAACGGCATTGAAGGAAGGGTTTTTTGAACCATCCTATTATTCAAATATTTATGTATGTGTAAACGACAGAATAAACCGTTTTAACGAGGAAATCCTACTCGTCGTTATAATGCAAGTGCACTGCTATATTTGCAGTCGGCATGGATCGCCAAGCTCATCCACGCTCTAAGGCGCCTCATTGTCGCTCCACAAGATCGTAATACAATCTCTCACCCGATTCGTTCTTTCAACCTCTGCTCTTCTCATTTCGCGGCTGGTGCATCACGATTTCTCAATCCGACACTGCTTCCACAGCCATCTTTTGTCTTATTTCTCGCTGACCAGGGACAACGTCAGCGGAAACATTGAAAGAATTTCGAATCGAATGCTAACTAATTTTCAAAAACATTTCCGCGTCACATTTCTTTAATTGGATTTGAGGTTCTTTTTAAAACAATTTTATCGTATATCCAAAAGTTTAGGTCAGAAAAAAATTCTTCACTCGTACATTGATAAATATGGTTTTACGTGATCCGAATAGTTAACAAACAAATTGAATTGTTTGTAAAATATTCGTAAGAAAAATTGCAGGAAAAATAAAAAAAAAAACTAGGTTTTAGAATCGTTGCCGGGCAAGATTTTTCAAGCACATCTCGTGACGGGCTCGTTCGTCAAACTCACCGAGAACGGAAAGGCTCAGACCCGATCCAGGCCGTGGTGATCTCAGCTTGTCCGGAGGCGCCATGCCTCTTCAAGAGCTCTTGGTTTTTTTTTTTTTTCAGGGAAGATATTAAAATCCACTAGCCCTGGAAGCGAATGTGCCAATACACAAACCGTACAACCACATAGGTTCCAATTTTTTTTTTTCTTCGCTTTTATAATCACCACATGTACATATTCACAGCATTGCAGAGCGATTAACCCTTTTTTTTTACCACGTAGTCCTTTGCCCCGCAATATAATCCCTCATTCGCACTGTTGCAGTCACGTTCCAATTTCCCACGATAGGCACGCACGCACTACACCTGATATTCACAAGCACGATCTCTATTATGGACACACAATATATAATATGAAAATTTGTTCAACTTTTTTTTTTCACATTTATTCAAATTATTACGTCATACATCGAAATTGGAGTAGATATCCAGGTCGATGTGAATTACGATGAATTTGATGGTTGTAAGATTCGTGTGAGGCCAAGGGCGACCCATGAATCATAAAAATTTGTCATTATTCAATATCGTTGTTCGTTCGCGTAATTATTTATTGGTTTGTTCATCGTCGTTTGGGTTCATGGTTCGGTAATACCACGAGGCTCCATAATATTTCGAAATGGAATGATGTAATTTTATAACATGATGGTATTATTGAAAAATATACACCGTACGTTACGAAGGCCTGAGGCGAACTGATTGGGAGAAAGAAAACGCAGCGAGCATGAAGGAGCTTGTGTTGTACACTTTCAACGGGTCGTGGCTGACGGCTGATTGGATGACTCGGGCTTGGTAGTGGCCGGCCGGTAGACTGGCTGAGACTGGCTCTGGGAATGACTGGCCTCACGGGATTCTGCGCTTGAATGCCTGCCACTGACTCGGTCTCTTGGGCCTGCTGCGATGCTGCTCCCGCTCGCTTCGCACCGAATGCTCCGCTGGCTCCGACGTTCCACCGTGATCGTCGGGATATACGGCTAGCCGGAGCACCGTTCGCCTCGCTAACGCACAGCGCTCACGCAGACAACACTTCAAAGCCATACGTGTATGGTATAACACGATACACGAGGAAAGAAGCAAACACAACCACCAACAGCTTGGCTCCCACTCAGTGGCAGCATACTATCTTTCGTTCCGTATTATACACCCGTCCAGTGGCGTAGGGTTGCTGTGAGAAAACCCGAGATATCAAAGAGTAAAGACGCACTGTGCAAGCGAAGGTGTTTTGTTGGCTGTTGGAGTAGACGATGTGGGCTGACCCGGGGACTGATTAGCAGAATAGAATCTTTGAGCTTTGGGAACGTCGACTGCAGAGGAAAGAATGAATGACTGTGGGAGCCGCACGGTAGTCGATGATCAACACAATAGAGGTTGACAGTCTTCGCTTGAACATGGCTAAACGGCTAAACGACCATGAAGGCTACTTGAAGTAAAAACTGCGGAATCATTTCCCGCACCCGAGTCTCGAGATATTTGATCAACATGCAGAGCGGACCATGGCTTCAGCATTAAGAGTATCAAAACATTTCATTCTCTCGTATGGTAAAACTAGGAATCCACGATGATGAACAAAACCATGCTGATTGCAATAACCTAATGCACGAAGAAATAGGATATTAATGAGTGTATGACGAAAAACCATGTCCAGAAGTAAGGAAATTATATCTAAGCACTGGGAAGATAGTTCCGGCAATGCATGGATCCAAATAAACAACTGCGGTGGGGAATCATTAAATGATCCCATCGAACAGTACTGAAAAAATTGGTAGCACAGGCAAAAAAATACACCCATCAAAATATGACACAAGAGGCCTTTGTCGTGTGTTAGTGAATTGTAAAATGGTGGGAAAATAACACTGCCTTTAGGACGGGTAGAATAAGAAGAGTTACGACCACATCCTGCTGGCAGGAAGCAGTTCAATTACATCCGGAGATACTCAGGTGCTCCAAAAAAGAGACACCACAATAACGAACTTCGGACACCGTTAAGGTAGTTCGATCGATTTGACTCTGTCTTACAATTTTTTTGAAACTGTGTACACGCTTCAGTTATGAACTTATCTGAACGTGTGTGAAATTTCAAGGAGACTCATCATACAAAATTTAAGATAATTGCTGTTGAGATCAGCAACTTTCTACATGTACCACTCATATCGAATGCATACCTGTATCCTCCTTTGTCCTGCGGGTTTTAAATGGATCCTAAGATTTCAACGAACCACCACAAATCGGTAGAGACGATATTGTTTGAAAATTTCAGAATGATCGACCATCTAGTTTTTTGGGTATCAAGAGCCAAAGTTACCCGCTAGCTAAGGTTTACAGGCAATAAGTAATCCGATTCTCTTGTTTGATGCGTGCCTTGTTCATCGCGCCTATACATTTCTGCTTATTCTCCGCCGTCGGTCGCGATAGAACTACCTTAAGCTAAGCCTTGCACTAGTAATGGGGAAGCAGTACTAGTACTCGTGTTTATCGCTTAACAAAGTTCAAAATCTGGTATCTTTCAATTGGGTAACTCTGCTAGCCATCTTAAAACTTTGAAAAAATTAATAAATCAAGTAATCAGTAAACCCAGTCAAATCTTATTGTCATCACATCTAGTTTGCTTCTCAGTGAATTTAATCTTTTCAAGTGCTTGGTCGTCTGCAAAAAAAATCAATGTTGGTGAAGAAAAATAACGTTTCATCGAGAAAAAAAAATCAGAGTCAATGCACCGCAGATGTAGCTTACAAAGGCACAAGCCTCGCCTGCTATAGATATTCTCTTCTCACTGTGTAATTAATTATAAAGCATGTTGGGTGCGCCGAATAAGTTGCAGGTCGTCTTTAAATCGTGCAGACACACATCTTGAATTACTTAACTTGCATTAGCACCATGTACCTCAATGTACGATAGCAATTATAAGTACGTTCGACCCCTACGGGTCACGAGACGCCTTCACACACGAGTTGCAGGTGCCTGTTCGCTCGGTCTCAGGTGCAGAATTGTCAGCAACACCCCGTGATCAATTCACCAGCACCACTTCCTTTCATCTCGTCACTGCATCGTTGACAAAGGCAATAATAACGTTTTTTTAAGTAGGACTCCGTTCGCGTGCTTTTCCCACGTATACTACATGTGCATGGACAATGAAAATTGGGGCAAAGCTAATCGTTGGTTCTTGTCGATCACATTTGATCTGAAAAAAAAATCTAGAAAGGCACCGAGACAAAATGATTCTTTTAATTTCAATAAATTAATTTCTAATTGTATCAAATTATTCTGCATTCGCTTCTTTACCCCCATCCTGATGAGTGTAAAATGATTGTAGAAAGTTTTGGCTTGGTAACTAAAAATTTGCCTGAGTTACAGCCATAAAAAATTTCCGAAAATTTTAAGAACTTATAAAACTTTATTTCCATTGTCGATTTTTGCGATCTTGAGTCTTGAAAGTTCTTATTTGTGGAAATTCAAAATTTCCACAATCAGAGCTTTAACATCGATTCTCAACTAATTAACACGAACGTCCTACGGTGATAGATAAAAAGGCATTGTTAAAATATTATGCAAAATGTAAACGATATATACTTTAATTTTTAGGAAAAACATCTCCACGAGAGTCTACTTGACTATCGAATCTCTTAATAATTGAAAAATTAATCGTATCAGAACACATCCCATTTGGTTCTGGTTGGACTTGGGTTTGAGTTCGGTGAATCGAGAGTGCGTTCGCGGATCGTCCGAGCCAGCGTATCCCGATAGCGTATAATAAAACTCTCAAAATGCATATTATCCTGACGGTACGAGTCCCGAGACGTATCAAACACACGTACTTACAAGTATCGCGTGTCGCGGCATCGGTTCCCGTTTCCTTCGTTTCTTTTTTTTTTCTCCTTGTTTTTAATTCTACTCATCTCTCGTACCTACCGTCGCAATTCGATTTCGTCTTTTTTTTCATTCCCCCCCCCCCCCCCCCCCCCCCGGGATCTCTCGCCGCTTTACTAATATACTCTCGATACAGGTTTCTCGGTTGGGGTTTCTCTCGAGCGGCCCAAGTGTGTGCTTCGCGTTTTGTGAAGTGTACAGCCCGCTCGGCTCGCATGAATTCGAACGGAGCCGCCGAGAACGGAGCGACTACACACAAAACGTACTAACGACACACACATAGAGAAAGGGTTTCCGTGAGCTCGAAAGCCTCTCGGGGTGAAAGAAGACCAGGAGAAAAAAAACGAAGAGCTGAACGCTGAGAGCGGATGTCTGGATGCCCGGGGCGTTTGAGCCTATACTTTGTTGCTCTTGCACTCTTTAGAAAAATTAATAAATTTCGTCAATTTTTTTCTGAGTAATATATTGCAATTTTCCAATGGAAAATTAAACAGAAAAAATTTCAGAAATTGAAGATGTCAACTTGAGCATACTTACGTAGACTTTTTTGTTCAATAATATTTCTACATATTTATTGTTGACGAAAAAATCTATGATGCAGCTGCATTCGTTCCAGTTTATGTAGGATTTACCGTTGATGACACACAAATTCCTATTAAATTTTTGAAAATTGATTATGGATTGATATAATATTCTAGAAGTTTTATTACTATGTAATGAGCTATTCCATGATATACAAAGTATATTGTTATCTATAGCGGTTGCAATTCGGCTTATGCACAGTTCATTATCAGACCATTGCATACGAAAAAAAAAAACAACACAAGCCTCAAATTCTAAGCGGTAGAAAAATATAGCCTTACGTTTGCAAGGAAAAGGACGCGCGGGGCAGAGCTCGAGGAGTGAAGTGAGTTGCGGATCAACGAGTGGAACAATCGATTGTCGAACAGTCGCATCGATTCGATATTTACGAACAAGCTTTTTCGTAAAAATCTTTCTCTTCTATGACTGTACATACATCCGAACATAACTATTTGTGGCCCAAAAATACAGATCGTGATACACAGAATCCGTGTGCCAAGCTTAGTTGAGTAATTTTATGCCTTTTGCCGATCGGTTGATCGTATAGGGAAAAGCATAATCGCGCCTTCTTCCTCGAAGTGCGGTGGAAAATTACGAAATTTGCCATTGAAATAAATAGAAACTAAAAATAATATTGACGGTACGAAATACGGATGAAAAAAAAAATTGTATTTTTTGAATGTTATAATTGTTATAATTGTTATAATTATTTGAATGTGGATACGTGCTTCTTTTTCATAATGCTTAACATTATTTCCAAGAGCATGAATAATATAGCGCATACCTTAGGCGAAAAAAAAATATATATATAAATTTGCAACATGGATCGAAACTGCACATACGGGTACGCGTTTACGTAATAATTAATAATCGTTATATCGCGATCCATGGTGCAATGGAAATTCATCCAGCAGACAGCTTGTCGGTGACGAGAAATTCGTCTTCGGTAATATCGATACGAAATCGATCAACTGTATCGGCTACGCAGCAGCGAATAACAGGCGCACATGTATACCAATGCATGTATCGAGTCTATCGGGATCTCGCAATAATCGTGTTGCAGGGACGACGAGGAAAAAAAAAAAACTATGCACTATATCCACTTGCAGGCAGTCAACGATTCGACAGCCTGCGTGGCGACGTGAGCGAATTTGTTCACGCCTTCCTCTATTTCAGTACGTATACCACCACGTATAAGTATGGTTACACGTATATGTCAAATTTTTTTTACGTATACAACAATACAAGACACATGTTACGATCGCGAATTCCCTAGCGTGTCCTCGAGAAGTGTGGGTACAGTTATTGGCCTTCGACTTATTCAGCTATTTTATAGGGACTGTAGGGACTGTAGGTAAATCAGGTTGGCAAAAAAAAAAGAGAGGAAGGTATGCCACTAAATTTTTGTCATTGTCTGCTGTACATCGGCCAATTACTGCACTTTTTAGTCTTGTAAAAGGTGGACCAATGACTAAGTGCACCTCAAAATGTGGTGTAGTCGAAAAAATTATTTTTTGTCAAACATCAATTCACTGTATCGATGTCTCACTATAAGATAAACGTCCCAACAGCCGGACGTGTACCAATAGCCGGACACCTCATGTAAAACTGTATCCTTATAGTATTATATAGGTATAGTTTCACATGGGCTGTCCGGCTACTGGTACACGTCCGGCTATTGGGACGTTTACCTTGGTGACCTTACCGTAGTTCATTTCGCAAGATTGATAGGACAGAATCCAAGAATTTGAAATCGAATTCCTGGAAATCGTCAAAACAAGTTGAGTGAATTTTGCAGTACAATCGTGTATATAGTTATCGTAGTTACGCTGTTTGTAAAATTAAGAACAATTGTTAATGTAAGCATAGGATAACTTTTTTTTTTCAAATGCACAGAAACTGCTGTGTACTTTATGATTGTTCAATGTGGCCAATCACTGTTCGTTAAGCCTGTTACGTGGGCCAATGTGTGTATATATACTTTAATTTTTACGAGTGGGCCAATGGCTGTACCACTTCTCCCATAAAATGGCACGAAAACCACAAATGTACGAGACTTTTCTGCGGGCCCACTTCCACCTCACGTACAGGCAATCCTATCTACCACGGTATGACTATATAGTCGTATTATTGCCTCGGTTGGGGGCCAGCGGATGCGGGTGGGCGGACCGGGATCTGCCAGCACTCGAACGCGTGCGGGGCCCACAGCTCGATAGAACGAAAACGCTCAGGTCGAGCCATATACACCTCTTTACCTCCTGCACGCAAAGACAGAGAGAGAGAGAGAGAGAGAGAGAGAGAGAGAGAGAGAGAGAGAGAGAGAGAGAGAGAGAGAGAGAGAGAGAGAGAAAACTGCGAGGATCTCGTCTCGTAGCCCACGCTGGATAAAAGACGACGAAGAAGACGATGATGATGAAGAAGAGGACGAAGCATCGGTAATTAAAGGAGCAACGAACGAGCGAAAGACGCAGACACTCGATGTTGTAAAATAAGTTGAAATCTGGTATAAGAGGTAAGATCGAGCGACTCGGCAGGTTCTCCTGACACATCTCGCTTCACCTTCTTCTCGCATCGTTGTCGTCGTTTCAGCTTGCAAAATGATAAGTACGAAAAATACGATGAAACCCCGTAAAGAGTAATGAAAAAAGGATCCCCATCATATATTGCGGAGCATGAATTTATTGTACAAGACGAAACTATAAAAATCTTATGAATGTTTAACGGCCCTTGCATTTCGTTTAATAGGATGTAAGTCAGTTTTATCGCAAAAATAATTTTTTCTCAAATAAATAAATCCTTTATTATATAATTTTATCGCACGACAAATGTTATTTCAGTGAAATAATCAGACACGTTTTTGTATTTTCAAAACCAACGTATTTGCCAAAAGAAAACCTTGCCAGAGTGAAATTAATTGGCTGATGGGGTAAATCATAGGGATTTTTTTCGATGACGTTTTAACGTGTATAGTGTATACTAGCTGCATTATATGAGTTAAATATTCTGATTGATCAACTATTGAGTCTCATACCTAGTGCTCATTCAATAAGAAACTACATAAATATAATATCAAGGCAGGTAAGAAGTTATGATAAGCGTAGATAGGTGCACAAGCAGGTTTACATGTAGTGATGATATTGAAAAAACGTTTATAATTTCTTTACGTGTTTTCGATTAGCAAAATTCAAGATATAATCAGTAATCGGACTATTTTGTCTTATCTCCAAATATATTTTTGGAGTAATCGATTATCCAAATGTCTCTATAGTTGTTCTAATTGGCATTTTTGTTAACATTGCCTCATTGTATAGTGTGTAATAGGCAATAGGTAATTGCGCAACAATGCTAATAACAGCAATCAATTTATATAATTGAAACGTAGCTTTATTTAAATTTAGGTCAATTGGACCTAGTTTAATTAAAGTTTATCGTAATTGAAGCCTAGCTTTATAATTGAATTGAACTCGCTAACATTTGTAGAAGCAAATGGATGCTCAACAGGAATAAATGCTACTCTTTCGCTCCCGGATTTTATATCATGTTAATTTTCGTCTCTGAAACCCGCGCACACTGCAGGTGGGAAGGAGTCCGGTGCGTAGTGGAATAAATTTTGTACCGTATCACGTTAGTACATATGCATATACATGCGCAGGGTGTAGGTCGATGACGCAACGTACCAGATCCGACGAGAGACTCTCTCCTGAATCTCGTGCGTATTTTTTTTTTCTCCTTTCTTTCCTTATCATTACTTCTCTTGCATCCTTTACATGCACCCAATGAAAAAAATCATTTAAGCCCCCCCCGACTAACTACACGCGTTACGCTTGTAAATCCTCTACCTGCAGAGAGTGCAGAGGCAGCACCACCGACTGGAGCAGGATCACGAGGATCCGATATACAACTTTCACGCGTCTCGGAAGTGCCTTGCCTTGAGAAAGACACTATGCAAGCAGAAATGCAGCATCAACGATGGTGCATATATATACTAAAACGGGGAAGTACGGTTTAATGCGAGTCAGTGGCCAACCGGAGTCATATTTTTTCACTCCGCCGTAATTACCGTGATTCGTAATTTTTTTATGTTACGATGTCAATTTGCACGAGATTTTCGGTCAAAATATCGATAACCATGATTTTTACTAGATTTTGAATAATGATCGGCATACCGAAGTATAAAAGGACAGCTGTCATGAAGATTTAACAACAACAAATTTATCATCTGACGAAGAAGTAATAACTGGAATCCTCCTCGTATCGTTCAAAAGTTATCCAGTGGAGAAAACAAGACCCTCCGAATTTTCGTGTCAACGAGAAAATTTAATTCACTACAGAAATCCATCAAGAAATTCTTTAGATGACCCGAATTACCCCCATCCCTGTGCAGAGTTGTCTCGACGTAATGATTCGTCCGATCGCAACGCGTCGACGCCTGTGCCAAAAAAAAATAAAATAAAAAGGTACGATAAAACGCCGGGTGCCTCTGTCGTCTTCTCGGCTTTTTTCCGATATCCCGAGGTCACCCGGCCGAAATAAGCGGCTTTAGTGCACTCCGGCATCAGCCACCGTCGATAATTAAATGGTCTTTTTTTTCTTCTCCGACCGGTTATTGTGATGAGCACAAATGGGGGAACGATCGTTTGGTGAAAATGGGCAAGAGACCTTAATACGTTTAATGTGTAAGTAATTCGCTTCACGTATAACGCGTATGCAAACATATGGTGAGCCGTAAGCTCACTCTCCATCATCCGTTTGGTCATACGACGTATAAAAACTTCGGGGCATACGTATATCTGAGTTGTATATGTGACTGTACTGGACATATAGGTAATATACTTGGGTACCTAAATGAAGGAGCATGAGCCAAATTAACTACTCGTGATCTTGCGACGAGATATAGTGTAGAGCAATGGTGGGCCACCGGGCGATTACACGTATCGGAAACGGAGGTGTGCAACGCAACGTACGCTTCTGCGTCGTCCACCGGTCTCTATCAACGTTTCTTTCCAGTGAAATATATATGTTTATATATATTTATCATGTACATATGCTATACGGCATATATATCTATTCGAAAGGGAGGCGAGTGAGCAGCAGTGCGTGTAGTATATCGTACGACGAGTCGGTCCTTATACGGGATCCACCGGCATGCCGGACCCATCTTGAGACCCGGGATACGTATCCGCAAAAAAGAAACTCACACCGCGACTTCCATATGATATTTTCGAACTATTCGGATCCAAGAAACGAAAACCACCGGGCAATGAAGACTGAATATGGTACTATTCGTGTAAAAAGATTGTAGTTTAGCATTTACACGCGTAATACGCCGAATCGTATCAGCCAAACTTGGGTTGATTGTCAGTTCAACCCCGCCTACATATTCGACGAACGCTGACAACGTTCGACGTTCTTTCCTCCCGATTTCCGATTATCTCCTTGTGAGGGAATAATGATTTCGAGTGTTATTGTTATTTGAAGAGAGAGATTTCAATACGCAAAGGATACGGAAGTGTTAGCCTGATAGTCACGATAAACATGTTTTTCCTGTCCCGAGATATGACGAGCCTGTTGTCGTCGGCTCAAACCTTGCTAACCGTGTTATCGGTAAGCTGAGCCATGATAATCGTGTTGCCGTTGACCTAGTTGGTTATAACACTGGAATTAACTCGTTAGTGTAGATTTGAGGTGTCAAGTTACAATCTGTTGACAGAGCCGACGCTGTTATGTTATTATACAAGTCAGGGCTATCATGAAAATGACTTTGTTGTCAACGTGATATTTGTTGGAACCGTCTAGGTCTTGGGGGCCATTTCGGGAAGCCACACACGGAGAAGCAGTCGTCCCAGCAGGTGCCAAAATTCAGTTTACAAGCCTTGCTACAACAGTGAGCCTAGCGGAGGTGTTACAGGGCATTTGTAGTAGGTCACTATTTTCCCAATCTTGTTCTAGAGCAACTCATACTAGATTACGTTTATTTCTGGAAATATTCTAGTGGGGGGGGGGGGGGGGGGTTGATCAACAATTCAAGGGTAATATGAACGACGCAATGATAAGCCAGAATAGAACCCGACTATGAAAGAGCTCGGGGCAGTCACACCGGGTGAAATAAACACTGAAATGTCTGTACGTGTACAGGAAATTTGTCCAGTTTCATCAGTAAATTCTATTCTAAATTCTATTCTAAATTCTAAATTCGATGATGACTTTTCGACTTCACTATCAATTCTAGATCATTGTGACTATCAACCATGGATCTATAAATCGAAACATATGCAGGACCATGCTACTGCTTTAATTCCGACGAAGTTTCTGTAATTTTTTTATTTCTATTTGTGACAATTCTGGATCACTTTTTTTGCCATAAGGCCACTGCGTAATTTCTGCACCAACTATAATTCACGTTGTGAAAAATTCCGCTGCAGCAGGAAACGAGAAATTGGAGACCGGGACAAGCTCTTCGATGGTCAACGACCACGAGACTCGGACCATCATCATCGCTCTCTTCCTCGTCCTCGTCGTCAGCGAACGAGTGAAAATAATTCGCGCTTAAGTTCTCGTAACCCGATATGATGATGATGCCAATGTATCAGTCTGTATATATATATATACGCGTTAACATCAAAACACAGGCACAAATGGTCTCGACGAAGCGTGTGCATTGCGAGGCGTGCGCGCAATTGATGCGTGGGCCTAGTACGTTAAACGTTAAATCGTCCCCGAGCAATCGTCGCGACATAAGAGCCTCAAAGAGCAATGGGAAAGATGAGCACAAAGACTAGAACGACGATACACAGAGGATGAGATTGCTCTCGCCCACACGTTACAATTTCCAGTGACTTTTAACGGGTTTGGGAGCCAAGAATCGAGGGCTCATATGGACCAGATCAGCCGTTCTTGATCGGCATCGGTAGCTTGGAAAACAAAACTTATTCAATTTAAATAAACTTCTGCGAATTCCAAAAAATAATGCAACGATAAATTCGCCGTTCGATCATACTCATGGTTCTATAACTGAAAAATTCGTTTTTACGTTTATTGATGACAACTAAAAAAGATCTGCAACCCTTGAATCGATATCTCACTGATGGTATCTTGTAGAAAAACTATGATAACAATAATAACAGTACGCGTTGACTCTAATAATATGTAAAATATAACGAGACCAAGTTCAAAGAGATGAAAGAGATTTCTAAAAATATCGTTGCCTCGAGTGAACGAAATAAAAACGTGAGTCCCAAAAAGGGTTTTTAAAGATTAAGATCAACGCCTTTTCTCGAAGATCCCCAGGATAGTATTTCGTCCATGCCACGTCATTCTTCAGGTATACACTTTCGTATTAGCCATGCCTAATAACATGTATATAGCTAACCCTGTGGATGGAGTTTCGTAGACACTCAGGAATCTCTACCAAACTCGCGTGTTCCCTTCTCATCTCGTCACTGTGGGAGCCACGAACGATCACGTTCTTTTCGTTGACCCTCGAAATGCGACGAAGGGTAGAGTGACGAATAGCCCGGGAGCCAGCGACCTATTTTTGTCAATCATTTCCTCTCGGCTGATAATTTGTTAGATGATTAAGATAGTTGTGTCTTGAACCCTAGCGATCGTCAGCTGCGCGACCGTGGGTGGGTTGGGCGTTGGCGGCCTCCCACGCACGTAAAAAAAAAATATGTTTTCAATCATTTCCTCCCGGTTGAAAATTTGTGAGATTATAGTTGGCATAATACTTATTTGAAAAAAAAAAGTCAGCTGGCTATAACGCGGTGGATTATACGTCAGCTGCTCATACGAACATGAAAAAAAAAAAAAAAATTTCAATCATTTCCTCCCGGCTGAAAATTTGACAGATGATAGTTTATATGCTACTTTGAATAAAAAAAGAAGTCAGCTGGCTGTATGTCGGGGGAAAGATCGTCAGCTGACGCAGTGAAAGTGTCGCGCGGCAAGGTAGTGTGAGCGCCGCTCGCCTATTTACAGCCCAGTCAATAGGTAGTTTTGAGGTGAAAAAAATAAGGAACATGGGATATTTTCAGGACTGGTAGGGGGGTGTCTCCTGAGTATAAATCCAGATTGGTGACCTCTTATCGCTATCAGGGTCGCCGCCATCTTGGAAAACGCGTTTCGCTCTATATCTCGCGAACCGTCTACTTTACGACAAAATGTGCAGACACCTTTTTTATACATAATACAATTCTCCATCTTTTTTGCTGATAACTTTTTTACGTAACATCAATATTTTCCAAGTTATAACACTTACAAAACTATTTCTCCGAATATCTCCCTGAGCGTTTATTATTTCACGAAAGAACTAATTATCAAACTTGTAGAGCATCAAATTCTCGACATTTTTTAACTCAACCTTTTTTTCCTATCATTGAAACCTTCAAAGATATACTGCCTTTATTGCGCGAGGCACCGCGAAATCTCCACAAAACCCGCACAATAACGGTTGACGCAGGTACCCAGTGAACACGTTATATTGCGGCAATATAACATGGAAGTTACAGGTAATGTCACAATGTTATTTTTGTGATACATAGCTGTTATATAACGTGGAAGTAACATGTTATGTACCATATGTTATATGCTGGTTACATAACTGGTATGTAACGTTTTGACGTTACAGTAATGTAATAGAGTTTTGTAGCCGTTACGTAACATGTTTGAAACAATGTGAGTGTACCTTGGTGATATTTATGTAACGTTAATGGGGTGTACCTTAGTAACGTTACGGTAATGTAACATTACTCTGTTACGGTTACATAACATGCTTATAACAATGTTAGTGTACCTTTGGTCATATTTATGTAACGTTAATGGGGTGTACCGTAGTAACATTACAGTAATGTAACATGACTTTGTAATGTTTACGTAACATGCTTATAATAATGTGACCCTGGAGAAAATAGGGTGTGCAAAGACAATAATACAAAATACAATAATACAATAATACAAATGACAATAATACGGCGGTCTTCATTCAGGTAAATGCTGTAATAAATGATTATACTTTCTCGCTATTTTTTATATTAACGTTAAATGATATCCATTGCTTATCGAGCGCGTTTTGTGAAGATTTTGCGGCGCCTCGCGCAATAAACGCGGTATATCTTTGAAGGTATTAATGATAGGAAAGAAAGATCAAATTAAAAAATGTTGGGAATTTGATGCTCTACAAGTTTGATAATAAGTATTTTCGCGAAATAATAAACGCTCAGGGAGATATTTGGATAAATAGTTTTGGAATTAGTATAACTTGGAAAATATTGATGTTACGTAAAAAAGTTATGGGCAAAAAAGATGGGGAATTTTATTATGTATAAAAAAGGTGTCCGCACATTTTGTCGTAAAGTAGACGGTTCGCGAGATATAGAGCGAAACGCGTTTTCCAAGATGGCGGCGACCCTGATAGCGATAAGAGGTCGCCAATCTGGATTTATACTCAGGAGACACCCCCCTACCAGTCCTGAAAATATCCCATGTTCCTTATTTTTTTCACCTCAAAACTACCTATTGACTGGGCTGTAAATAGGCGAGCGGCGCTCACACTACCTTGCCGCGCGACACTTTCACTGCGTCAGCTGACGATCTTTCCCCCGACATACAGCCAGCTGACTTCTTTTTTTATTCAAAGTAGCATATAAACTATCATCTGTCAAATTTTTAGCCGGGAGGAAATGATTGAAATTTTTTTTTTTTTTTCATGTTCGTATGAGCAGCTGACGTATAATCCACCGCGTTATAGCCAGCTGACTTTTTTTTTTCAAATAAGTATTATGCCAACTATAATCTCACAAATTTTCAACCGGGAGGAAATGATTGAAAACATATTTTTTTTTTACGTGCGTGGGAGGCCGCCAACGCCCAACCCACCCATGGTGCGCGAGCTGACGATCGCTACGGTTTAAGATACAACTATCTTAATCATCTCACGAATTATCGGCTGAGAGGAAATTGGTCGCAAAAATCTGTCGCTGGCTCCCGGACTAGAACAAGGGAATAGACAACACGGCGCGTTCAGGTTTTCAATGGGAGCCTTGAACGGATTTTTAGAGGCCACGTGGAATTAAGCTTTTTTTTGGTTTCACTTCGTCGTTCCAGCGAGAAACATTTTCATGCTTTCATGGCCGATGAAATATAGGTTATACGGATTTTATTAGACTTTGTTTTTGTTTTTAGAATTATTAAATCCATTTCTAGTTTTAATATAATTCGAACAAAATTTGTCGAATACTATGTTACTAATCGTAGATGAGAGGATGGTATAGTTAGGAAAAAGAATGAAAAATTGTCACTTGCAGTTTAAATATTCGAATTTTCGAATTTTGCACTCAATTTTCCCAATCATCAAAATCTTTTCGTGTCGGATTTTTATTTTGTAGCGTCAATTTAACGCGTCATGACAATTTAAAAACAATGCCCGCTCAACTTTTTCTGAAAAATCCGATAATTACTATTCACCGATCGTGTATTGTTTAACTTTTACGATTTTGTTCATTCGACTGTTGTCGGCTATTCAATTGAACATCGCAGTGAATCGAGGGAAAACACGACGCTCCTGGGTGTTAAACAGTTATATGCGAGAATACGAAATGAATAAATTACTGCGTATGCGAATACTATATGAAACTCGCTTGACGCGAGGTAATAACTATCATTGGACGTATCGTATTCAAAGGTGTGTATATATACAGCGAATTGCAAGGACTTGCCTTATGTATGAGATCGTTTTATTTATTCCTGAACTTTAGCCGTTTCTACGCTTGATGTAAGATACGTTACATTACGGAACTCGTGGAATGAGAACGGAGCAGGTGACGCAAGGCGCATATTCTGCCTGGGATCGTCTATAATATCGCGTATAATGCGAATCTTGAATGCACAAGTACCCACGTGAGGAGGAGCACGCGAACATCAAATGATAAATTATGATTTATATTTTTGAAAAAACATCTTGAACAGGGAACGGAGCTCAATGAAGCTCTGCATCATACAAAAAAAAAAGCTGCAAGTATCCATACTTTTCAACGAATTCACATACAAACTATTGTCAAATTTAACAAAAATTGTCGATCGTGTATGAAATCACATTACATCGCGTATTTAATTATATTTATAAGAATTGAGAAAATAACATGTTTAGAGTAACTACTGAACTTGATGTTACAACCAATTAACTTGGCGATTTCTATGGAAATATCTTTAGTTAGAACAAACTAAGCTATAATTCATTGAAATTGGATGAGCTATTGTGGGACAACAGATTAATGGAATTTTTTGGTATTATTTTAGGTCAATAATTCATAAATGTCATAATATTTTTTTCGTTATTTCTTAAAGACGTATTTTACTGATCCTAAATATGTTGGTAATCTGCTCGAATCTCTTTAATGTTTCCAATTTCGCTACTCCAATTGGTACTATCTTTCAACTACTATGACTCAAGATTACTGTTCTCTCGTCATCGACTCGCAGTCCGCAAAGATCCGAACTGCATCTGCTTATAACCGCCTCACGATATGAGCGTGTACGTATTTCGCATGTAAAATAATAAATAATGATCTTTAAGTCAACGCAAAACTACCACCATATATGCATATATATATGAGTGTGTGTCTCAGGGTACGTTCCCGTACACCACAATTTATGTATATCAATATATACGTAAATTACGTGTACTCTCTGCAGTTTTCAGTGTGTGTGTGTATTTTCTCATCCTGAGTGCACGACTTGTAGTGAGCTTACGTACGAGATGTATGCAAAAACATACTACTTTTAATGTAAAGAGATGTCGTGTATATGTATATATGTGTACAAAGAGCGTTTACAGCCTGGCATTCACGCATAATACTTTTATCGCGGTATTTAACATACCGTTAAATCGACACACGCAAAGAAAACGCATACTTATGAGCCATTGAAAACCCAGTCCGCCCACGTTCGCAGAGCGAACCGATGGGGAATCCGTGAATTCACCATCTTATGCGGAATTCATGCTTTTAGTTATATCGTTACGTGCGTATAGTTATGAAAAAAAAAAATCCTCACTCGGTAAAGATAAAGTTTGTGCCTGTAAGATATATCGGATATAAATTTAATTCGAGAATTTTTTCCATTCAATTTCAGAGATTAGTTGCTTTTTTACGCGACTCCAAGGAACCATATTCACGTTTTCGAACGGTGCAATTTTCCGCTATCATGACTCTCAGTAAGCATCTCTTCACTGCAAAACCCCTTTGCTTGTTTCACAGATTATGTTTTCATTCGTATTACGCGCCAAAGTTATCGATATTTTGAACGAGCATAATGACCAATCAGAGTGAAGGATAAGCGGCTTGCTTCAAGACACTTTCAACGTTTCGATACGATTACGTATTTCACACTTTTGGCTTACGTTGCATCTCGTTAAAAACCGAATTAATATTCATTACGTTAAGTCACACAGGGGGAATGAAAATCGTTCTATTTAACAGCCAACCAAGAATCTAACAACAGCTCTCCTCAATGTTATTCTGTGATTGCGTAGACTTTTTTTCCATATTCAACTTTTTATCCCTTATCATCTGTATTGAAAAAAATTAAAATAAAAAGAGACGCGATGACAAGAAATGATGAAAATATGAATAGCCAAGAATTTCAAGGCTACGTTTCATCGATCGTAATCTATCGCAAACAAAATGAATTTTCTAGTGAAGTGCTTTCATCTTCTAAAAATTCAGTCACGGGAAGTAGATTTATGTAATCAGGATGAGCAGTGAAAGAAGGTGGAAAAATTCAGCTCCCATCCAAATTATTGGTCTGAAGCGAAACGAGCTTAAACTATTAATTTTTTATTGTGACCCTTCAGTGAAGATGAGTACAGAAATCTTGATTGATCGAACGTAGAAAATCGAAATGATGTACAATAAAGTTACATTACAATGAAATTAATAGCTCCACGGAATGAAAATACTCTGTAATGATATATGATTAGAATGAAATTATTAACCCCTCTTAAGTCCCACGTGAGTCCCCTAATGACAACCAGGAAAGACTCGGTAACACGAGAACAGGAAAAGAGATATTATAACATAGAAAATCCGTGTATAATTGGCAAGCTCGTTCCACCGACCATTCAATGAAAGTCTTATCGTGAATGTCTTTTTTAGCTGTCTACGAGAAATCACGCGCGGCCTCAACTCTCGGCCCACGAATGGCCATTCGAGCCATTGAGAATTATCCATGAAACAGCCAAGAGAAGCAGGGAGAGAACCTGGCTGAAGCATTGCTAATATTCGTGCAAAAACTTTCATAGAAAG
Source organism: Rhorus exstirpatorius (assembly GCA_963564615.1). NCBI lineage: Eukaryota > Metazoa > Arthropoda > Insecta > Hymenoptera > Ichneumonidae > Rhorus > Rhorus exstirpatorius. Next base: position 18,481,990 of record OY751319.1, on the reverse strand, counting down.
GTGAATTTATCATCGAGAGCCTGGAGAGCATAGCCCCCCCTGGCCCCTCCAATGGCAAAAATCTTAGATCATAACTATACTTTAACGGTTGAAATCATTTACAAAATCCACGCGTGAGCGAGTACGAATATGGTGTTTCGAAGTCAATCTGGAAAGTCTGTGTATCACGTACATTGGCTAGCTGAGGTACTAGAAATTTGTAAGCCGAGAGGACACAGACAGAAACAGAGAAAAAGAAAGGAAGAGCGCGAAAGTAGAAGAAAGAGCGCGTATGTGTATGTGGAAACGAGTACGAATAAAATCCTGTCCGACCGGGCACCTGTATAGAGCAGCCTCGACCAAAGTATACCTATTTTTCCAGCTCTCATATCTTCGTGATCTTCAATAAACGTATGTACAGTAAACTCGCTCGATAGCCGTCTCGTATACAGATGATAAATCGGCTACGTTTGTAGGTTATAGGTAAATACGAGTTATTCAAACCCATGCACGAAACTAAGAAGCATCCACTAACGTAGTTGTATCATAAGAAAAATTGATACATTCTTTTTTCTGAAAATTTTATTTAGTCCAGTCAGCCTTGCTCCATACGAAAAATAGACGTCTATTAAAATATCAATTTTCCAATGGAAAATCATTAACTACACATTTTTTTTCATTGGATCTCTATTCGAGAAATTATTTACCCATTACTGGATGGTCTTAACCAACCCATATCTTCTACCGTGATCGATAAACCATTGAAAAAAAAATTGATCATAGAGAAATATTACCATGTCATATTAGATGCGACAATCACCGTGTTGATATAATTCTGGTGGATACATTTATGGTAAATGAATCGAATAGGGTAAGAATCTTTATTGGTGACTAGTTGGTTGCTTGAATCCTTGGGCGGGAGAATGGTGTAGAAGATGTACTAGTTTTAGGCATTCCAGTTCCAGTTATCCCAGTTTCATAGACACGAATTACCGCTATCTGAATTTCCAACGTCCCAATTTTTGAAGCCCCAATTTTTGACGTCTCAATTTCCGACATCCCAATTTTCGACACCCCAATTTCCGGTAACCCAATTTCTGACATCCCACTGTCCACCGTCCAAATTTCCGACACCCCAATATATCCGGGGTCCCAGCTTCCGAGGTCTCAATTTCACTCATCCCAATATCCAGCATCTCAATTTGAGACCGAAACTTTTCATACATTTCAGTTTCAGACACGATGCAAATTTTTGACATCCATATTTCAGGGGGTTCTAGCAGTTTTCGTCATAGCCAATAAATCCTAAGGCTAATCTATCCATATGACAGATAGATGGCTCGCATTGATGCAAAGATATTGAATTAGGATATATACCGTGCACTTTGTGACACGAACAAATTGATAACCATGAGAACGAATGCCAGATTATTATTACCAATCGTAGTTTACTCCAACTACGATACAAATTGTAAAGCGTTGTAGTGTCATTATCCAGTAGCTTCAGTAGCACACATGTGAGCTTACCAATATTAACACGTAGCTCTTCCTTTGATCTCAATCGTATCAAAAATGTATTGTACCTCACTTATGTAACTATATTTGACAACACTTCATTTTGTTCCGTGAATCCGAATATCTCAGTTCTGTTTCTAATTCCGCCTCAACCTGCATCTACGCATGCCAAGCGTCCATACGGTATATGTATACGATATCGAAAAAGTCAGGTTGTGTTTCTCATGCAGCGGGAATAAGGATATTATATGCAGATGTGCGTCGTCTCTGCGTGCTAGAGAATCAGGCATAAAGTTGCTTTTCCATATAGGAGATATATACGTTATACGCCAGAATCGCATGTTCGTCTGTACGAGATCGGAAAGAGAACGCTTTACATCGCTTATAACTGTGTGAAAAGTGCGCTGTGGTCAGCGAGCACTCACACATTGCATATGGACACCGTGAGAGGGTATACGATCTATATGTATATGCACGGTTGGTAAACCACGTCGTGGTTCGCCCACGCTATCTCCCACGCCATATAATACTATATACGCGATTCTCGATCGTATACTCCCTTCCACGATATAGCGACATCGTTGCTTTCTCCCTTCCCCGCTGGTCTTCACGCCGTTCAACGTTCACCCGTTCATTCATTCGATTGACCGTTCGCTCTTTCATTCACAAGACACCGACGTGTGCGCGCACTCGCTCTCAAACGATATGCCACGATCGTGAAACCGGCAGCGCGGCAGTGCCCGGTCGCGGTCCGCGCGTGAGCGTGTGGGCATATATAATCGCGGGTAGGTGCTCTTGTCTCGATATGCTGGCTTGAATCCGAATATGCTGGCATACCGTAAGATCCAAAGGAAATCTAAGATTCCCGATTTCGCGATAAGGGGCAACCAACGAGGTTTGGCCAATTCTTCCATTCGACAATTGTTTCAACGACCAACAAGAATTATGCACCTGATTACCGATCAATTCTTCCAAGTTCAATGCGCAGAGTGTACAGTATTTTGAAAAAAAATTCTCCTCGCAGATGCTAGCTAGCGACTCTTGGAGGAAGCTGAAATTATGGTCAAACCTCCAAATGTGAGACGTTTGATGAACGCAATAAAATCTACTAAAGTTTAACTAATTAATTTCTCATAACGTTTGTACATTTGCATCCTCGATGACGAGGCTGCATGTATAATTGAGAAAGCCATTACGATAAATCTTATTGGACACTTTTCTGATTGACGTGTTTGAATGATTTTTTTCAACGTAATTCAATCTAGGTAATTAGCTTTCAGTGAAAAATTAACAAGCAAAACCATACGAAACAATTACTCGAACATTTCGTAAAGAACGTATGCAATCGTTGATACGAAAAAAATTCTACTATATAACGGTTTTAAGAAAAATATCTCACTACTCATCGCTATATAATTTGCTCAGTATTTTTTTGGCACACATATTCACCGAAAGATTTTGCTTCCGAGTTCGAAAAATTATATAATAAAAATAAAATTTTTTTTTCTTTTTTTTTTCATTATCAATTTTATGCTATTCGAAATATTTCAGAGAATTGCAGTTGAACACGCGATCGCATTGAAGCCGGAGCGGCAAATGGCGCATCGTAATTTACTCGGTGTGGTCAGACGATCTCTTACCACCGAGCGGCAGAGAGGCATACGCTTTAATTTGCGGCTAGACCAGATCACGTTCTATATATCCTCATCACTGTATTGCTCCTCTTTCTTTCACGACTCTCACGCGGAGGCCAAGCCGGTACAGTATACATTACCATTTATTTCTCGTTTCTTTCTTTATCTCTGGGACTATACGTGGAGCGCGGAGAAACTTCTGCAGGAAGATCGTTGCGTAATAGCTCACGAGTATCAGGGGGGATAAGTTATACTTATGGAGTCAGAAATAAAAGATAAAACTTTTATCTGACTAATTAGTCGAGTAACGTGAATCCCGCATAAGTATAAACATTCTTTTTATTCAATTACCTTGGCGTCAAGACGTTTTTCTCGATAAATGAACGTTTCGATGATTAAACTTTTCCACTTTCGATCTCTCCCATAGTTCGTACATATTATAGAGAAACCGAAGTTTTATTAAACTTTTGACGGTTTTCGAAAGTTTTCCAAATTATCAAAAGCGTTTAAAAATGTTCTGTAATAAATTGAAAAATGAAGGAAGAACTTTAGTAATTCGGGAACATTGAAAAAATAAAAAAATTCAAACGAGTCGTAATTTGGACATTGCTTCCTAGTAATTTTCGAAAACTCACGCAGCTGTCTTTATGAACAAATGGCTTTCTAAAATTTTGGCTTTGCAAACATTCGAAAAAAAACGAGGGAACAACGTGGAAGTTCATAAATCTCGTTTCCTCGTAGTTTCGAGGACAGCCATTTTTTCAAAAGCAAAAATATTTTCAAATCCAAGTCCCTTTACTGATTCTCGACAAATTCAATACCGAATATCCATAAGTAGTATAGGCTCGGGTATAAATCCGAGCGTACTTATTATATCTCAATATTCGCTGAAGTTGAAGCGTTTCCTTGGAATTCCCAAAAAAAAAATTCAACGACTGAAGAAATGTGTAATATATCTGATCTGCATATACGGACATTTATCTGGACACTTTTTCCAAATGTGATTGTTCGACGTCTGGAAATATTTTAAGAATATTGGCAATATAAAGTTGCTGAAGCTATTTGTTCAGAATACACACAGCTTCTTCGATGACTAAGGAAAAACTATGAAAAAATCATGAAAATCTGTAACGATTACTCCATTCTACGAATTAATGACTATCCCATGCGTGACAACAGTGGACAAGGAGCATCCTTCATGCTATCGCGCGTTTCCCACGAAATAAAATCACTGGTTTTACCGGGTATCAGAGCTCGTTCGTTACGGGATCTACACGGAGTCTGCGTTGAGAAGCGATCCTATACAGACGCGACCGCATCGGCAGAGTCGACGACGCTTTAAATCAGCGCAAGAAACCGCATCATCAACGGATCCAACGCTCTGCGAGAGCCCTCGAACGATTAACATCTCGTCTTTTCGACTTATTCACAATCTTGATCATTCTTTTCGTCGTCTCGAGCGTATACAACAACGCGTAAATGGTATTACACACGTGGGTATCGTACGTGACCAAGATCTTCGTGATCTTTGAAGGAGGCAAGGCGCTGTGACGTCAGAGAGAGAGAGTGAGAGAGAGAGAGAGAGAGTAGCGTTGCTTCGGGTTATTCACGATCAAACCAGAACGTTTAAGTTTCCTCGAGAAGTAACTACCAAATTGTGTACAGTGGCTTGGCCGGTCTAAGCAGACATCGAGAAGAAAAACGGTGATTTAGATAATCATATTCTAATAAAGTAGCTTCGCGAACATTTTATGGATAAAAATATTAATCCTCATCATGAGAGTATTAATGAGTAATTACTGATTATACTTGATGATTTTAAAAAAGGGCAATTTTCGTTTCACCCACTGAAGAATCGTAATTTTTTCATCATAAAATCGTATAAATGTGTATTTTTTTAAAATCGAACTCTCCACATCTCCGATGCAATGACATACCGGTAGATTTTCTAAGACTCTGCCAATCATTGATAAAAGAGGGCTAATAACTGCACCACAGAGGCGGCACAATATTTACGTACGTGTGTTAAGCGCACGCAGGTATGCTTCCGTACGTGTTCCGAATTATAAAACGTGTACTACTCTTCGTGTAGTGCTTCAGGTACTCTTTCCTTTTCTGTATCCGCGAGGAATGTCCTCTATACACACCGAGTAACTTTGCTCTGAATCTAGTCTCGTAATGTATTTTTTATTTTAATTCACGTGCCAAAGCCCTCGTGAGACACGCGCTCTTTGCGATTAAAATGATGAGACACCACACGATGTTTTTGATAACGCCGAGGTAAACTTGTGTCGAAATGCAAAGTAATCCACACGGTTTGTGTGTGTGTGTGTGTGTGTGTGTGTGTCCACGCGTGTGTAAGAATTTCCTGAAGAATTTAGCCTCGGTGAATCTTGCTGGCGAGAACGATCGAAGGAGGGAAGGAATATCTCGAGAGTCGATCTACGTCGACCGCAGTTTCAACCCCGAGAACCAGGAATTGCTTTTAATGTCAGAAATATACGTGCATTATAAAAAAAGCTGGAAATTCCAATTTTTCTAGCTTTCCTATAGTATATAAATATGCAGTAGAGAACTGAGAGAATTATCGCTGTTTGTATACAATAATGAAGTGTGTTGCCACCTAACCACTCGCACAGATGTTCACGAACACTTACCGACATTCTCACACCGGCATTCCCGAACATTTTCACGATACACTCACTGGCATTCACGGTTACACTTATGGGTATTTATTTCTGCACTCGTACATGCACTCGCACGGGAATCAATACGGGTAATCTCAATGGCACTAACGCCAGATACTCATATATACATGGAGCAGCATGAACACATACAGGCACTGAAACAGTCGCTCGTACTATAGCATTCACGCGAAATTCCACTCGTGCACCGAGACAACTAAGGGTCGATTAATACGCACTAATCAACAATAATTCAACGATATTTTTGTAACAAAAGCAAATCCTACCAAGCATGGTTGAGCTGGACTTTCTTACTGACCCATTTGGGCCGTATCAGTCTACGGGGAATCGCACGAACTCTCAAACTATAGCACTTTCACGAGCATGCTGAATGGCAATGCCGAATAAGGCAAAATTTCCAAAAATATGTGATGACTCCATAGTTCTTCATCTACTTTCGAGTTATTGGAGGGTCCTTCAAGACAGAAATTCCGTGTCCTAGCCAATTTTTACACTCGTAAAGATTGCACTTAATATAATGTTACGAAAAAGTTGATGAAGTTCGCGAATCTCATGATTTCTCATATTCTGCCAACTATTATTGCAATGAAGATTCATGAACTTTTTGGATTAAGTGGCATTGCGAAACGTAAGTTGCCACGAAGCTCTCATCGCTAACTCGGTGTTCGTGTTTAACCTGAAAGAACACGGGGCTGGGCAGCGTGCCTCGGCCCAGCACCGAAACTCCCAGTACAGGGACAGCTGTCCAGACTTTTCTCAAACTTTACTTTGACGCGGCTCGGGACTCAGGAACTTATGAAAAAACCGACCAACCCACTTCAGTACTCGTATCTGCACTCACAAAAGATTAACAGACTCGATTTTGCAAAGTCACTCTAAAGTCGCATTTAGGCACGAAAAAACTTGTGGCTGCGAGGATCGAACGGGTCGATATCGAGCTCCCTCGAATTACCATACACGCTGATTATTCGATGGATAGAACGGTTGTAATTTTAAAAATCACAACTTTGCTTCTGCACTCTCGCTTTCATAAGTCTCTCGTGCATGACTCGCATTCCTACCCGTTCAATGTCTCCGTTGCAATTTAATGTCATCTCTCATTATTTTGCGAACACGCAGATACGGACTTGCGTGTATTCTCTTTCCCCACGAGAAAGATAATAAGAGAGGGAGAGAGAGAAAGAGAGATAAAGAGAGGAAGCGAAAAATTAACGCGCACGCGAGCGGATATGCGGAGAATGACAAGCGCGGGGAGCAGAGGGTCGAACTCGCAAGGGAGGAAGCGATTAGGGAATTAATGGAACGGCGAGACGGCGCCAGACGTGCGATAAAACTTATCGTTCACCTCGCGCTTGCTAGAGAGGGGAAGAGAAAGACAGAGAAATAAAAATAAAGACAGAAAGAGAGGGAGAGAGGGAGAGAACATCTAAGAGAGTTCTCGGTCCGCGTGTGAATACTGTCAGGTCCGGTGGGTTATTTTTTTTTTCTTCTCATTGCACCTAATCATACTGAAATGAGAAAGAAATGTAGCGGATCAGTGATAGAAGAGAAAGAGAAACTCGAGCTAAACACAAATTACCGAACATCGATATGAAAACAAACTCGGATTTGAGAGTACAACACGCTATTACAGGTGACCATAAAGCTCTATAGAAATTTTACAAACGGAAATAGTGATTATCAATCGCCATTTCTATGTCCCATCTTGGATGGAAAACTTGTGACAAGATACATGAATTTCTGTCGGGTGTAGCTGGCACCGAAGCGAGCGAATCTGAAGCAATCTTTCGGGCTATCCGGATCATCGCGTCTTCGGCTTGAGACACAGTTGTTTGTGATTCAGCGATTTTTTTTTTTTATCATATCACGCCCATTTACATAACCGAAACAGATTTACATTTGTATATACGCATTATATAGGTACGTATATTGTGTTTTAAGTGAGCAATCGTAAAATTATCGGAGATATCCTGGGTCAGGTTCAAGTGGCTCAGGTGCGTGTATGTCAGACAGTGCGAAATGTAACCCCAGTCGGTAATTCGACCAGTGATACCAGATAAATATCATCAAGTATTATAGCATGCATGATATAAGTTAATATTTGAGAACTTACAGGGTGAGTGTGGATATTAATGCAATTTTTTTTTTATATCAGAATTTATTCTTATCGTATTATTTATAGCTTGAAAAAAATCACATTATTAATTTGGTATTTAGAAAACAGAATGAATCAACAAAATAACATGCATCGTGATTATTTAGCTTATTGCGGATTTGTCAAGATTGATAGGTGCTTATGAGTGAAAACCTCATCACTTTATTGCTGCATGGGAATGATCAAAAATGGATGTCAGTATAAGATCCTTTTTTTTTTTAATTGTCGCTGCAATATTCTTATATTTTGTTACGGTATAGCTAAAATAATACTATTTTTTTATTGGAAAAAAAAATTTGATTTATTTTCATTTTCAATTTTACGCCACAGTATTTGGAACGAATGTCTCAAGCATGCGTGTATTACTGCGTTTATACTATCATTACCGTAGTATTAAATCCTGTCCTTTCGAAAAAAATAATGAAAAATCGTTAAAAAATCGTATAACAAAATAAAATATTTTCATGAAAAATGATTATCAATGTGATAACAATTATTAAATAATGTATAATATGGTCACTCATTATCGGAGATTTGATCATTGCAAAATAAGTTTAAATATAAGAAAACAAAATAGTTTTATGAAAAGAAACCCTTTGAATGTGATAACAATTTTTAAATAATTTATCATGGTCACTCATTATCAGAGATTTGAGGATGCACAAAGGCGCAAAATAGAGAGAATGACCTGAATTTTTTATATGATTTCACACAGAGTCTACAGGATTTTTTTGCAACATTTCAAGGTCGTTGAATGACCGGTTTCATGGATATATCTTCTTAAAAATCTTGAAAATCGTTCATTTACATAATTTATTAAGCCCGAGGGTTGTTTGAGGAAAATTATAGAAAAATAAAAAAAAAAATTTTAATGGAACAATCTCATTGAAGCATAGAAAAAATTGAAGCAATATTTTTTTCACGGGGAAATTCAATTTTTTCAATTAATAACATACACACAATCAAGGAAAATTTATAGGAAAAATTGTGTGTAGTGAAAAAGATCAGATGTTACTATTCGTGAATAAGAATAATTTTTTTTTTGAGTATTTAGTTAAGAAAATTTATTTTAAATTTGTTATTAATAAATTTTGAGTATTGTTGTTGTCGAAACTCTTGGTGTTTTCGGTGTCGTTGTTTTTTTTTTATGTTTTTTATTTTTAACTCACCGGAATCCCTTACAGTTCACAATGATCTTTACTTTTGGATAGGAACGTGTGCAGAATATCTTTCATTATCATTACAAAATAACTTTAAATAAGAATACAAAATATTTTTATGAGAATGAGTGACGACTTTGAATGTGATAATAATTATTATATCATTGATATAACGATCACCTGTTATCAGAGATTTAATTGTCATCATTAATAATTTATTATAATTGATATATAATTCATGTGGTCAAATGTTCTCGGATCTCACCCACTCCGATGTTTCTGTAAGGTAAATGTACCAGTGGCCGCACACCTAAGGGATCGTTCAGATTGCTAATACATGTTATGTATGCGTAAAATAGAATATCAAAAGAGGCCTCCTGAATTATTTCAGATTCTTTGGTAACCAATCGGCCGGAAGGCCAGGGCTATGAAATTTTGGTAAAAGCCAATTTTGACATTTTTCAGCAGAGATTTCTGGCACAACGAAAAATGGAATCTCGAAGGTATTATAGACTATTTTTACGGTAATTTCTCAACCTTTCAAATGATATACTCATTTATAAAGTTAATCTCTGATTTCGATGAATAGTGGCTCCTTTTGTTGATCAGAGGATACTTTGCAAAATATCAATTTCAAACGACGTGAGAAATTGCTTCGATCCCGTCGCACTTATCGAATGCTTATGGAAGCAATACATTGCCATCAACGCGGCTACTGAATAAACTCCCATTACCCAAAGAAGAAGCTGAATCTACCATATCTCCGTCTGTGATTCGTTTTTGTGAAGAATTATTTATTCCTCGATAATATTTTTCGTTATTTTATTGGTTGATAACTCGAATGAATAAGCTACCAGGAGATTCGATTCATACCGTACGAGTAGATCGCGGGAACTCTGAGTCATTCTCTCGAGAGCCGTTTTTGTGATCTCCCCCGGTTGGCTCGTTCGGAGGAAAGCTGATTCCGCACCGGGACTCACTCGGCATAGTAGGCGCAAACAACATAAATGAGAGGAGATGAGGGAAAAGCAAGTTCTAGCGGATGGTTATAGCCTGAGAAACCAGACAGCGGCCAGTCACCTTCGGTCTCAGCGACAAACTCTCTGTCGCACTCAACGTTCTCGAGAGATTACGATTTCTTCTCTCGTAAAGTTTCAAGAACAACTTTTTTGCCGATCGTCGATACACACGCATTATTTTGATTTTTCTTCTTTCTCTTTCTCTCTCTCTCTCTCTCTCTCTCTCTCTTTCTCTTACTCTCTATCAATGTTTGCCATGTTTTCCATGTATAGCTTGTCGACAAAAGTGGGGCAAATTGGAACGATAGAGCCAAAATGAAATTGCGTCTCTAAGTCTAAAAGTTTTGTAAGTTCGGTTGAAACTTACCCATTTTTTTACTTTTGTTTTCCTCATTATAAAGACTACTAAAAAGCCTTCTTAGGCTGGTATGGAATATACTTTTTTTTAAATGCAAAGTAGCAATTTATGACAATCATAAATATTGTTTTAAATTTAAACAAAAATTGTTTGAACGCAACTAAATTCATGTGTTTTAATTTCAATTTTAAAACCCGCTCGAACAATACATTTTAAAATGTTAAATTTTTTTTAAATTCTTAACTGCAGGATTTTTCGTTATTTTAGTTTGAAATATTTATTATAAAAAAGTAAAGTAGTTTATTTGTTATTAAGGTTTCTAGTTTTACGTTATTATATCAAACTTGGTTAAACATTTCCCCCTTTTTCCATACTATACACGAGGCAATTAGGGCTACATCGACGGGTCTGTAACCCAAAAGCTCTAGGGTGTGTAGGTAAAATCTTTTAAACTGTCGTTACGACTCTGTAGAAAGGCGTGCAAATTTATTTATCGATTTTTTCGTCAGCTAATATTTGATAATAACTTTTCCAGCAATTTTTTTAAAATAATGATTGTTCACGCAAAAGATTTGACAGGTTTTTGAAAATTTGAAAAATCGGTTGCATTCATTTTTTCGATCTGTTTGAAAAATAATTAATAAAATAGAACAGTACATCCGCCAACTTCGGAAAGTGGTTAAAATCTCAATTATCCGGCACAGCAATTATAGAAAGAATCGTTAATACTCCTCTGCTCGGTAATAAAAATTTCAAACCACATTCCGCAGCGGGCAGGCATTCGGTTCTATTTTTTTCAAATTTTTATATCTGAGGGTTGTCCTAGTTTTTTCGGATTTACAAATAATTTCCAATCGTTTGTTTCACGTACTTTTTTTCGTGAATGAATTTCAGTGAACCAAAATGAACGAACAATGAATAGTTGAATAAATTTGGCAACCAAAATGTAGAAATTTAAAAAAATCTGGAAAGTTTTCAGGGTTTTCGAGGAGGAATATGAAAAAAAAAAAAAAAATGGGGATCAAATCCTAGAGAGTCCCAGAATTGGGACTTTTCAATTTGGACCGGAATATCCTATATCAATGCACATCAGAAAGTAAACTGACGTTCACTTTACTGTCTCGCGAGGCAACGCAATTTCTCTGCGCTTCGAACTAGCTCGCCGGACGAGGCGAGTCCCTGGCTCGTCAGATTTAATGAGAGACGAAGCGACTACATCGCATGTACGCATTGTTCCTTAATTATTAATCGTCGCTCAGGGGGAGAAGGTCGTCAAACCCGATACTTCTGTATTTAATTATCAACGATGTACATCGACGAGTACACTTAAACACAAATTTATACATAGGTGTGTATGCACACACCTATGAAACCAGATTTATTCGATTTAAACTAAATGAAATCGAACGAAAAAAGTTTAATTAAGTCCAGAAAAATTAAATTTAATCCAACAACATGTACTTCAATAACAATACAATATTTTGTAGTGAAATTTAGGGGACAAAAAAGCTGCTACAAGTAATAGTTTAAGAAGGAGAAAATCTCATTGAAAAATCACTCGAAGATTATGCGAATGGCGATTAGGAATTACAATGGCGTCGGTATAGTAGGAAACATTGAAACTTTTAAAACATTCGGGGCAAATGCATCAAACTCGCGAATTACCCAATTGGAAAATTATTTTCTAGATGTTTTACGATATTGGGATTCTAATTAAACAGTTGGCATCCCAAAAACTCACGATAATCGTCTGCAAACTGTTAACTTGGCGAGAAAAGTTACGCACCTGAAAGTGGCCCCAGTCAAATATTCGCACAGGAAATGATCCACGATAACAATGCAATTTCTCTAATTTTATATTTCCAGGGAAAACAAATGCCCATCCGGTAGGGTTTTCATCCATCTAGAGCCTACTTGCAAGATTTTTCGTGATTGAGCTATTTAACAATTATTATAACCCATTTTTTTCTTAGAGCCTCATCGATTCGTTATGACGACTTTAGTTTGAACATGCTTCATCACACTCATAATCATATTTACACGATTCGAGGTGGAGTTATGAGAGCGAGTGTTGCATCCGACGCATGTCAAACTCATGCCCGCTCACTCCTGTAATCGTGGGGGAAAAAAAAAACTTGTTTCTCACCATTATTGTAGATTTCCTCGTTGACAAGCGTGTCCTCGTCGTCGGTGTCCGGTCCAAGCGACACCGGCGTATAGACTATGGAATCTCTGTTTCTCATTTTTTAATTTTACTTCACTGGTATTTAGTCGCTTCTGCATCAACCGGGCATTCAATCGAACGTGGCGTTCTCTGTGAACAAACCGCAAACAAGGTCGAATTAAAAAAAAAATATGACATGATAATATTGCAATAAATTAATTGACGTATCGAAAATTATTAAGATAAGTGCACAGTATTTCTTTTTTAAATTCCTGTTCCATCGTACAGCCTTGCGGGTTTTTAGCGGTTACCGTTCCCAATTGAACCCTAATACGAGCACTCCCTATCCGCACTACACTGAGATAACCTAACTTTCGTTGTATCCACGGACGTCTAAGCTACACTATACCACATTTTCCATGGGCACGGAGAACCTGTGTAAAACTCATATACCGGTATAATAGATAGCCCTATATTCTTCTGATTCCCTAGTTATATCCTGATTCGTCTGGTTACATAGACTCACTAAAGTGTCCGGAGCAAGGTCTCAGAAGAACCAGCCTTTCGCTCACTAGTTGATGCACCAGCCGGTGCATGACTAACCGGTCACCCATCCAAGTAGTGGCAGCATACAGTGTTTCTTCAACTCGAGTGACCGATAGAGCCGCACGTCGACCACACATCAACCATCAGTCTCGGTAAGTGCATAGTATTTTTCAAATTAAAATTCATATCTTATAGAGCTTGCGATGCGACAAAAAATGTAAAGAACTAACTTGTGTCTGTTTGGACTATGCAAAATACCCCCGGGACCAAAGTCCAGGCGATATAATAAACCCGACGGTATATGTATACCGAGTCAGACATCGCAGACCAAATATAGCGAGTGAAACGCGCCAATGTCGATGTACGGTGCGATTTTTCAATGATTCGCAGGCGTCGATCCGCCCGGACAGATGAATGCATATCCTGTATGGCTGTGTAGTACTGTCTACGTTCGTGCCAAGATAGATAGAATGAGAGAGAGAGAGAGAGAGAGAGAGAGAGGGTCCCACGAGAGTCGAAGTCTATGAAGAGAGTCACAAGACGCAAAGACACCTAGCCATTTCCGCGTATGGATAGTAGAGGCATCGAGGTCACTGGCGTCTTCGCGAAGCGTCGAGACGACAGTTCCGGTTCTTGACCCGGTCTACGTAGCCACTAGAGAATCGATCGAATGTTCATCAGTCACACCGAAAGTAATTGAGATGTACCCAAAGTGCCGGGAGGATCCGTCATAAAATATATAAAACTTGCTCAATTTTACTTTCTCAATTTGAACTTTGACATTCGTTCAAAGTTTGAGCTACTCTCCGATCGAATTTCAAGTTGCTTTAATCCCAAGTCAAAGGCCCACGGAAGTCATTCTTCCGTTACTATAAACTTGGGTGCAAGTCACTGAAAACTTTCAAGTTAGTATAAAGTTAACATAAAGTTGGCTATAAGTCAGTGAATACTGGAGTATTGTCGGTCACCTAAAAGACAACTAGCACGGTTCTAAAACGATATTTTAGTCTCGTTTGAGTACCCACGTGACAATGAGGCTGCTATAAGATTTGCTAGCTTTGCATTAACCTTTTTTCAATGTATCAGTAATTATAGCTAAATCTGAAGTGCGAAAGAGTTTGATTTTGACGCGAATCAATGAAGTATCGGTAAGTATGGGAGGATTCTGATGAGTATAACAACAGAGTGATATCATACTCTATACTCGTGATGTGTATTTGTTGGAGTATGAATCGCGAAATAAAGAATTTATTACGCCACAGGCATTGAAAAGCCACTTTTCGACGCCTATTGTCGATCCGTAAAGTAGCACTTTTCGTGGCTACCTTCGCAACTGACACAAAAAATTTTTTTATGGCAGTTCTGAGAATCGTGCACCGTACTGCGCATGACAAGTGCCGTAAAATGTTATTTTTCGTGGCACTTGTCATGCGCAGTACGGGCACGAGTCTCAGAACTGCCATAAAAAAATTTTCGTGTCAGCTACGAAGTTAGCCACGACAAGTACTACTTCACGTATCGATAACAGGCGTCGAAACGTAGCTTTTCAATACCTGTCCCGAAAATAATATGGTATATGCGGCGTGCGCGTAAAGTGACTGTTCAAGCGAGATGATGTTTTTGGAACTCTCCGTTGGCTTTGCCTGGCTCGCCTACGGTTCGCCTTCGGCTCACCAGGCAAAGCCAACGGCTCGTTCTAAAAACATAACCTCGCTCGAAAACAGTCACTTTACGCGCTTGCCGCATAAAGTGACTGAATATCCTGCTGTCTGGATATAGACACAACCTTACCGATCTTACATCTTGAAAAAAGTACGAGGTTGTAAATATGTATTTTTGAACATGAGGGAATAAAACAGACTTCTGAAGATATTATACAGTGGTCTATTTATCGTTTGAATGTCTGACTTTTACTGACCTAATTACATATCACGATAATACGGAATGGCATAAACGTCGTGTCAATTTTTCTTCGAAACGGAAATTATGCGAATTCTCCCTCAGGTAAATGTCATTAATTTAGTCAACCCGAATGCAGACGGAATCATTGCAGCGCCATCATCACAACTATAAACTTTAAGGATGTATGAGCACTAGCTTCACGATCATATAAAAATCTGAATTTTTTATATGGTGTAGCAGAAGTGTATATGATAAAACCTGCAAAATTTCAACGTGGGTCAACGACTCTTTACGCGAGTAATTAATTCGTGAAATCAAGATATTTATCCCACGCCATATACGAATTCTAGGTTGACGAAACTTTGAAACAGAAATTCGTATCTTTCACGATCAGATACGATCAATATTAAAACTGTTAAATGTTCAGAAAACTATCACGATTACATACGTTCCATAAAAAATGGGGGTTAACGAACTTTTTGACATACAATTATCGATTTGAAGGAAATTTTTCGCGTGTGTCGCATAATGAGCGGTCCGACTTTCTCTTGTTTCATGCGTGCCCCTCGCTCACCACGCTCACCCGCGCCCACGTTTCCGCTCATTTCCCGCCACCTTGTGCTCATACATCCTTAAGGTCAAAGCACCTTTGGCCGACCTCCAGGGCTGAAAGCATGAGACATGTGACTGTCGAGCATCCGTGAGTAAACCATTTGTTTCTCGTCGCCATTTTCCTTGTATCTCGTTAGAATTTTCATGGGGAATTGCCGCTTTTCGCGTACTCGAGTCGAGACGGTATGGAGCAGCGACTCTCCTCACAGATCGGTAAGCGATTTCTTGCTGGAAACGCGTGAGTTCGCGCACGAAGAGTGTTTCGCGGTATAAGAGACACGCGCAATACAGCGATGCGGTTGCACATGGATCACGGGGAAGAAGAGAAACCGCTTGTTTGTGACTATACTCGCATATGTCTCGCTTCGTCTTCTTTGTCGATGTATGACGCACGAATCGCCGAAGACACCGCGAAAGATTGCGAAATGATGTCGAGAGTTTCAAATGATCTTTCGAAAATTTCTCTCAGGCAGTTATGCTATAGAAAATAAATCGATTCTCGAAAATAAATCTACTCGCTATACGAGAATCGTAAATGACGGATCGTTTTTTACATTTTAGACTTATATCCATTCTCGCAGCGGGTCATTTCGTCTTCAATTTTTTTTTCTACCCGGTAGTCATGTCAGAAGATGAGACGACTTGAGGAAGGTCGAGCGTTATATCGGTTTTTTTAAGATTAAATATGTCCACTAAAAACTTAAAGCACCGAGGACTCCGTAAGCTCGACTTCGCCGTTTTCGGGACAAAAAATGTTAAAATTTCGCAATTTAGCACGGTTTTTATGACAAAAATCGAGAATTATGACATAATTTCGATGTTTATAATCGCGATCAATATGTCTGCATGGAAAACTAATTATTGTTAATTGTACGAAATCTTTTAAAGATGTTGTAAGAAAAACGATTGCAGATTATCGTAAGAAAAACGTGGAAAAGGTGTTGAAATCGATTCCGGATCAAAGGATTGAAACCACGAGATGAATAGGCAGAAATTAATAATTTTCGACCAGCATGAATGAGCAATACATCGATCTCTTATTCTTCAATTGATCTTCATTGATCAAGAATCGCTAAAAGCTCGTCAAAGTTCAATGACGGAGAAACGACATTATTGGGCAAATAAAAAATGTGGACGAGTGCATATTCACGAGGGGAAGATTCGCAAACGCTATAGTCGTCGCCCCGACGGCGACCAAGTTATTTTGGACAGTCTCGCGAGCATCGCCGTCTCGACGTTTTCGCAGACATGTGCTTTGTAAGACGCCGTGCTCGGCTTCTTCGTTAATCTCTCCACGGGTAGTGGAAAGCTCAGGAAGAAAATGGGAAAAGCCCCTTTTTGCAAAGAAAATACAGTAGAAACTCATTATTGGCAATTATTATTTTTTCTACTTGCACTAAAATAAAAGGACGAGATATTTTTGAAGACTTTGATTTTTTTAAATATTCGGATAAGCGATGAACGAAATTTATCATTGTAACTTTTCCATTATATCTTATCTCTTGCCGACTCATTCTTGACTTGTTTTTTAAGTATGAATATTTAGTGTCCATCCTAACCAGTCTATGTCCAGAATATCTAGCCTGGATCAGCATCGTCGAAATTATTACCAGTGAATAAACAATAGGATAGATAAAACAAATTTCATATTGGAAAGTACCAAGATAAGGGCCATTTTTCGTATCCTATAGTGATTGAACTGCAACGCTCTATTACCCCAGACATATTTCGCAAAAATTGTGGGTTCCATCTGCTGATGTGTCTTGGGAAGAAAGATTCCCTCTTTTTTTGGCTTCAAATCATCAGGATATGCCGGGAACTCTGAGCGATTACCGAAGTTTTCGTTTCACTGTCAGTCTCGTATCGCCAGGCATCATCGAGTCTCGGCACGCATTATATATCGGATACGAGGCGTCAGACCAGGGAATGAAAAAAAAAATCGTTCAGTATATTATTAGATCGGATTCTTGTAGCTATATCCAACTGTCTGTTCTCCCGTCTTATTTCATTCTAGTGCAACGAGTATTCTTCTTCTATTTCCTGCTCCCGCTCACCCCTCGCTGTTCTCGTCGTCTTTCACTGTCCCTCTTTAGCCCCACACTTTTTCCGTTCATTCTCTTCCCTCGTTTTCATTTTTGTTTTTTTTTTACTTTTTTTTTAGCGTCCATTTTTTGTTTCGAATCTCATTCCTCGCAGACCGAAGATAATGAGGATATATTATACTGCCTTTATGCCTCTTTGAAGCCCAGTTCAAGCTCTTTTTTTATTGAATATTCTTGTAAATCTATGCGCATCTTGCAGCTAATGTAATAGAATGAAATTCGAATAGAACAAAATAGAACTTAGAGATGTTAGGTTATACGAATTCCAAAATTTTAAATTGTCCGACTATGAAAGTCATAGCGATTGTCAAAATTTAAATTGTTTCTACTGAGTCTCACTATCATTAAAAAAAAAAATCGTAAAAAAAAAACTGAGGGCAGGCGATGAAGCTTTTTGGTTGGAAAATGAGAGGACTCAGTTACCGATGAATTAACTTCGAAATCGTCATTTATGTCGAAGAAACTCTAAACATAAACATCGTAAGACTGCTGTACCCCAAAATTTTGAGTTGACTATTGAAATTACATTGAGTTCCACATATGAATTTTTGCTGAAATTTTTTGACTTCTATTGCGAAATTTGTTCGACTGTGATTTAAAAAAAATTTTTTAATGGAACTGAAGATCAGCTGGTCGCACTTGCCGTAGAGAAAGTTTTAATTTTGACACGACTGATGTTAATGGATCCAGACGTGGTATTCCGATCAGGCTTATCCTAGCTAATTAGTCGAACAAAAATAAAATAATTGAGGCAGATAATTTAATCGCCTACAGCACTTATATCTTTGGGTCGACTCATCAAATTTTTTATCAATTGAAGATTTTCTCACGCATCCGGTACTCGTGCCCTTTCTCACCTACAATTTTTTTTCTTTGTCTCGTTTAATGTACATGCATTATTTGTTTAGGCCTTGCGTAATACGGCTGCACCAGGAAAAGCAGATTTTCTCGATACGATTTATTTTAGTTACAAAAAATTTATGCGAATAAATTTTTACTTAAATTCACACAGAGTTGTGGGAATAATAATTTATTTGAAAATAAATTGTAAAGTAGAATTTTATCGACACATATCAACTTCGTTTAAGTGAAAATAATTGAGTGATAAGAAATAAATTCAAATATATATGCTTTATTCAAGTCCAAAAATTTCATTTAACAGACGCAAATGTCATGTATACATCGGACATGTTTTTACGAATTAAAATAAACGTGGTTTAAATCGAATGAATTTCATGTGATTGAAATAAACTTATTCATATAAAACAAATAAATCAGCGTTCTCCTCGTTCTATGCGCGACAAATGCGGAAATAGAACCGAAGCGTGATGAGAAGCGTGCCCGATATGGGACAGGAACTGAAAATGCGTATAGGGGATGCGAAAAAGGAAAATAAACGACCAGCGTGTACAAAGTTCGTACTAGAAAGGGCGTTCACAGTGTTCCCCTCTTGCAGCTGCCCTCACGAGTGTTCTTACGTTATTTGGGTTCAATGTACCAAGGCGCTTTTCATGTTCCACGAGAAAAGCAGAAACAAAAAAAAAATGGTGAAAAACAAACCCATGGCACGTGGGGTACATTCATTTATGATTGCAAACACTTTGAACGGTTATAAAAAAAATAAACCTCACCGCTTGTTGGGGATCTTTACTGCCCAAATCTGTTATGCATAGTATTGGACATTTTTCAAGACGCTTGATCTAGGCAGCAAATCCATTTTCCGTTCAATATCCTATACGACACACGTGATAACTCCGCAAAAATTACACTACTGGAGTGTTTGTGTGTGTGCGTATGTGTGCGTGTATGTGTGTGTGTATTATGGATACTCACACGAGTATACAGAGCTATTGCCAAGAATTATTATCAGTTGTAAGTCTTACGTTTTGAGCTCATATAATATTGAGCAAGGAAAGGATTCTCCGATGACGATAACCACGAATTAATTTCGTGTGTGATTTGGCTTTCTGTTTCGAAATTTGTTTTCGTTTTTCCAACGGGACGCATTATGAACGATACTATATGAACGATAGTAACCATGATTAATGATACAATTGAATGGCTGACTTTTTTTCAATGCTAAACCGACCAATATAACAATGATCATCAGCACGCACAAAATCGCAACGAATAAAATTACTGAAAAATAATTTCAAACAAGTAAATGCAATTTAGAAATGAATTTTTCAATGTAAAGTGATGATAACTGTAGCCCTGGTTATAGTTGAATTCTCGATGAGAAAAATCGCACTGGTCAACGGGAAAAATGTACTTGGTAAACGAAACGACATTGTCGCGCGGGAGAAACGTGAGACTCAATTCGACTGATTGCGAGCACTGAGCATTGCATCAACAGCGGAGGTATATAGGAATGTTAAAAACAGGATAAACGTGGGATAGTGTTTTTTCTGGATGCTCATCGTCGGCGGACAGGACGTCGAGTCGAGGGCTTACATCCGTTTCAGCGCAATATTCGCACGGGCGTGAAAGCGCGAAATATCCGCGGTCCATCTATTCCGTCTGCTCGAGCATCAGAAAGAATTTTACAGTCATTATAGCTGCCATTTAGTTCTCACCGAGCGAGGGAAAACCTCCTCTCTGTCATGTCGCGAAGGCATTATCTCTGTTTGTCATAATAAACAATTTAAAACGAAATTCGAGCTAGGGTATCATATATATATATATTTTTTTTTTCTCAGAAAGTTTCGGTCACAGACATCTATGGAAAAATCCATTTTCGTAAATGCCGAGCCGCGATGAATGGGGCCATTTATAACTATACCGAAAACTTTACTAGCTGATAACTTTAGCACAATTCAAGCTCTGAGTCTACCAATTCACGACTCTACTAGTTATGCGCAGCAGCTATTGTATCTCTACGTAACAACATCTCCACCAAAATCAGTCTTTCACGAATGTCTCTCCAATTGCAACTCTACGAGATAAGAACTTAATGACATAGCTGATAGTATAAGTATGCTTTTGAAACTGCTTTATCCGCAAGCATAATTACCATCTGCCTGCCAAGAAAATTGTTCTCGTAGAGAGTAGTTGTAATTGGGTGGAAATGTTCACGAAAGTTTCATTCTGGTGAAGATGTTATTAGGTAGAGATCTTAGCCACTGCTCATAACTGATAGAAGTTTCTGGTTGTAAAGATTTGGAATTCAGTAAGCTTGATTAGTGAGCCCTAATACTCGTTTAGAATTGTCGTTGGCGAGTCAAATTTTAGGTAGAGTTGTACATGTGTCGATGTGCACGAAAGAAATAAAAAAAAGCACGAGAAAACTGATTAATTGAAAATCATCGCTGCTGAAAGGATGATGGATTTGGTCGAAATCTGTAAAAATGTTCCATTATGATAGAATGAGTTTTTTTATTTTCTGACAAGGATTCGAAAGATCCTCGGATAATTGAGTTTCAGACGGTTTCAGATGAGTGGAGTCAGATAAATCTAAAGTTATGAACGTCTATACACTATGTGTATATTAAATGTATTATCGATTATGGAAATAAACAATCAAATATTCTATACTTTTCGTTTTTTTTTTTACCAAGAACAATTCATGAATTTTTCCGTATGTAACAAGCCTTCTATGAATCTGCCTAAAAATAAAACTTTATTCGGGTATTTAATTGGCGTATGTGAGCTTGGATAATTTTTTGCAACAAGGTAAGCAAATGTTTTCCAAAATTTTGAAAAATTTTGCGTAAAAATATGCCTTGTGGGTTGATTGCATAAAATACTTTTTTTTTGTCCAATTATTTAATTGTTCACACATAAGGTAGAAATTATTTTGTCATTTCGCCTTTACCGTATCAGTTCTTGTTGGAAAATATTTACAACTAATTTTTTACAAGTTAGGAGATTCAATCGACGTAACTTTACCGCCGAATCGTTATTCCTCAAAGATAAGTTACAAGAGACCCTTCTGGACGTTCTCCCCAACCACAAATTTATTGAACGAATTTCTTTTTATCAAAAGATTACGAAAAAGAAAGTAAAATCTTGTGAATTGCTGGATTGATATAGATGAAGTACGTGAGAATTTTCTTTCATACCAACCGTCGGTGTTTATGATTACCATCAACGGATAATCGACGGCTTTTGTTGGAAAAATCTCTTCAATCTTGCACCTTAATTTCTCAATTACTGCTACCGTTTATACAAATTCATCCATGCGAAGGCTGAAGTTGATGAGCTCACGAGAATTGATCTAAATGTAAAGAAATATAAGGACAGTTTGCGAAAGAAAGAAAATACTGAAGAATGACAGTGGGCTTTGACTATGTTATGTGTATACCTCCAAAGACTGTGGGCGAATTCCATGGATTCTTTCTTCAATTAAACGCCATCTAGGGAACGTACTATTTTTCCCCCAGCCTGCATCTACCAATCTCTCTAAAACCCTTCACTTCACGTTTGTGTACTCATTTTATTTTTAGTTCTCATTCCGTCGATCAGAGGACAGTCCCTCATGAAACAGCTTCAAATTGGCCCCCAAGAAAGACCCGAGAAAAACGATCTATGTAGCCTAACACCTTGCCTTCATAAAATCTATCGATAATCCGACAGCTGCCAATTGCTGGTGCGTGAAAGAAATGTTGAATCATCCTTTCACCCTTCATCTAATATGTAGTGTGTTCATTTTATAGAACCCAAGTATTTCGAAGAGAAAGTCAATTTCATATCTCTACAGAATTTTTTGGCATTTTTCGTGACATCAGAAAGAATCTTTCCAGATTATATCCTCGTTCCACATATTTCTCCATTGCATACGCAAAGTGAAAGCTGCGCAAACGCGAATCTTTGTCATTGCAAGAGATCATGATAACCGCAAAAATTCGCATAAAAAATTAAGAATCGTTTTTTTTTTTTAATCTCTTTTCATTGCCCACAATCCAGAGCCTGAACTCTCTTATCCGGGAACTCTGCGGTTCAAAAGGGGGATTTCGTGACACGACGTGCAGGCCCGAAGAGGTTGTTCGCAGCTCCGGTATATCGCGTATATCCTCGGACACGTCCCACATCCTGCCAACAGACGGGCGGCTGGTTACACTCAGCGCGATGAAATATATTGCCGGAGCCAGGGAATATACAGTACATCAAGATGAAGAAGGTGGAGCTCTCACGAACTTGACTCTTTTTTTTTCTCAAGAATCTTCTAGGCTAAAGGTGAAGGCGATACATCCCCGGTTTTCTTTTTCAAAACGAAAACGAAAATAATGAAGTGGCGGCGGCGGGGGGGGGGGGGTGACCGAAGATCCCCCGTTTTTAAGTGCTATGGCTTGGCACCCCCTGCTCAAGTGGCACGTTCATCACGCGTGCGAGTGATAAAGCTCGCAAGCTGCGCGGTTAGCATAACCGTGGGCACGTGCTCCATTGAGCATTGATGGGAGGCACGCGTGTCTCCTCATTTCTTGACACGGGAAAAAAAAGAGGGATAAACATTCAGGGAGTATGACAACGGGGGGCAAATAGGACAGGGGCACACGCGTAAAATCGTTGCAGCAAAGAGCGAAAAGCCAGCGAGAAAGAAAAGAACTCGAAATCATGCTGGAAGAGACGGAAATTAAATTACAGACATAGTAGACTCTGCATGACTAGAGATAACCTGAGGGTCACCATCGATGAAGAAATCAAAAGATTTTTGTGGGTATCGATCGACTTTGGTTGTGTCCGTAACAAATGATGGTTGCCTTGTACGGTGTAATTTGAGAAAAAATGGCGACCTATTTTCGACTCAAGTCCAGATCAGACTAGGGAGGAGCGAAACCGACACGACAAGATGGCTTAAATTTTTTTTACTAATCAAGAGACTTTCATATACTTGTAAGGTACCCATGATGCAAAGTATATTAGATTTCGAGCAAAAATATATTCACAAGTAGTTGCAGCGTACGTAATAGAGTTAGCATTGCGCGTTCGGTAGGCAGACATAGGTAGGAAACTTTTAGGTAGTTATTCCACAGAGGCAACAAGTATGCAGCTCGCGTGCACATCAACAAATAACTTTTTTTTGCCTTCAATATTTTTGTTATTTTAGTTCTCCTATTATAACGAGCAAATTATAATTATGCGCATAAATTGCATTAATCAATTTCTTAATTACGTAAATTCCGATTAACTCAACATCTTATTCTGTTATCCTAAAGGAATATGCGCTCCCACGAACTAAATAATTAATTTAATCCCTTGAAATTCCGATGCAGTTGATTCGAAATTGAATTTTGTCGAATTAAACATTACTTGTGATTTCAAGCAACCTAAATATATGATGTTCATTCGAGTATACGATGCTCTTAACACCCCGTGTAAGCCAGATTTAGTTGGGCCAACAAAATTTTCAATGCTTGAACAAATTACTTTACTCAGTACACGTATGTACTCACGTTAGAAAAATTCTCGAGCGGACTGTGAAAGGAATTGCGGATGAGAAAAAAAATGCTATAATTTATATGAATCATGCAAATGTTTGTTCCGATCACCCTGGAACGTGATGCAAGCTAAACATGACGGGATAGACACATTACATCTCATTTTAAATATCGTTAACGCATGCCAATGGCAGAATTTTTATTTACCCCCTTGATGAGGGACATGAAGAACGAAGTGAAGAATTACAACGTGAATCGCATCACGCATGACTCCGGAAACCCTTCGGCAACAAAAGACCTTTAGTAAAATAAAACAAATGAAAAAACGGAATATTATGGAGAAGAAATGAAATAATTATATGGCAAATCTTTCATTCCCCGAGGCTATTCTGGGCAACATCGAGCGCTCACGTGCACGCGAGTAGAGAAATAATAAGTGCCATTTTTGCAGTGTATAGAGATGTAAGAAATATCTGATAAAAGCACAGATGGCAGGAATATTATTTTTTTTTTTTGCATAATTATTCTCAAACAAAAATAATAGGCAACATCATACGTTTCTTGTTGAATCAAAGTTTATACTTAAAAATCCAAAATCTTCAAAACAGTCTTGAGCCGAAACCGACTCTGACGGCATCGTTAAGTACATATTTTTTGACTATCCCTGTCACTATATATTTTTCAAACTGCAGCACCAATAATTGTCAAATTCATTTTAATTAATCACGGTTTACTTGTAAGGACAATAAAGATTTTTCTTTTGCTACAAAATATTATGGACTTTTAATTCGAACGAGTGTTTATTGTCCTGAAAATGTTAACACTATTATGAAACGGAACGTTTGGATAAAAAGTGCGATGTGTCGGTTGTTCGCGAAGGGTGTGCTACATATATATACAATCACAGAAGACTGTTGGATGCGTATTGTAAAAATAGTAGAAAGTGAGACGAAAATCGTTGTTCTCCCCTCAAGTGGGTGTGTATACGATGGTGCCCGGGCGAGAGGGAAATTCAAAGCGAGGGGAATAAAGTAAGCTGAGAGTTAGACCATCGTATAGTGCCGTCTGGTTTACCTCGGCTGTTTTCTGTACATCGGGGGCGGATAATCGGGGGTTGGGAAAGGAGGCCCGAATTTTCGGTCTCGACGAAAAATCAAAGATTTAGAAAAATACGAAGCTCGTCTGTAATAAAGGAAGGGGGGGGAGCGTTTGTCGCCGTCGTTGCGGGAGCTCGAGTCAAATCAGAATCAAGAGGGAGTTGAAAGAACGGAAATATTTCCAGTCTCTCGGCTCGAGGAAGCTCTATTTCCGGTCTGGATTCAAAGTGCTAAGAGGCGGAGACCAGCGGCGTGGAGGGTGCGGGAACATTGGGAGCTCTTCGCGCAGCAAAGAATTTATCGAGTTGGCTTAGCACGCGCGCGTCTCGAGGGCGTCAGCCTCGGGCTTTGAATGAAAAAAAAAAGGAAATTTGAATGAACTGTATGCGTGTACCGTATATAGAGGATGAGAATTAAAAAAAAACGAGCAAGAATTGCGACGAAATCGAAGAAATTTCATTATTTAATTTTGAATTTGACTCTCAACGGTCATGCTTCAGTAAATTTTCATAATGGTTACACATATGCGATCCAAATGAGCCTCAAAAACTTTCAATGTTTGTCCAGCAGTCTGAACTATTGATTGTTTGCGGTAAACAAAAGTTACAGAACATACTTGAAACATTGTGAAATTTGAGTTAAAGGTGTATTATTTTATATTAGTTCAAAAATAGTTTTAAAAAAGTGATGAAGCAAAAAAAACGTTAAAAATAACTTTTCACATATAAAAAAATCGTAACCATATTTAGATTTTTAATAGTTTTAAATTAAATTTCAAGCGCATACTCCGTACAGATTTGATACGATATGAAAAAAAAGTGCAATAATGCCCGTTTCATATTTAGATATTTACAGGTCGTAAAAAGGTAATTTCACCATGATTACCTCTGTACGACCATATGTGTGTGTGTGTGTGTGCGTGTGTGTGTGCGTAGGATTTGCCTACAAAACACCTGACACATGGTCGTACAGATCTTTTTAACTATTGACAAATGGCAGAAAAAATGAAAGAGAAGAGGTGCCAAAGTTTGGCTGACATAAAAAAAACATGATTTTCTTAATTATTAATAAAATATATACCAAATAGCACGGGAATGAAGAAAAAAATGTATTATAAGCGAACAGATCATCGTATCAAAATAAAATCCTATGCGATACTTTAGACAGCGTTTCTAAAAATATGTGTAACAAACTTGAAGTATAAGCCGGACATTTTCCAGATTATTGTGCAACACTTAAATAAAGTGTACTTACTAGAAAAACTGGAAGCAAAGAAAAAGTACGACCTTCATGTTTGCATGGCTAATGCATTTCTTGCATCCATTCATATAGCTTGAATTATTATTAAA
The DNA here is from genome assembly GCA_963564615.1 of Rhorus exstirpatorius. Lineage (NCBI taxonomy): Eukaryota > Metazoa > Arthropoda > Insecta > Hymenoptera > Ichneumonidae > Rhorus > Rhorus exstirpatorius. Next base: position 18,455,316 of record OY751319.1, on the reverse strand, counting down.
ACTTCAAGCTGTAAAACAAAAGCAAAAGCAAAAAGATATTTCGAGAATTTTAGGGTGGCACAACCACTCAAATATGAACAGAAGCTCTCTACTCAACTGCGCCATTTTTTTTCACGTAAATATAGCGAATAATCACGGTAGATTCGTATCGAAGATTCTCGCATGGACAGCCAGCCGAAATACTTTCGTCGGTACATAGCCATTTCAGTGATTACGTCAGAATAATTTAATAGTCATCATACCCAATTTAGAGTCTCCATATAAGCATGAAAATCAGTTGCACCAACTAATATTCCTTTACTTCGTATAAAACGAAATACTTTAATGCCAAAACGAAAATCATTGATTGATAAAATTAATCATCTGAAACTCGTTTTTAATTTCTATTGCATAATTTACAACTATCATTTCGATGACAACTGTCATTGTACATTGGTTGGACTTTCGTCGAACTATAATTATATATGCTCTTTTTTCGTCTGAAGAAAGAGAGAAAATGCGGCTAATTAGAAAAATTTATGTACGAGGCATTCTCCATTAGTTCCGCCACTTTTTTTCGGACCCTCTCGGATACTGCGCTCACACTTGGGAACACTGAGGTACTACTTGGAAGTAGTCTCTGTGATTCTTTTAAGATTTTTTAATCAACCTTTCTATAGGAGATGAAGTGTTTTTTTTTTGTAATTTATATAAAATGTGATCGGATCAGTCTAGCAAAAATAAACGTGTTGGCATTAAAAAATATTGCTTCTCACTGAACTTGGTGATGCGATATATCTTGCATTTTTATTCTTACAGCAAAGGCTGTTATAAGCATTGGAAAAATTGAAATGAATTCATTTCATTCAATGGAAAACCGTCGATTTTAATTTTAGTTTTATATATTCTAAAGGAATATGTAGCAGAACTAGATTAAAATTGGCTCAGTAGGCATCGGCTATTTAATGGAGGAAAATTTTTTTTCGAAAGTTTCAAATTCTCGAAAGCATGAAATCGCACTAACTATAGACCGACCAGTTGCGCCTCTCCGTGTCTACGCGCCGTTACCAAATACCTTTAGTAATGACAATATATGAAAAATAAAATTGCAAATATAATAACGTAAGCGTTCGGTCTAATGCGATTTCGCACTGAAACTTTAGAAATTATATTTTTTTACTCCATTAAATAGCCGATGCCCACAAAGCCCATATTATTTCATAAGTTTGTTACATATATCCCTGTAAATTATATAAAATTGTGAGTATAATCAAAGATGTACGATTTAGTGAAAATCATTCATATCATTTGTTTTTTCATGCTCAAAATAACCTTTGCAATAATAATAATAAACAAATATAAGACCTATTCCAATACAAAATTAAGTGAAAACTACTTTTCTATATAACAACAACTATTTCACCAGACTTACTCGATCCAAGTTACATGGATTACACAGAAAAAAATCATCATCCAAAAGGATTAATTTAAAAATCTCCAAAAATCCACAGAGGCTACTCTCAAGAACTAAATTGTCGCCAATTATAAACGAAATCTGAGAGGGTCTAAAAAAAAGAGGCTGAACTGATGGAGAATGCCTTATATATATCTATATATCAATCAGTCCGTTGTCTCAGAGGGGTTGACGCTACCACAAAAGGTGGAGCTAAACAATGACTTCTCAGATCCGAGAATTCTTTTTATCTTTTGCACGTGTGCTCTACATGGCGAGTGATAAATTTAAAAATTGAGGTCCTCGAACTACGGACAGACTCCCCTTGAACCACATCAGCCCCCACGGTTTCCTGCGAATCTTGGTGAGCACATCACACGATCTACCGACGAAAATAGAATATTGCGTGTGTGTGTGTGTGCGTGTGTTGGGCTCTCTTTCTTCTTTCTGTATCCGACTTTCTCGCTACGTGCTTGCGAGACCCCCAGCGAAGAAGCTCGCTCTTTCGCTGTGAGAAAAGCCAGGGGGTTCGGCATGTACCCGTCCAGTAGCCGTACGGTACAGGAATACCTCAATATATTATATACGTAGATCTATGAGAAACTCTACGTCAAATTGACCTTACTTTGGTCATTATCATTTTTAGCGTTTTTCCCATCAATTGAAATATTTTTTTAGGAATCTCAAGCCAGCACGATGTATGTATTTTCAGTTTGTTGCGAAAACTGCTCAACATCGTTATTCATTTATCACAATTAAATATTCACATCCTGATCATCGTCGATTAATTTGGATTTTTTTTCCCTAAAATTGTCTCTCGTCATCCAAAATTTTACGGACCTCAACGAAGGTAAATTAGCCTCAATTTTGGTTCCATACGATCTGAAGAATATCTGGCATGATCATTCCTTCTTTCAACTGAGAAGAAAATATATACGTTACTATGGAAAAATTCCATAAATTATGGAAACGTTTTCATAAAAAAAATATTGTGAACTGGGCCAAAAAATTTATTTAAATTTCCGACTAATCTGGGAACTCGAACTCAGCCCGAATTCTCGCCGAAATTTCCAAATACTTGTTTATGGATGAATTAGTGCTAATTTTTTCCGCAATTATAAATGTACAGCTGCTTCCGGTTATCGATATGTGATTGATAAAATGGTAATCGTTGTTTTTTTTTTTAAATTCTTGTATAAAATATTAATTGGAAGAAAAAATTTAAAAATACTGGATATTAAAGTTAAATTCGATTTGAAGTTGAATGTCTTGGATATTTCAACTACAGGTTTAATGGCGCATCGTCAGACGAATTAGTCAGCGGTGTATACTTATCCTCTCTTGCTCCTAAACTGTACACGCGCCTTCAACGAATATGGCAATATATTTTTCGTTTTCCCCGCTTTATCCCCCCCTCCCCTATTTTCAACTATATTTATATCAGATGAGTAGAAAATTTTCATTCATAGCCAGACGAACACGAGATCGCGAGCCCCGATCGATAATTACGTATTAATCGCGATCAGCAGTGTTCATCCAGTCAATGCGAATAATGAGCAAATATATTGGCGTAAAAATTAGACAAGATCGTCAATTTTAATCGCGAAGTTAACTCTGGACGTGTCCACAAAATTATTTTATGAAATGACGCAATTTTATTGTTTAAATAAATTTTATCGACCGATTAGTGAAATACATTCCCATAAACGGGCATTTATACTTTGATTCGCCATCAGAGACTGTTATGGTAATAAAAATTGGAATACGTGCATTCGTTTTTCTCATGAATATGGCGACAAAAATTTTATTTCGAGTATAATGATTTTTTACGATCTCGATAACGAATTATTATTTTTTTTTTAATTGAAAGTACATATTTTTCCATCGGGCCGCAAGACAAAAAATTATAATCCGAGTACAGTAATCCCTCGCCAACCGCGGGTTCGGTATCCATGCACGCGGTTTCACGTATATCGCAGATCTCCTTACCGATACATGTACGATTTTTTTTTAGGTCACATAACGTCCAGGGCATTGTACATATTATTTTCTGATATTTTAATCCCCCTCACTTTTCCTCCCTCGACTGGGTTTCATTAACCGTGGTTTTCACGAAACCACGGCACTTCTAGGAACGGAATCCCCGCGGATAACGAGGGATTACTGCATTGGAATTTCTAAATCTTTCGGCAGATTTTTTTTCAAGCCAACGTTCAAAGAATGATACTTCGAGAATATCACAGTACAAATTTTTGTTATCGAAATGTCTTTTGCATTGTCCACACGTATCATATTCTATTAACAGACTCTTCGTAAGTTGACGAAGAAAGAGAACTTTCATAGCATCGGAAGGTTCGAAATAAAAATTAAAAAAAAAAATTTGCTCAGACTGAAATTTGGAAAAACGCACGATCTCAGGCAACGTTTTTCGGCGTCGATCAACGATGAGAAAGAAGATGGCGCTGTTCGCGCAACCTCTTTGGCAAGCCAATTCGAGCTTGCACAGTCGTGGTATATGAAAATGTAAAAAATGAAAATAAAAGAAGACAAAAGTCCTTACCACAGTCGTCGTCTACGTGATGCTCGTCTTTTTCGCTCGTTTGGCCTCGAAATAGCGACGACGAGAAAAGAGATCCTCGTCGCGGTGTCGGGTTCACTCCTCCGACTCTTGGCGCATTCCAAACGAGACTCGTCTTTCGCGATGCCGACGAGGACGAAGAAGACGAAGAAGACGAAGAACAAGAAGAAGAAGAAGAAAAAGAAGAAAATCTCACTGAGACACGACAAAGTTTCGTCTGTCGTGCTTTCACCGATTCCGCCTCCAATACGTTTTTTTTTTTCTCTTTCAATACTTCGAACCACAAACTATTCACTCGAACAAATTCTCCTCCCGGATTCCCGAGACACAGAATAAAAATACGAAAATTTATTTTTAAGCGCGTATTTCCGTATCGAGTTATTTATCGTATTATCGTGAAACTTCTCCGAGCTTCTGGACGTCGAGTGATTTAATTATAAAAAGAAAACCAGCTTTTATTTATTTATACCCGGAACAGGGTAATAAATATCAACAAAGAAATTTCACTAATTAATCGTCACTTGGATTGAATAAAAATATATTTTACTCTTATATTGGCTACGTTTTTTTTTTTTTTAATACTCTGTTATATAATAAATAATAATGATCTTTTTTTAATAAATAAGCTATGAATAAATATCTCGTGTTCTAAATATTTAATTATGCCGAATTCGAGGTAGCGGGCTCTTCGCGGTTTCCAGGCAAACTCTATTGACTTCCGGGCTTATATGATCGTGCAGTCATTATCGATGTCGGCACTTCCTTTCTCGTTTCTGTTCAAGGGTGTTTTTTTTTTAATTTTTTTTATTTTTTTAATATCTCAATGGTATGTCGCGTGCGTGGTTCGTTGTGCCGGAGAACCGACGCACTCCGCGACGCGATCTTAACCCGACTGTGCATATGCACACACGCGTTCAACTTTGGGTCTTCGAACGCGGAGGACCGCGGAGAACATCCTCCTTCCCACCACGTAGCGTTGATGGAAAGCTCCCTCCGCTTTATCCGCCTGTTCCATTTCTGCGTTATAGTATACCCCCCTACCACATTTCTCTCTCGTATTACCTTTTTTACCCTCGCTTGTCTCTTATTTTTACCCGAATATAGAAAGACGGAGAGAGAGAGAGAGAGAAAGAGAGAGAGAAAAGTGTCTTCTAAACCGAATTTAAAGTCAGCAATCATTCGCGAAGCTCAGTGCTAAAGGGCCGTATGTGTATCTAAACCTGTATTATTGAAAGTGAATCTCATGTGACTGGAATAGAACAGTCGATGAACTGAAGGGCCGATGGGCTTAAGGGTGAACTGAAGGGTCGATGGACCAAAGGGTGTATATTTTTTTTCCCCGTCATCAGCCTAAAAAATTTTTGAAACGGATAAAAGAAAAAACGTTGACACCGAAAGGTGAAAAAAATGGAAGCAAGAGGCAGTCAACGCCGGATATGCGTTCAACCAATATTTGTAAAAAATCAGAATAAATGCGAAAAGGACGTATCCGCCTAAAAATCAACGACTTTTTTTGCAGGGTTGGGTTGGGTTGTTAATTATATTTTTTTTTTCAGCAGATACGCCTTTTAGCCATTAGATGGAATAATTTCTAGCGCTAGAATGTTAGCGTTTCGGCATCACAATTTTTACGACTAACCAGACAATCCATGGCATAAAGGCAATCGAACTTTTTTTTTACGATTCACAAAGCTACCCTCTGTTATTAGGAAGCTTACTGAATATCGAAAAATTATAAGAAAACAATGTCAGCTTCTACTAGCGTCATATTTTTTTATTAAAAAAAATATATTCTTATAAAATATACGTTTATTATTATTATGATTAATATTATAATTATTGTAACAATACGGTAATGAGTATATACACTGCATGCTAAAATTTTCTTATGAAATTTCATCTCTTCATTAACGTATCTCAAACATGTAATTTTAATAATCTTTCTGAAATATAAAAATTACGACCTATTCTAATTAACCAAATTGTCCCCCTTCAAGATTCGCGAGTAAAAAATATTTCCTTGACTTCTTCCCGTTCATGGTTAATGCTTGCATACGTAGAAAGCTGATTGGACGCCAGAGAATACGGCGAACGGAAGGCTCTTAAAAATATTAACTTGAGGGAACGTAACATCTTCATCTCTCAAATCTGCGAATCTATTTTCTCGATTTTTTTTAAAAATAGAACGTCATAATCAGCGTATACACGAATCACTCTTCCCACCCCCATGAGGGGTTGTCTACATGATTTTACGCAACACGATGAGAATACGACGTAAAACATTTCAATGTTTATGTTCACGGGGGTGCATATCTCAGACTGAATCAATATGGAGACCAGCTTTGCTGGGATCAGCCAGACGTTTTTCCATGGAGTCTGATGCTTCTGACATTCACCAAAAGCGACAGAGCCATTAGTGTCGCATCCATCAGCGGTATCTCGTTTTCCTCGGTATAAGATGTGGGGTAAGAAACGTGAGGGAAACGCGAGGCTCGGATTGTCATAGGACGCGTGCCTGTCGAATTGGAGTTGACACGGGGCTGAGGGGCGGGAGGGCTGACCAACGCATTTCCTTCGAAGCATCGTCGAAAATTTATGCTTTGCTTTCTTTTTAAGTCACTTCTTTTCCACCACGAAAGTAATGCATTCCGTCGTTATATACGAACGATGGTATCGCAAGGAAAAAATACATTCCCTGGCTACGGAAGTTGCAAGTCAGGAAGTAACAAAAAGTTACCGATTTTAAGCACCGTTCGGTTAATGAGATGCTGATGTGTTGCCGTGAAGAAAGTTTCTTTAAGACACTGATGATTCTATAAGGTTTTTTCTCGGGTTTTTTATAATTGCATCCTTGAGTGATTATTAAGGAAAATGGCTAACATTGATTTCATAATCTTGAACGAATTGAAAAGCCCAATTGCCAATGTCGTCTCTCGTCGACACAGGTACAATGACCGCCGTTAAGAGGTGGAAAATTGAGGCAATGTGCAACCCTCGACTGGACGTTATACCTCTACCCTAAATTGCATACGCTAATTTTATCCAAAATTCTTTAGAGTTCGGGAAAAAATAAAAATCTCACGTACTACACAAGATTGCCAAATGGCAGCATCAGGTTCGAATGGACTGATACAATTTTTATTTTTAAAATAAACGGATTTACCACAAATGGTTAGCATTTATTACCGATACAAGCACTATAATCAATGTCCGCTGCATCGAATTTACGGATAATCGTTCGAGTAATTGAACGAGAGTAATAAAGACGTTAAAATATATTGTTATAAGGGATTTTCAATAGATGAAATCGAAATGATTGACGTTTCGGAGCATTGCAATCAACGAAAAGATTTTTATCTCAATATATTTATTATTTATCCACTTACCTCCGTGAATATATTATTGATTCATTATTGTCACAGTTATTTATGTTTAAGGTAGTCCTTGCACTGCGGCACTTAATGGAGAATTTTGTAGAATGGAAATATTTTAATCCAATTTCGATATTCAAATCGCTGTTTTGGCACAGCATGTATGCGAAAAAACCAGCTCACCACAGGTTCAATTGAAAAATAGACGTACTTTAATGCTGGAGAAGTGATTCATTTAATAATAAATTCGTTCACGAAATTATGAGCTTTCGATAGATTACATAAAAAAGTACGATGGCGAGATATTTGGCAAAAAAAATGTCGAATTATAATGATCAGCGCAACTCCATCAGCTTACGATTCAATCGATCAGCTGACAGCCCTCCAGTAGGAGTGTTGCAGTCATTCGTGCGAATTTAAAGTATTTAACAATATCATACTGCCCATCTCTGTTATGTCCGTACGTTATAGAATTACATTAATTACAAAAATCAATTGAGAGTTATGTAATCATACAAAATATTTATTACCGAACTTTCAATAGTTTTGAGGTTAGCCAAGGTGAAATGATTCTACGAACTAATCAAATAGCTGCTATAAGCTACAGTTATTATAAATTTCAACAATTAATTTTATGTGTTATCAGGCTTCATATCACGGAAAAAAATATTAGAAATAATATTGCTAAGTCAACAATAATTTATTGTACTATTTCAACATACAAAGTTTTATTGCTGTATTGAACTTGTCAGTTTTGCAGATAGGTAAAACAATATAAGTATTGTTCTATGACCCTACAATACTAAAATGCTGATATCCACAGCGATAAAAATATTGTAAATGCATATTACAATATATTATTGCAATAGGCTTCAGCGAATTAATGCAGCTTACAGCAGCAAATATTCATGCTATTTGAAGCAATAAAAATTGTTGACATTGCTAGACAATATGTTTCCTCACAGCAATATCATATAACCATGCGCGCTTCCACTTTATACTTAAATTTACCATCTTTATTGCTGTACTGAACCACTGGTTCACATTAAAAATATTAATTAATTGCTTCACACACTTTGCTAGTATTGCAATATTGAGAAGGCAGGACGCGTTATTGCTGTATTTCACGTGAATCCATATTGTCGTGGGTGCGTTCAATGATATGGTTATGATAACAATTTAATTTTAACAATAAAAATATTGTAGTTAAGAATCCACTGTAATGTACTGCGAACGAAACATATTGCTATTATTGCAATATTGAGAAGGCAGGACGTTATTGCTGTATTTTGCGTGAAATTATTGTTGTGGGTACGTGAAACGATATTGTTACGATAACAATTCAAATTTAACAATAACAGTATTGTACTTTAAAATCCACTGTAATGTACCGTGAACAAATTGTATTGCTATTTCTGCAACATTTATGGTACGATATTTTATTGCTAGATTATTAAAATTTTTTAGTTCGAAATACGATACATTATGGCTAAAACAGCAAGGCCATTTCAGCGATAATGAGAAAATTTGCAGAGCAATCTATTAGTGTAACGAGTAACCAAATTATTGTTGTCACAGCAATATTTTAAGAGCAATACTGTTATTGCTATTTTTAATATACACATTTTTTTCCGTGTAGCTTTCACGAATAATTATATTGCTAAAATAGTCGAGCGCATGACTTGTCTGATACAAGGACTACCTTAACTGTGTTAAATTCACATGTTATATAGCTCGAAAAGAGGATAATTAATAGAGCTTTTTTCTCTATAAAAGATTGTAGAAATAATGAATTAAATAATTAATAAAAATGGTAATAGCGTATGGATCCATGCCACTGCCATCAGATTTCGTATTCTCAATCGTTCTCTTTTTTCCGATAATTATTTATTCATATGCTTGGGATTGAAGACCCTAGAGCTCTTTTCTCCCTCACCACAGCCGATATAGATGCCTCAGCGACTGTGCGATGTTCCATTAACTACGAAACATTATTTCCATTTTTTTAATGTAAAATTAAAGTTATAAAAAAACGGTGTCAAAGTTTTTGCAGGCGTATGTATGGTTTGTTTACCAGCAATCAGAAGGATACATCGGGAACGATTCACTACGATATATAATTATATGAATTGTTATGACCCTTCAATTTGCCAACAATAAATTTCATTCAACATATAGCTGTAACACTATACGCGATGGACCACGTGAATCATGCGTGAATAAAATTTCAACGACAGAATTATTTTGGAAACAACTTGCTCTCTTGAGTCTCCATAAGAGTATGTAACATACGCGTGTGTATATTCTCGTGTGATGATGACGTACCGGTAACAACATCATGCAGACTGGATTGATTTGACTGGTGGATCTACACTTGGTAGCCTAAAGCGACTCCTGTCATTCACGCATGAGTCTCTCACGTGATTCTCATCTAATTTTGATATGAATATGTTTTTTTTTTTCACATCACCTTATCGATCGATGTTCCAGCGCTGAAAAACAAATACTTGATTTTATCACGATCTGCGAGCGTGAACACGTGATTGTAGACATTTGACTTTCGAAAATGGAAACCATGTAAAACCAACTTGCAATCGAAAATGTGTCCTTTTCATACGAGTGAATTTCGAAAAATTCTCCAGTATAGTCATCCAGTATATTGCTTAATATCAGTCAAACTTTTAAATCCAGGACATCGACCCCAGCAGCTTGCTACGAGTTGACGTGTCCCGGCTGTTTTGCCTTCTCCTGGCTTTCGACTCATATCCGGCGAAACCCAATCCCCCAACCCCTCTCTTTCTGCGTTTCTGGCTAGCACACACGCTTAACTCGACGCTTCTTTTCCTCTTCCTTTGCTCCTTCTCGTTTTTCTTTGCATCCCTTGCTATAGGGAACACCGGCAAATCATCTATACCCGAGATTTTTTTGTGACAAAGCTCTACTCGAATCACGTTAAATGCCTCTCGGTCTTGCACTCGCGGTACTATGGAGCCCACGAGACCCTCAAAACGTGTTGAGAAAAATCATCAATCATCGTCGTTTACCCGAACGTTATTACGGCCGGTATAATCTTTATTTCATTATACTCGCACCAATGTACTTGCTCCGCTCGCTTTTTAATACTTTTTCTCGAAAAAAAAAATCGTATTTTCACGCGAATTTCAAAGGATTGCGTTGGAAATTCACGCTTTTACGTAGACGCGCGTCGTTCGCGCTTCGAAAAACGAGCGCGCGCACGCTCTATCGGCCATCTTCGGCGATCATCGGGTACCGCCGAACACGTTAGCCAATAATAACGCCGGAAACGCTGTAAAAGGGCGTGGTCTCTCGGTACTTTTCATATCGGAAGATACCACGGACTCAAGGATCTCAGGAGAACGGGGAAAAAAAAAAACGAGAGGCAAAAGAAAACTCAGTTTGTAATTGTCAATACTCGAAATCCAAGTAGATATCTATTGGAGGAGGGACAGGGTTGAAGAAACAAGAAATACCTTAAATAACCGATAATAACGGGGAATACACACATATTTATATGTATATGCAGGTGTCTCATTGATAAAGTTAGAAAGCGAAATGAAGCGAATGAAAATTTCACATTGATAATGGCATTAAGATGACGAGTCTCGAATTACAATTCTTTTTTCCTTCTTTCAGTTATTATTCATTAGTAGCATTATCATTATGTTAGTATGATTATTATTACGACCAAACCATTGTCGTTGCGGTGCACGCCCACTCATTGTTCCTTGCAAAAATCACATTATCAATTATAATATAACCGGAGACTGACAAAATCGAAGTGATCTGGTGGAAAAAAAAAAATTCTGATTTTATTTATCGTCAATTTTGTAAGTAAATTATATTCTCGGTAAAATTTCTATCGTGTTGGGTAGGATGACATTTTTTATTTGGAAAAACGCTCTTATCAGACGAGCGTTGAAATTTTCACAGTTCACAATTCAATTTTGTCGATCTCCGAATAAAATTGGTAAAAAAAAAAAGTAAAAATGATCGAGTCGGATGGATTGAAGAATCATAATGATTTTTTTTTTATTATTCATTAAATCAGATTATAATTTTTTATATATTTTTGTATACATATAACTCGTGATCACAGAGATGAATAGAAATTTACAATATAATTGTTTTCATTACATCAAATGGCCCAATAAATCCGCTGCGGCTAGAAAATTCTCCTCGTTATTCCCAAGTGGGGTTTCCGACAGCTAGGGTCATCATAGGGGGAATCCCGGAAAGAAAAATCATCGCGGATGCGTTTTTTTTTTAATAAAAAAAAAATTGTGACTAGTAAATTTTTTTGTTTTTCTTTTCAAAACGATAATACGAATTGTGACCATTTGCCTCGATAAGAGACATCGTCGTGCGTGGTCCAGCGACGATTCATTGAAGCGTATGTGATAATTGCAAGAAACAATGCCAGTGACGCAACCACTACGTGTGCTTAATCGCCATTAGTACGAAGGAATGTTTTAAATATTTTTCTTCCCGTGTTTTTTTTCATTAAGCATATTTGTCACTTTTTTTTTCTCGTGAGGAGCGCGCGTAAATTGTCGGATATTTTTTTGCATGTTCGTCGTTGTATTCGATTCTTGGATTTCCGTTTTTTTTTTTTTTTTTTAACAGATGTGCATGTCGATGAAGTTTTGCTTGTTCTTGTAAACCGAACCCCAAGCACCGTGCTTGACATTCTTCGTTTGCGTATGTTGAGTCTGTTGCTGGGGACGCTGAATCGTCGAGGACTTATCCTTTCTGCGCACGAGAGACACCAGTTTTTCACGTTTAATTGAGGATTTTTTTTTTTTTTAATATTACAAATTTTAATAATCTCGTGATTGTATTTGATTTTGGTTTTGTTTTTTAATTTTATTTCACAATTGGTTTTTTTTTTCATCCATGGCTTCCGGCTTAGCACGAGGCTGATTTGGAATAATTTCAAAGTTTACCGGTGGAGTTTAATGCACGGGGACATTTTTTTACGATGTACATTAGAAAGAAAAGCGTGCAAATTACAAGTTTGCACACTGCTTCCTCTTTATTTTATCTCACTCACCAAGCTCCATACATGAGCAATTAAATTTTGAGTTCCTCATAGAGGAAGCTTTGTGAGTGAGTTAAAATAATGAGAAAGCAATCTGCAAACTTCTCATTTGCATCCTTCTTTTTCATGGTCACCTAGACTATTAGAATAAAACGTTGTGGCTTGATATAGACACAAATATCCGAAAGATAAAGCAGACACAAAACATTTCGAAATTTTGAAAATATTTCAAAATCTGAACCCCTTAAGGGATTCTTGGGTAATTCGATGTCAGATATCTTTTTACCCTAGACTATTAGGGTAAAAAGTTTCGAAAATTTGAAAATATTCGAAAATCTAAACTCTTTGATGAATTCTTTTCAAATTCAAAATCAATCTTCCTTGTCCCAAACGCAATTCATGTAAAAAGTTTGAGCTCGATAGCTTCAAATTTACGAAAGTTAGAGCGCATAGGAACGTGTTGGTATGGAAATCTCGAAATTTTTTTTTTTCACGAAAACAGAGCTTCCTCTATGAGGAAGCAAAGCGTGTTTACTAAAAGTCCCTAAAATAGGTCGTTTATATTTTGTGAACAGTGCCAAAAATTTGGTAGACAAGTAGAGCCATCATATCTCTTTGCTCGAGCTAATTTTCGTAGCAATACGTTCAGTAATTCATTTTTAACTACGTTTAAATTTTTTTTTAAATCGTCGATGATCGCTTTAACTTCTGCAATTAAATCTAACATAGACGCATGTGATATTCAATTCGGAGAAAATCTATAAAAGAGGTAAAATTTGATGAAATTTTGTTTTTCGAAAATTGTACGTGATTGCTCGAGCTTTTGCAAATTTTGAGATATTCGGCCAATTTTTTTGCATGGAAAAGGATGGTTGCTACTGAATTTTGTGAGAATCGATTCAAATTTTCGATTTTTGTAAATTTACAACTCTATCGAATTGTCAATTGACACACAAATGGGCCATAGGACAACCATGAACGATATTGGATTTGAAAAAAAAAAATCGGTCAAGCGTCCCGTTTTTATAAAAATTGAAATGAAAAAAAAAAATGAAGGATTACATTAAAATCCTGCCAATTTTAAAGTTGCTTATTGCTCCCTGATTAATTTGTATCTCTCACGGCTTCATTTATGAGGAAGCCAAAATAGAAACCACCAGTTTTCACCATTTTGCTTTGACCGAGATAAAATAATGAGGAAGCAATAGTGCAAGTTTCTAATTTTACGGTTTCTTTTCTTCTGTACTGTCTGAACAAAAATGAAATACTTACTTGACGTCCTGGTAAGGACCCTTGACGAGGCCATCGTGGTTGTTGCTAACCATTTTGGTTTCTGTTTTCTTTTTATTTTCGTATTTTCCCGAGCTAATCGTGCCAAAATATCACCCACCGAATTTTCCTATTTTTTCAGTTTATAAAAATTTGTTCCTTCGTTTCACCGATTTAAGACTGGCCTGCACCGCGATCGACAATGGTTCAGCTTTTTTCCTCTATAATTAGTTTGACCCGATCAAGACACTGCGATCACCGCAATCGCAGGAGTTGTCGGAAGCTCGAGGGCTTTTTGCTGTGAATTAACAAAAAAATATATTCGTCGTATATACAAATCATATACCATTCAGGCTGAAAAAAATATGAATAAATGCGATTCCTAAAATTGGTAAGCATTCCCTCGTTATTTATCACATTTCGATTGATTAAAAAAAAAATAATAATAATTGAGCAAACCTCAATTATACGCATCAGTGACATCTTCCAATAAATACAAAAATAAAAAAAATTCACTTCATTGTAATAAAACGAAACATAATTTTGGGAAAATGCGAAATTTATCCGAAGGTAAAACAGTTCTAATGACTTGAACCGCGGACAGTAAAGTATTTATATCAAAAATGAAAGTGCCACTTCCTTCACAACATTTGTGGGAAAAAAATGATCGAAAACGTGAGAATACTATTAAAAACTAACGTCATTACAGGCAGTTAGCTGTTCAAACCTAATCATAGAATTTTGAAAATTATTTTTTCACAGTTAACTTGTTTTTAATGCTCAGTGTCTACATTTCATGCTGTCCAAGTACTGAAAATTTTATTTCTGACAATGATACTTGTACAATGCAGCATGAAGCAAATTTCATAAAAAACTACTTTACCATCTCTTTGGATGGCTTATCGATGATTTTATAACATATCAGAACAACGTCAGATATTTGCTCACCCTACGGTACGTGATGTAAGTGGACGAGAACCAACAGTTCCAAACAGTTTCCAGAGTTACCACGTCGACTGCCCTTACGAGTTTGCAGATTTTTCCCAAGCCTGCAATACATTTCCATTTTTTTTTCATCAAAACACACTTTGAAAAAAAAAATCTTCACCTCAATATTTATTTATTATATTTATTTCACTCAAAATTTTATCGTGCATCATATATATATATATATGTATATACATGTATGTATATATGCATTAGTGAACACCTTGACATTTCGGAACCGGATTTTTCTCGGGTATCTGCTAATGGAACACCAGCGAATCAATTTTACATCGTTTGAGTTTTATGTATTTGTTATTTACGATGAATATGCGCACTTGCGATGATGTAATTAAAACACGAGGACAATTGATTTTCACGCTTGATTTATTTGGCTTCCTGATGCAGTTATTAATTTATATTTGCATCTGTTGTTGTTGCGATTATCAATTAATATTCGACAAGGCTTTTATAACATAATAGTTTAATCGAAAGAATTATCCTGAAGATTTGTTTGCTTAAACTGGATAATAATGATGCATAGGAATGTTTCAAAAAATTCTTTACACGAGTTCTCATAAGTAATTCATATTAATGACTGTGGGTCTAGTAGAAGAGCGTCTCCTTCAATAAAAAAAAAAAATAGGAGATGTGTACCCACACTGAGAGTCTAACTTACCACAAGGCATTGTAACCAATTGTTTTTTTATTTAGTAGAATCCGTAAAATTTATTATGTTTTATTGATTCGGTCAATAATACTATATCTGAATTGGTTAAGAGACAATCTCAATTGATACAATACTATTGATTGTTTAATCAATAGTATCGTAAATGTTTGGAGATGATTAAACATGGATTATTCTTTCGGTAGAGAAAGCAAACGATGACTCATCAAGAACGCGACGAGACTCTTAATTTCTCTAAAATTGTGCGAAAATACCAAAACCTCGTGCGTCCCATATCGTCGAATTTAAATAACGCTTCCCTTTTTCTCCGATCTCTCATTTTGTGAAAAATGCTTTCGTATAAAAAGAGTCTTTTGGCATAAAACGCGTTATTTTTCGGTGAACTGATTGTTGCATATATTTTTATACGCGTATAACGTACCGGCATTCTTCGATCGAAATTCATGTGGATTTACAGCAATCTTATTTCGAAATTGTACACAAAAATTGTACACGAGAGTTCATTACATGAATCTCATGATAGATGTGAAAATATGCCAAGACCGAAACTCGATAACCTCATTTTACCGGGGAACGAATGAACGAAAAAATAAAAAATAAAAAAATAAACCCGTTTTTCAACATAACACGTCGGCTTGGGAGTGAAAAATATCGAGAATGATGAAGAAAAAAAAACATGTTTTTCAATTTGCTTACCGAATGCTGGGCAAGAACGTCGGGGAGTTGCCTTGGCAGTCTAAGACCTTGCACCTCATGGACACATAAGTCTACGAGAACAATTGTCGACAGTCTCGTTAACACCAAATTACTTTTTTTTTCCTTTCTTTCGTTTTCTCCTTGTCTCCTGGGAGTTTGACGCGACTCTCGTTCGTCGCGAGAATTTCCGTTGAATTTTTTTTTTTTTATTCTAGGCACGTTTATGTAAATATACGAGTCTACGTTTCCTTCGGCTCTCTTTATTTTAGTCGAAAATTAATAATCGAATTCGTGATAAAAAAACAAAAAGACCAATTGGGCACACCGGAGTTTCCAGCAAAGACTGCGGTGTCTTGCCGTGTTGCGGGGCCTTTTACAGGCTCTTTCCCCTCTTATTCCCCTTACTCATCGTCGTCGTCGATCCAAGCTGTTCGTCCGGACAAAGTAGAAGGGGCCCTCCGCGATATAGTGGAAGTGGTCAGGAAAGGCCGGACATACCGTGCGAACTCTCTAAACCAGAACCTCCGCTATTATGCCGCGATACTCTCGTATACTTTATGCCGGAAGATTTGTATGTATATATTTATAATTTTTTTTTTTTCTAATTTTATTTACCGGCGATAAAATGTTCGAAAGAAACTCCGTAAATACCAGCACGTGAACGTTAGAACCCGGTTGTCCAGCTTCATAGTCATCCGGTTAACCACGTTGGATCTCACGTTCAGTGATTAATAATCCTAATAACGTATACACATGTTCGAATTTCAGCCAAAACGAAAACAGCAACAATCTACCGTGATCCAGAATGGTTCTACTCGTGTCCAGGAGAAAATACCATCAACATATTATATTGTATATTCCGGCGACGTGATTTTCGGCACGTAGTCGCCATCGCGGTTCACGTCATTGCGAGTGGATAAATTTTTTCACACCCGCGTATATTCGAATTTGCCTTGAACATCAGAGAAAAAAAAATATATGCTTCATCTATCCGTATCTAGTTTTTTTCTCGAGATATTTGTTTCTCTTGTTTTTCTGGTGAAAAAAAAAATAAACTTCTCGCTCATGGCAGACTCGTCGAATTTTATTGCATTTTTTCGCGATGCATTCATCCTTTTTGATTATGCAGTTATTATTAGACACGGAAAAAGTTATTAGTGCATATGTGTAGAGACGGAATTCATGATTGATACATTGGTGTATGATATATTTGTATGAATTGCATTAATGGATACAATTATCTTTATTAATTTTAATATTAATATAATATTGTAAATATATTTTTTCGTCAGGATCCGATAATCGCTTCAGCATTGCTTGATAAGTCAATGTGATAAACAAGCAATTATTAAGGAGCTTGCTTATTTTTATTGGCTTATAATTACTTTGATCAAATTATAAAAATAAATATCTTGCATATTGGATGCATGTACCTTACTTCATATTGGGCTCACATTTAATTCAACGAGATGGCGTTTTGTAATTAAACGATTCAACGAATGTACGTGAGGCTTCTCGTCAGTAAACATCCAAGCTCGCTCAATACCCGACCATACTAATAATATAATGATGTTGCGAGTGACACTTTTTCGACTTAATGAGCAAAATGGAAATGACGCGCGAGCAGTGAGCATAGCACGAAAAGTCTGGCAAGACATTTTTGGTCATTTAATTTCTTTCAATTTAATTTATAAATAACACTTGCTCGTAAACGTCTGCGAAAGATATACAGTGGCTCCTTCGGTGTGAGGTCAATTTTTTTAATTTTTCTTCTCTTTACCTTACACAGAAGGCTGGCATTTCTTTAAATTGCAACACGCTCCGGAAAACACCGTTTAAAAGATTACGAAAATTCTGCAAATTAGAAACTTGCACACTGCTCTTATTATTTCATTAACGAAAATTCACGACTATCCTTCAATGATAATCGCGCCGCGTAGAAAATTGTAGCACCGAATCAAAAAGTTTTCGAAAGTTTGACATTTCGTGGGAAACTCATCATCTTCCTATATGAAGAATGTGACGCCACCGACGCGTCAGTAAATGAAGCGAGGGCGGTTGAGTTGGTTTGGGTTGGGAGGTTAGCCAGCGCGTCAAATTTCCATAAAATCTGGAAAATCTGGTATCAATCGGAACGAAGCGCATAATTAATAAATGTTTGAAACCCTCGTTAGTGTCGGGCATATGCAAAGTTTTAGTTCAATAGCTCAAACCGTTGTCAAGTTTTTTCAAATATAACTTCGCAATTATCGTTTAATCAACGATCTTTCATGTCTGTTAAGATTTTTAGATTTAGCGCTCAAAGTGAGAAACCTTTTGGAAAATAATTTTTTTTATTAAGCTAAAAACCGGAATAAGGTGTCGAGTCCGTAAGTTTACGTAAAATATACCTCCGATCAATAATTAAATTTTGAAAAAAATCCGTGATGCTGAGTTTTGGGATGTTGGGCAAAAACTCAATCGACGATTACTAAAAAAATTCACGTAAAATCTGACTATTCAGTTTTCCATTTATGCCGACTCAAAATTGGATCATTTTCACCATGTAGACACGTACAACATGAATAAATAAAAATTTTGATTCCGCATATCTGAAACCCGAGAGAGTTTATAAAAATAAATTACCGTTGTACGCTGATGTTCTTGCTTGATATCGCCACAACGTCGCTACAATTGAGTAAAAAAGCTCGCGATTTTTTGAGACGATAAAGTATATAAGAAAGACATTATTTTTCATCACATCTCCCTTTTAGCATTGTGTGATTGACGGCACGTATCAATGGAAATACATTTATGAACAACAATGTATATTTGACGAGAGAAAAAAAGTACAATCAGTGTTTGGCAAAATTCCTTAACAATTCTGGTTCTCGTCATGAACTGTCAAAACAACGTT
The DNA here is from genome assembly GCA_963564615.1 of Rhorus exstirpatorius. Lineage (NCBI taxonomy): Eukaryota > Metazoa > Arthropoda > Insecta > Hymenoptera > Ichneumonidae > Rhorus > Rhorus exstirpatorius. The sequence goes on along the minus strand of OY751319.1, from coordinate 18,436,343 downwards.
TCCGTTGGAAAATCCATTGAAACCCAGGGTGTAAAAAATTCGCGATACATATTGTTTGGCCGCAAAAATGTTTGCTGTGAAAATCACTTATATATAGTGGATATAGTCGTTCATGGTTATTTTTTTGCAATGTTCCTTTCGATCTTATGAAATTAATAAATTAATTAATAAATTCGTTTTTACGCCATAAAATATATTGGCATTAGTCACTGAGTCAAGCGGATCATCGTCTCTCGTCGCATTCATAGACAGATCCAAGCCGAATAAAATTACCATTAGAACGAAGTACATTCTTTTTCTTTATGTTTGTCTTCCCTAATTTCTTAGCGCCGCCGTGTGAGATAGAAGTTATGACAATTTACGATACGCGCTTGTTCAGGACCATTTTTTTCTAAAAATAGAAAGCAAAATAAAAAAGCGATACGTTCAAAAAATCGCAAAATTCGCCGAATTTTACGTTCGCACGCTCTGGTGAAAACTCATAAATGTTTCATCTTCGCGCATACTTCTTTCATTGGGCAAACATGTTACAGGGAATAACGAGCGAGAAACTTCTTCGATATATTATTGTAAACGATGAAGTATACAAGTATATATATACGGCTCTGTATAAATGAATAAATTATACATTCAGATAAATGAGAGGGACAGAGACAGCATATGTTGTGGATTGCACTTAAGGTAAACGAGAATCTGATGCAATATCGTTTGGTGTGTCGTCAGGGCTTTCGTGTGTGTGGCACATCGCACGATATATTTTTCGTACCCTGCCCCGCGCGGGATATTCAATTAAAAATGTATATTTTTTTCTCTCGTTGTCAACTCGAAAATCTACGGTAGAACTTTTTAAAGCATGAAAAATATGGCAAATATCGTGGGCCTAAGAGTTTGAGTTATGATTCATGAAACGCGACGAGAAAAAATCTACCGCTGTAGAATGAAAACAATATTTCTTGATCAAAATGGCGGTCTTCGCTCGGTCGTAGCGCGCTCCTATACAGGTTCGATAAAAATTATGCAAACTCACACCGCACGCACCAAGGAGAAATGATATATATGTATCTCTTTCTCGAATATTGTTAATCGAGAATTGACATAAACGATTCTATGTAAACAATGAGCGTTGATTGGAATGTTCTTTAGTGCGAAGCTCTATCGGTATAGATTAAGTATGCAACGATTAAATTATTTTTTATATTCAAATATAATATACAGAATGTCTCGGTAAATGTCGAGACGTATTCGATGGAACATCGCTGTGAGCTCGGAGCCGGCAGAATTCACCTGACTTAAAATAAACAGCAAGAAATTTTATTTCAAATTTTATCCGCTTATTATATAGTGGATTGGATTAGTAATTGAATACGTTGATGGTACGTAAAGAGACACTTTCCGGGTATATATAGAGATGTAACGAATGTGCAGGATATTTTGCAGAAAAAATCTCCGACTGAAGAATGGTGTTTGTTTAAAAGTATAGAAAAAAATAAATTTCCGTAATTGAACGATGTCTTGGTGGGTCGAGAGAACACTTTGACACTATATACCGCTAAATTATAATTTCATGTGTACACATTTTCAAGACTCCAGCGGACACACTGTTCAATTAGAGATAATTATTTGTTTATGTTTTTATGAAAACCTGTTTTACCGTAGAGGCTTTTTTTTTCAATTTTCCAATTTTAATCTTTTACTGAATAATTTTTACACATTGGGATTACTTACGGCCGAGATGTAATGAAATCCCCTGCAGAAATTTTTTAGGGATACCCTAAGTCCGACCATATCCCGATCGGGATTGTCCATGGACTCCCCAAAACCGGTATCCCCATAGGAATCTATATGGTATCCGTCTCGTAATCGGATTGGTGGATGTGGCAAAATTTGTAAGTTATGGCGCCACTTTCTTTCAGGGTGTACCGATTGAATCCCAACCTCACGTTTGTTCTGAATCAGGATTTGTTGAGAGCTCCTCAAGACGAGTATCCTCCGATGATTTAATGGGATGATCGAAGAATTTTAATTTGCGAAATGCCCAGTCATATTCCGAATAAAGCTTGTTGACACATTATTCGATTGGCATAATAATAATAATAATAATAATAATAATAATAATAATAATGATGAGTAGTGGTGGTGGTGGTGGTGGTGGTGGTATTGGTAGTGGTAGTAGTCGTGTGTTCGTGCGTTCGTGTGTTCGTGCGTTCGTGCGTTCGTGCGTTCGTGCGTTCGTGCGTTCGTGCGTTCGTGCGTTCGTGCGTTCGTGTGGTCGTGTGGTCGTGGTGGTGGTGTAAATGCCATTATTATTACTATATATTAATTGTCATTACGTGTCATTTCATGATCGAGAACCTCCACCACCTTAACCACTTAGTAGTGTGGCGAAAATTACATTTTTGAGCCACTTTTGTGCATTTTTCATAAAAAAAACAAATTTTGATTTTTCATGCTCCCATCCCCTTAAACTGAAGTTTTGGTAAAAAAAAGACATCATCGGGAAAAGGGTGCTTTGTAGCTTAAGTGGAAGCCGCCGCTCATTGGACTTTTTTAATTATAACAGCCACTTAACGTCTGTGGCGAACTTTTTGGAAGGAAAAATTTGAGACCATGGGGATTGTACTTCAAATAAAAAGAATCTTCGATGATTCAAAAGTTGTAAAGGATATTGCTGAACGGAAAGTAGTTTTGTGCGCGGAATTTAATTCATTATTAATTGTAAGGATAGTTTCAAGCGCAATATATACTTTTAGTCACGATCGATAGACAATACCCCTGAATTTCTTCAGGTTTCGTCAGTCATGCGTGTGATTTTAATTATCAGCCGTTATTGTTAATTAACAAACAAATAAACAACGGAGTTCGTCCACTCAAAAGTTGAAACACCATCGTATTTCAGGATCGAATGACAATACTCCTTAATTTTTTCAGATTTTTCTTGTCATGCGTGCGATTTTAATTATCAGCAGTAATTGTTAATTAACAAACAAATAAACAAGGGAGTCCATCCACTCAAAAGTTGAAACGCCATCGTGTTTCAGGATCGATAGACAATATACTATTGAATTTTTCCAGATTTTTCCCGTCATGTGTGCGATTTTAAGTATCAGCAGCCATTGTTAATTAACAAACAAATCAACGAAGGAGTCAGTCCGCTCAAAAGTTGAAACGCGATCGTGTTCCAGGATCGATAGACAATACTCCTTAATTTTTTCAGATTTTTCCCGTCATGCGTATTCTTTTATGAATTTTGGCTTCTCGCTACCGCTGCTAGCTTCAGCCTCATGTATAGTATAGAAGATATTTATAAAGTAAATGTACAAGCATTCGACAGCGTCGTGGTTAGAGCGTTAGTTCATTAGGTAGGCAGATAGGTAGGTAGGTTGTCCTTAAATCATTTTCCGGGTTAGCAAATAAATTCTCAACGACCGGAATCATCCTCGGAACAACAACAATCAATAAAAAATGTCAAAAACATTAATGTTCATAAAATATAATTTTTTTTGTCATTCATTTCGGGTCCAATACGCAAACGAAGGCTAGTGAGACGTCGTAGGTTCAAACTCCGGTGTCGACATGTTTTTTGTTTAAATTTTTTCTACGGCTCAGATAATAATAAACAATTGCCTATAACCTGAATTGCGGAAGATAAATATTTATTCGGGATTTTATATATATGCCAGATTAAACCACATTTTGATCGGGTTTTGGCTGGGTACCATAATTGGAATCCAGTCAGGGGTCCCTGTCGGATTCCAATGTGCAAACGTTACATTCAGTCATGGGATCTGATCCGATGACCAGCTGGATCCCTATCAGAAAATAGGGATCCTTCTCAGAATCCACCTGGATCCCGACCGAAATTTCTGCACGGGATGTTCTACCGCTGAACTGTTACGAATATATGGCATAACCCGAATAAGAGTGACTTGACAAACGTGTAAATTTATCGATTCAACCTTTAATTTTTTGTCCTAGTCACACGAAATTCATTGAAAAATATGCATAAAAATTTTAAGTTGGGATCTTAAAACCATGCCAATCGAGAGGTCCCGGTTTCGAATCACGGTTCAGTCCGTGCCGCGATTTTTTTCGAATCGTACATCTAATCCGGTTTTTTCCAGGTTTTACTACATATATAATACTATATACTTCATTTTAATAATAATGGTGATAATATGAATAATAATAATAATACTCGTGATGTATAAAAGGGCGTTGATAAAGACGTCAGAAACGACGTCGCAAAAGCCGTAATTTCCTATTCCAAATTCATATCTAATATCTGACGTCGTTTCAGACGTAAGAGCTAACGTAGTTTCGGACACGTTGAATCGACATCTCAAGATGACGTGTTTAACGACGTCAATATTTTCAATAAGGAGGGGATTGGAGAAAACTGAGAACTATTTAGGTTAAATTATGGAACACCAATCAACAGCTCCGGACACGTCCTAAATTCGTTGTCCCAGTTAATGACGGAATAAATGAAAGTTCCGATTTTTTAAGCTAAATTCACAATATATCGGGAATAGTATAACTATACTCTGAACTTTTTCTAGCCGGAAAGTCGAAAACTAAACCTTTATTTGCGTGTATTGAATCAACGGATCCGATAAAATATATGGAAACTATCTTTCAATATGTACCGGATCGTTCAATAACAGAGACGCGTTCACTAGTATGAACGCGTCCCAGTTAATGGTAAAACGGTAAAGATAAAACGGCCCCGATAGCTGTCTGGACCCAGATATAGCGCGATATGCGCCCACGGTCTTATATGTTTATAAGATCGCGTATGCACATTTTATGAGCAGGGGTAGGAAAAGTTCGTAAAAGATTCGTGATGATACAAGATTGCGAGATGAACTCTTTTACGGACTCTAAAATATTTCGTGAAGTTAGGTTTTGGAATAATTTCATCTCGGGGGAGTTTCTTTTAAAAAATTACTTTAGAGTGACGTAGAAATAATTTGCGTCTGCAGGACTTTGAAAATTGTTGCATCTTTGAAGATATTTCTCCCGTCATTGGACGTTAGAATTCTTTATTTAAATAGCAAATTTTTTTTTAATTTTTCTTAGAAAAAAAAAATTATGCTGATGCTCAATCCTCTACACGTACACTTCAATATAAAGCTTATTTATCGAATTTTATCTGTGAATAATGTAATTTATCGTCATTTTAATGATAATTACTTGAATTAAATATGTAGAGTAGACGTACCAGTTATATGTGGCCACTGTACCTTTGTAGCCACTCCGTATTTTCCTCGAATTTTTTTAAGTATTCATGGCTGTGTTCACTTCATCGAGCGTAATACATTCGAGATGTTTCCGGACCACTATCGCGATTGCTTTATTGAATATCTGCTAATTTATTTCAACGAAACATGGCGAAATGTATCAATGCTGAGCGGTTTTGTGTAGTTTGCTTGTCAGAAGTGTCAAGGGGTCCCGAGAGGTAAGAGAAGCCTAATACGCGGTTTCTCATATCTAAAGTCATTCCGCCCCATCAAAAATTTATATTTTATCAGTTGAAGCTCATTTTTCGGGTTAAAAAAACTGACATATCAGCTAAAATAGGTACATTCAAAATGCGATTGTTCTATTTTTGGCCAGCCACAAATAGAGCACGCACTTTATACCACTTGAGTAATATCATGTTTATGGCGCAAATAAATAACTATTTTTAACTCGAATCTGCCGTCGCTGATTGTCTAATACACCTTTCGTTTGTAGCGGATATCCGTATCCCAATTCAAAGCTTGGCGGCCACAACTGGTACTTTAGATGACCTAAAGTAGTACAATTGTGGCTAAAAATGGTGAAAATGACCGCTACAAGATATATATGAGGCATTCCACATCAACTTCAAAACCTTAATATCTTGAATTTTTCTGCAATCGACATATGCTATAGTACTCTTTAAATAAAAAATATTCAGATTTATTAAATTTATGGTGGCATTGATAGGGGTGGAATTGCAGGAAAATGCGATTTTTGCTTGTTTTTTCTCTCTGATTTTATTACATGGAAATAGTGTGTCGGAGCGAAAAATTGCTAGGAATCAATTTTGTTGTGTTTGTTGTAAGGATAATGAAAAAAAAATTTTAAGCCAAGATTTTACATTTTCATGGAAAAAAAACCTATTTAAAAAATAAAAATCGATTTTTGGACGATTATGACAGTTTTAAAAAATTTGAAATATTTTTTCTTTAATTCCTCGAACTTTTTTCAAAAGGAAAACGTCTCTTTTCAGATGGAGAAAATCAATCTAAAGGCTCAGCAAAAAAAAATTTTATGCAAAATTTGAAATAAAAATGTTATATAATGCGAGTATATTTCTCAATATTTATTTACAAAATATTCGAAAATATATTGAGAAATATACTCGCATTATATAACATTTTTATTTCAAATTTTGCATAAAATTTTTTATTCCAATTTTCTTTTTTTTTGCTGAGCCTTTAGATTGATTTTCTCCATCTGGAAAGAGACGTATTCCTTTTAACAGAAGTTCGAGGAATTAAAAAAAAAAATATTTCAAATTTTTTTAAACTGTCATAATCGTCCAAAAATCGATTTTTATTTTTTAAACAGGTGTTTTCCCATGAAAAATGTAAAATCTTGCCTTTAAAATTTTTTTTTCGTTATCTTTGCAACAAACCCAACAAAATTGATTCTTAGCAATTTTTCGCTTCGACACACTATTTCCATGTAATAAAATCAGGGAGAAAAAACAAGCAAGAGTCGCATTTTCCTGTAATTTCACCCCTATCAATATGCCACCATAAATTTTTAATACATATCAATATTTTTGTTTTAAAGAGTACTATAGCATATGTCGATTGCAGAAAAATTCAAGCTATTAAGGTTTTGAAGTGGTCATGTTGATGTGGAATGCCTCATATATAATTTCCTATTTTCTTATTATTCATCATTATCAGAAAAGGTTTTGATTAAACGATAACAATAGAGAACTTGTACATTATTTTTAACTTTTAAATTATTTAAAAACATCATTTGCATTGGTTTTTTTCAGTTATACTCATCATTATTCAATAAATTATACTAGCTTGAAAAATATACATTACAGCGTATGCCCCATAACAACGAAGATAGAGTCAATAAAAAAAAATCAATCAAGCATACATAAAGAAAGCCAGCATCTGCAAATTTACCAAGAGATGTTCCTAAACGCAAATAACTTATTTTTCTGGTTTTGATAGAGTTGTGCTGTTTTTGCAACATGGTACAAAACAATATTTGTACCAGAGACTAGTAGAGAGATTGCTCGCGCTCGCCCTGCGGGTGTATAGCTCGTCAGGGGGGGTCCGTCGTGGTGGGGGTAGTTCGCGTGGACATTGACTCGGGCGGTGTGACAGATTCTGAGTCAGCTGTGTGCACATTGGCCTCCCGGGTAATGCAGGTTGACTGAGCGTGGCGTGCACATGGAGCGTGTTCGGAAATTGGCTGACAGTACTGTCAGTACTAGAAAATCTATAGTACAAATCACGTATACTGTACATTTTCTAGTACTGACAGTACTGTCAGCCAATTTCCGAACCTGGCCATGGTATCGAGCGAAAACGCAGATATATATGTTACACGGACTACGGACTGTGAACCGCTAGCACAGTCTGCTATATACCCTGTCGGTCTAGGGATCGAAACCACTACTCGCATCTTTTTCGGAATTAGAATGTTTCTAATATTTTTTTTTTTTTTTTGTATTTATTAATAACGATGTTATCATTTTAGTAAATAAATGGTATATACTGTTATTATGACGAAACTTTGCTACAGAAAATATTTTTATTTTATGAACTCTGTATTCTTCAAATACCAATAATAATTGGGTCCTCGAAGTATAAAGTCTATATATTTATTTATTTATTTAAATTTATGCAACCACCACACGCAATTTTTTTTCTTAATTAATATGTTTTTAATATTTTTTTTTGGCATTTTGTAGTAACAATATTTCAATTTTAGTAAATAAACAGCACCTACTATTATTATGATGAATCTTTGCTACAGGAAATATTTTTATTTAATTACTCGGTATTGTTTATATATTCATGTCAAATATTTCATAAGGAAGTTGTACACATTGGAATGCCAAAAAATAAGCCTATTTTCATAATCCATGCATATGTATAAATCGATCTTGTATACTATAAAACCTTGATTATTTGGTCAATTAAAAAAAAAAAAAATGCATACAAGTCTAAAAAAATTGAGTGTAAACAACCAGACAAAGGTCTCAAACATCCAGCTGTTTCTACACATTTACAATGGAATCAAAATTTTGGATCTTTTTTGGAAAATTTTTGAAAAATGTAGAGCTTGCTGAGGAATCATAGAATGTGCCATATATATTAGGGTGGTCCTTATTCAGGGCGAGGACGAATTTTTAATCAAACGCCCCCCAAATCGGCTCTAAATAATTTTTTAAAAAACCCTAATTTTTTCAGATTTTCATCTAGACTCTAACCCCTCTCGCCCGAGGGTGAATTTCCCCATTTGAAATACACATGTTTCGGCCATATTCTTAGGATATATTTTATTATGAGAGTAATAATTTTTTTTTTAATCTGCAACTGCGAGATTTTAGTGTTCATTGGTGCTACTATATGAAAAAAAAAACTCATTATTATACCGATCAATTTAAACAAATTGCACACCTTTTAACTTTGAAACATGGTGGTAACCCACATTACCACCTCGATTTTCTTGAATTTTTCTAATTTATTTACTTTTTAACGTATTCAGATCCGGTTTTTTTGCAGAATTTTTTTTTTTCAGAAGAAAGTCCCGAACGGAAAAAGTCCTGAACGGACAGAATCCCAAAAATCTGTCAAACGTCAATGTCAATGGTCGGATGGTTTTGCACGACGCCGGGCGACGGCGTTAAAGATTAAAATGCTGTACATTGGACCGAGGTCGAAATAAGGAAATTTTTTTTTCGTTACTCCGGAGTTTTTATATCGTACAGACGAACTATAAAACCGATCGCCTACCAGATCCAACGATTTCATGGGCGAAATATCAATTATTTCGAAAAATTTGAAATTTTGGTTGCGGACCGTAAAGAAGCCTGTATACATGTAAGCAATGTAAAAACGAGAAATGTTTTTTTCCTTACTCTGGGGTATCTCTATTTGTACGGACGATCTATAAGACCGATCACCTGCCGGTACGGATCCAATCGTTTGATGACAAAAATATCCATTAATTCGGGAAATTCGAAATTTTGGTAGCGAACCGTAGGAAAGCCTCTGTACAGCACCAGAATTTCGAAATAATCGAAATAATTGATATTTTGCCCATGGAGCTATTGAATCCGGCAGGTGATCGGTTCACATGTACGAATCAAATAGTCCGAAGTACCGAAAAAAATGATCTCATTTCAGCCTCGGTCAAACGTACAAACTTTCAATAGATTTACAATCGATATATTAATAATAGATTTACAATTTATCAATTTACAAATACAATGATACAATAGATTCACAAATTATAATATTTGCAATAGATTTACAATTGATATATTTACAGTAGATTTAAAATAGATTGCAAATCTATTTTCAATCGATTTCAATACATTAAAAGGTGATATATCCACTTTAAAAGACATACACTTTTTTGGATTAAAAATGCGTTATTATAGAGATTCCAATCCCAATAATTTTACGCTCTTATTATTAAATTGGTTCCTCGTACATGGAAATGCAAAACCTTTATGTCCAGTTCAGATTGGGCGCGATGAGCAATGAGCGATATTAATGAGATCTCTGCTGTTCCAAAAAAGCAGAGCTCTCATTGAATATCGCTCATCGCGTCCGTCTGAACTTGGAATCAGAGCTAATAAAAGTTGCAACTTGCTCGTTTCCACACCCACCATTGAGGTAGAGCAAATGTGGGCGCGTTTTTTTTATAGTGGTATCCCCTATAGGCCTAATCCACTCTGCCTACCTAACAAAGCCTGAGGCCAATCAAAAAACAAAGCGAAAGTAATTAGGAAATTAAAGGTAGCAAAGGCAGTTTATATTTTCGAGAAATATAAAATACCGACAACGCGAAGAGTCTAGTAATGAAGCTAATCCGCAACAAATAGTTGAGGATCACGTCTCCAGAACAATCTCTTCGTCATTGTGCTACGGAGACTAACAAAAATAGCTTCCGCTTTGTTTAAACATCAACCCCCTCTGTCAACAGAGGGGGTTGGAATTTAAATATGAAACGATACATTTACGCGGAGAATTGCCCTGGAAAAAATGCAAAACAAGGCGGAAATAAAGACAAAATTGAGGGTAGCAAAGGCAGTTTATATTTTCGAGAAATATAAAATACCGACAACGCGAAGAGTCTAGTAATGAAGCTAATCCGCAACAAATAGTTGAGGATCACATCTCCAGAACAATCTCTTCGTCATTGTGCTACGAAGACTAACAAAAATAGCTTCCGCTTTGTTTAAACATCAACCCCCTCTGTCAACAGAGGGGGTTGGAATTTAAATATGAAACGATACATTTACGCGGAGAATTGCCCTGGAAAAAATGCAAAACAAGGCGGAAATAAAGACAAAATTGAGGGTAGCAAAGGCAGTTTATATTTTCGAGAAATATAAAATACCGACAACGCGAAGAGTCTAGTAATGAAGCTAATCCGCAACAAATAGTTGAGGATCACATCTCCAGAACAATCTCTTCGTCATTGTGCTACGGAGACTAACAAAAATAGCTTCCGCTTTGTTTAAACATCAACCCCCTCTGTCAACAGAGGGGGTTGGAATTTAAATATGAAACGATACATTTACGCGGAGAATTGCCCTGGAAAAAATGCAAAACAAGGCGGAAATAAAGACAAAATTGAGGGTAGCAAAGGCAGTTTATATTTTCGAGAAATATAAAATACCGACAACGCGAAGAGTCTAGTAATGAAGCTAATCCGCAACAAATAGTTGAGGATCACATCTCCAGAACAATCTCTTCGTCATTGTGCTACGAAGACTAACAATAATAGCTTCCGCTTTGTTTAAACATCAACCCCCCTCTGTCAACAGAGGGGGTTGGAATTTAAATATGAAACGATACATTTACGCGGAGAATTTCCCTGGAAAAAATGCAAAACAAGGCGGAAATAAAGACAAAATTGAGGGTAGCAAAGGCAGTTTATATTTTCGAGAAATATAAAATACCGACAACGCGAAGAGTCTAGTAATGAAGCTAATCCGCAACAAATAGTTGAGGATCACATCTCCAGAACAATCTCTTCGTCATTGTGCTACGGAGACTAACAAAAATAGCTTCCGCTTTGTTTAAACATCAACCCCCTCTGTCAACAGAGGGGGTTGGAATTTAAATATGAAACGATACATTTACGCGGAGAATTGCCCTGGAAAAAATGCAAAACAAGGCGGAAATAAAGACAAAATTGAGGGTAGCAAAGGCAGTTTATATTTTCGAGAAATATAAAATACCGACAACGCGAAGAGTCTAGTAATGAAGCTAATCCGCAACAAATAGTTGAGGATCACATCTCCAGAACAATCTCTTCGTCATTGTGCTACGAAGACTAACAAAAATAGCTTCCGCTTTGTTTAAACATCAACCCCCTCTGTCAACAGAGGGGGTTGGAATTTAAATATGAAACGATACATTTACGCGGAGAATTGCCCTGGAAAAAATGCAAAACAAGGCGGAAATAAAGACAAAATTGAGGGTAGCAAAGGCAGTTTATATTTTCGAGAAATATAAAATACCGACAACGCGAAGAGTCTAGTAATGAAGCTAATCCGCAACAAATAGTTGAGGATCACATCTCCAGAACAATCTCTTCGTCATTGTGCTACGGAGACTAACAAAAATAGCTTCCGCTTTGTTTAAACATCAACCCCCTCTGTCAACAGAGGGGGTTGGAATTTAAATATGAAACGATACATTTACGCGGAGAATTGCCCTGGAAAAAATGCAAAACAAGGCGGAAATAAAGACAAAATTGAGGGTAGCAAAGGCAGTTTATATTTTCGAGAAATATAAAATACCGACAACGCGAAGAGTCTAGTAATGAAGCTAATCCGCAACAAATAGTTGAGGATCACATCTCCAGAACAATCTCTTCGTCATTGTGCTACGGAGACTAACAAAAATAGCTTCCGCTTTGTTTAAACATCAACCCCCTCTGTCAACAGAGGGGGTTGGAATTTAAATATGAAACGATACATTTACGCGGAGAATTGCCCTGGAAAAAATGCAAAACAAGGCGGAAATAAAGACAAAATTGAGGGTAGCAAAGGCAGTTTATATTTTCGAGAAATATAAAATACCGACAACGCGAAGAGTCTAGTAATGAAGCTAATCCGCAACAAATAGTTGAGGATCACGTCTCCAGAACAATCTCTTCGTCATTGTGCTACGGAGACTAACAAAAATAGCTTCCGCTTTGTTTAAACATCAACCCCCTCTGTCAACAGAGGGGGTTGGAATTTAAATATGAAACGATACATTTACGCGGAGAATTGCCCTGGAAAAAATGCAAAACAAGGCGGAAATAAAGACAAAATTGAGGGTAGCAAAGGCAGTTTATATTTTCGAGAAATATAAAATACCGACAACGCGAAGAGTCTAGTAATGAAGCTAATCCGCAACAAATAGTTGAGGATCACATCTCCAGAACAATCTCTTCGTCATTGTGCTACGAAGACTAACAAAAATAGCTTCCGCTTTGTTTAAACATCAACCCCCTCTGTCAACAGAGGGGGTTGGAATTTAAATATGAAACGATACATTTACGCGGAGAATTGCCCTGGAAAAAATGCAAAACAAGGCGGAAATAAAGACAAAATTGAGGGTAGCAAAGGCAGTTTATATTTTCGAGAAATATAAAATACCGACAACGCGAAGAGTCTAGTAATGAAGCTAATCCGCAACAAATAGTTGAGGATCACATCTCCAGAACAATCTCTTCGTCATTGTGCTACGGAGACTAACAAAAATAGCTTCCGCTTTGTTTAAACATCAACCCCCTCTGTCAACAGAGGGGGTTGGAATTTAAATATGAAACGATACATTTACGCGGAGAATTGCCCTGGAAAAAATGCAAAACAAGGCGGAAATAAAGACAAAATTGAGGGTAGCAAAGGCAGTTTATATTTTCGAGAAATATAAAATACCGACAACGCGAAGAGTCTAGTAATGAAGCTAATCCGCAACAAATAGTTGAGGATCACATCTCCAGAACAATCTCTTCGTCATTGTGCTACGGAGACTAACAAAAATAGCTTCCGCTTTGTTTAAACATCAACCCCCTCTGTCAACAGAGGGGGTTGGAATTTAAATATGAAACGATACATTTACGCGGAGAATTGCCCTGGAAAAAATGCAAAACAAGGCGGAAATAAAGACAAAATTGAGGGTAGCAAAGGCAGTTTATATTTTCGAGAAATATAAAATACCGACAACGCGAAGAGTCTAGTAATGAAGCTAATCCGCAACAAATAGTTGAGGATCACATCTCCAGAACAATCTCTTCGTCATTGTGCTACGAAGACTAACAATAATAGCTTCCGCTTTGTTTAAACATCAACCCCCCTCTGTCAACAGAGGGGGTTGGAATTTAAATATGAAACGATACATTTACGCGGAGAATTGCCCTGGAAAAAATGCAAAACAAGGCGGAAATAAAGACAAAATTGAGGGTAGCAAAGGCAGTTTATATTTTCGAGAAATATAAAATACCGACAACGCGAAGAGTCTAGTAATGAAGCTAATCCGCAACAAATAGTTGAGGATCACATCTCCAGAACAATCTCTTCGTCATTGTGCTACGGAGACTAACAAAAATAGCTTCCGCTTTGTTTAAACATCAACCCCCTCTGTCAACAGAGGGGGTTGGAATTTAAATATGAAACGATACATTTACGCGGAGAATTGCCCTGGAAAAAATGCAAAACAAGGCGGAAATAAAGACAAAATTGAGGGTAGCAAAGGCAGTTTATATTTTCGAGAAATATAAAATACCGACAACGCGAAGAGTCTAGTAATGAAGCTAATCCGCAACAAATAGTTGAGGATCACGTCTCCAGAACAATCTCTTCGTCATTGTGCTACGGAGACTAACAAAAATAGCTTCCGCTTTGTTTAAACATCAACCCCCTCTGTCAACAGAGGGGGTTGGAATTTAAATATGAAACGATACATTTACGCGGAGAATTGCCCTGGAAAAAATGCAAAACAAGGCGGAAATAAAGACAAAATTGAGGGTAGCAAAGGCAGTTTATATTTTCGAGAAATATAAAATACCGACAACGCGAAGAGTCTAGTAATGAAGCTAATCCGCAACAAATAGTTGAGGATCACGTCTCCAGAACAATCTCTTCGTCATTGTGCTACGGAGACTAACAAAAATAGCTTCCGCTTTGTTTAAACATCAACCCCCTCTGTCAACAGAGGGGGTTGGAATTTAAATATGAAACGATACATTTACGCGGAGAATTGCCCTGGAAAAAATGCAAAACAAGGCGGAAATAAAGACAAAATTGAGGGTAGCAAAGGCAGTTTATATTTTCGAGAAATATAAAATACCGACAACGCGAAGAGTCTAGTAATAAAGCTAATCCGCAACAAATAGTTGAGGATCACGTCTCCAGAACAATCTCTTCGTCATTGTGCTACGGAGACTAACAAAAATAGCTTCCGCTTTGTTTAAACATCAACCCCCTCTGTCAACAGAGGGGGTCGGAATTTAAATATGAAACGATACATTTACGCGGAGAATTGCCCTGGAAAAAATGCAAAACAAGGCGGAAATAAAGACAAAATTGAGGGTAGCAAAGGCAGTTTATATTTTCGAGAAATATAAAATACCGACAACGCGAAGAGTCTAGTAATGAAGCTAATCCGCAACAAATAGTTGAGGATCACGTCTCCAGAACAATCTCTTCGTCATTGTGCTACGGAGACTAACAACAATAGCTTCCGCTTTGTTTTAACATCAACCACCTCTGTCAACAGAGGGGGTTGAAATTTAAATATAAGACGATAAATTTACGCGGAGAATTGCCCTGAAAAAAATGCAAAACAAGGCGGCAATAAAGAAAATTGAGGGTAGCAAAGGCAGTTTATATTTTCGAGAAATATAAAATATAAAATGTTAGCAAGAAACAGAAAGTGCATAGATTGACATTGTTAGCAGAAAACAAAAAATTCATAGAAATAGGTAATTGTAGCTTTGTGGAACATGAAAAAAATAGAAAAATAATATGCATAGAGTCACATTGTTAGCAAGAAACAGAAAATGCATAGAATTACAAAGTTAGAAACAGAAAATGCATAGAAATTTCAACCCCCTCTGTCAACAGAGGGGGTTGAAATTTAAATATAAAACGATACATTTACGCGGAGAATTGCCCTGAAAAAAATGCAAAACAAGGCGGCAATAAAGAAAATTGAGGGTAGCAAAGGCAGTTTATATTTTCGAGAAATATAAAATATAAAATGTTAGCAAGAAACAGAAAGTGCATAGATTGACATTGTTAGCAGGAAACAAAAATTCATAGAAATATGTAATTGTAGCTTTGTGGAACATGAAAAAAATAGAAAAATAATATGCATAGAGTCACATTGTTAGCAAGAAACAGACAATGCATAGAATTACAAAGTTAGAAACAGAAAATGCATAGAAATTTCAACCCCCTCTGTCAACAGAGGGGGTTGAAATTTAAATATAAAACGATACATTTACGCGGAGAATTGCCCTGAAAAAAATGCAAAACAAGGCGGCAATAAAGAAAATTGAGGGTAGCAAAGGCAGTTTATATTTTCGAGAAATATAAAATATAAAATGTTAGCAAGAAACAGAAAGTGCATAGATTGACATTGTTAGCAGGAAACAAAAAATTCATAGAAATAGGTAATTGTAGCTTTGTGGAACATAAAAAAAAATGCATAGAGTCACATTGTTAGCAAGAAACAGAAAATGCATAGAATCACATTGTTAGCGAGAAACCGAAAATGCATAGAATCACATTGTTAGCAGGAAACAAAAAATTCATAGAAACAGGTAATTGTAGCTTTGTGGAACCTGAAAAAAATAAATAAATAAACTTTAAACGCACAAAGTACCAAGCACGTGTAAGAATGGCGTAATGAAAAGTATTGAATGGTATGATTACCAGGCGCTTTAAAGCGCAACTTTTACAAACGCGAATTCAGCCGTTAGCAAATTCATGCTTTTGCAATGAAACATTGTCGAAGCATGAATTTCCCAGATTCCACCACGTGGAGGTGGCTGATTGGAACCCTCTCCGAAAAAGTTTAAATCACGAAGCATAATGAAATGAAAAATAATTTAAAATAAAATTATAATTGAAAGTAAGTATAGTTTATTTCTCTGTATTTTTAAACATTTAATTTTTTATGATAATCGTTAAAAATTATGATGCAGTGACAAAAATCGTTCACAATCGAAATTGCCGTCCCATCTCTCTCATACAGTTGTAAATTTACCAGAGCTCAAGAAACTGTATCATAAATGTCAGTAATGATTCAAAGTCGTGAGCGATGTCGGGAGATGACTGTAGACTTCTACCATGTTATTCCTCGGACGACCAGAGACTGAATGAACTGGCTACTGGCTAGAGGCCGGAGAACTCTCTCGCCCCTATTCCCCCACTTCCCACTACTCGCCTCGACCAGAAATAATCGATGCATCGATTAATCGATTATGATAAAATAATCGATAGGGACTCGATTATAAAAAATAATTATAAACGTTTAGAAGTCGATTGGTGATCGATTATTGGTGGCCTAATTTAAACGTTTGGGGGTCAATAGTTGTTGATTGATAAAAAAATATCGACCACCAAGCGTTTTGATTGGCTGACGATCTTCATCTAACGATCTCCGAACGTTTTTATTTGCCGATCGCCGATTTTTATGCAAAACTATTGACCACCAAGCGTTTTGATTGGCTGACGATCTTCATCTAACGATCTCCGAACGTTTTTACTTGCCGATCGCCGTTTTTTATGCAAAACTATCGACCACTCAGCGTTCTGATTGGCTGACGATCTTCATCCAACGGTCTCCGAACGTTTTTACTTGCCGATCGCCGTTTTTTACGCAAAACTATCGACCACTCAGCGTTCTGATTGGCTGACGATCTTCATCCAACGATCTCCGAACTTTTTTACTTGCCGATCGCCGTTTTTTATGCAAAACTATCGACCACCTAGCGTTCTCATTGGCAGACGATCTTTATCTAACGATCTCCGAACGTTTTTACTTGCCGATCACCGTTTTTTATGCAAAACTATCGTCCACCAAGCGTTTTGATTGGCTGACGATCTTTATGTAACGATATACGAACGTTTTTGCCTGCCGATCGCTGTTTTTGATGCAAAACTATCGACCACCAAGCGTTCTGATTGGCTGACGCCCTTCATCTACCGATCTCCGAACGTTTTTACTTGTTGATCGCCGTTTTTTACGCGAAACTATCGACAGCCAGGCGTTCTGATTGGCTGACGATCTTCATCTGACGATCTCCGAACGTTTTTACTTGCCGATCGCCGTTTTTTATGCAAAACCATCGACCACCCAGCGTTCTGATTGGCTGACGATCTTTATGTAACGATCTACGAACGTTTTTACCTGCCGATCGCCGTTTTTTATGCAAAACTATCGACCACCCAGCGTTCTCATTGGCAGACGATCTTCATCTAACGATCTCCGAACGTTTTTACTTGCCGATCACCGTTTTTTATGCAAAACTATCGACCGCCAAGCGTTTTGATTGGTTGACGATCTTTATGTAACGATCTACGAACGTTTTTACTTGCCGATCGCCGATTTTATGCAAAACTATCGACCACTCAGCGTTCTGATTGGCTGACGATCTTCATCTAACGATCTCCGAACTTTTTCACTTTCCGATCGCCGTTTTTTATGCAAAACTATCGACAGCCAGGCGTTCTGATTGGCTGACGATCTTCATCTGACGATCTCCGAACGTTTTTACTTGCCGATCGCCGTTTTTTATGCAAAACCATCGACCACCCAGCGTTCTGATTGGCAGACGATCTTCATCTAACGATCTCCGAACGTTTTTACTTGCCGATCGCCGTTTTTTATGCAAAACTATCGACCACCCAGCGTTCTCATTGGCAGACGATCTTCATCTAACGATCTCCGAACGTTTTTACTTGCCGATCACCGTTTTTTATGCAAAACTATCGACCGCCAAGCGTTTTGATTGGCTGACGATCTTTATGTAACGATCTACGAACGTTTTTGCCTGCCGATCGCTGTTTTTGATGCAAAACTATCGACCACTCAGCGTTCTGATTGGCTGACGATCTTCATCAAACGGTCTCCGAACGTTTTTACTTGCCGATCGCCGTTTTTTACGCAGAACTATCAACCACCAGGCGTTCTGATTAGCTGACGATCTTCATCCAACGGTCTCCGAACGTTTTTACTTGCCGATCACCATTTTTATGCAAAACTATCGACCACTCAGCGTTCTGATTGGCTGACGATCTTCATCTAACGATCTCCGAACTTTTTTACTTGCCGATCGCCGTTTTTTATGCAAAACTATCGACCACCCAGCGTTCTCATTGGCAGATGATCTTCATCTAACGATCTCCAAACGTTTTTACTTGCCGATCACCGTTTTTTATGCAAAACTATCGACCGCCAAGCGTTTTGATTGGCTGACGATCTTTATGTAACGATCTACGAACGTTTTTACTTGCCGATCGCCGTTTTTTATGCAAAACTATCGACCACTCAGCGTTCTGATTGGCTGACAATCTTCATCTAACGATCTCCGAACTTTTTTACTTGCCGATCGCCGTTTTTTATGCAAAACGATCGACAGCCAGGCGTTCTGATTGGCTGACGATCTTCATCTGACGATCTCCGAACGTTTTTACATGGCGATCGCCGTTTTTTATGCAAAACCATCGACCACCCAGCGTTCTGATTGGCAGACGATCTTCATCTAACGATCTCCGAACGTTTTTACTTGCCGATCGCCGTTTTTTATGCAAAACTATCGACAACCAAGCGTTCTGATTGGCTGACGATCTTCATGTAACGATCTACGAACTTTTTTACTTGACGATCGCCGTTTTTTATGCAAAACTATCGACAACCAAGCGTTCTGATTGGCTGACGATCTTCATGTAACGATCTACGAACTTTTTTACTTGACGATCGCCGTTTTTTATGCAAAACTATCGACCACCAAGCGTTTTGATTGGCTGACGATCTTTATGTAACGATCTACGAACGTTTTTGCCTGACGATCGCTGTTTTTAATGCAAAACTATCGACCACCAAGCGTTTTGATTGGCTGACGATCTTTATGTAACGATCTACGAACGTTTTTGCCTGCCGATCGCTGTTTTTGATGCAAAACTATCGACCACCCAGCGTTCTGATTGGCTGACGATCTTCATCTAACGATCTCCGAACGTTTTTACTTGCCGATCACCGTTTTTTATGCAGAACTATCGACCGCCAAGCGTTTTGATTGGCTGACGATCTTTATGTAACGATCTACGAACGTTTTTACTTGCCGATCGCCGTTTTTTATGCAAAACTATCGACCACTCAGCGTTCTGATTGGCTGACAATCTTCATCTAACGATCTCCGAACTTTTTTACTTGCCGATCGCCGTTTTTTATGCAAAACGATCGACAGCCAGGCGTTCTGATTGGCTGACGATCTTCATCTGACGATCTCCGAACGTTTTTACATGGCGATCGCCGTTTTTTATGCAAAACCATCGACCACCCAGCGTTCTGATTGGCAGACGATCTTCATCTAACGATCTCCGAACGTTTTTACTTGCCGATCGCCGTTTTTTATGCAAAACTATCGACAACCAAGCGTTCTGATTGGCTGACGATCTTCATCTAACGATCTCCAAACGTTTTTACCTGCCGATCACCGTTTTTTATGCAAAACTATCGACTACCCAGCGTTCTTATTGGCAGACGATCTTCATCTAACGATCTACGAACGTTTTTGCCTGCCGATCGCTGTTTTTGATGCAAAACTATCGACCACCCAGCGTTCTGATTGGCTGACGATCTTTACGTAACGATCTACGAACGTTTTTGCCTGCCGATCGCTGTTTTTTATGCCAAACTATCGACCACCAAGCGTTTAGATTGGCTGACGATCTTTATGTAACAATCTACGAACGTTTTTGCCTGCCGATCGCTGTTTTTGATGCAAAACTATCGACCATCAAACCCAAACCCAATCCGAACGCTTGGTGGTCGACAATTTTGTATACAAAACAGCTATTGGTCACTAAAAAAGTCCGGAGATCGTTTGATGAAGATCGTCAGCTGATCAAAGCGCTTAGTGGTCAATAGTTTTGCATAAAAAACGGCCATCAGCAAGTAAAAACGTTCGAAGATCGTCAGATGAAGATCATCAGCCAATCAGAACGCTGGGTGGTCGATGGTTTTGAATAAAAAACGGCGATCGGCAAGTAAAAACGTTCGGAGATCGTCAGATGAAGATCGTCAGCCAATCAGAACGCTGGGTGGTCGATAGTTTTGCATCAAAAACAGCGATCGGCAGGCAAAAACGTTCGTAGATCGTTACATAAAGATCGTCAGCCAATCAAAACGCTTGGTGGTCGATAGTTTTGCATTAAAAACAGCGATCGGCAGGCAAAAACGTTCGTAGATCGTTACATAAAGATCGTCAGCCAATCAAAACGCTTGGTGGTCGATAGTTTTGCATTAAAAACAGCGATCGGCAGGCAAAAACGTTCGTAGATCGTTACATAAAGATCGTCAGCCAATCAAAACGCTTGGTGGTCGACAGTTTTGCATAAAAAACGGCGATCGTCAAGTAAAAACGTTCGGAGATCGGTAGATGAAGATCGTCAGCCAATCAGAACGCTTGGTGGTCGATAGTTTTGCATCAAAAACAGCGATCGGCAGGCAAAAACGTTCGTATATCGTTACATAAAGATCGTCAGCCAATCAAAACGCTTGGTGGACGATAGTTTTGCATAAAAAACGGTGATCGGCAAGTAAAAACGTTCGGAGATCGTTAGATAAAGATCGTCTGCCAATGAGAACGCTAGGTGGTCGATAGTTTTGCATAAAAAACGGCGATCGGCAAGTAAAAAAGTTCGGAGATCGTTGGATGAAGATCGTCAGCCAATCAGAACGCTGAGTGGTCGATAGTTTTGCGTAAAAAACGGCGATCGGCAAGTAAAAACGTTCGGAGACCGTTGGATGAAGATCGTCAGCCAATCAGAACGCTGAGTGGTCGATAGTTTTGCATAAAAAACGGCGATCGGCAACTAAAAACGTTCGGAGATCGTTAGATGAAGATCGTCAGCCAATCAAAACGCTTGGTGGTCAATAGTTTTGCATAAAAATCGGCGATCGGCAAATAAAAACGTTCGGAGATCGTTAGATGAAGATCGTCAGCCAATCAAAACGCTTGGTGGTCGATATTTTTTTATCAATCAACAACTATTGACCCCCAAACGTTTAAATTAGGCCACCAATAATCGATCACCAATCGACTTCTAAACGTTTATAATTATTTTTTATAATCGAGTCCCTATCGATTATTTTATCATAATCGATTAATCGATGCATCGATTATTTCTGGTCGAGGCGAGTAGTGGGAAGTGGGGGAATAGGGGCGAGAGAGTTCTCCGGCCTCTAGCCAGTAGCCAGTTCATTCAGTCTCTGGTCGTCCGAGGAATAACATGGTAGAAGTCTACAGTCATCTCCCGACATCGCTCACGACTTTGAATCATTACTGACATTTATGATACAGTTTCTTGAGCTCTGGTAAATTTACAACTGTATGAGAGAGATGGGACGGCAATTTCGATTGTGAACGATTTTTGTCACTGCATCATAATTTTTAACGATTATCATAAAAAATTAAATGTTTAAAAATACAGAGAAATAAACTATACTTACTTTCAATTATAATTTTATTTTAAATTATTTTTCATTTCATTATGCTTCGTGATTTAAACTTTTTCGGAGAGGGTTCCAATCAGCCACCTCCACGTGGTGGAATCTGGGAAATTCATGCTTCGACAATGTTTCATTGCAAAAGCATGAATTTGCTAACGGCTGAATTCGCGTTTGTAAAAGTTGCGCTTTAAAGCGCCTGGTAATCATACCATTCAATACTTTTCATTACGCCATTCTTACACGTGCTTGGTACTTTGTGCGTTTAAAGTTTATTTATTTATTTTTTTCAGGTTCCACAAAGCTACAATTACCTGTTTCTATGAATTTTTTGTTTCCTGCTAACAATGTGATTCTATGCATTTTCGGTTTCTCGCTAACAATGTGATTCTATGCATTTTCTGTTTCTTGCTAACAATGTGACTCTATGCATTTTTTTTTATGTTCCACAAAGCTACAATTACCTATTTCTATGAATTTTTTGTTTCCTGCTAACAATGTCAATCTATGCACTTTCTGTTTCTTGCTAACATTTTATATTTTATATTTCTCGAAAATATAAACTGCCTTTGCTACCCTCAATTTTCTTTATTGCCGCCTTGTTTTGCATTTTTTTCAGGGCAATTCTCCGCGTAAATGTATCGTTTTATATTTAAATTTCAACCCCCTCTGTTGACAGAGGGGGTTGAAATTTCTATGCATTTTCTGTTTCTAACTTTGTAATTCTATGCATTGTCTGTTTCTTGCTAACAATGTGACTCTATGCATATTATTTTTCTATTTTTTTCATGTTCCACAAAGCTACAATTACATATTTCTATGAATTTTTGTTTCCTGCTAACAATGTCAATCTATGCACTTTCTGTTTCTTGCTAACATTTTATATTTTATATTTCTCGAAAATATAAACTGCCTTTGCTACCCTCAATTTTCTTTATTGCCGCCTTGTTTTGCATTTTTTTCAGGGCAATTCTCCGCGTAAATGTATCGTTTTATATTTAAATTTCAACCCCCTCTGTTGACAGAGGGGGTTGAAATTTCTATGCATTTTCTGTTTCTAACTTTGTAATTCTATGCATTTTCTGTTTCTTGCTAACAATGTGACTCTATGCATATTATTTTTCTATTTTTTTCATGTTCCACAAAGCTACAATTACCTATTTCTATGAATTTTTTGTTTTCTGCTAACAATGTCAATCTATGCACTTTCTGTTTCTTGCTAACATTTTATATTTTATATTTCTCGAAAATATAAACTGCCTTTGCTACCCTCAATTTTCTTTATTGCCGCCTTGTTTTGCATTTTTTTCAGGGCAATTCTCCGCGTAAATTTATCGTCTTATATTTAAATTTCAACCCCCTCTGTTGACAGAGGTGGTTGATGTTAAAACAAAGCGGAAGCTATTGTTGTTAGTCTCCGTAGCACAATGACGAAGAGATTGTTCTGGAGACGTGATCCTCAACTATTTGTTGCGGATTAGCTTCATTACTAGACTCTTCGCGTTGTCGGTATTTTATATTTCTCGAAAATATAAACTGCCTTTGCTACCCTCAATTTTGTCTTTATTTCCGCCTTGTTTTGCATTTTTTCCAGGGCAATTCTCCGCGTAAATGTATCGTTTCATATTTAAATTCCGACCCCCTCTGTTGACAGAGGGGGTTGATGTTTAAACAAAGCGGAAGCTATTTTTGTTAGTCTCCGTAGCACAATGACGAAGAGATTGTTCTGGAGACGTGATCCTCAACTATTTGTTGCGGATTAGCTTTATTACTAGACTCTTCGCGTTGTCGGTATTTTATATTTCTCGAAAATATAAACTGCCTTTGCTACCCTCAATTTTGTCTTTATTTCCGCCTTGTTTTGCATTTTTTCCAGGGCAATTCTCCGCGTAAATGTATCGTTTCATATTTAAATTCCAACCCCCTCTGTTGACAGAGGGGGTTGATGTTTAAACAAAGCGGAAGCTATTTTTGTTAGTCTCCGTAGCACAATGACGAAGAGATTGTTCTGGAGACGTGATCCTCAACTATTTGTTGCGGATTAGCTTCATTACTAGACTCTTCGCGTTGTCGGTATTTTATATTTCTCGAAAATATAAACTGCCTTTGCTACCCTCAATTTTGTCTTTATTTCCGCCTTGTTTTGCATTTTTTCCAGGGCAATTCTCCGCGTAAATGTATCGTTTCATATTTAAATTCCAACCCCCTCTGTTGACAGAGGGGGTTGATGTTTAAACAAAGCGGAAGCTATTTTTGTTAGTCTCCGTAGCACAATGACGAAGAGATTGTTCTGGAGACGTGATCCTCAACTATTTGTTGCGGATTAGCTTCATTACTAGACTCTTCGCGTTGTCGGTATTTTATATTTCTCGAAAATATAAACTGCCTTTGCTACCCTCAATTTTGTCTTTATTTCCGCCTTGTTTTGCATTTTTTCCAGGGCAATTCTCCGCGTAAATGTATCGTTTCATATTTAAATTCCAACCCCCTCTGTTGACAGAGGGGGTTGATGTTTAAACAAAGCGGAAGCTATTTTTGTTAGTCTCCGTAGCACAATGACGAAGAGATTGTTCTGGAGACGTGATCCTCAACTATTTGTTGCGGATTAGCTTCATTACTAGACTCTTCGCGTTGTCGGTATTTTATATTTCTCGAAAATATAAACTGCCTTTGCTACCCTCAATTTTGTCTTTATTTCCGCCTTGTTTTGCATTTTTTCCAGGGCAATTCTCCGCGTAAATGTATCGTTTCATATTTAAATTCCAACCCCCTCTGTTGACAGAGGGGGTTGATGTTTAAACAAAGCGGAAGCTATTTTTGTTAGTCTCCGTAGCACAATGACGAAGAGATTGTTCTGGAGATGTGATCCTCAACTATTTGTTGCGGATTAGCTTCATTACTAGACTCTTCGCGTTGTCGGTATTTTATATTTCTCGAAAATATAAACTGCCTTTGCTACCCTCAATTTTGTCTTTATTTCCGCCTTGTTTTGCATTTTTTCCAGGGCAATTCTCCGCGTAAATGTATCGTTTCATATTTAAATTCCAACCCCCTCTGTTGACAGAGGGGGTTGATGTTTAAACAAAGCGGAAGCTATTTTTGTTAGTCTCCGTAGCACAATGACGAAGAGATTGTTCTGGAGATGTGATCCTCAACTATTTGTTGCGGATTAGCTTCATTACTAGACTCTTCGCGTTGTCGGTATTTTATATTTCTCGAAAATATAAACTGCCTTTGCTACCCTCAATTTTGTCTTTATTTCCGCCTTGTTTTGCATTTTTTCCAGGGCAATTCTCCGCGTAAATGTATCGTTTCATATTTAAATTCCAACCCCCTCTGTTGACAGAGGGGGTTGATGTTTAAACAAAGCGGAAGCTATTTTTGTTAGTCTTCGTAGCACAATGACGAAGAGATTGTTCTGGAGACGTGATCCTCAACTATTTGTTGCGGATTAGCTTCATTACTAGACTCTTCGCGTTGTCGGTATTTTATATTTCTCGAAAATATAAACTGCCTTTGCTACCCTCAATTTTGTCTTTATTTCCGCCTTGTTTTGCATTTTTTCCAGGGCAATTCTCCGCGTAAATGTATCGTTTCATATTTAAATTCCAACCCCCTCTGTTGACAGAGGGGGTTGATGTTTAAACAAAGCGGAAGCTATTTTTGTTAGTCTCCGTAGCACAATGACGAAGAGATTGTTCTGGAGACGTGATCCTCAACTATTTGTTGCGGATTAGCTTCATTACTAGACTCTTCGCGTTGTCGGTATTTTATATTTCTCGAAAATATAAACTGCCTTTGCTACCCTCAATTTTGTCTTTATTTCCGCCTTGTTTTGCATTTTTTCCAGGGCAATTCTCCGCGTAAATGTATCGTTTCATATTTAAATTCCAACCCCCTCTGTTGACAGAGGGGGTTGATGTTTAAACAAAGCGGAAGCTATTTTTGTTAGTCTCCGTAGCACAATGACGAAGAGATTGTTCTGGAGACGTGATCCTCAACTATTTGTTGCGGATTAGCTTCATTACTAGACTCTTCGCGTTGTCGGTATTTTATATTTCTCGAAAATATAAACTGCCTTTGCTACCCTCAATTTTGTCTTTATTTCCGCCTTGTTTTGCATTTTTTCCAGGGCAATTCTCCGCGTAAATGTATCGTTTCATATTTAAATTCCAACCCCCTCTGTTGACAGAGGGGGTTGATGTTTAAACAAAGCGGAAGCTATTTTTGTTAGTCTCCGTAGCACAATGACGAAGAGATTGTTCTGGAGATGTGATCCTCAACTATTTGTTGCGGATTAGCTTCATTACTAGACTCTTCGCGTTGTCGGTATTTTATATTTCTCGAAAATATAAACTGCCTTTGCTACCCTCAATTTTGTCTTTATTTCCGCCTTGTTTTGCATTTTTTCCAGGGCAATTCTCCGCGTAAATGTATCGTTTCATATTTAAATTCCAACCCCCTCTGTTGACAGAGGGGGGTTGATGTTTAAACAAAGCGGAAGCTATTATTGTTAGTCTTCGTAGCACAATGACGAAGAGATTGTTCTGGAGATGTGATCCTCAACTATTTGTTGCGGATTAGCTTCATTACTAGACTCTTCGCGTTGTCGGTATTTTATATTTCTCGAAAATATAAACTGCCTTTGCTACCCTCAATTTTGTCTTTATTTCCGCCTTGTTTTGCATTTTTTCCAGGGCAATTCTCCGCGTAAATGTATCGTTTCATATTTAAATTCCAACCCCCTCTGTTGACAGAGGGGGTTGATGTTTAAACAAAGCGGAAGCTATTTTTGTTAGTCTCCGTAGCACAATGACGAAGAGATTGTTCTGGAGATGTGATCCTCAACTATTTGTTGCGGATTAGCTTCATTACTAGACTCTTCGCGTTGTCGGTATTTTATATTTCTCGAAAATATAAACTGCCTTTGCTACCCTCAATTTTGTCTTTATTTCCGCCTTGTTTTGCATTTTTTCCAGGGCAATTCTCCGCGTAAATGTATCGTTTCATATTTAAATTCCAACCCCCTCTGTTGACAGAGGGGGTTGATGTTTAAACAAAGCGGAAGCTATTTTTGTTAGTCTCCGTAGCACAATGACGAAGAGATTGTTCTGGAGATGTGATCCTCAACTATTTGTTGCGGATTAGCTTCATTACTAGACTCTTCGCGTTGTCGGTATTTTATATTTCTCGAAAATATAAACTGCCTTTGCTACCCTCAATTTTGTCTTTATTTCCGCCTTGTTTTGCATTTTTTCCAGGGCAATTCTCCGCGTAAATGTATCGTTTCATATTTAAATTCCAACCCCCTCTGTTGACAGAGGGGGTTGATGTTTAAACAAAGCGGAAGCTATTTTTGTTAGTCTCCGTAGCACAATGACGAAGAGATTGTTCTGGAGATGTGATCCTCAACTATTTGTTGCGGATTAGCTTCATTACTAGACTCTTCGCGTTGTCGGTATTTTATATTTCTCGAAAATATAAACTGCCTTTGCTACCCTCAATTTTGTCTTTATTTCCGCCTTGTTTTGCATTTTTTCCAGGGCAATTCTCCGCGTAAATGTATCGTTTCATATTTAAATTCCAACCCCCTCTGTTGACAGAGGGGGTTGATGTTTAAACAAAGCGGAAGCTATTTTTGTTAGTCTCCGTAGCACAATGACGAAGAGATTGTTCTGGAGACGTGATCCTCAACTATTTGTTGCGGATTAGCTTCATTACTAGACTCTTCGCGTTGTCGGTATTTTATATTTCTCGAAAATATAAACTGCCTTTGCTACCTTTAATTTCCTAATTACTTTCGCTTTGTTTTTTGATTGGCCTCAGGCTTTGTTAGGTAGGCAGAGTGGATTAGGCCTATAGGGGATACCACTATAAAAAAAACGCGCCCACATTTGCTCTACCTCAATGGTGGGTGTGGAAACGAGCAAGTTGCAACTTTTATTAGCTCTGATTCCAAGTTCAGACGGACGCGATGAGCGATATTCAATGAGAGCTCTGCTTTTTTGGAACAGCAGAGATCTCATTAATATCGCTCATTGCTCATCGCGCCCAATCTGAACTGGACATAAAGGTTTTGCATTTCCATGTACGAGGAACCAATTTAATAATAAGAGCGTAAAATTATTGGGATTGGAATCTCTATAATAACGCATTTTTAATCCAAAAAAGTGTATGTCTTTTAAAGTGGATATATCACCTTTTAATGTATTGAAATCGATTGAAAATAGATTTGCAATCTATTTTAAATCTACTGTAAATATATCAATTGTAAATCTATTGCAAATATTATAAATTGTGAATCTATTGTATCATTGTATTTGTAAATTGATAAATTGTAAATCTATTATTAATATATCGATTGTAAATCTATTGAAAGTTTGTACGTTTGACCGAGGCTGAAATGAGATCATTTTTTTCGGTACTTCGGACTATTTGATTCGTACATGTGAACCGATCACCTGCCGGATTCAATAGCTCCATGGGCAAAATATCAATTATTTCGATTATTTCGAAATTCTGGTGCTGTACAGAGGCTTTCCTACGTTTCGCTACCAAAATTTCGAATTTCCCGAATTAATGGATATTTTTGTCATCAAACGATTGGATCCGTACCGGCAGGTGATCGGTCTTATAGATCGTCCGTACAAATAGAGATACCCCAGAGTAAGGAAAAAAACATTTCTCTTTTTTACATTGCTTACATGTATACAGGCTTCTTTACGGTCCGCAACCAAAATTTCAAATTTTTCGAAATAATTGATATTTCGCCCATGAAATCGTTGGATCTGGTAGGCGATCGGTTTTATAGTTCGTCTGTACGATATAAAAACTCCGGAGTAACGAAAAAAAAATTTCCTTATTTCGACCTCGGTCCAATGTACAGCATTTTAATCTTTAACGCCGTCGCCCGGCGTCGTGCAAAACCATCCGACCATTGACATTGACGTTTGACAGATTTTTGGGATTCTGTCCGTTCAGGACTTTTTCCGTTCGGGACTTTCTTCTGAAAAAAAAAAATTCTGCAAAAAAACCGGATCTGAATACGTTAAAAAGTAAATAAATTAGAAAAATTCAAGAAAATCGAGGTGGTAATGTGGGTTACCACCATGTTTCAAAGTTAAAAGGTGTGCAATTTGTTTAAATTGATCGGTATAATAATGAGTTTTTTTTTTCATATAGTAGCACCAATGAACACTAAAATCTCGCAGTTGCAGATTAAAAAAAAAATTATTACTCTTATAATAAAATATATCCTAAGAATATGGCCGAAACATGTGTATTTCAAATGGGGAAATTCACCCTCGGGCGAGAGGGGTTAGAGTCTAGATGAAAATCTGAAAAAATTAGGGTTTTTTAAAAAATTATTTAGAGCCGATTTGGGGGGCGTTTGATTAAAAATTCGTCCTCGCCCTGAATAAGGACCACCCTAATATATATGGCACATTCTATGATTCCTCAGCAAGCTCTACATTTTTCAAAAATTTTCCAAAAAAGATCCAAAATTTTGATTCCATTGTAAATGTGTAGAAACAGCTGGATGTTTGAGACCTTTGTCTGGTTGTTTACACTCAATTTTTTTAGACTTGTATGCATTTTTTTTTTTTTTAATTGACCAAATAATCAAGGTTTTATAGTATACAAGATCGATTTATACATATGCATGGATTATGAAAATAGGCTTATTTTTTGGCATTCCAATGTGTACAACTTCCTTATGAAATATTTGACATGAATATATAAACAATACCGAGTAATTAAATAAAAATATTTCCTGTAGCAAAGATTCATCATAATAATAGTAGGTGCTGTTTATTTACTAAAATTGAAATATTGTTACTACAAAATACCAAAAAAAATATTAAAAACATATTAATTAAGAAAAAAAATTGCGTGTGGTGGTTGCATAAATTTAAATAAATAAACAAATATATAGACTTTATACTTCGAGGACCCAATTATTATTGGTATTTGAAGAATACAGAGTTCATAAAATAAAAATATTTTCTGTAGCAAAGTTTCGTCATAATAACAGTATATACCATTTATTTACTAAAATGATAACATCGTTATTAATAAATACAAAAAAAAAAAAATATTAGAAACATTCTAATTCCGAAAAATATGCGAGTAGTGGTTTCGATCCCTAGACCGACAGGGTATATAGCAGACTGTTCTAGCGGTTCACAGTCCGTAGTCCGTGTAACATATATATCTGCGTTTTCGCTCGATACCATGGCCAGCTTCGGAAATTGGCTGACAGTACTGTCAGTACTAGAAAATGTACAGTATACGTGATTTGTACTATAGATTTTCTAGTACTGACAGTACTGTCAGCCAATTTCCGAACACGCTCCATGTGCACGCCACGCTCAGTCAACCTGCATTACCCGGGAGGCCAATGTGCACACAGCTGACTCAGAATCTGTCACACCGCCCGAGTGAATGTCCACGCGAACTACCCCCACCACGACGGACCCCCCCTGACGAGCTATACACCCGCAGGGCGAGCGTGAGCAATCTCTCTACTAGTCTCTGGTTTGAATTTGTTCAGGTACTTTTGTCATGTTTGAATCCTCCATTTACAGACTACATATTTACGAACTACGAAGATTTTTTGGGGGTTAGGAATGATTAGCTGCAGGGAATTGTCAATTTTACCGCTAGAGGCGCTGCTGCACTGCGGAGTTATACAGACAACTGGAATAATAAATGTAAGAAAAAAAATTATCAGCTATAAAAAAAAAAGTATCAGCTATTTCGGGAAATTCCGAACGCTCATGATTTATTTAATAACACACCTATCGCAATATTAAATTTACGTACAATCTTGTAATCAATAATTTTATCCTATTATTAAATGATATTGCTGCAACAGGAAAAAAAAAAGGAACACAAACATCTTTATTGATTCTCCCATATTTTTTTTTGCCATATATCACACTCGCGGATTGACTCGAGCCACGGTAATTGGTTGGATCGCGGCTTTGTAAGTTCGTTTTCCATATTGTACGGACGATTTTCGAGCCGATCGATATACTCGCTCAGGATATTAAACATATTTCCGTGAACGTGATTCACGTTTGAATTCGCATTTATACAAAAGAGCGCGCGAAAGAACCTTAGATATTTCATTTCCAAGTAAAAATTGACTCGTTTTTTTTTTTTTTTTTTCGATAAGATCGGACATTTCAAAACAACGAGAGCTGCTCAATTGCGGCAATCAATCGTATAAATTCTGCCGGAGCCCGGGAGAAAAAAAAAATATTTTAGATCCACATTGTTATTTTTTTTTTTCAGATCTAAGCAGATGTAAATTTTGTAAAAACCAGCACATTTACCTTGATCTCAATTCGAGATCCACCTGCATCTCAAATCTCAATCAGGGTCCACTCCGGATCCAAGTAAATTTATTAAGATTCGAGTAGATTAACGGAGACCTAACGAGCGAAAAATTATTCGAACCCGGATAGCTCAGGTCGACTCGAAAGTATATACGTAAATCTGCAACGTTATGTACAAATATATCTCGATGGATCTACGATTTTACGAAATTTAGAGATCTATGCCAATTAAATTTTATCGAAAAAAAATAAAGTAACCGCGCGAATCCGAACGATCTTTTTCCTGGGAGCGATCGTTAAAAAAATATTCACGATTTTCCAATATAATACTTCGCATCGGAGCAACGGCTTTTGGTATTTTTTTTTTTTTTCGTTTCTTTCCATGCAATCGTAGCACACGGAAAAAACCCAAAATAGACGAATAAATCGAATGATATTCGAAATAAAATTATTTACGGCGGAATATAATGATTTATTTTAAAATTATTTGAAATAAAATTATTTTATTAATTATGATTGTGAATTTTACGTCGCTCCGACGATTTTCGAATTCGTTCCCGGATTAAGATTTATCAGCCTGTTGGAATTTTCCGCGAGTTCGGTGATACTGACTCGTCCTCGCTGCCTCACGAATTTCGCCACATCATCGAGCTCGCTCTGCGATATGTAAATAAATTTTCCACGATCGTCTATGACTCCGGTAAGGCTACCGTTCGACTGTAACTCGTTTATTCGTTCGATTACGCTACCCGTTTTTATCCCAAAATGTGCCGCGAGATCCTCCAAAATTACGACTTTGCTGTCTTTGATGTAACGCACGAATTCCTGCAAAAGATTCTCCCTCTCGCACTCCTCGTTCTCATTGAATCCCTCCTCCTCGACGCTAAAAGCCTCCTTCATTTTCAAATATTCCTCGTGCTCCTGCCTCTCCTTTTCCTCCCTCGCTCTCTTCTCCGCCTCCTCCCTGCGCTGCTCATCCGCTCTCTCCTTTTCCCGCAATTTGTCGCTTTCCTCCTGCAACGACTGTTCCTTCTTCCTGCGTTCCTCCCTGTCGCGTTCAGCCGCCTCGCGCTGAATCTTCCTTTCCGCTTTTGCCTCCAGCTTGGCGCGTTTCTTCGCTCCTAGCTTGCCATCGGCCAGCTCCGCCTTGTCCTCCGTATCCGCGTCTCCCTCATCCTCGGATGCTTCGTTTTCCCCAATTTCGGCCGGTAATGCGGCACCGACGCGCATACGACGCCTTGCATTTCTAACACCGGCGGCTCGTCTCACCGGTTGGCCCCTCGGCGCTGCATTCTCCGCTCCCTCCTCCTTACGCTTGACTGATGAAATTTATAAAAAAAAAAAAAAACAATAAGCTACCAAAATATAAACGTTATTCAGAGAAAAAGTATGCCGAGCGAAATGTTATTATCTTTTGTAGTTTCTTTTTTTTTTTTTATTAATTTATTTTTATTTTTTGTATTATTATTGATATTATGCAGAGGAATTTCCGATTATACGAGAAAGATCGAGCATAAAGCGATGCGGGTATCGGAGCACGAGCTACTATTGGCTACTGCGGACCATAAGCGAAATTAATAGAGATGCGTATAGCGTGAAGGCTCGCGCCAAAATGTACAAAGTAGCATCGAGCCTAAATGAAAAATAGCTGAAAAATGAAAAATTCTTCGGAACTCTTTCTCATCGAGGAGGCTGTGTTTCAATAATGATTTTTTTTTATGATTTCAATGGCAAAGTAATGAAAATTTTGTATATATAGCGTTGCATTGTCAAAGGGTCTTCGGAAGATGTGTCCTGTGTATGCGTGCGCAAGTGATATGCGTATACTAGGGTGTTTCATGCTTAAAAAATTTTCGATTTTTTTACGGGCAGACGCAAAAAATGCTTGCTCGTGGTCTAAAAAGAAGCCTCCAAAAGCAGTGAGCGCTGTAGCACTAGTTTTAGGGTCTCCGAAAACGATTTTTCTAAAAAAAATAAGTGAAAAATCGATATTAGCACCCCCTTTAATATTTACGGTTTCTTTTATATTTTACAAACAATGAATTATGACCAAAAAAGAACATCTTTATTATAGAGAATTATAGATAAATGCTGACATGGAATTTTCAAAAACCAGTGTCGTGTTAGGCACGCGGTTGGTCCAATTCAATCTTTCGAAGTCTCACCCTGTTCGGGCAGCGCTTCCGCATCTTTTGAACGTGGGGATCTGAAGAAAAAAGTAATTATGTGAAAAGTTACAGTCGATTATACGAAATTTTTCAAATTTGAGGCACTGTTTTGCAAAAAACTTGGTAAAAAAAAATGAAAAAATTCCCTCCATCGCATAATGGGGATTTTGATTCCAAACAAAATGAATTGTACTATCAGTGCTCCCAAAACCTTACGACACAGCGCCAAAAATATAGTTTCAAGAAAAACTAATTTGATATTTACCCAACAGTTAAACAGATATTTGAGGTTTTCCAATGAAAAATTTCAACTGTTTGGTAAAAAATATGAAAGTAGTTTTTCTTGAAACTATATTTTTGGCGCTGCGTCGTAAGGTTTTGGGAGCACCGATAGTACAATTCATTTTGTTTGGAATCAAAATCCTCATTACGTAATGGAGGGAATTTTTTCATTTTTTTTACCAAGTTTTTTGCAAAATAGTGCCTCAAATTTGGAAAATTTCGTATAATCGACTGTAACTTTTCACATAATTATTTTTTTTTTCAGATCCCCACGTTCAAAAGATGTTAAAGTGCTACCCGAACAGGGTGAGACTTAGAAAAGTTGAATTGGACCAAACGTGTGCTTAACACGACACTGGTTTTTGAAAATTCCATGTCAGCATTTATCTATAATTCTCTATAATAAAGATGTTCTTTTTTGGTCATAATTCATTGTTTGTAAAACATAAAAGAAACAGTAAATATTAAAGGGGGTGCTTATATCGATGTTTCACTTATTTTTTTTTTAGCATAAAAAAACCAATAATTTTCAATTCTTTCAAATTAGAATCCAATTTGAGATCACATACTGTTGTTCGAATTATAAAAGATAAACATTTTCTCAATCACGTAAGTTTGTTGGCTGTGAAACTTGGCACACCTGTTGTTACCGAACAGTCGAAAAATTAATATCTAAGTTTTTTGGAATATTATTATGCCAACAGTTAAATTATAGAAATATTGAGAAAAAAAAATTGAAACCAGGCATCGAGAGTACGAAAAGCTGTTTTTTAAAATGTTTTTCTTTTTACAGAAACGCGAAAAGCTGTAAAAAAAGGTGTCGTGACAGTGAATTTTATGCAGAATCTCTAAAACTTCTCAAATAGATTCAATTACGCGGATTGAAATTTTGTCTTAATGAAAAAAAAAGCAAGGAACTTTGGTCAGGAAGATTCGAACGTTATTCCTGATTGAAAGTTGGATAAACAGAAATGGGATTATTGAAATCAGTAAATATTCCTGTATTGACATATTTTCAGCCTGTCAATAAGAGATCAAAAACAGCTGGTACCAGAAGTGAGGTTACGTGGCATCGAATTACAAGAATTAAATAAAAAATTGTGCGAAATTTCGTTCTAATTAATAGTGTATTAAAGATCATATAAACCTGATGCATGTCGAGAAAATATCGTCAGTATTATAATTAGAATTGCTAAACCAACAGCTATCGGAATGAATATAGTGACGTCCATTTTGACTGGTTCGTTCCTTGTTCCCTCTGCCAACGAAGTCAGACGTACATAGAAGCCCGTTCCTATGCTTGGCGTGAAGCCAGTCCCCCACTGTAGTTCGGGTCCCCCAGTTGACGAGGGCGCTCGTGGCGCTGTATGATTGTGTACACAGACGGCTCACCGATGCCAATGCATACTATCCTGCTGCGAGCAGAGCCAATGGCAGAGCATACGTTCCGTCTCTTCTACTCTTACGGGCATAATACAGTGGGGGACTCGTGCAATCTCTCTTTCGCTCCATCTCTTTCGTTCCTACGGCCATGATACAGTAGGGGACCATGCAGTCTCGCTCTCTCTCTCTCTCGCTCCTTCTCTCCTACTCGTATAGTCGTAATGCAGTGGGGTACGCGTGCGGTCACGATCTCTCTTTTGATACTATTTAATTATTTAATTATTAATATATATCATTCAATAAATTTCGCAATATTCAATAATAAACATTATTCCTTTATATTTTAGTGATATTTTTTTTCGAAATGTGTAACAAAAATTTTACCTTCACAAATTTTCTTTGTGTAGTAAATAATTTGGAAATAATTAATTTTCATGTAAGGTATTGCACAATAGAAAAAAAATAAATAAAAACGTCAACCCGCTGGGATCGAACCCACGACCACGTGCCTACAGGCATAATACACTGATTAAGGATGTATCGGACGTACCTTCCCAACTAAAAGTGACTTTCGTCGACAATATTGCATACTTTATTTATTTGCGTTAGGGACATCTCTAACTCTGTTCTTGGCAAATTTGCAGATGTCGCTTTCATGTATCCTTGATTCTTTTTTTAAGTTACAGCATATATGCTGTAATTTATATTACACCACAACAATGATTTATTTCCCCCAATTTTTTAACCGACGGATAAAGTTATCTGATGAATATCGTATGCTTTTAACATGGATTATCTATCTGATAATTCATCTATCCAGAAGATAACCCTAGGTGAAAAATCCGAGCATAACCTTTTGCCCTATAGTACAGAGGGGTGTTGCGACGTCACTCAGCTCCCAGAGCCCGTAAATTTCTTGCAATGTTTTACACCTTAAGAAATAATAATTTACCTGCTTGAAGAAATTAATGCGATGTTTATTAACTTAAAAAAAAAAAAACATTTAACTGTGACAGAATGATAATGAAAAAAAAGGAGAAAATCGTTTACATGCAAGTTCTTTATTATCAAGTATTGAATTTTGACAATAAAACGCTGAAAAATGTAAATTTGTTTAAATAAATATACAGCAAGCTACATATAACCATATGTAATAGACAAAAAAAAATTTCACTCACGATTTTGTAGTAGAAGAACTTTATATTGTTATACATATTTTATTAATAGTATTTTTACGTTCTTATAAGATAAATTCATGTCTCGTGCATCGTAATGCAAAGTACCTGTAGAGGTAAAATGAAAATTGCGAAACGCTCATTTCCACACCCACCATGAGGTAGAGCAAATCTGGGCGCGTTTTTTTTAAGTGGTATCCCCTGTAGGCCTAATCCACTCTGACTACATTTACACCGATGGGGTTGTAGCAATATAATTGTAGCAACTCCACCAATGGAAACGCGGTCTCTACCTATGTCTGCCTAATTTTGGAAATTAAAATTAAACGAGTTACCCTGTAGGCCTACCCTGTAGGCCTACTTTGCTTCGACTACCTTTACACCGATGGGGTTGTAGCAAAAGCATGATTGCCACAGAACACGTACTCCTCAACCGTCGAACGGTCACATTCATGCTAAAGCACAGACCAACTCCATCAATGGAAACGCGGTCTCTACCTATATCTGCCTAATCTTGGAAACTAAAATTAAACGGGATAAAAAGAAACAAAGCGGAAGTAATTACGAAATTGAGGGTAGCAAAGGCATTTTATATTTTCTAGAAATGTAAAGTACCGACAACGACAAAGGGTCTCGTTATAGAGCTGCGCCCCAACAAAAAAGTCGAGGATCAAGTGTCCAGAACAATCTCTTCGTCATTGTGCTACGGAGACTAACAAAAAGCTTCCGCTTCGTTTAAATACCAACCCCCTCTGTCAATAGAGGAGATTGGTATTTTATATCGATTGAAAATCTTAATCTTATACCTATATCTGCCTGTATATGGATAAGAATCTTATATTATTTAACTAGAAACCTTAATTTTAGCTTAAATATACGCACCGAACGTTTTCGGTTGTTATGTTTGAAAAAAAATATAAAACACTAAATTTACAAAGAGTATAGCCCGGGAAGAACTGCAAAACAAAAGCGGAAGTAATTACGGAATTGAGGGTAGCAAAGGCATTTTATATTTTCGAGAAATATAAAATACCGACAAAGACAAAGACTCACGTTATAGAGCTGGGACTCGAACTAATTAGCTGAGAATCAATTGTCCAGAACATTATCTTTGTCATTGTGCCACATAAACTAAAAAAAAAGCTTCCGCTTTGTTAGAATGCCAACCCCCTCTGTCGACAGAGGGGATTCGTATTTATATTAAGATATCTTAACCTTATATCTATACCTGCCTATATCTGTATAGCAATATTATAGTAAGTCAACTAGAAATCTTAATATTAGCTTAAATTGCGATGAGAATCTCTTAACATTAATATACGCAGCGGACTAACTTAGATCTAGGGGGTTGGTATTTTATACCGATTGAAAATCTTAGCCTTAAACGTGTACCTGCTTATATTTAGACATGGAAAATATACATGCCTATGTCTGTATAGCAATATTATAGCAAGTCAACTATAAATCTTAATATTAGCTTAAATTGCGATGAGAATGTCTTAACATTAATACGCAGTAGACTAACTTAGATCTAGGGGGTTGGTATTTTATACCGATTGAGAATCGCAACCTTATACCTATACCTGCCTAATTTTGGAAACTAAAATTAAACGAGTTACCCTGTAGGCCTACCCTGTAGGCCTACTTTGCTTCGACTACCTTTACACCGATGGGGTTGTAGCAAAAGCATGATTGCCACAGAACACGTGCTCCTCAACCGTCGAACGGTCACATTCATGCTAAAGCACAGACCAACTCCATCAATGGAAACGCGGTCTCTACCTATATCTGCCTAATTTTGGAAACTAAAATTAAACGGGATAAAAAAAACAAAGCGGAAATAATTACGAAATTGAGGATAGCAAAGGTATTTTCTATTTTCGCCAAAATACGAAAATACCAGCAATTTCAAAGAGAATCGTTATGAAGGTGGAACTAACCCAATCTTAGCTTCAATGGTCCAGAACAATCTCTTCGTCATTGTGCTACAGAAACTAACAAAAAAAAAAAAGCTTCCGCTTTGTTTGAATACCAACCCCCTCTGTCGATGGAGGGGGTTCGTATTTATATTAAGATATCTTAACCTTATTTCTATACCTGCCTCGATCTGGATAGCAGTATTATATTAAGTCAATTAGAAATCTTAATATTAGCTTAAATTGCGATGAGATTTTCTTAAATTTAATATGTAATGGACTAACTTAGATATAGGGGGTTGGTATTTTATACCAATTGAGAATCGCAACCTTATACCTATACCTGCATGTATCTGGATCAAAATATTATATTGAGTTCACTAGAAATCTTAATATTAGCTTAAATTGCGATGAGATTTTCTTAAATTTAATATGTAATGGACTAACTTAGATATAGGGGGTTGGTATTTTATACCAATGGAGAATCGCAACCTTATACCTATACCTGCATGTATCTGGATCAAAATATTATATTGAGTTCACTAGAAATCTTAATATTAGCTTAAATTGCGATGAGAATTTCTTAAATTTAATACGCAATGGACTAACTTAGATACAGGGGGGTGGTATTTTATACCGTTTGAGAGTCGCAACCTTATACTTATACCTGCCTATATCCGGATAGAAATATTATATTCAATCAATCAACGAGAAATCTTAATGTTAGCTTAAACTTAGATAGCGAACTTTTAACATTAAGGCACAACGGGTTATCTTAGATCTAAGAAAGAGTCCCTAGAGCAATGAAAAAACGTGAAAACCTAAAACGTTTTGTTCTGAAGTACATGATCGATGAAAAAATGTTGTATACGTCGTATAATAGTGAAAACATGACATAAATAATCTGTAACCTAAGGAAATAGATGCAACATGGTAATAGTGAAAATTAATTTACAATACGTGAGACATAATCTGAAAAAAAGAATCATTTGCAAGTTAACCCCAATGATTTAAACATTTCAAGTAAAATATATATACTTGAACACATCTTACGCACAATTAAACAAAACGTATAGAATCACATTATTAGAAAGAAACATATAAAAAGCATGCAAACAGTTTTTTCTGTGGTAAAAGCACGCGAGAGTCATGTAATGAAATTACTTAATGGTATGAATACCAGGCACTTTAAAGCACAATTTACAAAAAAGTAAAT
Organism: Rhorus exstirpatorius; assembly: GCA_963564615.1. Lineage (NCBI taxonomy): Eukaryota > Metazoa > Arthropoda > Insecta > Hymenoptera > Ichneumonidae > Rhorus > Rhorus exstirpatorius. Next base: position 18,396,882 of record OY751319.1, on the reverse strand, counting down.
TCAGCCGTTAGCAAATTCACGCTTTTACAATAAATAATATTGTCGAAGCATGAATTTCCCAGGTTCCACCACGTGGAGGTGACTGATTTGGAACCCGCTACAAAGTAATTATATTCAATTAATTCTTACCATTAATTAATTAATTTTTAATAATGCATAACGAAAAAATCGTGCTAATTCAAAATTGCCATCCCATCTCTCTCATATAATTGCAAATGTACAAGCTCGTCGACAAACTTGTGTGAAAAAAAAAAATAATTTTCTTTGTAAATCCGATCTGATGTTTTTGAAAATACGATCATCCCCTTGCCCACACCATAGATAATGTTTTTTCACCAATTTGGAGAATTTGGCTGTCTTATTTTTTCACACAACGGAATGTAAGATAATAAATGAAAATTCAGGAAACCTTTGTAGAGACGTCATGTAGGATCTCAATAATCGAGACGAACCGACTCCGTTGGGTCACTGTCCTGTAAGACGTTTCTATCATTCTTATTCGACAGCGTAGTCGTACCATTGGAAAAAATTACCCGTAACCCTCTAGCCGCAAGATTAGGCGTCTAGGATGACTATAGACTCCTTGTCGTTTCTGTTAATCTTGGGGGATTGTCGAGAAAAGTTTTTAGAAAATGGCAAAATAAAGATCGTGCTCAAATGTGTAAGACGGTGTCTGTCTCCGAGACTACGAGCGGGAAGGGCGGCATGGAACACACGGAGACGAGGCAAATGAAAAGATCATGGAGGATCCTGAGAAGTCAAGTGAATTATAGAAATTGAGAGGACTGAGGGGATATGTAAAAGCCAACGAGTATCGTCGAAGGGGGGGATAAATTAAATTTTTTTTTTTTTTAATTATTTGACAACTTTACCTGTTATTTTATTTTACTTCAATAAATTATGGGTGTTTTATCAACAGAGTTAACGAAGTACTTATTACACACAATATAAAATATATTAATATCAGAACAAAGTAATCACTATGAAAAAAAGAGATAAAAAATATGTATGATATGCTGTTCTAATTGAATCAAACCTGTCTCGTTCGATCAGCATTCTTCCAGTGGCCGAAATCTCCATGCATTAGAATAAATATGCATATCGCTATAGTAATGCGTATATCCATCGAATCCATTGAAAAAAAATGTAAACAAAATTTTGTATAAAAAATTCTTTATTATTACACAGATGAGATTATTAATAATTTCACATTCTTATTATATAAATTGATTTCTCATACATGGAATTGCAAAACCCCTATAGAGCTAGAGAAAGTTGCGACTTGCTCATTTCCACACCCACCACGGAGGTAGAGCAAACGTGGGCGCGTTTTTTTTAAAGTGGTATCCCCTGTAGGCCTAATCCACTCTGACTACATTTACACCGATGGGGTTGTAGCAATATAATTGTAGCAACTCCACCAATGGAAACGCGGTCTCTACCTATGTCTGCCTAATTTTTGAAACTAAAATTAAACGAGATACCCTGTAGGCCTACCCTGTAGGCCTACTTGACTACATTTACACCGATGGGGTTGTAGCAAAAGCATGATGCAACAGAACACGTGCTCCTCAACCGTCGAACGGTCACATTCATGCTAAAGCACGGACCAACTCCATCAATGGAAACGCGGTCGCTACCTGTATCTGCCTAATTTTCGGAAACTAAAATTAAACGGGATAAGAAAAAAAAAAAAACAAAGCGGAAATAATTGCGAAATTGAGGGTAGCAAAGATATTTTCTATTTTCGCCAAAATACGAAAATACCAACAACGTCAAAGAGAATCGTTATGAAGCTGCGCTAGACCCAATCTCAAGCAACAAGTGTCCAGAACAATCTCTTCGTCATTGTGCTACAGAAACTAACCAAAAAAAAAAAAAGCTTCCGCTTTGTTTGAATACCAATCCCCTCTTCCGACAGAGGGGGTTAGTATTTATATTAAGATATCTTAACCTTATATCTATACCTGCCTATATCTGTATAGCAATATTATAGTAAGTCAATTAGAAATCTTAATATTAGCTTAAATTGCGATGTGATATTCTTAAATTTAATACGTAATGGACTAACTTAGATATAGGGGGTTGGTATTTTATACCAATTGAGAATCGCAACCTTATACTTATACCTGCCTATATCTGGATTAAAATATTATATTGAGTTCTCTAGAAATTTTAATATTAGCTTAAATTGCAATGAGATATTCTTAAATTTAATACTTAATAAGACTAACTTATATATAGGGGGTTGGTATTTTATACCAATTGATAATCGCAACCTTATACCTATGCCTGCCTATATCTGGATTAAAATATTATATTAAGTTCACTAGAAATCTTAATATTAGCTTAAATAGCAATGAGATATTCTTAAATTTAATACTTAATAAGACTAACTTATATATAAGGGGTTGGTATTTTATACCAATTGAGAATCGCAACCTTATACCTATACCTGCATGTATCTGGATCAAAATATTATATTGAGTTCACTAGAAATCTTAATATTAGCTTAAATTGCGATGAGATTTTCTTAAATTTAATATGTAATGGACTAACTTAGATATAGGGGGTTGGTATTTTATACCAATGGAGAATCGCAACCTTATACCTATACCTGCATGTATCTGGATCAAAATATTATATTGAGTTCACTAGAAATCTTAATATTAGCTTAAATTGCGATGAGAATTTCTTAAATTTAATACGCAATGGACTAACTTAGATACAGGGGGGTGGTATTTTATACCGTTTGAGAGTCGCAACCTTATACTTGTACCTGCCTATATCCGGATAGAAATATTATATTCAATCAATCAACGAGAAATCTTAATGTTAGCTTAAACTTAGATAGCGAACTTTTAACATTAAGGCACAACGGGTTATCTTAGATCTAAGAAAGAGTCCCTAGAGCAATGAAAAAACGTGAAAACCTAAAACGTTTTGTTCTGAAGTACATGATCGATGAAAAAATGTTGTATACGTCGTATAATAGTGAAAACATGACATAAATAATCTGTAACCTAAGGAAATAGATGCAACATGGTAATAGTGAAAATTAATTTACAATACGTGAGACATAATCTGAAAAAAAGAATCATTTGCAAGTTAACCCCAATGATTTAAACATTTCAAGTAAAATATATATACTTGAACACATCTTACGCACAATTAAACAAAACGTATAGAATCACATTATTAGAAAGAAACATATAAAAAGCATGCAAACAGTTTTTTCTGTGGTAAAAGCACGCGAGAGTCATGTAATGAAATTACTTAATGGTATGAATACCAGGCACTTTAAAGCACAATTTACAAAAAAGTAAATTCAGCCGTTAGCAAATTCACGCTTTTACAATAAATAATATTGTCGAAGCATGAATTTCCCAGGTTCCACCACGTGGAGGTGACTGATTTGGAACCCGCTACAAAGTAATTATATTCAATTAATTCTTACCATTAATTAATTAATTTTTAATAATGCATAACGAAAAAATCGTGCTAATTCAAAATTGCCATCCCATCTCTCTCATATAATTGCAAATGTACAAGCTCGTCGACAAACTTGTGTGAAAAAAAAAAATAATTTTCTTTGTAAATCCGATCTGATGTTTTTGAAAATACGATCATCCCCTTGCCCACACCATAGATAATGTTTTTTCACCAATTTGGAGAATTTGGCTGTCTTATTTTTTCACACAACGGAATGTAAGATAATAAATGAAAATTCAGGAAACCTTTGTAGAGACGTCATGTAGGATCTCAATAATCGAGACGAACCGACTCCGTTGGGTCACTGTCCTGTAAGACGTTTCTATCATTCTTATTCGACAGCGTAGTCGTACCATTGGAAAAAATTACCCGTAACCCTCTAGCCGCAAGATTAGGCGTCTAGGATGACTATAGACTCCTTGTCGTTTCTGTTAATCTTGGGGGATTGTCGAGAAAAGTTTTTAGAAAATGGCAAAATAAAGATCGTGCTCAAATGTGTAAGACGGTGTCTGTCTCCGAGACTACGAGCGGGAAGGGCGGCATGGAACACACGGAGACGAGGCAAATGAAAAGATCATGGAGGATCCTGAGAAGTCAAGTGAATTATAGAAATTGAGAGGACTGAGGGGATATGTAAAAGCCAACGAGTATCGTCGAAGGGGGGGATAAATTAAATTTTTTTTTTTTTTAATTATTTGACAACTTTACCTGTTATTTTATTTTACTTCAATAAATTATGGGTGTTTTATCAACAGAGTTAACGAAGTACTTATTACACACAATATAAAATATATTAATATCAGAACAAAGTAATCACTATGAAAAAAAGAGATAAAAAATATGTATGATATGCTGTTCTAATTGAATCAAACCTGTCTCGTTCGATCAGCATTCTTCCAGTGGCCGAAATCTCCATGCATTAGAATAAATATGCATATCGCTATAGTAATGCGTATATCCATCGAATCCATTGAAAAAAAATGTAAACAAAATTTTGTATAAAAAATTCTTTATTATTACACAGATGAGATTATTAATAATTTCACATTCTTATTATATAAATTGATTTCTCATACATGGAATTGCAAAACCCCTATAGAGCTAGAGAAAGTTGCGACTTGCTCATTTCCACACCCACCACGGAGGTAGAGCAAACGTGGGCGCGTTTTTTTTAAAGTGGTATCCCCTGTAGGCCTAATCCACTCTGACTACATTTACACCGATGGGGTTGTAGCAATATAATTGTAGCAACTCCACCAATGGAAACGCGGTCTCTACCTATGTCTGCCTAATTTTTGAAACTAAAATTAAACGAGATACCCTGTAGGCCTACCCTGTAGGCCTACTTGACTACATTTACACCGATGGGGTTGTAGCAAAAGCATGATGCAACAGAACACGTGCTCCTCAACCGTCGAACGGTCACATTCATGCTAAAGCACGGACCAACTCCATCAATGGAAACGCGGTCGCTACCTGTATCTGCCTAATTTTCGGAAACTAAAATTAAACGGGATAAGAAAAAAAAAAAAACAAAGCGGAAATAATTGCGAAATTGAGGGTAGCAAAGATATTTTCTATTTTCGCCAAAATACGAAAATACCAACAACGTCAAAGAGAATCGTTATGAAGCTGCGCTAGACCCAATCTCAAGCAACAAGTGTCCAGAACAATCTCTTCGTCATTGTGCTACAGAAACTAACCAAAAAAAAAAAAAGCTTCCGCTTTGTTTGAATACCAATCCCCTCTTCCGACAGAGGGGGTTAGTATTTATATTAAGATATCTTAACCTTATATCTATACCTGCCTATATCTGTATAGCAATATTATAGTAAGTCAATTAGAAATCTTAATATTAGCTTAAATTGCGATGTGATATTCTTAAATTTAATACGTAATGGACTAACTTAGATATAGGGGGTTGGTATTTTATACCAATTGAGAATCGCAACCTTATACTTATACCTGCCTATATCTGGATTAAAATATTATATTGAGTTCTCTAGAAATTTTAATATTAGCTTAAATTGCAATGAGATATTCTTAAATTTAATACGTAACGGACTAACTTAGATATAAGGGGTTGGCATTTTATACCAATTGAGAATCGCAACCTTATACTTATATACCTGCCTATATCCGGATAGAAATATTATATTCAATCAATCAACGAGAAATCTTAATGTTAGCTTAAACTTAGATAGCGAACTTTTAACATTAAGGCACAACGGGCTGACTTAGATCTAAGAAAGAGTCCCTAGAGCAACGAAAAAACGTAAAAACCTAAAACGTTTTGTTCTGAAGTACATGATCGATGGAAATATGTTGTATACGTCGTATAATAGTGTAAACATGACATAAATAACCTGTAACCTAAGAAAACAGATGCAACATGGTAATAGTGAAAATTAATTTACAATACGTGAGACATAATCTGAAAAAAAGAATCATTTGCAAGTTAACCCCAATGATTTAAACATTTCAAGTAAAATATATATACTTGAACACATCTTACGCACAATTAAACAAAACGTATAGAATCACATTATTAGAAAGAAACATATAAAAAGCATGCAAACAGTTTTTTCTGTGGTAAAAGCACGCGAGAGTCATGTAATGAAATTACTTAATGGTATGAATACCAGGCACTTTAAAGCACAATTTACAAAAAAGTAAATTCAGCCGTTAGCAAATTCACGCTTTTACAATAAATAATATTGTCGAAGCATGAATTTCCCAGGTTCCACCACGTGGAGGTGACTGATTTGGAACCCGCTACAAAGTAATTATATTCAATTAATTCTTACCATTAATTAATTAATTTTTAATAATGCATAACGAAAAAATCGTGCTAATTCAAAATTGCCATCCCATCTCTCTCATATAATTGCAAATGTACAAGCTCGTCGACAAACTTGTGTGAAAAAAAAAAATAATTTTCTTTGTAAATCCGATCTGATGTTTTTGAAAATACGATCATCCCCTTGCCCACACCATAGATAATGTTTTTTCACCAATTTGGAGAATTTGGCTGTCTTATTTTTTCACACAACGGAATGTAAGATAATAAATGAAAATTCAGGAAACCTTTGTAGAGACGTCATGTAGGATCTCAATAATCGAGACGAACCGACTCCGTTGGGTCACTGTCCTGTAAGACGTTTCTATCATTCTTATTCGACAGCGTAGTCGTACCATTGGAAAAAATTACCCGTAACCCTCTAGCCGCAAGATTAGGCGTCTAGGATGACTATAGACTCCTTGTCGTTTCTGTTAATCTTGGGGGATTGTCGAGAAAAGTTTTTAGAAAATGGCAAAATAAAGATCGTGCTCAAATGTGTAAGACGGTGTCTGTCTCCGAGACTACGAGCGGGAAGGGCGGCATGGAACACACGGAGACGAGGCAAATGAAAAGATCATGGAGGATCCTGAGAAGTCAAGTGAATTATAGAAATTGAGAGGACTGAGGGGATATGTAAAAGCCAACGAGTATCGTCGAAGGGGGGGATAAATTAAATTTTTTTTTTTTTTAATTATTTGACAACTTTACCTGTTATTTTATTTTACTTCAATAAATTATGGGTGTTTTATCAACAGAGTTAACGAAGTACTTATTACACACAATATAAAATATATTAATATCAGAACAAAGTAATCACTATGAAAAAAAGAGATAAAAAATATGTATGATATGCTGTTCTAATTGAATCAAACCTGTCTCGTTCGATCAGCATTCTTCCAGTGGCCGAAATCTCCATGCATTAGAATAAATATGCATATCGCTATAGTAATGCGTATATCCATCGAATCCATTGAAAAAAAATGTAAACAAAATTTTGTATAAAAAATTCTTTATTATTACACAGATGAGATTATTAATAATTTCACATTCTTATTATATAAATTGATTTCTCATACATGGAATTGCAAAACCCCTATAGAGCTAGAGAAAGTTGCGACTTGCTCATTTCCACACCCACCACGGAGGTAGAGCAAACGTGGGCGCGTTTTTTTTAAAGTGGTATCCCCTGTAGGCCTAATCCACTCTGACTACATTTACACCGATGGGGTTGTAGCAATATAATTGTAGCAACTCCACCAATGGAAACGCGGTCTCTACCTATGTCTGCCTAATTTTTGAAACTAAAATTAAACGAGATACCCTGTAGGCCTACCCTGTAGGCCTACTTGACTACATTTACACCGATGGGGTTGTAGCAAAAGCATGATGCAACAGAACACGTGCTCCTCAACCGTCGAACGGTCACATTCATGCTAAAGCACGGACCAACTCCATCAATGGAAACGCGGTCGCTACCTGTATCTGCCTAATTTTCGGAAACTAAAATTAAACGGGATAAGAAAAAAAAAAAAACAAAGCGGAAATAATTGCGAAATTGAGGGTAGCAAAGATATTTTCTATTTTCGCCAAAATACGAAAATACCAACAACGTCAAAGAGAATCGTTATGAAGCTGCGCTAGACCCAATCTCAAGCAACAAGTGTCCAGAACAATCTCTTCGTCATTGTGCTACAGAAACTAACCAAAAAAAAAAAAAGCTTCCGCTTTGTTTGAATACCAATCCCCTCTTCCGACAGAGGGGGTTAGTATTTATATTAAGATATCTTAACCTTATATCTATACCTGCCTATATCTGTATAGCAATATTATAGTAAGTCAATTAGAAATCTTAATATTAGCTTAAATTGCGATGTGATATTCTTAAATTTAATACGTAATGGACTAACTTAGATATAGGGGGTTGGTATTTTATACCAATTGAGAATCGCAACCTTATACTTATACCTGCCTATATCTGGATTAAAATATTATATTGAGTTCTCTAGAAATTTTAATATTAGCTTAAATTGCAATGAGATATTCTTAAATTTAATACTTAATAAGACTAACTTATATATAGGGGGTTGGTATTTTATACCAATTGATAATCGCAACCTTATACCTATGCCTGCCTATATCTGGATTAAAATATTATATTAAGTTCACTAGAAATCTTAATATTAGCTTAAATAGCAATGAGATATTCTTAAATTTAATACTTAATAAGACTAACTTATATATAAGGGGTTGGTATTTTATACCAATTGAGAATCGCAACCTTATACCTATACCTGCATGTATCTGGATCAAAATATTATATTGAGTTCACTAGAAATCTTAATATTAGCTTAAATTGCGATGAGATATTCTTAAATTTAATACGTAATAAGACTAACTTAGATATAGGGAGCTGGTATTTCATACGAATTGATAATCGCAACCTTATATCTATACCTGCCTATACCTGGGTTAAAATATTATATTGAGTTCACTAGAAATGTTAATATTAGCTTAAATTGCGATGAGAATTTCTTAAATTTAATACGCAATGGACTAACTTAGATATAGGGGGTTGGTATTTTATACCGATTGAAAATCTTAGCCTTAATACCTGCATATATTTATACTTGGAAATATACCTGCCTATATCTGTATAGCAATATTATAGCAAGTCAACTATAAATCTTAATATTAGCTTAAATTTCGATGAGAATGTCTTAACATTAATACGCAATAGACTAACATAGATCTAGGGAGTTGGTATTTTATACCGATTGAGAATCGCAACCTTATACCTATACCTGCCTATATCCGGATAGAAATATTATTATATTTAATCAGTCAACGAGAAATCTTAATGTTAGCTTAAATTTAGGTCACAAACTCTTAACATTATGGCACAACGGGATAACTTAGATCGAAGAAAAAGTCTCTAGAGCGATAAAAAAACTTGAAAACCTAAAACCTTTTGTTCCAACGTATATGATCGATGAAAAAATTTGTGCATCATGTAATAATGGAAACATGAAACATAAACAATCTATAATCTAAGAAATAGATGCGACATGGTAATAGTGAAAATCAATTTACAGTGAGATATAATCTGAAAAAAAGTATCATTTGCAAGTTAACCCCAATGATTTAAACATTTCAAGTGAAATATATATACTTAAACACATCTTACGCACAATTAAACAAAACGGATAGAATCACATTATTAGAAAGAAACATAGAAAATGCATGCAAACAGTTTTTTCTGTGGTAAAAGCACGCGAGAGTCATGTAATGAAATTACTTAATGGTATGAATACCAGGCACTTTGAAGCACAATTTAAAAAAAAGTGAATTCAGCCGTTAGCAAATTCATACTTTTACAATAAATAATATTGTCGAAGCATGAATTCCCCAGGTTCCACCACGTGGAGGTGGCTGATTTGGAACCCGCTACGAAAAATTCAAAAAATCATCAAGCGTGATTAAATGAACAATCATTACATATTAAATTATCATTGAGAGTAATTATATTCAATTAATTGTTACCATTAATTCATTAATTTTTTAATAATGCATAACGAAACAATCGTGCTAATTCAAAATTGCCATCCCATCTTTCTCGTATAATTGCAAATGTACAAGCTCGTCAACAAACTTTTGTGAAAAAAAAAATTAATTCTCATTGTAAATCCGATCTGATGTTTTTGAAAATACGATCATCCCCTTGCCCACAAAATAGACAATCTTTTTTCGCCAATTTGGAGAATTTGGTTGTTTTATTTTTATACACAACGGAATGTAAGATAATAAATGAAAATTCAGGAAACCTTTGTAGAGACGTCATGTAGGATCTCAATAATCGAGACGAAACAACTCCGTTGGGTCACTGTCCTGTAAGACGTTTCTATCATTTTTATTCGACAGCGTAGTCATACCATTGGGAAAAATTACCCGTCGCCCTCTAGCCGCAAGATTAGGCGTCTAGGATGACTAAAGACTCCTTGTCGTTTCCATTAATCTTGGGGGATTGTCCAGAAAAGTTTTTAGAAAATGGTAAAATAAAGATCGTGCTCATGTGTGTAAAACGGTGCCTGTCTCCGAGACTACGAGCGGGAAGAGCGGCATGGAACACACGGAGACGAGGCAAATGAAAAATTCATGGATGATCCTGAGAATTCAAACGAATGACATATAGAAATTGAGAGGACTGAGGGGATATGTAAAAGCCAAAGGATATCGTCGGATGGGGGGATGAATGAAAGTTTTTTTTTTTTTATTTATTTGACAACATTACCTGTTATTTTATTTTACTTAAATAAATTATGGGTGTTTTATCAACAGAGTTAACGAAGTACGTATTACACATAAATAAAATATATTAATATCAGAACAAAGTAATCACTATGAAAAAAAGAGATAAAAAATATGTATGATATGCTGTTCTAATTGAATCAAACCTGCCTCGTTCGATCAGCATTCTTCCTGTGCCCGAAATCTTCATGCATTAGAATATAAATATGTATATCGCTATAGCAATGCGTATATCCATCGAATCCATTGAAAAAAAAAGTAAACAAAATTTTGTATAAAAAATTCTTTATTATTACACAGATTAGATTATTAATAATTTCACATTCTTATTATATAAATTGATTTCTCATACATGGAATTGCAAAACCCCTATAGAGCTAGAGAAAGTTGCGACTTGCTCATTTCCACACCCACCACGGAGGTAGAGCAAACGTGGGCGCGTTTTTTTTAAAGTGGTATCCCCTGTAGGCCTAATCCACTCTGACTACATTTACACCGATGGGGTTGTAGCAATATAATTGTAGCAACTCCACCAATGGAAACGCGGTCTCTACCTATGTCTGCCTAATTTTTGAAACTAAAATTAAACGAGATACCCTGTAGGCCTACCCTGTAGGCCTACTTGACTACATTTACACCGATGGGGTTGTAGCAAAAGCATGATGCAACAGAACACGTGCTCCTCAACCGTCGAACGGTCACATTCATGCTAAAGCACGGACCAACTCCACCAATGGAAACGCGGTGTCTACCTATGTCTGCCTAATTTTGGAAACTAAAAATTAAACGGAATTGAAAAAAAACAAAGCGGAAATAATTATGGAATTGAGGGTAGCAAAGGTATTTTCTATTTTCGCCAAAATACTAAAATACCAGCAATTTCAAAGAGAATCGTTATGAAGGTGGAACTAACCCAATCTTAGCTTCAATGGTCCAGAACAATCTCTTCGTCATTGTGCTACAAAAACTAACAAAAAAAAAGCTTCCGCTTTGTTTGAATACCAACCCCCTCTGTCGACGGAGGGGGTTCGTATTTATATTAAGATATCTTAACCTTATATCTATACCTGCCTATATCTGGATAGCAGTATTATATTAAGTCAATTATAAATCTTAATATTAGCTTAAATTGCGATGAGATATTCTTAAATTTAATACGTAATTGACTAACTTAGATATAAGGGGGTTGGTATTTTATACCAATTGAGAATCGCAACCTTATACCTATACCTGCCTATATCTGCATTTAAATATTATATTGAGTTCACTAGAAATCTTAATATTCGCTTAAATTGCGATGAGATATTCTTAAATTTAATACGTAACGGACTAACTTAGATATAAGGGGTTGGCATTTTATACCAATTGAGAATCGCAACCTTATACTTATATACCTGCCTATATCCGGATAGAAATATTATATTCAATCAATCAACGAGAAATCTTAATGTTAGCTTAAACTTAGATAGCGAACTTTTAACATTAAGGCACAACGGGCTGACTTAGATCTAAGAAAGAGTCCCTAGAGCAACGAAAAAACGTAAAAACCTAAAACGTTTTGTTCTGAAGTACATGATCGATGGAAATATGTTGTATACGTCGTATAATAGTGTAAACATGACATAAATAACCTGTAACCTAAGAAAACAGATGCAACATGGTAATAGTGAAAATTAACTTACAATGCGTGAAACATAAGCTGAAAAAAAGAATCATTTGCACATTAACCCCAACGATTCAAGAAATTCACGTGGAATATATATACATATACATATAAAATATCGAGTTTTTTCTGTAGCAAGCATGCAAGAGTCGCATATTTAAATTATTTAATGGTATGATTACCAGCCATTTTAAGGCACAATTAAAAAAAAAAACGCGAATTCAGCCGTTAGCAAATTCATGCTTTTACAATAAATAATATTGTTAAAGCATGAATTCCCCAGGTTCCACCGCGTGAAGGTGGCTGATTTGGAACCCGCTTTGCAAATTAAAAAAAAAAATCATCGAGCATAATAAAATGAACAATCATTAAAAAACTAAATTTACATTGATTAAATTTCTTATACCTGCCCATATTTGCATAGAAATATTATATGAAATCAGTCAACTAGAAATCTTGACGTTAGCTTAAGCTTGGGGAAGAAAACTCTTAACATTAATGAGCAACGGGCTAACTTAAATCTAAGAAAAAGTTCCCAGAGCCGCTAAACTTACGATGAGAATCTCTCAACATTAATACGCAAGGGTTCAACTTGGTTGAAAGAAAAAGTCCCTAGAGCAATGAGAATTTCTGAAAACTCAAAAAATTTTGTTTCAACGACGGACATGATTCATGAAAAAAATTTGTGCATCCTGTAATAATGGAAACATTTCATATAAACAACCTATAACATGAGAAATACATGTGATATGATAATAGTGAAACTTAAATCTACAATATATCTTTGTATATATATATTATCAATGCATAAGCATAATCTAGCAAAATGCACGACATCACATTACAATACAAAAAAACATAGAAAATACATAGAAACACGTAATCATGATAATGGCACATCTTTGTGATATTTGAAATAAAAAATTTTAAAACCGGAATACGTTAATGATTATAGTATACAAAAAATGTGGATCTTGCTATCAATCAAAATATATCTTAAAGTAGCAAGCACGCGAGAGCCGCATAATGAAATTATTCAATGGTACGATTACCAGGCGCTTTGGGGCGCAATTTTAACAAACGCGAATTCAGCCGTAAGCAAATTCATGTTTTTACAATGAAACATTGTCGAAGCATGAATTTCCCAGGTTCCACCGTGTGGAGGTGGCCGATTTGGAACCCGCTTTGTAAAATTTTAAAAACCATCGAGCATAATAAAAGGAAGAACCAGAAAAAATTTAATTAATTATTATCAGAATGAATGATAATTAATTTATTACTATCAATTAATTTTTTATGATTACTATTCAAAATAATTCCATCGAAAATTAAAATAGTAAAAATTCAAAATTTCCTTCCTATTATTGCACTCTCTCTCGTTTAGTTACAAATTTATGAGAGCTCCACGAATTGTAGTAAAAAAAAAAAAAAAAAAATAATAATAAATCCACAAATTCTGGAAAATCTAGACCACATTTTGGTCATCTCCGATCAAATTCGGTATCAAACATGAGCGTCCGTTTGTCCAATCTGTGTTCGCAAATTTGGAAATTTTTTAAATAAAATTTGGTTCTCTTACTTTCTTGAATATTGAAATATTTTTAAATGAGAAAAATTCAGAAGAAGTTAGTATATGCCATTGAACAGGTTTTCGATAATAATGGTGAAACGATTCGCTCCATTGGGATTCTGCCCCGTAGGAAGTTTCTATCGCTCTTGTTTGACAAAGTAGTCACGGAGTAGACGGAGATTAGGCTTTTAGCGAGGTTAAAGACCTATTATCATTTTTGTAAATTCTTAGGAGTGTCCGAAAAAGTTTATCTGCAAAGGTGAATATAATAAACCGAGCGCGCTCCAAATTGTAACGGGAACGATCTCCGTCTCTGGGACTACAAGCGAAAAGATCAGCGTGAAAGACGCAGTGACAAGGCAAATGAAAAATTTCGAGGGGATCTCGAGAAGTTTAAACTGATATGGAAATTGAGAGGTTCGAGAAGACGCGTAAAAGCCAAAAAATTCAGTACGATTTAAGAGAAAAAATAAAATACAAAAGGATATTTTCTAAAATAAATGAATAAATAAATAATAAGGATAATGAAAAGAGTCTTGGAGACGAGATAGCCACTTACCCTGAGCTGTCAACGATAATCCGGCTTATCGTGGCGAGAATAAAAAAGACACGAATAAAGACGTCTCTCGCAGGTTATGTTCGACGTGTAGTCGATTCACGAGGAAATTTCGTCAGGGCGAAGCACGAGACTGCGGTCCTTCCCGGATTAAACTTTCTCGAAGAATAACGCACTTTTGTTTACGCGATCACTCAAAATAATCGAGGAAACGCGAAAAATACGCATTGTTCGAGTTTCGAGCCACACGTGACGCTCTGCGACCACTACGCATTACGACGTACTACGTCACTACGCGCCACGCGTCACGCGGGTCACGCGTCACTGCGCGGCACTATGCGGTACGTGCTATCGTCTCTCTCTCTCTCTCTCTCTCTCTCTCTCTCTCTCTCGCCCCTACTACTGCTTGGTGAACTTTAAAATAATTAACGTTGATTATTATTCATATTAATTATTATTAATTTCTAATTATTTGATTATTAATTCTTTTTTCAATTAGTTACGATTGTTTCATTATGTAGCGATCGCGTGTTAAACGTTTTAATTTTTTTCTTTTAACGCTTCGCATCACACGACAATGCGCGAGACGCGACAACCGACAGCCGACACCGGCAACGGGCGATCCGCGACTGCCGGTTCTCGCTCGCTCTCTCTTCATCCTTTCCCCACTCCCCGCTACACACCTCGCCGGCGCACGTTGACGCGTACCCCCCACTTCTCTCGCTCGCTCACGCTAAGGCTCATACCCGTTACTGCCTCGCGCGCTATATTTTTGTTTCACATGAAATTGTAATTAACATGATGTTTATAACTGTTAATTATAATTATCATCGTTATGATTTTTACTAAATATTTAATTCTTCTTTTTGCAACGTCTAAATTATTTTGACTCGAAATTGTTTTTAAAAAAATGCCAAGCAACGACGAGCTGCTTGTGCCCCCGCAATCAAGATTATCCAAAAAGCTTATTGACACATATTTTATGCATTTAAGGGAGAGTTATCGAATGGAAAAAGATTGAAAAAAATGGACCAATATAGCGATGAAATTGGGATATCAGTAGAAAAAATTTCTCGAGAAAAATGAAAGAAAATTAAAAAACGTGATAAAGAGCAATATTAAGAGTTCAATATATATTTTATGACACATCACGTTTGACAGCTGACTTTTCGTTGCATATGCAACAAAAATTGCGCACCGTCATTGTCATCGGACAATCGGAAATTACGTCTTTACGAGTCATCGCAGAATTAAATAATCTCAAGGAATTGTGGATTGTCGAATATAGCTTGAAGGTGAGAAAAAAAAATAAAAAAAAAAACAATGTCAGATATGATTTCTCGATTTTGGCTTTCTGACGGTGGGAAATTTTTTTTGTAATTTTTCGAAAACTATGATGAAGCAACGAACCACCTCTTACTTTCTCTTTTTTGACATTATTTGCCCGAGTTCGAATTATTGTAATTATTATTATCATTTTTTAAAATCAATTAATTCGAAATTCCATGATAATAATTATCATAAATAATAATAATTAACGAATAAACAATGATAACGATGATATTTTAAATAATTATTTATATTACTTCCTCTTATTTGACATTTGCCTGAGTTCAAGTTATTGTAATTATTATTATTATTTCTTAAAATCAATTAATTCGAAATTTCATGACAATTATCATAAATAATAATGATTAACGAATAATCAATGACAACGATGATATTTAAAATAATTATTTTTATTACTTCCTCTTCTTGGACATTTGCCCGAGTTAAAATTATTGTAACTATTATTATCATTTTTTTAAACCAACTAATTTGAAATTACATGAAAATTATCATACATAATTATTAACGAATAATCAATGATAAACTAATGATGATATTTAGTAATGATGGTAATGATGATATTTTAAATAATTATTTTTATTACTTCCTCTTCTTTGATATTTGCCTGAGTTTTAATTATTGTAAGTATTATCATCATTTTTGTAAATCAATTAATTCAAAATTTCATGATAATTATCGTAAATAATAATAATTAACGAATAGCAATTAACGAATAACGATGATATTTGTAGTGTTCGTTTTAGGGCTGGACTTTGGAAAAGAGCATACGCGATTGTTTAAAAGAATGACAAATCTTTCATATTGGCGCAGCAAACATACTGTTTTTTTTATCTCAATGCCATAGCACCGAACCATTAACATCGTTTTTTCTATTGTTTATTAAAATTGAATCTATCAGCCACCTTATCAAATATCGATCACGACCTTGCAACCTCGAATGACGAGACTGTGAATTATTTTTTTTTTGAGTTTCGTTTCAGGGATTCTCGAATTATCGTTTGAAGAAATTATTTATTTGTAATAATTTTCTGTTTTTGTCAATCTCGAAAACTTATTTGATCGAGTTTGCATGTGAAAAAAAGTCTCAGTTGAAAAAAAAGCTCATTTTTCATAAAGAAATTCGATAAAATACGTAAAAAGGATATTGAGGGTTGAAAAAAAGGTTTTACCTAAAAATAAATTTTTAATCGATATTTTTACGGGGAAGAGCAGACTTGAGGGTTTTTTGTTTTTAAAAGTAATATTAAAATTTCAAAGCGGCGTGTCTTATTGTCAAATTTTATTAAATTTATTGTACTTAAATGGAGGGCCCCCGCTTTGAATATTTGCTTTGGGCACGTAATAATTCAGAATTATGTTTCCTATAGCAAATATAATATATTCGCGTGTCTCGTGTTTTATATGCATGCGAGACATAATTTTGATTTTCACTTGAGGTGTTGACGATTTATAATTAAAAAAAAAAAAAAATACGCATCCAATGGGAATCGAACCAACGACACCCCTCGCGCATATCAATCTGGGACGGTACTAGGCGACTACTTCGCTTATTGTACTTAAATTGCCCCCCGCTTGAGATTTATATGGGTATTTTGGATTTCATTATCCCGTAAATCTAATTTCTATATCCATCATATATATTTATTCGCGCGTCTCATTATATGCCTCGGGGTCCCTTTTATACTGTGAATTCTCTTCTATTCCTATGCTCTAAACAGAGACAGACGCTTTCTAGCTCTCTCTCTCTCTCTCTCTCTCTCTCTTGACTGGGCGTACTCGATCAGGAGTGACGTCACAGCCCGACCGTCGCTCCTCCAGTGGCCGTTTACATCCGAAAAAACTTGTCTTCACGCCAAGCATAGGAACTGGGCTTCTATGTACGTCTGACTTCGTTGCCTCTGCCCGTTGCCTCGTGCTCTAACAAACCTCTGTAAAGTTGGCGTAGGAACTTTAACTTTAATGTTATTTTTATTTTCTTTTGCCAATCATTTGATCGTTGTTTGATAGTGATTGATATAATATTCAAAATGTTTGATATAAATCAATGGTTTAATCAGAATAGTTTGAAAAAGAAATAAAGCATATTAATGTTAATATAAGAATGTCATTTTCAATTGTTGTTACAAATAATTGACATTAATTTGTAATGATTTTTTTTTACACTTAAGAGGTTTGTTGAGGCTCAAAAAAAGTGCACTCGTTAGCAGAGACTAGTCAATTATTTTCTAATGTTCTTTCCTCCGCCATTTATATTCCACTATGTAGTTTCTCGCAAATTTTTTTACTAATATGGCATAATGGTTGTTTGGATGAAAATTAACAATCTCCCGTGGGGAAAATGTCGAGAAAGATTTCGAAAAAATATTGGATTCCTCACGAACGAAATATATCAAAATATTTACAATATAATAATTATTGTTATTAAAAATTAATGATCATTCATACGAATCATTATAATATTATAAATATTCTTAATTATTCCATTCTTTTTGAACTCAACGTTTGTACTAATTCTTCTCGACATCTTTCAGTCAAGGCACTTTATTATTCTTTTTCCAATATTTGAAAACCTATTTGGGCGTTTACCGGAAACACCTTCGTGGCGCCATCTAGCCACCGCCTATAGGTGTCACATCGAGTCGAACTAGCTGGTATCAAGAAAATCCGAACGTTGGAGATCTTCCTAGTAAACTCTGTTCGTGGTAGTGTGCGTAGTGTTTGGCATACTTATAGGTTAGAATATCTATTTTGATAGTTGCATTTTTTTATCGTATTTCCGGGTTGTCATGTAATTGTTGTTGGATTTTTATACGACAATAGTCGTCCTAAATCGTCGTTAAATCGCTAAAAAGTGTTTTTGTTGGTTGTCGCGCGCGTAAACACAACCACGTATAAATAACCGTCAAAACCTTACGGTCTATAAACTTTCCAGTATTATTGTTTTTTTTTTTTTCAAACCAAAAAACGTTTAGATAAAAAAAACATTTGTCAAATCTCATTGAATTTAAACGACGCGTCGCGAATCTTTCGTCGTACCTGTGTTTTCGTTATCAAGCGGTCGGTTTTTTTTTTTTAATTTGTAAAATGGCGAGCAGCGAGACCGATGGCATAACCCATTCGTCCGGTGAGTCGAGGGACTGGAGAAAAGATTTAATTTCACAACTTCGGGACAGGAATAGATCACAAACAAATTGCTTCGAGGATCTTATAAGTTTGCGTGAGTATAAAATTTTGTATGTAAAACGTGTGCTCTCTCTCGATGTTTGTTTATCGATTTTAATAATGACAGGGTTTATCGGATTATCGATTCGTCAATTTTTCGAAACCGTTATATTTTTCTTACCCAAAACTTACGTGAAAATTGCGTTCCTCAAGGAAATCAAAGAATGTAGTAAAATTTTATTAAACTTTTTCCGTAACTTCTGCACAAAATTTGTACCAATACCTAAACAGCGGTCCAAAAAGATTCTTTTGATTGCACAAATGTTTCATTATTTCGGTCTTTGAGTAATTTTTTTTTACCAATTTCTAAGATTTTTGTCCCCGCAATTCCATTGCAGTTTTATTTTCGTTTTATTTATTTAAATTTATCCAAAAATATCTCAATTGTTTTTCTTTCTTCTTCGATCGTTGGTCAATACAACATTTCAAGGTACAGATAAACTTAAAATATTTATAAATCGCTGTACCTTGGGGTATACTATGAAATAATAACGATTCTTTCCGTTCAAAGTTGAATATACGAATAAATGAATCGAATTAATTAATAATCCATCGTATAATGGTTGCAATCCTGATGCTTGTTAGGATAAGAATGCGTTTATGCGATTTTTCGTTACCGCGAATCGTCGATTGTTTGCGATTCAGCGACTCGACTGCCAATTTTTTATTTCCCAAGATATATTCTATTTCTCATGAGTTATTGACTATATTTGCGAGGAAAAAGAAAAAATTTCATTTCCCGGAATAAAAGATATTTTGCCATTGACATACTTTATAGGCAAAAAAAAACTTTTTTTGAGATTTTTTTTTTAAGACAGTTTTCATTACTCATTGATCAATATTTATTAGTTAAAAAAAAACACATCTCCGGAAGTTACAGTAATTTTTTCATGTCAAAAGAGTGATAAGCAACCGAGTTACAGCCAATCTCTCAGAGGCCCAAAAAAAAAAAAAGTCGTTTTGCGGTGCATAACGCAACTCATGACTGGATCATTTGTAACAAACTAAATCGTTGGAATTAGTTAAAAACAATATTCTCTTGTACTTGACGGCGGAAAATTTTGAATTATCGCTTTATTTTTTTTTATACAACCGAAGAATCAACGATTTTTTAAGTAAAAAAAAAATTTTTACTTTGAACAATCGCCATTTTGTCAAAAAAAATTAAATTTTGATAAAATCTCGCCGTCAAGTACAAGAGAATATTCTTTTTAACTAATTCCAACGATTTAGTTTGTTTCAGATGATCCAGTCATGAGTTACGTTACGCATCGCGAAACAACATTTATTTTTCTGGGCCTCTGAGAGATTGGCTGTAATTTGGTTGCTTATCGCTCTTCTGACATGAAACAATTACTGTAACTTCTTGAGATGTGTATCTTTTGAACTGGGAAATATTGATCAATGAATAATGAAAACTGTCTTAAAAAAAAAAAATCTCAAAAAAAGCGTTTTTTTTTGGCCT
The DNA here is from genome assembly GCA_963564615.1 of Rhorus exstirpatorius. Taxonomy (NCBI): domain Eukaryota; kingdom Metazoa; phylum Arthropoda; class Insecta; order Hymenoptera; family Ichneumonidae; genus Rhorus; species Rhorus exstirpatorius. The sequence continues at coordinate 18,376,417 of OY751319.1, read as the reverse complement.
TGCAAGTGTACCTAACCCCTTAAGAGAATTCTATCGGTGCGCAACTAGTCAAGCTCGAGTGCTGCTGAGTTTGACTAACTCGGTACATTGATCCGGCAACCTTGCACAATGGTCCGCGGTGCATGTTTCTCTCAGCGTCGTTTTTATGCGTTATTCAAGCTTTTTCAAAGTAATATTATTTATTACATTCAATAATTAATTATTTTCTCCCAAACGTCCAGTGTATAATTGCACTGAGAACGTCGAGAAATCCTCGGGCATGGATGATCCATCGAGCGCGTCATATTTTAAATTACGCGCCAGCCCAAGGCGTTGCCGCATCTGCTAAATATTGGCTGGCGATAAATTAAGTTCGGCATAACGTTATTTATTTATGCACTTATAGGCCATCCTTCAATATTTTCAAACATGCAAAATGTTCTTCAAACATTCTACTTGTATCTCATAAAGTTTCATCTATAACGGTAGTTTCCTTTAACTTTGTAATTGAATCCGTCGAAAGCGTGGATTTCCGTATCGCAGCATGTTAAATATATAAAAAATAAAAACTCTAATAACTTTTTTTTTATTTTCCACCTAACTTCGTAAAAATTTAATCGAGTAATGTTTCGATCGCAATCCCCCCGTGCATCAATTTTTATCGAAATCCAAACGGTAAATCGCTATGCGATAGACCTCAATCGCCGTAGCGCTCGAAAATTCGAAGCCAATGAGAAATATTTTTTCCGCATTATTTCAACGAATTCGCAGATAATCGGCTGTTCGAGAAAGCGAATACATTGAGAGGTGAGAATCTTCAATTGTCAGTAGCGAATGAGAAGCTCAAGTGCGAAGCTGCGACCGTAGGGTTTAGCGCGAGTAGCTCAGGCGTAAATTCCGCCCTCGAAGCGAGATTATTGGCTCAGGCGGAGGAACTGACTACCCTGCACAGAAGAAGAGGCGAGCATGCCCAGCAGATCGTCGATCTCAACAGCAAGCTCCAAGAAATGATGAAAGAGCTGAAGAACAAGGAAGTCAGGTAAGCCGTTATAGGCCGCGTAGCGCAAACTCATTCGCGATCACTAAATATCAAAATCTGTTAATTGCCAAAAATAAATCCTGTTAATTGCCTCGGGTGTTGAAAGTGTTGTCTGCATTTGAAAAGATTTTTGTCCTTTTTTTTTTTGTGCTAATTTTGAGGTCTTGTCGAGTCGCGTATGTACGATTTTTCATTTCGGAGTAATTCGAAGCGGAAAAAAAATGTGCATTCGGGATCTCGCGAGTTTTCGAGGAAGCGTTGAGTCAATGGCTGTCAATAAAAAGAGATGAATTTTATGAACGACGTTATTTAAAAAAAAAAATCGACATTACGGATGAATAGCTCGTTGCGCTTATGGAAAAAAATTCGATAATGAAATAAAATGATGCCTCACCCTGAAATAATTATTTATTCATTTCTTTGTTTATTTATACGATTAACAGGAAAATTCTTTTGCAGACACGCATTATTTATCAGAGAAATTGAAAAATCTTGAAAAACATTTTTTTTTTTTTTCGTATAAACATTCAAATTTTTTTTTCCAACCGGTCTTAAACAAAAGCATAGCATTGTTATTATTCGAGCTGAATGATTGGAGACGTGAAAAATTATTGAAAAATTTGTCAGTCAAGATGCGTTGTTTGTAAAAATATAATTAAAAATGTATTCGCGAAAATTTAAATTACGCGTTCTTGAACACGCAGCCTTGCTGAGAGCTTAGACCTGAATGCCCTGCTGCGCTCGGATCTTTCGAGATACGTGAGTAAAGAGCAAGAGCTCGAGGCTGCCAATCAAATGCTCCGAGACGAGCATCAGGCATTGCAGCTTGCTTTCGCAGCGCTCGAAGACAAGCTCAGAAAGGCTCAGGTAATTATTACATCGCGCCGGAACGAAAAAAAAAAATTGACAACTGATTCGAACGAATTATATGAAAAAAAATTGTTCTTTGTTGGTTTTTTTCTTCTTTTTTTTCTTCAATAATTCGTAAATATTATCGCAGAAAATTTATTGATACGCACGCGTTTTTGCAGGAAGAGAATCGACAGCTGGTCGAACGTTTGATAAAGTACAAAGCTAAAGACGCTGACAAGATGAATGAAGAAAATGAAAATTTCCTGAAGTGAGTGAAAAATTAACTACATTTTTTAAATGTTTTTTTAAAAATTTATTTATCATTATTTATGAAAAATCACCGAGTTTTCGGACCGAAAAAGTATTTGGTATAAATTAATTGACGCTGACGATAAGTGCGATTGATGCATCCAAGTTTCGGTATTTCCGTCGAGATTCGTTGATTGCAAAAATATTTGGGTCATTGATCAGCTTGTTTCGTGCAAAAAAAATTGAAAACTTGACACTGACGTTTACTATTTCAAGTGCACCAACAGGTGTGGTTCGATAATTTTTTTTTTTTCTCAAAACAAAAGCCGCTTGTTTTTAATATAATTGCATTTTCCTTAAAATTATGATTTTTAATTAATATCTCAGAATTTGATCGAGCTGTAAAATATTTAAGGGGTTAGCTACACTTGCAAGACCAAAAAAAAAACGCTTTTTTTGAGATTTTTTTTTTTTGAAGACAGTTTTCATTATTCATTGATCAATATTTGATCAATGCTTGATCAAGGCTTGTCCCGTGAATAAATAAATAAATAGATAAATAAATAAATAAATAAATAAATAAACAAATAAATAAATTAATTAATTAATAAATTAATATATACCGGCCAATTAATATATATTAATATATTAATATATTCAGCCAATCTCTCAGAGGCCCAGAAAAATAAATGTTTCTTTGCGGTGCGTAACGTAACTCATGACCGGATCATCTGAAACAAACTAAATCTTTGGAATAAGTTAAAAAGAATATTCTCTCGTACTTGACGGCGGGATTTTATCAAAATTTAATTTTTTTTGACAAAATGGCGGATGTTCAAAGTAAAAAATTTTTTTTTCACGAAAAAAATCGTTGATTTTTCGGTTGTATGAAAAAAAAATAAAGCGAAAATTCAAAATGTTTCATCGTCAGGTACAAGAGAATATTGTTTTTAACTAATTCCAACGATTTAGTTTGTTACAAATAATCCGGTCATGAGTTTTACGTTACGCGCTGCAAAGCAACTTTCTTTTTTTTGGGCCTCCGGGAGATTGGCTGTAACTCGGTTGCTTATTGCTCGTTTGACATGAAAAAATTACGGTAACTTCTTGAGATGTGTATCTTTTGAACTGATCAATATTGATCAATGAATAATGAAAACTGTATTCGAAAAAAAATCTCAAAAAAAGAGTTTTTTTGGCCTTGCGAGTGTACCTAATCCCTTGACTCACCCATTTCAACGCTAATTATTCCCGGCTATTGAATTTGTAAATCCAAAAATTTTTTATTAATTTTTACAATTATTTTTCTTCTTATTTTAGTATGTTCAATTATAATTTTTTTTTTATTGAAAAAAAAATGCTATTATCGATTTTCTTGATTCTTCACGCTCAAATTATAACTTCGTGATGTTATGAAAAAAGTTTAGAGCAGATATCGTTCCATTTGAGCTCGAAATGAAAAAAAAATTTGACACTGAACATTTTCGTTAATGCATTTCTTCTTTAGTTTCACTATTTTTTTTTTTTTTTTTCGATAATTTGAAGTACTTCTGCATAAAGTTGACTGCAGTGAAAAATTGGTGAATTATAAATTTTCATATAATGGAAATTCGTGTCCGAAATTAAATCTTATTCCGAAAAATTCACAAAGCTCTTATTTGATTTTTGGTAAAATATTTTTTCCTTCTGTGTCAAGTATTTTGGGGAAAAAAAAGAAAATTGATACCTTACTTCCTGTGGCGCAAAAAAATATCTACAGTAAGGAAATTTACGATAGGAATTTTTCGGACTTTCGATTGCATTGAAATGAGAATTTTTGCACAATTGGAAAACAAATTTGCATCTCGTAAATTACTGATCAGGGGTAAAATTGTTGTGGAATATTTTTTTTTTTCACCAACTTAACTGTGCATTGATAATTAGAAAAAAAAAAATATATTATATATACCGACCGCAATAACTAAGAAACACAACCCGATAATATCTCAGGTCAAACTTATTTTGGGTCCCAAATGGGCAAATACATTTTACAATTATTTTCATAGCGCTGCGCAAGGGCGGGCCTTGTGAATACTATAAAAATAGGCAAGAAAATCAATTCCAAGGTATTTATGAATAAAAAAAAAATATATATATATTCAACGCTTCAGCGCGAAAGATGAATGGAGAAATTTATTTAAAATTTATTTTTGGCTCAGGTACTTGTAATCCTGAATCATTAGCCTCGAAAATACGCGGACTAAAGAATTCTGCAGCTTTATTCGATACCGAGAGAGGTATTAAGCTAAAAAGTAAAATTTTTAGGAAATAGAAAAGTAAAAATTGCCGAAATAGAAGGTTTTTTTTTCTTCTTTAAATATGTGGCTGCGACTCGACCATGTTTCCGGTGATAACAGTACACAAAGATAATATATCGAAAAAAAAAACAATTTAACCGCACATTGTTGAGAGGGTGGTCGAATTATCGTCGAATGAACCATATTTATCGATGTTAAGGTAGTCCTCGTGCTACAATAGTGCGAGAAAGTTTCCTATGTACCGCATGATAAAATATACACGGCACTAGTGTGGTCATATGCAGCGAACTTTTGATCGAGTCTGTACAAAAATGACTGCTGCACAGGGAACCGTGCATATTCAGATACTGTTATACTATCTTTTATTATTCTATTATTATATATCTTTTATTATATATATCTATTATAATATAGATCTATTATAATATTTATAATATATATTATAATATAATATAATATAATATAATATAGATCTATAATATAGATATACTATAATATATCTATTATTATATATATATATATATATATTAGGGTGTATCGAAAAATTAAAAAACTTTTGGCTATCCTCAAAAATCAAAGATATCATTGAAATAAAGGTCTCCGTGCAATGATTCGATTTTTTGACAATATATAGGGGGCGCGCGAGACGTTTAAAAACGCCATTTTTAGCGTTAAATTCACTTTATCACTGATAACCGGAAACAGTTCATTCCAAAAATTCTGATTTTTTTATATAAGGTGCATGCCCAGATATGTACCCTCTCAAACCCACATTCACGAAACATTAACGGATGGTTCATATCTTCGAAAAAAATCTCTGAAAATCAATATTTTAACTATTTTTCAATTATACCTATCGTTAAATGTTGATTTTTTTTCTTCTAAAACGTTTTTGTATTTGTTCCATCTTTTTTTTTTCTTGTAAAACTCGGTATCAGTATTGCTTACAATGCGAAAATTGCTGAATAATAAATCTTTATTTTGGAAATTTTTATATTTTAATGATTCACACAATTTTTTTGTGATTATGAAAATTTCCAAAATAAAGATTTATTACTCAGCAATTTTCGCATTGTAAGCAATACCGATACCGAGTTTTACAAGGAAAAAAAGATGGAACAAATACAAAAACGTTTCAGAAGAAAAAAATCAACATTTAACGATAGGTATAATTGAAAAATAGTTAAAATATTGATTTTCAGAGATTTTTTTCGAAGATATGAACCATCTGTTAATGTTCCGTGAATGTGGGTTTGAGAGGGTACATATCTGGGCACCTTGTATAAAAAAATCAGAATTTTTGGAATGAACTGTTTCCGGTTATCAGTGATAAAGTGAATTTAACGCTAAAAATGGCGTTTTTAAACGTACCGCGCCGCCCCCTATATATTGTCAAAAAATCGAATCATTGCACGGAGACCTTTGTTTCAATGATATATTTGATTTTTGAGGGTAGCCGAAAGTTTTTTAATTTTTCGATACACTTCGATACAATTAATAATAATTCAGATACAGATATACAGATACACCATAGAATACGCAGCTACTATATCTGTATATGCGTCAAATTTTTGATTCACATTGCATTCTTTTTGTGATCGTCGTTCGTAAACGAAACGGTAAATAATTTTGTTCTTTTTTCCTGATATGTGAATAATAGTCTTCTTCCGTCTACAATTTGTTTAAATCAAAATCTGGTGACGCGTTTAGTTGTAATATTTTAAAAACCGTGCTCGTATCAGGGTACAGCAATGCTCGCTAAATGCTCTACACGTAACGGTTGGCTAACTTTGACATTGGATATCTCGTGTTAGGAACGGTAAATCTGCTTCAAATTTCACGAGAAGTTGGGTACTAGCATTCTCTTCGTTATCTATAAATTTCAACAAATTCTCATGAAAAACGCATTCGCACGAGGACTACCTTGAGAGCATCACGTTGTTCGTAGTATTACTTTTTTTCTTTTCAATCTTACTAACATCTCGTTTGCTCGGTTTTTCTTTTTTCCTGGAAAAGTTTATCCAGAGCAGCACACTCCGTTATGCCATCGATCATTGCCTTTGTCAGTTTTCTCGTGTAGTATCCACGTCGATACCTTGCATGATGGTGGTTTCAAGCTAAATTTACGAACTTTAACATTTTCAAATTTTTTTTTTCAAGGGCTCATATTCACCGTTATCGTAGCTACGAGATAGCGTTGTTCGTTTACGATTCAGCAGCCGTCACAGAGTGTGGCCTGTCCGGGTAATTAATAATTTCGACGATTCATACATCAGCATTGACTCGATGATCCAACGAACTGACCTCTCGTCTATTTGGAAAATATAGTCACGATTAAATGTCAGGCTCCGAGAGAATAGTTCATGGTCGAAAAGGTGAATGGTTGAAAAAAAAGTGTTAAGGCAAATTGGACGAATATTTGCCGATGGAAGAATGAATGATTATTCGAGGGGAATAACGATTTTGGAGAAGCTTTTGTTCGACGATTGCTGCATTATCGTCAGGTGTTTCAGATTTGACGATTTGTATATTTTTATGAGAGACTGGTTGGGTTTGGAGGAATTTGGATAGCTCTGTTCAGGGTGTCCAACGACCTGAAAAGTCATGAAACTCAATGTGACCCTTGAAATATCACGTAATACCTTGAAATTTTACTAATGAGCCTGAAAATTCGGTTCTCAGGTTTAGAGTAGCTATGTTTTTTGTTTTTTATTTTTTTTTTTTTTTATAAATCCATTATATGAGTTACTCGTGATTGGTAGTTTACGATAGCCTTGTTAAAAGAAAATGTGACTTTTTTTTGTACGATGCATCTCTTCGGGTGCTCAAGGAGGTACGATAATTGCTACGTATTCAACTTTCGGACTTGAAATTTTTTTATGTTTTTGACGAATACTTTATGCGTCTATTGCGAAAATTTGAGCTATATTGACCGTTTAGTTTTTTCGTGATAAAATCGCAGAGTCGAGCAGTTTGAGTTGAGAATGTATCGATGCATGTATGATAACCAAAAGTGCCTTTCGTCGACAATATTGCATACTTCGTGATAAGATAAAAATCGTAAAAAATTCGTCCAAAATAAATACGATAAGAAGATTACTTTTTAATAATAATAACGCCCAAAAGTTATCAATAAATTGTTTAAACAAAACATTGTTCAACAAATTTTGAGGGAATGTTTTGTTTTTGTCGTGTGAAATGAATTCGTTGATTTTTCTGACTGGGCATGAATTTTTAAAAAAATTTCTTATCATTTTGAAATTACGTTTTTCGGAAATCTGTAAAAGTTGTATTCACGAAACTATTCGTTCAATGTTCTGGAAACTTTTAAATTGTAATATACAACGTTTTTACGAAAAAATATCCGAAATTCACGATTTTTTCTTCATTTTTCAAAATTAAAAATTTTTCGAAAATCGAAATTTCAAAATGATAAGAAAATTTTTTAAAAATTCATGCGTAGTCAGAAAAATCAACGAATACATTTCACGTGTCAAAAAAAAAACTTTCCCTAAAAATTTGTTAAACAATGTTTTGTTTAAACAATTTATTGATAACTTTTGGAAATTATTATTATTAAAAATTAATCTTCTGATCGTCTTTATTGTGCTTGAATTTTTTTCCGATTTTTATCTTATCATAAAGTATGCAATATTGTCGACGAGAGTCACTTTTGCTTGGGAAGGTACGTCCGATGCATCCTTAATTTAAACACCCGTTGGAAAACTTGAAATTTGATAGATCAGATATAATCGATATTGTAAATAATTGAAAAATTACTCTTCACCGTGTAATTCAAGCGCTACATCACGAAAAAGTTTCAATTTTCGTGGTTGAAAATTGTCAGAGCTCCGACTCTCTCTCTCTCTCTCTTGTTTCACGGCGTGCCCATCGCTCGCCGCGCTCATCCGCACCGACGTTTTCGCTTATTCCCCGCCCACAGATATAGTCGTAACCTTCTTGAGAGATTAATCCTACATTGTGTACCAAAAGAGGTAAAGTGACATTTTGAAGGTGACATTTTGAAAGCCGTTGGCTTTACCTGGCTCGCCTTCGGCACGTTCTAAAAACATCACCTCGCTTGAACAGTCACTTTACGCGCCGCGTCGCAAACCATATTTTTTTTTTTCGTCACAGGTATTGAAAAGCTAATACGTTTCGACGCCTGTTATCGATACGCGAAGTAGTACTTGTCGTGGCTAAACTTCGTAGCTGACGCGAAAATTTTTTTCATGGCAGGTCTGAGACTCGCGCCCGTGTACTGCGAATTTCGGATTGGGATAAATCTATGAATTTTTTTTTTTTTTTTTCTGACACAAAAGTAGCACGAAATTGTCAATTTTCGCCACACTGCTATATAGGGGGCTAGGCGTTTTCAACTGGCTGCAATAATTTGCATCAATATCGTATCTCCATATTTTTTACTCTCATGCGAAAGCAACAGTGACGCATTAAGGGGTAACACCAACTCTATAGGAGGTCGAAAAATTACCTAATTTCAAGATTTTTTTTCCGGGAAAACAACGAAAAAAAATGAAAATTATGTGTAAGGTTCTTTATTGCCTATACATTAAAGTACGTATATAAATTTTTTTATGGCAATCTAAAACATAATGGCGGCTGAGCGGGTGGTTGACTGAACGCCCACCATCAATGTAGAGCTCCGCGGCCGGAAAAGTTTCTTCTCCAATTGTGACTCTGGAACGAAAACCCAAAATTTTTTCAATTTCACATACAAAAAGCTCGAGAAAGACGTAGGGAGTTTTTTAAATCACTTTTTTTAAGAAACGGTGGACATTTGAAAAATTTTTTTTTTTTTTTTTGCCTAAAAATATGCACTAAAAATGTTTATAACAAATGAAATATGCAACATAAAAAAAAAATCCCTACGTCTTTCTCCGGATAATCTTGTTTGAAAGATACTGTCAAAATTTCGAGTCGATCGGTAAAGAATTGAGCGATTTATGTTTCCGGCCGTGTCGAAAAAAGTAGTTTTGAGAAAAAACCCGTTTAAAGTTTTCCTTACCTGCTCCGAGCGCGCAGCAGGTGGCTACGGTCGGGATCAAAATTCAGGCACCTCAACGATTGTACACCTTATAAATGATGTTGTGTCTTATTCTTAAGACCCTTAGGCACCTTTTAAGCGAAAAAAAAAAAAATATATATTTTTGGAAAATTCTAGAGTGGTGTTACCCCTTAAGTGTGCGCCAGTCAGGCCACGTTGAAAAAGTTATTATTTTTTAAAGCGATATTTCGACTCATTCATTTTGTACCGTCTCTCTTGGCCGAGGTCCTCACACTCAACACTATACCTACCTTAGCTTCTTTCATAATTTTTTTTCTTTTTCGTTACTCCGAGAAACTTTGTTGACCCAAACACTAATAATGACTTACTAATAATGTCGTTTTTGTTCGTACGAAAGCTTTTGTAAGATATATTTCATTTTATCAATAACTCCTCCCCTGTTTGTCCATTGCTGTGTACCGCTATTGAAGTCTCACTGGGAATTTCGCTTGTAAATCCGGGCAATGATGCTCGATGTGCCAACGCAAATGGAACAAGAAAATTGAAGATAATTGAAAAAAAAAAAAAGAAAATGTTGCAATCTATTCTTTGAAATTCGTGAACGGAAAAAGGTAAAACGTTCTCGCATCGACGAGACCGAGGAATTGCTGTTAGGGGGAGAATTGAGAGAATTCATTCACGCGCTAAAAATTTATACATTCGAATAACTCACGATTATAAGGCTAGAAATAGTGTCCCTATAGACTCGGAGAACGCGCGAGAGCACACAAAACGCGGATGCTTGTTCCATGGATGTAGACATAAATGATCACGGATTTTGAACCGAAAAAAAAAGAAGAAAAAAGAAAAAGAAAAACAGAAAATTCTTTTTATAAAAATAGAACGTGTGTGGCTTGTTCGAAGATCCTCCATGGACTTGCTGCGCTAGTCACTTCACGTTGCTTGACATTTTCGTTTCAGCGAGACTATTACCAGCCCGACAGCCTTTTTGATGCATACCATATCAAAATTCGGGTAAGTGATATTACAAAAAAAAAAGAGAAAAAAAAAGATTGAAGAAGAGTGCGACAGAGAAAAAAAGGAACGAGGTAGAAATTTAAAAAAAAATAGAAAAAAAACGAACATCGTGATTGGAAAACGTTTCGCTTAGTGGCGATCGAGCTTTTTTGGGCTGGTAGAAATCACACCTCGCTTAATTTGTTTTTTTTTTGCCGTTTATTAATTTTTTTTTTTTTTTCGAAAAATCTCATCTCAATCGATCTCGCTTATTCCCATCTATTCTCGCTTCATAACGACTCCGGTACCTTGACGCTTGCATCGTATCGTTGTGCGTTGTTTTTTTTAACATTACATGTGATTGTTGACCGCTTGACTGCGAGACAACGGTTTCTGTTCCCAAATAATCATGAAAAATTAAAAAAAAAAAGGGCAATACATTGCTCGTATGATTTAATATGATATTGTTTATCGCAGATATTTTTTTTTTTTTTTTGGACGCAAGTGTTTATTTTATTTTTTCGATTGACGATTCGCCCAGTGGATCGTAATCTAATCAATTGAAAATGTTATTTTAACTCCAAAACAGTAACATTTCCCAGTCTACCCGAAACTTTACTACCCAATGACATCTCTACCAGACACCGTAGGCTCTCCGAACAACCCTACCAAAATTACAACTCTGCCAGATATGAGCAGTGCCTGAAATCTCTACCGAGTTACATGAGTCTAGCGGACAACTGTCAGGCGTGGCTGATGCTAATTTACCGCAAAATTATCAAGTATGTGTGTCAGGTAATCCGCCGGAAACTTACCATCAGCCATTACGGAGAGTCGTTATCCGGTAGACTTGTAAATCGGTAGAGTTGTCAGCGAAAGATTCATTCTGGTGGAGATGTTGTTGGGTATTCGCTGTGTGCAGTGCCATACTATAGCGGCTGAGAACGACTTGGAGCGCCAATGGTGGCGAGAATGCACATGTTTTGCTGGAGTCGCGTGGTGCAATTGAGGGCAATATAATAGAGAAGTCGCGGAAAGGAATTTTAAACTGTTGCGTGAAGTCATATAAGAATGTTTTCCGCTACGCAACTTCGGAAATTAAGTTTTACGCGTTTCCGACAGCAATTTATAAAGTTGAGCAGCGCAAAAACTAGATTCGTTGGGTGCAAAAAACAAAAAAAGTAAAATTCTTGAGGTTAAACGTGCATATATTGTCTGGTATGAAAAATTCATGTCAGGATATTATTATACAAATAAATTGATTTCTTTTTTCCTTTTTAGTAGCTCTTTATTATTTATTATTTATTGGCTACCTGAATATGCAGTGAGCACTTTGTGGGTAATCGTTCATCTACGTTACAATCAAGTCCGAGTTACGTCTTTCTTGTTCTCGATACGAGCTTTGTCGGTTCGTATGACAAGACCGACAAGGTTCATGCTTAGCCTCAAATTGAGAAGGAAAAGTAGCCGTAAACCTATTTTCATTGCTTCGTAATACGTCGATTTTTTTTTTTTTTTCAACGCAGTTATAGTCAAGCTCATCTCAAAAAACTCTACGCAGCACGAATATAAACGTTCGTTTATTAAAATTAATCCAACAAGGTTTCGTCTATGTAAACAAATGAGAGCTATTCTAGCAAAATTTGCCGAGTACAGCCGGCCGCGGCGCCACTTGGCTTTCTGCACGCAGCGAATAGAGCTATTGAGCAGAGAGGGAGAGAGAGAGAGAGAGAGGGAGATGTTAGGAGCTGCTCATGTCTGGTAGACTTGTGATTTGGTAGGCTTGTCCGAAATGCTTAAGGTAGTTGTGCCGCAAAGTGCGTTTTCTATAGAATCGGCTGAAATTTGGACCACAGTTTCATTGACGTGAAATCTAGTTGGACGAATTATTTGAGAATTTTGGTCCGTCTGGAACGCGAGATAATTGCACTCAAAGTTGACACTCTTTACACGCGTTGCCCATGTTTAGTATATGGAAACCGCATATTTCTAATTTTAGTATTTAAACCGTTCTATGGATCGTTACGAAAAACTAATATATGGTAGAAAAATATTTCACGATTGTCATGTCAAAAAATGAAATTTATTTACCGCCTAGCGTGAGTAATGGCAAATTAATAAAATGAAGAAAACGGCGTGCTATATTTGGTGAAACAAATGCCGAGCGTAACCTGTCCCGCACGTCGCCCGCGCCGCGCTGTCCGTTCTCCTTGCCGCACCCAAGTATAGGAGCACAACTACCTTAAGGTTGTATCGGACGTACCTTTCCAACCAAAAGTGACTTTCGTCGACAATATTGCATACTTCATGATAAGATAAAAATCGGAAAAAATTCAACCACCATAAAGACGATAAGAAGATTAATTTTCAATAATAATAATTCCCAAAAGTTATCAATAAATTGTTTAAACAAAACATTGTTTAACAAATTTTTAGGGAATGTTTCTTTTTGTCATGTGAAATGAATTCGTTGATTTTTCTGACTACACATGAATTTTTAAAAAAATTTCTTATCATTTTGAAATTTCGGTTTTCGGAAATTTTTAAAGGTCGTATTTACGAAACTATTCGTTCAATGCCCTGGAAACTTTTTAATTGTAATATACAACGTTTTTACGAAAACATATCCGAAATTCACGATTTTTCCTTAATTTTTCAAAATTAAAAAATTTTCGAAAACTGAAATTTCAAAATAATAAAATTTTTTTTTTAAATTTATGCGTAGTCAGAAAATCCAACGAATTCATTTCATGTGTCAAAAAAAAACTTTCCCTAAAAATTTGTTAAACGATGTTTTGTTCAAATAATTTATTGATAACTTTTTGCCATTATTTTTAATCAAAATTTATCTTCTCATCGTCTTTATTGTGGTTGAATTTTTTCCGATTTTTATCTTGTCATAAAGTATGCAATATTGTCGACGAGAGTCATTTTTAGTTGGGAAGGTACGTCCGATACATCCTTAAATTCTGGTAGAGATATTATTTTATTTGTTAGTGGAATTTCGGGTAGCGCGTTGTAAATGTGCCTTCGAAACACATCGGTCGTAAAGATTTTTACTATAGACCAATTTATAGGAAAAAAAAAAAACAATCAAGCATAAATATATTTCATGCACCAAGGTTTCCGTACCGAATGACGATGTTTACGGTCGACACTATCGCTAGGTACTTTATATTAGAAAAAAAAAAATCTGAAAAATCAATGGCACTTTCGATATCGCTATAATTTTTCTCTTGAATTTATAATGTATATGCCTTCATCCATTATAATTATTTCAGAAATTTTGATGCATCAGTTTTTACATAAGTCTGTCTTCTCAAAAATTTTTGAGGCAAAAAGTTTCTTTTTCAGCAACCCCTATTTTTTTAGCTAAAAAAAAAATGGGGGTTGGTAATAAAAATAAATAAAAATTGGTCGTATCGTTTTTTTAACCAGTTCCTATTTTTTTTATAAGCTGAAAAAAATAGGGGTTGCTGAAAAAAGTAATTATAATTATCGGAAAATAATTGGATAATTCGAGGGTATCAGGGTCAGAAGTTGGTTGAGTCGGCGTGGAATAACCGGTATCATTAAGGTGGCTCTGTCACGAACTTGTTGCCTACAGGAAAAAAAATATTTTTCAAGTTTACCATAGATGAAGTATTCCTCTTCACGTATGAAAAAATTTAGATCCGGACAACGACTCAATAAGGGAGATAAAAATGATTGAAATTCGAATTTCTGACACAGGGGTCTGACTCTCTCTCTCTTGTTTCATACATGTCTCGTTGACAGCGTGCTCCGCCGCGCCTACGTTCGCGCCTATCCCCACCACCGGCTGTAAAAAAGAGCCACCTTAATATCCGTCATTTGAAATGTTAAGCTTACGATTTGTTACTAACTTGCCGCAATTAAAAGCTTCACATTGCGTGAATTTTCGATGCCAATGCTGACAGCTGTTACTTTACTGCTCGTGCGTTCCTTTAACGTTTGAATGATCGAAAGGAAGAAAAAAAAAAAAAAAAACCGAAAAAATACCCCATAAAATCGTAGCTAAACGAAAAATCACAATTCCCCTAGATCCGAGCATGGATGATGCTTGGTTGAAGGATGAGCGTGCATGACGAAACAAAAGAAAAAAAAAAAATCATCGAATCGTATTGCGATCATTAACGTGAAACGATTCCACGAAGCTCCTCATCGTAAATCGATTTTTCATTGATAAATCAATGGAATATTCATCACGCATCGGATATGCCATGATATTGAAACCATTTTTCGGCAGATTTTTATTGAATTCCTCGTATCGCCCTTTTATTGCAGAAAACGACAGGCCAAGGTGCAAAAAGACCTGGAGGATGCGGCCAAAGACACACGAACGGTCAGTCCCGATCGAACAAGTTTGAACGAAGGAATTCTCGGTCTGCCGACTGCAGTACCGTCCACGGTCTCTGTCAAGTTTGTACGTTCATACCACATACAGTTATGCATTTATTTACATATATATAGGATAGACGTACCAGTTGTGGATACTTTAAGCATTTTCGAACATTCATTCACGGACAGTGTTCACATTATTGCAAATTCAGAATTGAAAAAGTGATCGATGCAACCTAAAAGGTACACACAGAATCGAATTTTTATCATTTAAAACCTTTTCTGATCATGATGAATAAGAAAATGGGAAATTATCTTCTAGCTGTCATTTTAATCATTTTTGGCCACAATTGTAGCTACTTTTTGCCATCCAAAGTACCAGTTGTGTGGCCACCAAGCTCTGAATTGGGATTGGCCATAAGCTGGCCACAAATATAACAATCGCATTTTGAATATGTACGACTTTTGGCCACCGCGTATTTTTCAGGAATTTTAGCTGAGACATCAGTTTTTTTTTTGTAATTATAACCCGAAAAATGAGCTTCAACTGATGAAATATAAATTTTTAATGGGGCTGAATGACTTTAGATATGAAAAACCGTACAAGAAAATTACACATATCGCTCAGCGTTGACACACTTCGTCATATTTCGTTGAAATAAATTGGTAGATATTCAATAAAGCAATCGACAGTCGTCCGGAAAAATATCTTGAATATCGAAATATTACGATCAATGAAGTGAGCATAGCCTTGAGACTTTAAGAAATTCGAGGGAAATTCGGAGTGGCCACAACTGGTACGTCTATCCTACACAAACACATACGAAAAATTGCCACACGCGAATTTTCTTGTTATCACGTGCTATCTGGTTTTTATTTTCATTTTCATTTTCATTTCAAACGTTTCTTTACACGAATTTTTATATACAATTATTTCGCTCGTGTCGTCGATTGTTTTTTTTTTTTTCCTCTGCATACTTTTCATATTTTTTAAATCTTTGTTATACACTCAAGCGAGTATAGTATTTTTGTCTGTACTTTTTGGAAAATTTCATGAAGAAAGTTCAGAAAATAAAGTGATTACGGGTTTTATCTCAAGACCGTGCTTGTTAAAAACCGGTACTAGGAATATCTCGGAGACAAATGGACCGATTCAGCTGAAATTTTCCCCGCCCGCAATCTTAATACAATTGTCCAGTACTTGTCGTAGAATTTTCTTTTGACACATGTCGCAGTCTTTGTTCTTTGTCACATAAAAAAAAACTAATGATAATTAGGCTGAAAATCACGTTTTTTTTAATTTGGATTTTTTTTTTTTGCATTGGCTACGAAAAATACCGTCTTTATTCATCTGATTTGAAGAAATATTCTGTTTTATTTTTGTTTCCGATGAAAATAATGACGGAGATATTCCTGGTGCCGCAAAACGCCGCCTTCAGAATAACCGCCTCACGCGAGAATGGCCGTAACGACTTTATTTTCAGAAATTTTACGACAATATTTTCAGAAATTCCGGATGAAATGCTATATTTTCAAATGTATGTAACGATAACTTAATAAAAGGAAATTTCACACTTGAAAAAAAATTTTCATATCTACATAATTACCTAGTCTCATCCTTCCTAGATTCGTGTGACCCCATATAATCGAGCTCACAATCATATTTAGAATCCAAAGTCCAAATATATGTATGGAAAAAAAGAATTCTTCGTAACTCGCGAAAGTATTGAGCCTAGTCGGATATAAATATACACATTCGGGGTTCAAGTATTACAAGGGACGATTGAGTTGACGTAAACTGTTAATTAAAATTTTATTGTTCGCCACACTAACAATAAAACTTATGACAATCGTAATTGTCTTTTTTTTTTAATAATTATTTATTCTTTTGCGTTCAGCAGACTTGGCTGATATTTTGATTTTGGAAAGTTTGGCAAATTTACACGATAATTACGAGATGAAAAATCCCCAGAGCATTCAAACGAGATGTTCTTGTGACCATGTCCATTGTTGTTCAACGGTCAGCTTAGCATGAAAACGATACGAGCGCGCATGTTCATGAATGTACATTTTGTACAAAAAATGCTCCGAAATAGGAGAATTTTTTTTGTTTGCTTGACTCCCATCAGTCAAAATCATAGTTTTTTTTTTTTTTTTTTCGTAACACTGGAATTGAAAAAAACGAAGCCTTGTGCATCAACTTTAACTTATACAAACGCGTTTTTGTATTCTCAATTTGATTAACGCGGGAAAAATGTGATATGTGTTGTTTAGATGGAGATAATATATTTTTTTTTTAATTTAGCAATGAAAGAAATGTTTTTGGTATCCTTCCGGACGGTATGCTGAACAAACCTTAAGGTCAAATGTAAATATTCAAAATGACATAAAAAGATGTTTGCTTTCTCACAGAGGAATTTTCATAACGATGAGCATTTTTCTCATTTACATTTCATACGCTTTGTATTGAATGTATATCGAAACGTTTGGAAATTACAGTTAAAAAAAATCTCCCGAACGTGTCTGTATCTCTAAATATGCGAAAAATTTGGAGCGTAAACGGACATTTTTCGAAAAATATAAAATGCCCAAATTCGAGCTGTTAAATGTATTTTTACTAAAGCTACACTAAATAACGGTTTGTATTAAAATAGAACTCGGGCCACACTATCTCTGAGAAACTATTGCCGAGAAAACAGTCCATGCCAAAATATCTCCGCGACAAAAATAAATCAATACCATTTAAAAAAATATGCAACAGACATATACATCAGAGTTCTTCATTAATTAGGCAGTGAAGAATACCGATTTGTTTTTTTATGAAGCTTCCGAATGAGAAAGACAATAAATACGTGACAGAAAACGGAAAACTCGTTGGAGAACTATCACAGTACAGTAATAGTACAGTTACATTGCAATACCATTACAGTATCAGTATAGTGACAGTACATGAACAGTTTACTAACAATATAACATTACAGTAATAGTTAATAACAGTACAGTAACAGTACAGTTACAATATGAGTACAGTTACAGTACAGTAATAGTAAAATAACAGTACAAGTATAGTATAGTACATTTATAGTACAGTGACGGTACAGTAATAGGACGGTAGCAGTCAAATAACTGTAGAATAACGATACAGTAACGGTAGAGTAACAGTGCAGTAACATTAGAGTACAATAGTAGTACAGTAGAAATATAGTAATACAAAAATAACAGTACAGTAATAGTATGGTTGCAGTAAAATTACTGTAGAATAATGATAAAGTAACGGTACAGTAACGGTACAGTAATCGTAAAATAACATTACAGTAATAGTAAAGTTATAGTACAATAATAGCACGGTAGAAGTCAAATAACTGTAGAATAACGATACAGTAACGGTAGAGTAACAGTACAGTAACATTAAAGTACAATAGTAGTACAGTAGAAATATAGTAATATAACAATAACAGTACAGTAATAGTACAGTTATAGTACAATAACAGTAAAGTAGAGGTAGAGTAGCAGTACCACAAAATTACGGTATTGGTAAATTAACAGTACAGTGCAGATACAGTAATAGTACGGTAGCAGTCAAATAACTGTAGAATAATGATACAGTAACGGTAGAGTAACATCAAAGTACAATAATAGTATGGTTGCAGTCAAATTACTGTAGAATAACGATACAGTAACGGTAGAGTAACAGTACAGTAACATTAAAGTACAATAGTAGTACAGTAGAAATATAGTAATATAACGATGAACAGTATGGTTGCAGTCAAATAATTGTAGAATAATGATAAAGTAACGGCACAGTAACGGTACAGTAATAGTAAAATAACAGTACAGTAATAGTAAAGTTATAGTACAATAACAGTAAAGTAGAGATACAGTAGCAGTACCACAATATTACAGTATTGGTAAATTAACAGTACAGTGAAGGTACAGTAATAGTACGGTAGAAGTCAAATAACTGTAGAATAACGATACAGTAACGGTAGAGTAACAGTACAGTAACATTAAAGTCCAATAGTAGTACAGTAGAAATATAGTAATATAACGATAACAGTATGGTTGCAGTCAAATAACTGTAGAATAATGATAAAGTAACGGCACAGTAACGGTACAGTAATAGTAAAATAACAGTACAGTAATAGTAAAGTTATAGTACAATAACAGTAAAGTAGAGATACAGTAGCAGTACCACA
Organism: Rhorus exstirpatorius; assembly: GCA_963564615.1. Classification (NCBI taxonomy): domain Eukaryota; kingdom Metazoa; phylum Arthropoda; class Insecta; order Hymenoptera; family Ichneumonidae; genus Rhorus; species Rhorus exstirpatorius. The sequence goes on along the minus strand of OY751319.1, from coordinate 18,357,424 downwards.
ATATTACAGTATTGGTAAATTAACAGTACAGTGAAGGTACAGTAATAGTACGGTAGCATTCAAATAACTTTAGAATAACGATACAGTAACGGTAGAGTAACATTAAAGTACAATAGCAGTACAGTAATATAACAATATCAGTACAGTAATAGTATGGTCGCAGTCAAATAACTGTAAAATAACGATACAGTAGAGGTACAGTAACAGTACAGTATCAGTCAGTAACAGTACAGTAATAGTACGTTTATGGTATATCAAAAGTACAGTTACAGTGCAGTAATAGTACAGTAACAGTAGAGTAACGGTACAGTGATGGTAGAGGAAGATGGGGCAAGATCGGCCCTAAAAAAAAATGGCTAATTGGTATTTTTATGTTGAGGACGGTTGAATTGAAAAAAAGAGGACCAATGCGTGAGAATTAAGAAAAAAAAGGTTTCCAAAAAATTGTTTTTATTCGTAAATTAAAAAAAAAAATTTTCTTCAATTTGTCAAAGAAAAAAAGTATTTTGAAAAACAAACAAAATTTTTCAATTTTACGTCGAGGTGTTCACCCTGCTTCGCTCACCCTTACCGAGAAATTCGGTGGCATGATTTATTTACTTCTCTGCTAACTCCGTTAATAACGCAGCGGGATTGTGTTGATTGGCCGCCACGCACTCCGCCAACTCCGTTGACCAAGCGAAGCCAATAAACAACCATAAAATACCATACAATTTTGTCGTACCCATCTTAACGTGTTTGTTCAATCGATGGTTCATCATGCTTGACGCAAAGTGTCCGTGTACGTATAACTTTAACGTAGCGTGCGTTGACTCATTGATTCAAGTCGAGGGATTCGTGCGTTACGTTAATAGCAAGCTCGAGGACTCTCAGTGTAGGCTAATCTGTTATAATATATGTCGCTCGTACTAATCATTCACGCACAAAGAAAAAAAAAAAAAATTCAACATTATTGTTAAAAGTGTAAAGAGCTGTTCCGGAGACTCTGCGCCTCATCTCCTTATCTCATTAATAAAGTTTCATTCATTTTCCGTGTCTACGATTGCGAGCTACGCTAGTATACATGTGTATCTCTTGTGTGAAACCTTGCAGAATGCTCACGACGGGGAGGTTAGCGCCGTTAAATGGTCGCCGATCGACAGGATCCTCGCAACTGGCGGTGCCGACAGAAAAATCAAGCTGTGGGACATATCAAAAGGTAATTAAGCAAAAATCAGGGAAACGGATCAGAGTCAGTCGGTAAATCCATCGTTGTTCAAATCCCGAGGCGAGAGCGAACGGTACAGTGATTTTTTTTTTTTTCCCTTTTCAAACCTTCGGAGACTCCGCGTTGAGGCGCTTGTCGCGTTCACAGGCGGCCCGATATATCGAGATCGCCATGTTCAATCAAACTTTCAGTGCAAAAATTCGAATTAAAGTGTCATGCAAACGCTAGGGCAGTTCAAAAGTGATTTGACTGCCCTAGCTTACCAAGAATCTCGATCAACAACGAAATCAAACGCTAGGGCAGTCAAATATCACTTTTGGACCGTCATCGTAGCGTTTGATTGCGTTGTTCATCGAGATTCTTGTAACTTTTGACTCGACAATGGCTCTCGCAACAGCTGAAGCCTGCGTTCATTTTTTTTTTCACTACTCTCTCTCTTCTCATCCTCTCTCATCTTGCTTGACTTTTTAAGTGTTAGCACATGTCAGTGGGATATACATGTGTGTGTACACCTTAAAAATGGCACATGCCATTACATTTCTATCTCCAATAAACTTTCGTTGCCGGGAGGTCGTTAATTCACAAGTCTTTAAGACTTGACGATCTTTTCATCGTTAGTGAGATTTGCCTCCCAAAGTGACTGAATTAAGTCATTTGAGGGCGAGTAAAAGGGCCATTTCGATGATGGTTATCTACATTTTCCCATCGACTCACATGGGACTCGGTAGCCCCATAGCTTCGTCGTGATTGCAGTTTCCTCACGCGGAGGCATCGAAATAAAATCTCGCTAAGATAAAACGTGATTCGGGACTTCTCCTTCTATCGCCCGACCCTTTTTATGAACTTCCAAGACCTCCGAGGCTTAAGGTGTACCATCCTGCATGTACATGTGCTTGAGCTCGGGGGGGAAAGCTCATAGCCGGAATTACATATTGGCGGTACTAAAGCATTCTTCGAGGCTAGCAGGCACTGTTTTAATTGGAGAAAGTTATTTTTTTTTTTCAATATTCTTAAGGATGTATGAGCACTATTAGCTTCACGATCATATAAAAATCTGAATTTTTTATATGGTATAGCAAAAGTGTACAGGATAAAACCTGCAAAACTTCAAAGTGGGTCAACGACTCTTTACGCGAGTAATTAATTCGTGAAATCAAGATATTTATCCCACGCCATATACGAATTCTGGGCTGACGCAACTTTGAAACAGAAATTCGTATCTTTCACGATCAGATACGATCAATATTGAAACTGTTAAATGTTCAGAAAACTATCACGATTACGTACGTTCCATAAAAAAATAGGGGTTGACGAACCTTTTGTACAATTATACAATTGTTCCTTTTGTACAATTGTTGTACCTTTTGTACGATTATACAATTATCGATTTTAAGGAAATTTTTCGCGTGTGTCGGATAATGAGCGGTCCGACTCTCTCTTGTTTCATGCGTGCCCCTCGCTCATCGCGCTCACCCGCGCCCATGTTTCTGCTCATTCCCCCGCCACCTTGTGCTCATACATCCTTAAGGATGTATGAGCACTAGCTTCACGATCATATAAAAATCTGAATTTTTTATATGGTGCAGCAGAAGTTTATAGGATAAAACCTGCAAAATTTCAAAGTGGGTCAACGACTCTTTACGCGAGTAATTAATTCGTGAAATTAAGATATTTATCCCACGCCATATACGAATTCTGGGCTGACGCAACTTTGAAACAGAAATTCGTATCTTTCACGATCAGATACGATCAATATTAAAACTGTTAAATGTTCAGAAAACTATCACGATTACATACGTTCCATAAAAAAATGGGGGTCAACGAACCTTTTGACATACAATTATCGATTTTAAGGAAATTTTTCGCGTGCGTCGCATAATAAGCGGTCCGACTCTCTCTTGTTTCATTCGTGCCCCTCGCTCACCGCGCTCACCCGCGCCCACGTTTTGGCTTATACCCCGCCACCTTGTGCTCATACATCCTTAAACGAAGCAATCTTTCGTCGAGGGTTTTGAAAAAAAAAAATTTTAGTCTCGAGTACGTTTTTATTGTTCAACTTTTTGTTTCCAATATCTGAAAATCTCTTTACTGGGCGGGGGAAAAAATTTATTTTCGCTAACCGTGGTCTGTTCGCATCGAAATTACGTTTGGATCGGGTTCGTTTTTTTTTTTTTTTTCATTTTTGGCCGGTCACATTGACCGTGCCGCTGTTTTTAATTATCAAATCCAGATCATTTCCGCGATTTCTTGGTCGAAGACATCGCTGGTCACTCGTTTCAAATTATCGTCCAATTTTATTTCCCCCGATCCGTATATCATCAAGTTGATACTTCGCGAATGTATAATCCTGCGAAATTTCGTCAAAACTTGGTACACACTCGTTTGATCCAAAATCCCAAAGCTATAAGCACACAAAATAGAATTGCCGCGTCAGCCAAACGAGCGAAGAAACTTTTTTTTCAGTCAATCGATCAAAAACATTACTATAGCCGTATGCAAATTGGGCATGACCATATCCCGGTGAATCGAAATAAATATTGCAGGGATTCAAATAAACTTAATTGCAAATCATACAAATGAATTTCTCAATTTTTTTTCCTTCTTCTTCTTCTTCTTCTTCTTCTTCTGCGTATATCCCGAGGCACTTTCTCAGCGCGAATGTACGGCTGCCCGAGAGTGCTGTATGGGTCCTCGTGTGTTATTTCTCTTAAACACCTTGGCCAACACGAGTATCGCGTGCAACGAACGAGTGCGCTTTTAGCTACGAGAGGCGCACAACGCGAGTAAACTCTTGTTGCGCGCCTCTTGTTATATATTTATATGGATTCTCGCCTGGGCTTGACTCACCGCGGATATATACACACGAGAGCGTAATGGGCAAGGGATATATCCGCGTGAATTATAGCGACTGGTGTACACACGCGTCCCAGCCTTGTCGTTCTCTCGTTACAAGGATAGGCGACAAGTATTTACCTCGCGTTATTCACCGCTCGCTGTATTTGCTCTCTTTCGCTGTTTCCAATCGTCTCCTACTCTTATACGAGCTACCAGGCCATCATCCCCATCCCTCTTCCCTTCTATCCTTGATAATCTTTGTTTTGTCTTCGTTTTTTTTTTTTTTTTACATTTTTTTCCTTTCGTTACTTCACCTTCTCCGTACACCTTCCATTAGTTTCTTCGTTTTCTCTTTCCCTTCGGGAAAGAGCCCCGCGAGAGTTTGTGCCCCCCGCTTGCCTCATTAACAAAGTCAGTTCACGACGATTGGCTCACCAGAAAACGAACAATCATTCGAGCGAACACACCCGCGACTGTCTATATTCATCCAGCGCATCGGTCTTAATGCCTTCCGATTGTTTATTTTGCGTCATATCGATGTATGCGCGTAACGAACACCACGCGGCTCTTGTTGAATATATCAATATCAGGGGCAATACTCGCGGGGCTACTCAGCGCGCACCTGCTCTTATGCAAATTCGAGTAAGCCATTCGCAATGACTTGCGGGCATGTAACACACGCGGTAATACGTTTTGGAGGTCGTTTGAAAGGGAAACTGGTGTGGGATAGTCACAGGTTTTGCAACAACGCGAGAAACATGGTTCGCGTAAGAATATGAAAGATCGAATTTTGCCTGACCGAGCAGTGTCCCCGCTGGAGTCGAAGAACACTCTTCGCCAGTATCGACAATCGATTATTCCGCCTGTACGCATTCTCCCGACTCCATCAGTTACTGATTCGATGGGAGAAAATTTTTTTTTTTTTCTATAATTTCACAATGAACCTTGATTGCCATATCCCTTCGATGGACTTCTAGGATTTTTGCCCTATGACCTTTGACCTATTCTCATAATGCCTGGAAAGTATGAATCATGAAAACGATAGTGCGAAAAATTGTCCAACTCGCGATTACGAATTCGATGGATTTACGGGATTAGCTTCCCGATAGCCAAAAACCGCAATTAGGAGTATGAATGACATTTTTTTTTCAATAATCGGGGCGCATAATGTAGAGCGAGTAAAAATAATGAGGACGTATTTTTTATTTTTCGTTAAAAATTACAGACGCACCTGTTATAGGCAATTTAATTTCACGGATTCTGATATATATATATTAGGGTGTTTCAGAAAAAAACAAATTTTTTTTTTTAATTTTCTTCCAAACAGGTTTAAAAGTTTTATTTAGGTATACAAAGATTCCAGTTAATATTTAAGATTTTAATATTTACATTAAGGGGTGGCGCATCGCTCCATTCGATTTCCCATAAGAATAACATAGGAAACATTTTTTTTTGCTGCTTCTGATTTTTATAACTAGCTAACAAAGTATCGTACCAGAAATCTCGATACATATTTTTGTAGGAAATTGAACGCTCGACAAAAAAGGTCTCTCGTCAAAATTTCGTTAAACTAACTGTATCAATATTACAGCCTGTCTAAATTTTCGGAAGTCAGAGCAACCACAGAGTTTTTTTTGTAAATTTCAAAATGACGTAAAATTTGTAAATCTTGGAGAATTTTTACAAAATTTACAGAAAACGAAGTAGTTGTATAGATTAACATATGTGCAAAACGGGAGTTCTGTAGCTCAAACCGTTCTCGAGTTATAGACGTTTCAATTTTACAGTGCCAGAACATACACACACACACACACACACATCCGGACATTTTTTTCTAGATATGAGTTTTCGATGTTTTGGGACATTTTAAGCTCATTGACATTGAAAACTGAGAAAAAAAAATTTCGACCGTCACAAAGCTTCCTCTATGAGGAAGCAAAATTACCAATAAAAATAAATAATGAACATTTTCCGACCGAATTTCTATTGAAAAATTATTTTATTGTTGCTGTAATTATTATTTATCATCTAGTTATAGTTAAATGCATACTTTACGAAAAAAAAAATCATGTCCACTTTGTTTATAAGATCTGCATTCGCTGTAATATTAAAAAAAAGGTCAAATTATAGGTAACTCAAGTTTTGACAGGCTGTAACCTTGATACAGTTAGTTTTACGAAATTTTGACAGGAGACCTTTTTTGTCGAGCGTTCAATTTCCTACAAAACATATGTATTGAGATTTCTGGTACGATGCTTTGTTAGCTACCTAGTTATAAAAATCAGAAGCAGCAAAAAAAATGTTTCCTATGTTATTCTTATGGGAAATCGAAAGGTGCGATGCGCCACCCCTTAATGTTGATATTAAAATCTTAAATTTTAACTGGAGTCTTAGCATACCTAAATGAAACTTTTAAACCTGTTTGGAAGAAAATAAAAAAAATTTTTTTTTTTTCTGAAACACCCTAATATATATATAGATATAGCGTAACGTGTGTGACGTCATAATGTTACATTTTTCAATTTTTTATATTAACGGCAATTTTGATTCAGATAAAAAAATAAAAAAATACGTACTAAATATTTTTTCCTAAACTACCAGATTTTGAGATAAAAAAATTTCATCTATGCTCCCAATCGGTCTCTGCACTCGATCAGCATAACCTTCCGCCTCGCGAGAGATAAACCGAATACATTTCAAACAAACATATTGTGCGACAGAGCTAAAGGTTTTCACGTTGATAAATGAACCTTCATGAAAGTACAAAGCTCGGCAATGTAAACTTTAAAAAATATTGTTCCCTCATCATTTTCCAACATTTCTAATTTTTTCGCTGTGAGGAAGCTCGTTTGGATGCACTCTTGGGGAAAAAAAAACTTTATGGAAAAGGAAAATTTATGTAAGAGCAACTGCTAAAATCCAAAAATTGCTGCGCAATATATATAAAATCTGAAAACCTTGTGGAGATGTCTTGTCAAAAATCATTAAAAGATCTTGTTCGATTCAACAATTCTCGCGAAGTTAAAGTTGCACGGATTGATCCAATCGCCTTTACGGGCTCTCGTCCTTTTTCCAAAAACATTCCGGCTGGACAGAAAATAGGAAATTCCATATGAAACCGTTGCATGAAAGTCACCAGTAAACTTTCTTTAACAAACATTCCGCGGTAGCTTTGTGGGTTGGTTCACGGATCGCCACTCTCGGTATTCGCCGGGGTTCGATTTCACGTTGGCACCGCAATGGCCCTCTTTTTTTCTATGCCCTTTCTTTCCGGTGCGATCACCGGCAGGTGATTCGGTTACAACTTCCAGCAAAACTTGGTCCCATCTCGGAACAGTTACAAAAGTATCTATATATAAGAAAAAACCCAATGTTTTCAATAGTCCAAACACACTGGGCGTTGGCCAACACGCTATTCCTCATTATTCAGATTGGCTCATGCTCAGTGTCACGCGCAATTGAATGTTGCGTGCTTGAGAGATGAAGAAAAATCGCTGAGGCACTGCCGCGTGGATGAAGGAACGGAAATAAAAGAGATCGAACGTATCATTGCAATATCCCAAATATGATGTCCACCCTGCATGACAATACATTAATTCAAAGCAACCTTCCAACAATCGAATTCATGATAACGCACACATTGAATGTCCCCGCGTTGTACAACACATGCAAAGACCCATTTTTTGTTCTCACACGCGATGCTGGTTATAAAAATGGAGAATACATTTTTCCAGAAAGCCCCCCCCCCCCCCCCCCACGTTTGTTTATGAATTATACGATGCAATCGACAAGACAGTCAAATCAATGTCAAATAAAGTTTCGCACGAGAGGAGCGAGAGTCCAAGCGAAATCGTACGGTACAATCGAGTGAACACGGCGGCGGTTGCATAGGATGCGGTCGGTTTAATTCAAGCTACCGCGTTCGACACTGTATCGAATGAAGGCGGCGCGGGGGCTTTCTCGCGAATCGTGATTGCGTTCCGTTCGCTTGGTTTCCAATTCTACATGTATACCTACATATATATGGGAGTGTATATACGTGCGCGCGTATATGTATACACTAAAGCTCCCAGCTGAATGCTACCGGTGTTTCTGCCTCTATAGTAATATAATCGGCATCAATACGGTATGGCTGTCGCGTGGCCGGCACGTCCTCGCAATTAAACCCGGTAGCGGCATAAATTTAATTAGCCACGACGACGACGACGACGACGACGACCGTCCAGATACACCTGGGGTCGTCTCGTTGACTCTAATGCCTCCCGCGAACTCGAATCATTGCAGGTGCCTTCGAGAGCAAGGGGATGCTCGTTGGAAGCAACGCCTGTATCATGTCGGTGGACTTTGACTCGACGGGTACTCTCATCCTCGGTGCATCCAACGACTACGCGACCAGGGTGTGGACGGTCAATGACCTTCGCCTCAGGGTGAGTGATCCAAGCCAATTATTTTACATATATATATATATATATATATATATATATATATATATATATATATGCGTGTGTATATTATCGTTTGTGTATGAAAATCACTCCCTATGACGTTCCATCGAAACCGCTTCGGGAAGAGAGACGGGTTGTTTAAGGATGTATGTTAGTTAGGCAAGGAGGGGGAAAGCGCGGCGCTGTGGCGACGTGAGAGGCAAGCTGCGCAGGAGAACTGCGCGCGCGACATAAATGCTTTCTTTTCATAACGCGAAGTTTAACTCATAATATTTCGGAAAGCATGTGGGCACTTAACAATTTTTTTTCTTTCACGTGTCTCAAAAACTACAGGGTTACGTTAGAACATTTTTGTAACTCAAAAAGTAGTCTGGAAATACTTGATTTTCTAGAATAAATGCTATTTTCCATGGGCTGCTGTATGAATCCCATGTTAAATGTCTCATTTTGAGCTCGTATATCTCAGAATTCACATGGGCGAAAATTTGGCAAAAAATCCTTAAAAATGCTATATATCGTCTTTTCTAACATCCAAAATTTTCAATTAGAAAACTAGTAATCGACTTAGCTAACATACATCCTTAATACACGTTTTCGATGTAGATATTGGCAAAATATCAATATTAGCCCGTATGCGGTCCTGTTACGAGCCAACATATATAGGGAAAGATTACCCAGCTCTCCGTTATGGCAATGGTCAAATGTATACATCGCTATAGCGGTGTGTTTATTTTCCATTGCGGTGAACCTGTGTCCACGAAAAGTTTATATTTACCTCGGGTTCGTACTAGTCGCAACAAGGTATCGCTTTACCACGCGTCGTTGTTCGCTCAATTTTGGCTCAATTACGGATTATCAGGTCATCGAAGATGATCACGGGTATAGAAATCTCGCGAGGGTCGTGACGAGGACCCTATCAGGCTGTCTGGCTGCCCTCTACATTGGTGGCCACTGGTCAGGGAAAACAGGGAAGTCGGGGAAAAGTCAGGGAATTCGAAAATGGTCAGGGAAGTCGGGGAAAAGTCAGGGAATTTTTTAACGAGTCAGGGAGTTTTTTTTTTTTTTGGCAATACAGAACGAGAGAGGCTGCACTATAAAGGAGCAACTTTTTTTTCCACCTGCTCGGAATTTTAAATCGAAATCTTAGATCGAAATAGTATTGAAAATTTGTAACGCTACATGCTTAAGCATTGGACCAGTGTCGCGCCGCGCCACGAAGAGAGACTAGAGAGAGAGAGAGAGAGAGAGAGAGAGGGAGAGAGAGAGAGATTGATTGATTGATTTATTAATTATGCCATGGCAAGCCTTTACAGAAAACAAACAAAAAAAATACAGAAAAAAAAAGATTATAATAATAGAAGATAGATTATAGCATAATAAAAATGGATTGTGATAGAGTAAGCTGTTGCGAGCTGAATACATCTTGGAAAATTCAGCAATTCAAGATTGCGATACTATTAGATACTTAAGGAGGTTCTTAACCCAGAGAAAAACGGTAAGAATGATTCTAAAATTTGAGGAGAGGTTTGTGCTGGTACTAGGAATACACCGTAATTATTTCAGATTTTTTGACCGCGTAGTTGAGGAAAAAAAAAACATTAAATATGCCGCTTATACGTGGGCTCTTATGGGAGAAGTATTCGAAGTTGTGATTGGAGATTATTTTAGGAGTGAAAAAAAACGGTAACATTTCCCCGAAGAGCCGCTTAAACGACAGATCAGACCTTCATAGATATAATTTGCCCGTAAAGAAAGTTTTTCACCGTTCCGATTGTGAAATATACTTGTAAAGAGAATTGAGCGTGAGTAATGGCTTGGTGAAACAAATGCCGAACGCAACCTGCCCCGCACGTCGCCCGCGCCATCACGTTCCCCTTGCCGCACCAAATTGATGTTATGAACCTCCTTAAGAGATAGAGAGAGTGAGTGAGTGAGTGAGAACACCCGTGCAGAAATTTCGTTCGGGATCCAGGTGGATTCTGAGAAGGATCCCTATTTTCTGATAGGGATCCAGCTGGTCATCGGATCGGATCCCATGACTGAATGTAACGTTAGCACATTGGAATCCGACAGGGACCCCTGACTGGATTCCAATTATGGTATCCAGTCAAAACCCGATCAAAATGTGGTTTAATCTGGCATATATATATAAAATCCCGAATAAATATTTATCTTCCGCAATTCAGGTTATAGGCAATTGTTTATTATTATCTGAGCCATAGAAAAAATTTAAACAAAAAAAAAAACGTCGACACCGGGGTTTGAACCTACGACATCTCACTAGCCTTCGTTTGCGTATTGGACCCGAAATTAATGACAAAAAAAATTATATTTTATGAACATTAATGTTTTTGACATTTTTTATTGATTGTTGTTGTTCCGAGGATGATTCCGGTCGTTGAAAATTTATTTGCTAACCCGGAAAATGATTTAAGGACAACCTACCTACCTATCTGCCTACCTAATGAACTAACGCTCTAACCACGACGCTGTCGAATGCTTGTACATTTACTTTATAAATATCTTCTATACACTATACATGAGGCTGAAGCTAGCAGCGGTAGCGAGAAGCCAAAATTCGGAAAAGAATTATTATATAGACAATTATATAGACAATTAATATATAGTAATAATAATGGCATTTATACCACCACCACCACCACCACCACCACCACCACCACCACCACCACTACCACCACCACCACCACCACCGCCACCGCCACACGACCACACGACCACACGACCACACGACCACACGACCACACGACCACACTTTTCATGCGAAAATTGCTGAATAATAAATCTTTATTTTGGAAATTTTCATATTCACGAAAAAATGGTGTGAATCAATAAAATATAAAAATTTCCAAAATAAAGATTTATTATTCAGCAATTTTCGGATTGTAAGCAATACTGATACCGAGTTTTACAAGAAAAAAAAGATGGAACAAATACAAAAACGTTTTAGAAGAAAAAAATCAACATTTAACGATAGGTATAATTGAAAAATAGTTAAAATATTGATTTTCAGAGATTTTTTTCGAAGATATGAACCATCCGTTAATGTTTCGTGAATGTGGGTTTGAGAGGATACATATCTGGGCACCTTATATAAAAAATTAGAATTTTTGGAATGAACCGTTTCCGGTTATCAGTGATAAAGTGAATTTAACGCTAAACATGGCGTTTTTAAACGTCCCGCGCGCCCCCTATATATTGTCAAAAAATCGAATCATTGCACGGAGACCTTTATTTCAATGATATCTTTGATTTTTGAGGGTAGCCAAAAGTTTTTTAATTTTTCGATCCACCCTAATATATATATATACTTCTTTATTTTTTCTTATTTGTTATTATTTTTTTTAGTTGTTTTTCGTATTTATTCTTAATTGTATATATATATACAATGTATATATATATATAATAAAAAATATAATACAAATATATATGCAATGAAAGAAGCCAATTTCTGTGTTGATTGAGTTTCATTATTGTACATTTGGTAGTCGAATACGAATGACGAGGGAAGTTTTTCTTTTTAACACATTGAATTTCCTATTGACGAAGCATTGAGCCAACTGGAAGGATCATTGCATCGAGTATGTGCAATCGCAATTTCACTAAAATTTTAGCCGGGATGATATAGCGGAGCGATTGTTAGGGGGTGACTCCAAGCGATTTCACTGTCCAATATCCGGTGGACGAATCGATGAAACGCTGTAGGTCAATATTTTCACTGACAGATATGTCATCAAAGGAATACGTCCAACTTTAGTGCAAATAGAATTCATTGCCCTGGATTATTCGTCAAGCTTCAGCTCGGCAGATCAAGTCGTGCACGATATCTGCTGGGTTTCTACTCGGTGAACGTCCATTATCCATATGTTCTCCGGGCAATTTTTCTTCCCGAATGTGATTTTTTTTATCTCTATCTATTAGGTACAACCCCCTTTAAAGACTCCGTCATTCGTATCTCGCGTAGGTTTTGTTTTTTACGTCGGAAAACTAAAACTTTTACCATCGAGGTGATAAAATAAATACGGAGAGCTCGCGTGGTTCATTCGCTATTGAATCGAAAAATGCCAAACGAGACTGATATGATGTCGACGTTTGATAAATTTCTTATTTTTATCGTGAGATTCGCTCTCGTTGATGCGACAAAATACTTCGAGCGATCTCGAGGAGAAATGGTTTTTTCGGTCCCGTATGCAAACGGCTATTCAATAACGTCGGCCCGCGTGCTATGGCATCGCTGCGCGAGACACGTTATTCGCAATGGAATATGAAATTTATCGTTGACCTCCTATACTGCATGCCCCTTCGTTCGTCCCGTGAGCTGTTACACTGTTCATCTAAATTCACAGCGCGATCGTAAAACTAATGACTTGACGTTTTACAAAAAAAAAAAAAAAAGAAAAAGAAAAAGAAAATGCATCAGGGGATGAGCGGATAGTCAAGCCCGCCACGGAGTCGCCAACTGGTAAATAGCGATCCCCTCCCCGAACAACATTCGTTTCTCGCGCGTTATTATTGAAATTTTAAAATAACGATAAACGAAATTGTTATTGCAATGAGTTTGACCTTACGATGTATACGATAATATGTTATCGAAAATTTTGATAGTCTCGACGATGATTGTTGATTTGCAAGTGAGCCTTAATGTGCAAATAACAGAAAGACAGTAAACGAGAATAAAAATGTCCCGCCTGTAGGGTTGGTGGAACGAATGTCGAGGAAAAAAAAAAAAAAAAAAGATGGGACCTATAACTTTTTTTTTTCTTGAGTTTACTTTCCGGCGCTGAAAGGATCATAACGTCACGACTCTTCGGCTACCAAGCCACCCGGAATGATTCGATTTTTCGTAGGTGACACGAAGGGGTGCTCGAAGTTTACTCCCAGCTATACGTTCTGTCGCCCCTTCGGTCGGATGAAGCGAAAAGTTTTGTCGCCGAGCTTCACTATTTATTTTTTTTTTTCAATTCTTTCTTATCGACCATTCGTTCCTTCATCCAGCGTGGTTGTCTGCGCCCATCGCTTTTCGTATTCTTTATGCCCATCCCCGCGAGAGTCCTTATATCGCTCATCCCTTTCCTCGTACTGTGAACCATTGGACGAGGGTGGGAAAAAAAAATTCACTTTTTCCTTCATCCCTGTACAGATTATGCCAGGGAAACTTTCGAGCGTTGTGTATAGCATTCTTGTATCCTCGATCTGTCTATAGTTTACCCAACTTTTCTATTAGCCATGAAGGGCTGGAGAAAATATATTCAAGCTCGGGGTCTTCTGGAATTTGATATTCCAACTTGGTAATGTCAAGGTCCATGAGCAAAAGAAAGTTCGTCAATGAAATTCATCTGCATGAATGTCAGTTCGATTGGACAGATTTTTCGTCCAATTAATACAAGAAAAAACATTAACTGAAACTTTTTCAATCCTTCTCTTCTCGATATACTTGATCGCTGTGCTCGAAAAAAATTTTCACGTAATGTTAGTTCAGACATCCACGCGACCTCGACAGTTTCTCGAGACATTACGCTTCGCAATTGAAGATTCGAAAAAGTACACTCTCATTGCACGTGAATTTTTCGTTCAATGAATTCAAGGAAAACATTGAATGACAAATGTGACAGCGGGGTTGGCAATGAATGAAACTACAGTCAAACCCCAGTCCCTGTTCACTCTCGGGACCGAAAGTTTCGGTCCCTGTCCACGAAACAGCTGACTGTTGAGAAAGACGCTCGTCCAATCGCGAAAGCGTTGCAGGTCCGTAGCGATTGATTTTAATGCCCCCGGGCAGAAATGCGTCACAACACGATGGAAATTTTCTATAAATATTTTTGCAATATATGGCACTGGAACGGCGGACAGGGACTGAGGGGACATGGACCGTGGTTTGACTGTATATATATTAATATTATATATATTACATAGGAATATATATTATAATTATATTATATTATAAATATATATTTATTATATTATATTATATTATATATTTATTAAATTATATTATATATTTATTAAATTATATTATATTATAAATATATATATTATAAAGAATATATATTATAATATATATTATATAGGAATGACCGTGGGGCATAGAGGGCACCTCAGTCAAAAATTAGAATTTTTTCTTTTTACTTTTCAAAAGTGATTTTTTTTTTAAATTATAGTTTCAAATAAAAATTTTGCTTTTTCGAAAACGAAAAAATGAATTTATTCCAGGAAAAATAGTTAATTTATTTTTCCTCAAAAATCTTTTCTTCAATAAAAGTTTCTTCCATCAGTAGCATAGTTACTTTTTCGTTAAAAGTTTTTTGAGAAATGAGTCTGCTAATTCGTAATGAGCTTAATGTGTAACGATGAATGATTTTTGCTAATGCGTGACTTCCGACTGAATAGCATTTATCCGTAGATTAGACAGCTTTACTAATATTTAACTGCTCAGCGGAAAATGCGAAATCGGGAAAAATGGGCACTGACGCTAATAATGACAATTTGGTCAAAGTGGTATAGTAAGAAATATTTCGAAAAACACGAAAGATTTTTCGAATCAAATAAATGAAATAAAATCAATATTGTTCACGGGTTAGCTCACGCATGACCGGCGCGCGTCTGATTGTCAAAGAATGGGAGGAGCTCCATCTACGATGAAATAATATTAATTAGAAGTCACGGATTAGCGATTCATCATTTTTAACGACTCATTGCTCAAAAAAACTTTTCAAGAGAATACATTTTTTTTTTAAATAAAAAATTTCGTTTTGGCTTTGTTTTTGAGTTTGTCTTTCAACGGAAACAAAACTTTTTCGAAGAAAAACGAGTTTAAAAAAAAATATATAAAAAACAATAAATTTCAATTTCCGGTTGAGGTATCCACTTTGCTTCGGTCTCCCCCCTTTACATGTGTCCCTTTGGATCGTCTCGGGGCAAGCCAATATCTTTTATTGCGCTTTCGAATAAAAATAAAGTTACGGTTTTCCGAATGAATCAATTTGTCGCTGAAGATCCTCTGGGGACGTCGCCGAGGCATACGGTGTGACTCGAGAAAATCTCGAAGCTCTCGATAATTGTTATTGGGGGGGTTGGGTTAAGTAGAAAGGAAACGGCAGAGGGAATGGAGCGAGGAGAGCGACGAAGTAAGAAAGGAGAAGACAGGAAGCAAGGTACGCGAGAGTACCTCATGGACATTCATTTCTGGGTACTTCTTGTTCCTGATGAGATCCGCGATTAGTCCCCTTCTGCCCCCTCCCCCCCCCCCCCCCCTATTTGTAGCACCACGCTGTACGGCCAAGTTCGTTCTTGACTTTCCTTTCTTCTTTTTCGCCTTCCACTTCCGTTCACGTTCTGGTTCGTTAAGGATCCGATAGTTGTGCCCAGTGAGGTTCAACATCGAAAAAGACATTCCGTGACGCTCGGTAAACCAAGAGAACGACGACCACTACGATTTTCAATATCGTAGTATGTACTATTGAGTAAAAAAATTCACACTAATTTTTCCAGTAAGCTGTAGAGTGCCATGAAAGAAAAAAATTCGCACGAATTTTAAGCTTTTATTTTTAGAAAATAGGGCTGGTCGCGTCATCGGTGAATGTGTAAAGTTGCATAGAGAGATATTTCACATTATGTTAAATTAACGATGTTCAACTCTTTCGGGTTTTCCGACATTTCAACGATAAATAACTTGAAAATTTAGAACTTTTGACCTGTTCGAACAATCCGCGCAAAAAAAAAAAATCATCGAATATTATTTAATACCTGACTTTTTTGACGCAACAGAGACTGGCTCTACTTGACCCTATAGTTACTTGCGACGCAGTGGCGATGTCTTCGTTGTTGCGCAAGATAAAAGTTGGGAGAAAAATTAAGAAAGTATTTCAGCCCCCCTAAATACAATCGAGGGTTGCAAATGAATTACATGAAAGTTTGTAAGGATATATCCCATAATATAACTTTTAACGGGAGCATGACAATGTTAAACGCTTTACTTTCGAGCGTTACCCTGCGACGTGATAAAAAAAAAATAAAACTTATCAATGAATTCGCATCTTATATTCATTTCAAAATGAGCTCACTGTATTTTAAAGCCTGATACGAATTTTCCATTAAGCTCATATCTGGCGTAACTCGTTCGCAGCTAGTTTAGCCCTTGATAAGTTCTTCTTGGGTTTTAAATAAACCGAATACAATAATGGCCATACTGTGATAAATAATTTTACGTTCTGTACAGTCGTATTTTAAAAATGTTTCGAAAAAAAAAAAACATTTCTCCAAGTATGGCACCACTTTTGCACTATTGCAAGTATGGCTATTTATATTAACGGTCACATTGTATCATGAACTTTTCCAAAATCCAAGTGCCATATACTGTAAAAAATTGTTTGGCATTAGTCCCAAAATCTGTTTCTCTGCGGCAGTATGGCGACTATTTAGAACTATCGAAACGGAATGACTAATTTCGTGGATGACTACTTGGACGTGATTGGTTGAAAAAAAAGGAGACTGTAAAAAATAGTTTTGCAAAATTTGAAAAATTAACCTGTTTTAATTAGCACAGCGGACTTCTAACCTCACTCGATCGGTTTGGGATTTCGCTTCGGCCGAGTTTTTTTTAAATTATTAATTTATTAACTACCGGAAAATACGAGGATATTTGTGTGAAAAATCATTTGAAATTCGTAATTTTTCCGACAAGTTCGATCAGTAGTCCTGCGATTACGCCCTGCGACGTCCAGCGGTCTGGCCATCCGTTTAGTTTCATTAATTATGCAATTCGAGACCTTAAGGGGTGTCATACTTGTAAAAAATGACCTGGTATACTTTGCGTCGTCATCTTCCGGTCTATTTACGCTACTTTTGACAAACTTGTCGATCCAGATCTTTGAAATTAGGACAATAAAGAGGCGTTACACTATAGTTGTTCAATCCCGGGGTCAGTGATTTTGACGCTCGTCCAGAATGGGCTTCCCACTCTGGCAATATAATCATGAGCTACGACGATCGTGAATTCACCGGGATAAAGGCACGGAATAAAAAAGGAATTAACTTAAATTCCGTTGCAAGCTAATCCTCCGGAAACCACGGCGGTGAAAGGGTGTAATGAAAAAAAAAAAAAATCGTAACTTCACGGAGGCAAGCCTACGTTGAATGTTCCGTCGACAGGCAAATGGAAACTTAGCTCCCGCGCCAAACGCATAACTCTTTGTTACCTTTCATTACGACGTTGACGAGCCTCGGCCCCCGTTCCTCGGATTCGTCGTTCGCCGTAAACACCCTTTCTCACGGCTTCATGAGTATAACATGCATACGCAATAACGTCAGTGAAAAACTGCCACGAGCGAAAAGAAGCTGAATTTATATTTACAGTCGTTGCATAACGACCGGGATAGATTACCAGCCAAGGGTGGGTAATTGGGCGGGGCTGGCCCCTGGCTGGCCAGAAAATTCCAGTTTTTCCCCCTTTCAGCTTCATGTGATCATCCATTATTCTTCGCGCCACTCTCTCGCGCATACTGTGCCACTATAACAGCGCAGATAACAGTATATTACCTGCTCCATGTAATATATATATATATATAGAGATGGTGTAAAACGTGTTTCGTTCTCGCGGTATCTCTGGAATTGAAGAATTTTCAGAGCTTCCAGTAACTTTAGCCGTATATTGTAACTTTCACGTAACATCGTGCAGTCGTTTCATTTTGCATTATAGTTTGTAAAAAAAAAAAAAAAATCAATAAATATTCGTAATGCACCGTAACTGCATATAGAATATTCAGGATATTGAAAATTTCGTTGAGGATCTCGTCAAAGCAACCAGTTTTGTTATTTTTGCCCCATACTTTCCGATTGCACTTGAGTTTGCAAAGAAAAATTCCCGATTGTTTTAGTCTCAGTGTGTTTATTCATTGATCATATTGACCCAACGGAATGTCTAATTGTGAGTTGACATTTTTTTTTTTTTTTTTAATACGTTTCGAACGAAAGGGGGACTGAAATGCATTCTGAAAAAAAAAGTAAGTTAGTTCATCCAGGGAGCATCGTAACGCATCGATTGTTTTCCACGCGTCAAACTATTTTTGTCCCTCTCTCTCTGCTATTATCACTTTATATGCGTCCATTTCACGTTAACGCATCATCAGCAGCATATGCGTTGAGATAGTTACGACAACTGGCGTGATATGTACAAATTTAATTGTATCCAGTAGCGCGGACAAAAGTTGAACGGGATGTATAACTGGACTGAATTGTGGCAGAGGACAGAACTGGGACAAAACTGGAGCATTGAGACTGTTCATACGCGGGGCTCCATTCATTGACGCATCCCGGATGCTAGATTTAATCAGTTTCTCGTATTTTCGTTGCATCGACAAGGCACACGAAACATTGATTGTCCCTCGTTCCGCGGATACTGGCTTAATCATTAATTATTCAATGAAACACAAAGCGAGCACTGTTCAGTGTCGACGAGCTCGAACTGATGATTTTGCGAGACGACCGAAACAATATTTTCGTTGATCCTTCCTCCGGGCGTGTAGGAGATATTGCAATTGTCCCCGAGCTGGCAGAGTGTGTGGGGTTCGTCGATGAACGAGCAGCTAATCGATTTTACTGCTCGTGCATTTATATCTCTATTTTATTCATCCTACCAATGAATTTTCGACCCGACGCGACCGTGTAATCATTGTGTAATTTTCGAGTTTTGATTTTCAATTCGCCGCGGGCATCGCCCTACATATTCTTCATTCAATGAATCATTCGGACGTCAGAAATTTTAGCGGACAATCGCCGTTTTATATATAAATATACTGCACCAGGCTTAAAATAACGATCGCAGTTATAGGATAACTTTTGTCCAATGAAGGAATATTTTTTATGCACGCACTTTAACGTGAGTGCCCTTACATGAGCAGCGTTCATTCACAATGTGATACGGAATAAAATTTGAGTTTAGATCTCGAATATATACACGCGAAACATGATGGCGTCCGTTAGGTGATCTTGGTTACGATTCACTTCCCTCGTGCCCGATCATTTGACTTAACCATATTTAAGAATTTAGTTATGCCCGAAAATATGGTGCACAGCTATTGGTTTAAACATGTTTGTACAAAAATTTTCTTTTCAAAAACCAGTGGTGCAGGCAATTTTACGCTAAAATAAAACATCTATGTGACGTGAATAGAGGAAATTCGCTGCTTCGGACAAATGTGGCCGTTGGGCATGCGGCGTGCTAAAAATATTTAAACGGGAGGAAAAAAAAAAAATTATTATTTACCTCATACGCTGCTTTGCGCATGGGAGTATTCGATGTCAATAATAAACTTTTCATTCAAAGCGTAAATATTTTTAACGAGTCATGACGCACATGACCGTCGGGTACATAGCTGATCTTCCCCTGCGCGTTAGCTCGAATGTTTTGCCACAATTTTATACTAAAATACTTAAATCAATATATAGAATAACAGCTTCTTCCATACACCGCATGCGAAAGAGCTACCTATCGCCATTGTCCTATC
Organism: Rhorus exstirpatorius; assembly: GCA_963564615.1. Lineage (NCBI taxonomy): Eukaryota > Metazoa > Arthropoda > Insecta > Hymenoptera > Ichneumonidae > Rhorus > Rhorus exstirpatorius. The sequence goes on along the minus strand of OY751319.1, from coordinate 18,337,418 downwards.
TATCGTTTCCCCCGTAAATCCCGTAATACTCACGTCAAAACAAGTTATGCACGCTCATGATTCAACTTGGGTTTATAATGAATAAATTAATATTTAATTAATTATACAATTATTCGCAAAGCCGGGGTGTGGGTGATGGATGCCGATGGTAGCTTTAATATAGAAACCTAATGAAATTTCGTATCACGTACCGGAACGCGAGAGAGAGAGAGAGAGAGAGAGAGAGAGAGAGAGAAAGAAGGTGTGATTTCGAGCCCTTGCGTAGATAAACTGGGTTTCCTCCCTTTTTGTTATATTGCAGCCACCTCAGTTTTACCAGAATATTTTGCTATCGCTAGTCCACGAGTGACAAGTTTTATCCTAAACTTCACATCGTTTTCCCTGCTTTATGCACAAGGCTCAGTTTTCCAACATTGCGTGATGGAGCTTTCTGAGATGCGGTCAAGTGTACACACAGCTGAGCTGGTGGGTGAACTTGTCAGTTTCATATTTTTTCGTGTGACCGCTGGGGTCTGTAGCTGCCCGAAAGAATATTCTAGTCGTTTGATACCGAATTGACTGTTGCAACATCTTCCGTTAGTATGGATAGTTGCCTTTTCCGTCTCATTAACTCCCTTCGATAATCATTAGGGGCAGCACTAGTGATGCGAACAAACACGATTGGTTTTATGGTTCGAATGAAATGCCTATGGTACTTAATTATTTACTGGAAAAAGCGGTTCTGATGTTCGCATCACGCAAATTATATTTGAAGGCAAAAAAGACGTAAAGTTCTCGTGACAATTTACGGTTGAATGAAGCACACTTATTGGTTTGTCACTAATGCCGAAAGTGGAGCACTTATATAGCGGCAATTATGAGGAAATGTAATCAAATGAAGGAGGCTAGTTGTCATGAACGAGGAATTCTCGGCGATACTGAATGACTTTTGGTTCGGAAGAGTGATGGTAATTTTTCAGTAACACACAGCAACAAAAGTTGAAGATTTGTTAGCACAATGTCTAACAAAAGTCATCAGCCGTACAGTCGCGTCAATCGAGTAGAAAGAGTCTTGTAATTGCAGGCTGAAGTTCAGCAGAATTTTCGTATCAATCTGATTTTTGTGTCGCCTAATTTTTCCGATTTTTTTGTTGTCGTTCTTTGAGTTCTTTGAGCGGCTGAAGTGGCGTAAAACGTTTCACACACACACACACACACACACACACACACACACACACACACGTATATGGTGACGCATAACTTCTTGCTAACTCTTTGCTACCCTTCGGCGTTGGTGGGAAACGATGCGTTAAACGAATATCGATGTTACAGAGCCCAAAACTATTATAACCAATGTAATGAAAGGTATACCTATCCTAATGGCGATAATGGACTCAATTTTGAGGTTGCCAGGCCTACGCTTCCGAATCTCCGAGTGTCAGGCTGCTCGCTATCGATTCAGGGGTTCGCTTTTCAGCCCTCGTTGGTCTATTTATTTTAACAAAATATTATCGAAAGCATCGCACTATTCTTGCCTGAGTTACTCTTGGAAAATAAATATTGAAATGCCGAAGTATTATTTCGTGTCGACAGGTCAACTTGTTGAAACTTGCATAGCTATTATCGGAAAACAATAATGTCAGCGTCCCAACAGTTCTTTTACGTAAAGATTGACTGGTGACGGCTAATTTATTATTTTAATTACTTTTTTTCAATCGTCCGGCGTCCCTTCTACGTGTCCCATTCTCTTGCCTCTTGCAATTTTTATATTCCATTTAATTCCTTGAGGCCTTCCATAGTACCTGTGGGGTCGGGTTGGCCTCGATAATTCCACGGTACGACAGTCAATTTCAATACGAACATTCTTTATTATTATTTTTCTTACCTATTGGTACACGTCTTTAAGCTGAGTGGCAGAAAAAAAAACTTGCAATGACCTCACGTCACTCGATCAATTGCATCGCAGCTTTCATAAGTCACCCGAAACATCGGTATCCAATAACAACTCTATCAGAATTTAGGCTCCCTGAACATGCCTACCGTAAATGCCAACTCTACTACGAAACAACTCTATCATAGCTATGAGCAGTGGCTCACACCTCTACCCAGAATAAGGCTTTTGGAAAAATCGTTAGCTCAATGACAACTCTTCCAGGTAACGACTCTTCGGCTAAGTATCCTTTCGGTTAGCACCTTAAGTCATCAGCAACACAGCAGAATTATTGTCCGGCAGAGTTATATAATTGGGTAGAGATTTTCGCGGCTTTCGAAGACCGTATAAAATACGTTGTTTCTTAAACCTCTGACCGAGAATGGCGGGCATTTTTCTACACTCAATTAATTAAAAAATATACAAGCACTGGACAGATAACACATTGAAGTGCCGTTATTTAAAGAGGTAGAAAGTGTATCAAAGAAAGAGCGTTCCTCATAATGTAGCAGAGTCAATGAATACGTTTTTTTTTGTATTTTTTAACGTGACCAGTTTTTCGGCTAGAAGCTTATTGAATGTTGGATGTTTGCGTAACATTTAAAGTTAATTTTCTCGCAACTACAATGGATTAATTGCTGCAGACCCTCTTGCACCCGGAAAATCGACCCGAAACTGACCCTAGTTTCGCGCAGCTTGCACCGCCCATATTCACCGTTTGTTCTATACACACGATAACCTCCCTGAGACCGTTCACCGAGATCCCGGCAACCCTCGTACCTCTCCTCTCTTCTCTATCCTTAATTCTCTCCCCTCAATACGTCCCGTTCTCTCCTCGCCCGTGGGTCTCATCCTTCCTTCCTTCCGGGTGCCTCATTATGCGCCCAGCCACGCTCTGTGTGTCTTAATCCCCGGACTAATGAGTTACACCGTATAGAACTTTGCGGGGTAACGGTTCAAGGCAGAGCTTCGTCGGCGAACTCGGAAGCTACATACTCTATCTCTCTTCCTCTCCTTTCCTCCTTCTCTTTCACTCTTGTCGAGCTCAGTGAAAAAAAATATGGCTAAGGGATGGAGTCACTTCGGGCAATGGATCGGCGAGAAGTGGGTTAAAAGAGAGAGTGCGGAGCAAGGAAGGCTGAAACTTGGGAAGGGCAGAGGTTCCTGAATATAATATTGAGGAGATGAAGAGACGCGAAGCTGAAGAGGAAAAGTGCCGGTGGGTAACAAAGATGAGCTCTGAAGCGCATCGAGAGCCGAATGAGATGAAAAAAAAAAAAAAAAAAAATGCGACAAAAGACAACCGTCATAAAAGTCGGTCGATCGTGTGTCTCGTTTGTGCTGAATGCGAGTGCCGTAGAGTTAAGGTGACGTAAAACGCATAGCTGGTCCCGCTTCATTTAAAAATTGGTCGGAGTATTGCAATGCCAGAATGAAGAATCTTTTTGTCTTCGGGAAAGAAAAAAATCATTGAGTTTTCGTAGACAACATTTTACAAATATTTCAAAACGTTGAAAAATCATCGTTGGAAAAAGTAAAGAAATGGAAAGTGTGTGTGTGTCTGTATGTATATGTGCGTTTCTAAGCTATAAGCTGGATTTCTTTGAAAAGAGCTACTCTGCGGCTGTAGCTACTCTGCAAAAGATCGCTATAACACAAGATTTAGATTTTTCCCATGATTAACATATCAAAAAACCACCTTTTTCGAAAGGTAATCATTGTTTGATAGTCCAGTGAGAATCATTCGTTGACAGCATTAGTCTATTGTCAGCATCCTGCTTTGACGATACCGGATATCCCATATGGGGTATGTTTATTTTTTTACCAGCCAAAGTGGCAATGGAACGCCAAGAGCAGTTGTAATTATTTGTGAACCCGTGTATTCCTTGAACCTCTCCAGTGCCATATCCTGTTGGCAAATTTTTCATAACGCATTGACGAAAAATTTAAATATCCTGTGCGGGACAAAACTAAATGTTGGTTATCGAATTTGTCGAAAAATGACAAGGATTCGCCATCTGCGAAAAATTTCGCGCAAACTGCGTGCGCTACCCTTCCAGCTTGAAAAAAAAACTTTCAGTCATTGAAATGAAACTTTCTGCACGACTGAGGGACGGTTATACAAGCGATTTACAATATTCGGCGATCGATGAACAAAAGCGATTTTACGAAGTTTTGAACTTTTCTGAATAATTTATGCAATTTTCAAAAAAACTGAGCCAGCCTCAGACCACACGAAGCTGAAGCAAAAACGGAATTCCGCTCGATCGGCGAATATTGCAAAATATCCATCTGGTGATTCTCGACGGAAGGTTTTGTTTGGCGATAAAACATGACTATTCCACTTTGCTTTATAATTAAGATAGAAATTGTGCGTCGAGAATGACCGTGTAATCTTAGGGGAAACTCGCTGTGCAATCAAGAATGGAAGAATGTGTATACGAGGCTTAGTCGTGTACGCACTCTGCTTGTTCACTTCCGGAGATATATGTGCGGCAGTCTTTGGTTCGGCTGATGGAATAATTTCATGTTAAAGTCGAAAAGAAGAAACTTCGCACATGTCTAAGTGGTTATCTGCGTAATATGCTAGGAGCACAGAGAGTTCTGTTCTACTACGTAGACCAACCGATGCGTTCAGAGAGCCACTCTGTGCTTTCACGTTCTCGAGCGTTCTTCCTACCTCGATGCGTCTCGTCTCTCGGTAATTACTAACGTGAAATTACCGCATTTACATCTCTAATAGCAATAGGTTAACACACACACACACACACACACGCACTGTATACGCAGCAATTTCTGGTATGGTCGTACCATTGGTGGGGGATTTGTGTTTTTCGCATGACCAGCCAGTTCATTGTACTGATGATGCAATGTCCTGGATGCCAAGCACAGAGAGGTCACTCTTGCCCGGAAGGAAAAAAAAACGCGGTAAAATTGAGCGTGATGTGTGCTGTAAACGTTTTAGACAATCCAGGATAGACTTACGCACGTACGATCGAAATAAAAAATCCGCAAAACCAAGAGTCACGGGGTTTTCTTGCGTCTTTCTGATGACCGAGAGGATCCTCGAGGATCCTTCCAATAGCGTGGATGAATAAACGTGTACATAGCCTCGAGTTTATAGTGTAGGCTCGTGACACGTCTATGCCTGGTTCGTTTTTATGTAACGCAAAAGGTTAGCCGCATGGCTCAAGTTAAAGCAGATGTCATGGGGCATATGCGAGGCTGCTGAGGTATGCGGAGAAGTGACCGGTACGGTGAGTGAAATAGGAACAAGAGCCAAAGCTCTGGGACTGGGTCGTAGACCACCGATTTCATCGAATTAAACCCGATTGCACGTAACTCTCATTATAGATGTGCCGCGTACTTTTACTGAACATAGTCAAGGCACTTTTACCTTCTACCGGTCAGCCCTCGCAGTATGCCACCTTATTTTTCAACCTTGATTCTTTCATTCGATCATCATGCTGCGTGAATGAGGATAGGCGAATTATTTCTTCCGAGCAATCGCTTTAGTTGTGGCTTCTCGATTTTTTTTTTTCAAGCTGCAGAGATTATCACGTGTGATCTGGTCAAATTAAAACTAATTTCTTTGCGGTCTTATTCTTCCCTACCAATATCGGGCTTTCGTGTTTAGATGTTTCACTGGCTGCTATCATTTGTTTCTACAGGACATCTCCATCAACAATGTCATACGTGTTTATAACGAGACAAACATGACAATACTTGAGATAAATATCGTGAATACCTTTGGGTTACCTTTGGATCCTGACTTCGTTAGGTTGGAAGTTGGAATGATGTAGGTTGTATGAAAAAAAAGCGCAGATGAAAATAATTCTTCTTTTATAGTGACTACATTTACGCGCTATTTGGTATTTCGTTGCTCCGAGTATCTTGATAAATTTACCCTCTTGTGGACGCGTTTGACGATGGGATTCTTACGCCCGAAACCGTGGAAGAGTGAAATACGTTGAGCAAATTTTCACTGAACTTTCTATAATTCGCAGTCACGTGTCGTACACGCTTTTAGTAGTCTTCCATGTTAAGGAATGCTTGGGTCCATTACTTGAATGAGTGAATGTTTAGCGATGAGCTATGACACAGCAGTGGCCTCTGTAAAACGACTGCTGACCCATAACAGGGAGACAGGGTCATGGAAATCCGAAAGAGTGTACGTTGAAATATGAAAAATGCAATCGACTCTCCGGCTCATAACATTTATTGTCTCGGTTTGGACAAAAGTTTCCTCAGTATACACGCATGAAACTAGATGGTTTACTTGGCGGCATAGTGCAAACTTTTCTAGTGGCTGCTTTTTTTTACTGCCCGATTGCCTTGAAATTTACTCCATTGTTGCACAAATACCTATATCCTCATCCCTGGGTCCCATGGACCTCGGCATTCCCTCTCGTAATTTCTCCTGGGACGAGTCCTCGTGATTGCTCTCATGAAGTGGATCCTTCAATTAATGCCTCCTTTCACCAGTGTATATATAGGTACAATGAAGCTTGTCCACTAACGGACTTTGTACTATACATGCTTTAGACGTTTCCCATTTATTTGACAAACTTTGAAGATATACGTATATATATATAACTGATACACAGATTTTTGGATGTGAATTTCATGAAACTACTGACTTTCACGACTGCCTGAAATGAAGGACCAAGTTATCGTTTGATGATGCGTTCATGCTGTTTTTCAAGCTAGACCAGATCGCAGCATCAGCTGGTAGTATAAGAGTCGAGTTATGGAAATATTGAAATATCGATATGTAAATTTCGAAAAAAAAAAAAAACTAGTAATATCATAAATTACAATTTTACATGTGCATGAGATTACTTGATTGTATTTTCTACGAACTGTAAAGTATTATGAGAGGTTGAAATTTGGCTCACATTGTTTGGCTAGCAAAAAAAATTTTTACACGTAAACATAATCTACGAGATGGGCATTTAAGGATGGAAAGTTCATTGCTAAAGCTTGGCGATTAATAATAAATTTGAAAACGATCGACTCTCACACGAAGTTCACGTAGTTCCGGAACAGCTAGGAAAATCAACGACCCTGAAATTAAAGCGTTTGTTGGCACGTCGGTACAGTAAGATTCGTAGGATTGCGGACTAATCGTTAACGTTATAATTGAAAGTAACATCGTCATCGGTAATTAAAGCTCGAGACAATGCTATTTAGAGGTAATTAGCAGTTTGAAAAAAAAAAAACAAATTTGTGCAAAATCCGTCTATTAGTTAGCCATGTAATCTGATTTATTTCAAAATTTCAAAGTTGCTCCTTGCTATTTGTTTCTCATTTTTTTAAATTCCCTTCTTCGAGACTCATCCCCAGAGAATGTTGTCCGCAGGCACCTTTTCCTAATACACAACTGTATCGTATATGCACGAGGGCACATGCAAACTGCCGCAAACCTGGCCGATACAGGTGGCTATAGATTCAAATGAATTTAAGTTTTATTATTACCATCGGAAGCTCATAAAAACGCCCTTCAGTTCCGGTAGTCAGGTGGGCAAGCCAGTTCACGGCGAAGCGATCACCTATCCTAGTATTGGCCTAGGCCATTTTTCGCCGTCACCCATCCCATTCAGAGTCAGGTGCCACGATTTTCCACAATTAACCAAAATTGCTTCGCAGCACAGTGATTAATTCAGACGTATGCGCGGAGTCATGCTACGAGAGGACTCTTCAAGCCGATGAATTGGGCGGTTTAAAAAACAAAAAAAAGATTCGTAACGAAACTGATATTCAATATAGATATCCATTCAATGCATACACGGAGAAAAAAGTGTCGTTGTGACAGCCAGATTTCTAGTTCTTGTAGGTATAATCGAGACTTTGGTCACAACAGTACAGTTGTTCAGCTACAGGAACAGAACAGTACGGCCATACGTTATTTACTTGCACGAACGATGCGGTATAGCTGTGGGAGCTGAATGACGGATTCCTATAACAACTATCTCACGTTCAGTACGTCAATTTTAGAGGGCCAAAATCATAAGCATATGTAGCTAACCTATTTCGATGTGGTTTATGATAAATTATAGACAGAGTATTTATCAGAGAAGGTTTCAAGATAATTGGAATATTAAAGTACGTTTAATTTATAGTTTATATATAGTAATAGTAATCAAGGCAACGATGTGGCCTACGAGAGTTAGAGGTTAGGTTGGACGTGTGACTTTAATATCATGTAACAGCGTTATAAAACTGCGTGACTTACCTTCAAAGACGCCTTCGTATTTCTCCAAACCCCACTGTGATAATTTTTCCTTCACCCACTGGTCCATTGTCAATAATTTTCTGCAAATTGCACAATATCCCGAGCATCGATGTCGCTATGCTTGACGCGCGAACTGAGAACTATACAGTTGGATCGGAGACCCATGCGTATAGTTCCCATAGCTATACGCTTAGCTCGGGGACCCATGCGTATAGCTCCCAGAGCTATACCGGGATAGTTACCGGAACATAACAGAAGGTTCGTTTATGTAACTGACAGTATGTCTGTACGAACTTCGGCGCATCGTTACAGCAACAAATACGCTAAATGCTATACCGTATTGCTACTAGAGCAATACGTAAACTTCGTACAACGAAACACGAGGTTGCAGTAAGGGACCTACAGACAACTATAATCTAGTTTGTTACACGAACCAGTCTTTTTTCTCCGTGTACGTAAGTAGCATTAAGAGACGAGAGCAAAGCCCGCACGCGGGGATTTAATTGAGATCGAGCCATCCGCGTCGCGCATGTTCGGTGAAAATTTCCCAAAACCTCCCTCACGAATCTCGACGTCGTTTTCGTCGTTTCCCGCAGTAGCCGCACGGTTTGTAAACGCTTTGGCCGACAGCCAGGAAGCGCGATAGCGCGGGCTTTCCTAACGAAATCGGCACATTCATACCGAACCGACGCGGCTGGAATAACGAACGACCTGTAGATGTTTGGTCGAGAGCTTATACGTATACCATGGTCTGCGTTATAGAGGTTATACCGGAGACTGCTTCTCGCCCTCCCACGGAAAACTATACATCCCCGCGTTGGCCCTAGAATTCCCTCTCTTCTCTATGTCCTATTGGCTATGCAAGCCCGGATACCCGCAGCTGCAAACCGCAAGAGCCCACTGTGCATTTGGAGCCAAAAGTTTTTGCAACATTTTCACGTTTCTGGCGACTCGCCCTTTTTGTGTTCATTTTTTTCTTCTTTTACTTTTTTTTTTTTTTTTTTTGTCAGTTCAACAGCACCTTTGGCTGTGCTGCGATAATGAAGTAATATACGATAACTTTGAACAAGAGATTTGTAAAAAAAAAAAGTCCAGGCAAATCGAGTACGCTGGAATTTCTGGTTGAGAAACAAGAGTAAAAAAGTTGTCGCTGAGATTCTTTTAACACCAGGAATAAATCCACTAGGGCATGGAGACTTAAAACTATATAAAAATCGTTATATATACGGACATAGTTCTTGTGAATGCGTCCATTTACTGGGGGGCCATTTATTCACTGATGCAGTTATTCTGGATGTCAGAGGATGATAGAAATAATAGTAAAAAGCCAATATGTCTTGCATAGGGATATCCATAATTGTTGCAAAATATCTTGTGTCTGATTATGAAAAATATTATGCATTTATCCATATTCGATGTTACTGGAATTAAGTGGTCACGTTTAGTACACCCAGCGCGTCAATGCCTGTTTCTAATTTATGCAGACATCTGTCCACGAGGACTTAGTTGGTGCTGCATGTAACGTACAGAAAAAAAAACGTTTTCGTCGATTAAAAATAAAATTTCAGGTTTTATATTATATCGACGGAATAACAAGAGATTTTTTTATTCAAGTTGGTACGACTATGAAATAAAGACCAACATTGAGACGTGAATTTGTCGTATGCTCTATACGTGAAAATTCTACATAACTATTTTAAAAATTGAAGCAGTATTGACCGTATGTGATTTTTATACTAAAATTTAAGAGTCAACTTCATCAGAGTATACAAAGCACAAGCTCCTTATCTCCGGACAGGCGTATCGTGGATTTTAACCCTTTGTAGTGCAGTATATTACATATTTCCGCTACCCCTTTCAAATTCTGTATCTTTCAAACGCCTCGATACAACATTATAAAATTTAGATGATATCGTAAGATGGTTGATGGGTATGTTGGAGATTTTTCGCAAATTTATTTCAACCTTTCCTCCAAGGGTAGAGCTTGGTTTTCACTTTGAAAAAGAGCTGCTATGAGGCAACACTTTGCTTCAAAGGAATAATGTTTCCTACGCATGGCCCATTAACCTCCATTATGGAAATCAACGAATAACGTGGTTTTTATAAACTGCTGTTAAATGCAAAACAAGTATGTTACATTGTACAAGGAATTCGATCATAATTCATTTGTCGATTTATAAACTGCAAGTTGACACGGTCATTTAGCTAAGCTAGAAATTAAAACGCTTTCAGGTAAGCTAAAAACGTAGAAAAAACAAAATGCCAGAACTAAACCATTAAATTACTGTTTGTCAGGGAAAAATAAAAATTGCAGCAGTGTTATGAGTCCTTTGAAAAAAATGGTCATCAGCGGAAAAATAGGGTACTTTTAGCAAACTAATTGTACGGAAAACTATGATCTTGATCAGTTACAGTATTTCAGTATTCGAAGTCAGAAAATTGAAGAGTCTCCCTCTCTCCCTCTCTCTCTCTCTTTCTTGTTTTATTGGAAACCTAATTCAATTCAAGTTCCTAATCGATGTGAGCTGGAAATCGGTTAATTTACGATCAAGATTTGGAGAAAATAGCATATGCATTTTTCAACCCTAGGTAGATTATTTGGTTGCCGATTTAACGGTTAATAAAAAGCAATAAAATCTAATTAGCATTTTTCGTAGTGTCTCAAATTTACATGATCAAACATTGAAGTTTCCTTTCACAATCTCAATGATGTCCCAAAGTGACGTATAGTCATTTAATCCACAATAACCAATAAAGTGACAGACGCATCTCTAGCTATAAAATCATCGTCTATAGATCTTCTGTTAATAACTGGAAAAAAGCGTTTATGGGGTGAACAATTTGAACCAATGAAATTTTATTTTCAACCGATTCAATCGAATTTTCTTAGGTTGTGTAGTCAATTAGTTGGTTATCATCAAAGTCTCAATGAAAAATTCTCTACACAGACTGGAAAGTAGGCAAATGCACGGAAGTACAGGACCCTCAAATTTCCTACTTGGACTGAATTTGCGCCTTGTCTCATCTTCACTTAAATATTCAAATTCTTATCTGACACTTGTTCGACTGATCATAAATCATTTACGACAAGCACATCACCAATTGGCATAGAAAAAATAAATTGGACAATATTTGGATTACCTGCACTCTGCCTCTTTTCCCTATTTTGCCTTTCTCCTCCCTTAAATATTTGTTCACACAACGAAATATAAATAACACCGCTTATAAATTCTCGCCGTTTTAGCCGTCGTCATACTAAATTTTTCAAATCCCATATATGACTGCTTTACACGAGAATTGTTATCGTTCGGAGAGTTAATATTCAGTAGAGCCGTTTCCGGAGTCTTGTACTCTGTTGTCTGATGATACTTCCGGCGACTTTTTTTTTTCGAGCGTCCGGGAGAGTATAAATCTGACAGAAACCGCAAATTTTTACAAAACTCATTGCATCGAAGGTTTCGATTTTTAATTGACATCGTCCCGAGTACATCGTTCGAAGGTTCGTTGGATCAAGCGGGGCTAACTAATGTAAAGCTATCGTGCATATTTCCATCATCACTCGTCCAACCAATATCTCGTTTTGGTCCCCCTTCCACTTCTAATTTCGTTGACGAGAATAGAATCCATTGTCTGGGATATGGTTTCCCGCGAGCTCGAGCATTCGGTTCCCCGGAAACGCACATGCCACAATAACTTTCTGCAAACCTGGCGAATCCGGAAATGCCTGGATAACGTCCACGACGACGCGCCACACTGCAGTAGTACTTTTTCTTCTACATCTACCCTGTACAGTCACTATTGGCCGTGCGCGTTTCCACGTGCATGCACATCCATTCGCGTCGCATAGAAGCCGCGCATATAACACGCTGGGCAAAGCGATCTCCCGTGAATTCACACGAGTACAATCACGTAGGTGTCAGCGACCACAGTGCCCGACGCTTCTCCATTCCCGACCATTTAGACGCTAATTAGAAATTAATGCGTCGCGCACCGGTTCAGAACATGCGTCTTCAACATTGCTAATGGGGAAGCATCGTATTGCTTGCCGCGTTATCCATCGCATGGCTGCATCCCATTCTCTGTTCTACTGCGCCTCTTCACTTCTGCTCGTCCATTAGTGTCTCGTCCTAATGAAACGCTATATGCATTCACTTGACCGAAACACCCTTCATTGTCAAGCACAATTGTATCGAATGGATCGATAAAATCATCATAAAAATCATGCAAATTCGAAATTTCCACATATTGATTCCTCAGCATTTTATCTCGCTCGCAAACTTTCTTCTACGAGCAAGCGGGTTTTTTTCAATTTTCGCTTCCTCATGAAGGAAGCTTTGCATGAGCGAGATAAAATATTGAGGAAGCAATGTGCAAGTTTTTTTAATTTGCACGATTTTCATTTCGTTTTTAAAAGTTTCAAGAAAATGCGTTTTTTTTTATTCAAAAATAAAATCTGAATCCCTTCACTGAATCTTTTCAAACTAAATAACGAACATGCGGATCTCACTTTGCCTATTTGTGTGCAAGCTGATGGCTCGATGGGCGCAAATTTTTCAAAGTTGCCCAAAAATTGAGGAAGCCAAAATTGAAAACTTCACTTCCTCATAGAGGGAGCTTTGTGAGCGAGATAAAAAAGCTTTGTTAAATTTCGAAAATTACGAGGAAGCAATGTGCAAGTTTCAATTGGCATCTTTTTTTTTTTTTTCTTGCATATACGACGAAAAATCTCGTTTCACCCAGAGTAGTTCTCATAATGCCAAAAATTAATCACTCAAAGAAGAGTTATAAATTTCGTATAAAAAAAAAAAAAAATTATTGCCCTATGTTTTCGTGAACTCGAGAATATCATGCCCGCGGACCAGCATTTCCGGATATAAATGTGAGTCTCGTGAAATCGAGTGTAAACTCTGCAAGCTTTCTAACACTCTTGCGAGAAACTTTCAAAGAATTCGCGTATACCTATATCGTCTCTCACATATAATATCTCACGACGGCAGATTGATGCTGCGACATATCTCGACTAACGACGTTATTAACGCTGTTGGCGATATAAGCAGTTGAGAGGCGGGATGACGAATGCGTCGACAATTTGCTCTGATACGAGGCTGCCTGGCACCTCAAGAAATGTTTCCGGCAACGCCCCATTCACATTGTACCATCGTGCTAGTCGATTATGTATCACTGAGCACCGTGCGGGGATGTTTTATTTTCTCGATTTTTTTCTCCTCTTTTTTTCCAGTCTCGACGTATTCTCAAGTGAAAAATCGACAGTCTCATTTCAACTCAATGATTCATGTCATTGCGTGCGATCGTCATTTCTCGGGATTCAAGTTTATATATGCAGTCACATCAACTTGGCTTCTATTTAAATCCAATACTTTTCCTATAGTCAATATAATATTTAAATATTCGTGGTTTTTGAATCAAATATATTAGTGCACAGGGTGATTCATGATCGTTACAGTTTGGCACTCAAAGGAAAAAAAAAAATCAATTGAACGATACTCGTTATTTTCACTTTTTGAACGAAAAAGGATTAATGAGAATAATAGTGTCCTTACCAAAACGAGAACTATTGCTGGCCTGGCTTAATTCGTAAAATTTTCTCTCCATAATCCGAATAACAAAATCCTCGGGATGCTCTCAGATTCAATGACAAGCGTCTCTTTTCCCATGCTCTAAGCTGACCCGTTTGGAATTTAATTAATTGCTACCCGATCTATATATGATGTTATTCACTCCGTTGCGGATTCATTCTTCGTACTAGCCTTCCCTCAGCCTCCTCTTTCACGTTACACCATTACTCCCGGTATTCGAGATATTAACAGAACTTAAATTAAAAGTGGCGGAGAACTTTCGATCGCAATGGAATCCGACGTTTTCGTCTTCTCGTCGTCGCGGAAGCGGAAGCAATCGTAGTACGGGGTAATTAAATTTGGCTTAGCTTATTAGCCCGTTGATAAGCGTTCCGTTTCTCAGTCGAGTAACGTTACCTCTTAGCTTTTGTTCACACACACACACACACACACACGCATATATACATATATATGAGTAATCCCGCCAATTGTTAAGAAACGTTTGTACCTTGAACCCTCCGAGTTGGCTGTAGCTTTGTGAATTGTTCGTACCAATATACGAAGATTCTATGAAGAATTATTTTATACGCTCGTCAAATTATCGAATTTCAAAAAATCACTGGCTTTCGCTCCGTCTACTGAGCGGGAGCCAGTTTTCCTGAGTTTCCAGCAATAATACAGCAATAACTCGGTAAAATATAGCTGCCAGTATCGGAACAATTATAAATGGTGTAAGATGGAACATCGGAAATATAGAGAAATATAGTTTAAATAATCGAAGTGATGCAAACTGAAAAAAATTATATGTTCAATAAAGAAGTTAAATAATGAAGATAATTAACGATTCCAAATTGTCGAAATATGTTTCGTAATCTTAACCTGCTCGGGCACAAGCTGACGATCCTCGCATTTGCCGAAAAATACTGTCCAAGGAAAAACAAATGTTGTAAAAAATTTTGAAACGTTTATGATGAAGTGGTTTCAAATTAAAAAAAAAAAAAAGTCGTTTGAAGGGAACCTCAGTGGCATTACTTTGAGAATTATTTTTTGTTGATCCTATATTCGAAGTTCACTATAAGAATAGAGAGCTGTGGTAAGGACACAGAAAATAAGTAATAAATACTATTTTTCTGAGCTTGAACAAAAAAAAAAAGATTGACGGCTTTGTGAATAAATTAACAGTACTATCCTGTCCAGTATTATGTAGAAAAATATAAAAAATATCTTATTCGTATCGCGCAACTTGTAGTTAGCTTTAGACGGGGTCAGGGAATGTAATATTCAAAATATGCGAAATATCTTCACATTTGCCGCGGGGGATATTCCTTTAGCATTTTCAGGGTAATATGTATAGTTCAAAGCATACTGTATCATATTTAATTATACTATATCATATTAATTATACTTCACATTTGCCGCGGGGGATATTCCTTTAGCATTTTCAGGGTAATATGTAGTTCAAATCATACTATATCATATTTAATTATATTCGTACATCATAGTGCACGAATGTATGGTTGAAAGGATTGAAAAATACCTTATTTCCTCGAGCAACGAAAGAAAACGGAATTTTCCAAGCTATTATAATCGTAGAACAAACCTTGTCGCTATTATCCCGAATGTACTATTTAAACATGTCGGATGTACAGAGAAAGTTTATTCAAAGAAAAGTGACTGAGAGTCAAACTTTATACAAGTGGAATAGAGAGTTGTCAGCTGAATGGACAAACCGCTTTTTTTCTTCATCCTTCTTGACATAATTTTTCCTTCCCTCTCAAGGATTACCATTCTCTTGTCCATCGCAGTTCGTTGCAAGGTATTTTTAATTAGCTCCAGCAAGATAACCTTAAAGCCCGCAAGGCAGAAACCCAACAACTGACACATTGTGTTGTTTATAAGTATATTGTCGGATATAATGTGGTATCATCGTAAGTCCGGCCTGCAAATTAGCTTTTTTGTAAAGCAAAGCGACATTGCTGGAGGGTACTCGTGCGGAGCCAAGTATTTCAAGTCACGGACCGAACGAAAGATGTACAAAAGACAAATTTTGATGTTGATGCGAGTATACGACAAGTGGAAGACTGCTTCTGGAACAAACAAACGTTTTGTAACTATTGGACCAGATATTATGTAAGCTTCTCCTCGTGGACCTTTGAATCCCACGTTTTTCAGGATAAACGAAAAACCATCATCGAGTCAGAATTATACTTTTGCAGCCCTCTCCGCTACTCAGTCAGCTTAGTGTATACCTAAAAGAACAAGACACTCGAGCGAACCCGTTGATTCCACTTCGGAGCCCACTTCATTTGTTAATCCATGGTCCCGAGCTAATGGAATTAGCTTATGGTTCTTGACTGGAAATAAACCGACAAGCTTACGCCCCTCATTCCCTCATTGCCCGAAAGATCGAGCACACAGCCCACCATTGATCCGTCTCCGCTATTTCTGCGTCCAGCATACTCTCCGAGTCAAATAAACTTTGGATTCGTCATCCCTGTCTACTCTAATCCTGACAGTGTCATTCTCTATACTCCGTGTTTTAGTTATTAACGTTATTCAAGGACATGCGCAATATTTGTCACTAATTTTGCTCAATCGTGTCAGTCCACTCTCAATAATGCGCAGTAGCAGATTCTGTTATAAATAATTTTCTCATAAACATTTAATGTTTTTGTAATCCAACGGATTCCATATCTAGCGATTATGTGGATAAATCATTCATGAAATGCTAAAATCAAAATAAATTTGATACCCCATAGTGTGATCGAGTTCTTCACACAATGTTCCGAAAGTATGGGAACCATCGATGACTTGGAGTCAAACGGATCAGATGGGTATGAGTATAAGCTCGGCCTTGATATATTCCATTAAACTTGAATAATCGTTCCCGAACTCATCATCGTTGGAGCTTCCAATGATAATGAGTTTGCATCACGGGTATTGACGGTCTCAGTAGCATCTGTAGCTTACACTTTCTTGCGCCTATTCGTTTCATTTTTTACATTCTATAGCTTTTCTTTGAAATGACGCTCGACAAATGATGATGCCACGTAAACAATGGATGGAAGGCTAAGGAATTTTTTTTTTTTCTGAACTCCCCGATCCTTATCACAAGGCGCTATTCAGCGTCTTCTCCTGGCGATACAGTGTGTATTTTCCCGAAACAAAGGATTCTTTCTGTCAAAGGAACACGACGGATATAGGTATGATAAAGTGAAATGAGACCGGGCAATTAGATGAAAAATGTTTCCGAGCAAAATAGATAATTGCCATCGGACGAAGGATGATTTCCTTTAGGTCTAAGAAATTTGGCAACGCCAAACGCTCTTGTTCTATCGCAGATATTACGAATTAAAAAATGATTATTAAAATTTTGTGCATACTTCTCGGACAATTGAAAATAATCTTTGAATCAGAATCAGTAGCCGCTTGTGGCATTGTCAGAGTTTCAATGGTATAGAGGTTTTGATGTCATCACTCCGAGCAGCAGAAATTATTGCTGATACTTCCAGTTTGGTTCAGAATGAAAAAAAATCGTACCACCGATGAATTTACAATGATACGATACTTTTGAGGGTAAAGTATCAATAAATGGTGACCAGGATCAAAAAAATCTTATTCTTATGAAAATCAAATAAAAAATAAATAAAAATCTTGTTACTCGACTACTCGGCAACGAGACGCTCCTATACGTCTCTCGATAAGTACAGTGGATATCCCGTAATGGCTAATTCACTCGGATGCGAAAAGCACTCACATTCGAGTGAAAAGCGAAGGAAAAAAAAAAAACAATTCAGCGCTAACCTGGAATATAAAAGCGATGAAGGGAAAAAATTAATGTTGCGAGATGCGGTGGAGGTATTCTATGGGAAAATCGCCATTGAGCAATTAATCAATTCATGACTTGCACGAAAAGCGATGTATAGAGGGATCGCCCCGACTTGCCTGATTGCTCGAAAACGACCGAACTTTTGGATTATCACTCACCCATTCTCTCGTATATATAGCAGGGATGAGCAAAAAGGGTCGAAAAACTAAACGAAGCACAGAGGCAGCAACGCCATCATCGCTATTACGATCGGCGTTAGTAGCGCAGAGCTCAAGCGCTTGCGCTCGACTTTGCACGTGCTCGGTCGAATAAATTTGCAAAGTGCTTGCAGGATTTTCCAGTGGGAACCTTATAAATTCTGGCACGAATGTCCACCAGGTGACCCGGGAGAGATAGAAGGCGGGAAGGGTTTTCCTGCTGGCTGAATAAAATAACGATTTCGTCCTCGTGCCTTTTCAGCTCCGCTCTTTCGTTCCAAAACCCCTCGCAGCTGATTCCAACTTATCAGATCCCCCGAAACTGCACACGGAGCTTCCAGAAAGCTCATGCGGTGAATACTATTGTTTTTACTCGTACGATTGGAATTTCGCGATTCCCGGGGGATCGCGTGGGATAATTCAGCTTGGATCTTTAATGGTGGGGCCACTCTTGCCACCATTCGTTATGCCTAAGCGGCAATTTTCTCTACACCAGCACGGTAGTGTTTGTCTTCAATAAACGGGGCTACAGATACCCGGCTAGGAATCCCAGATACAGACTTTGAGATTTGGTGGAAAAAGTATAATGGGGAGGAAATTCAGTGATCGATTCACCGAGTCCGGTCAAGTTAATAAAAGTTATTTGTTCGATAATTCTTTTGTTTTAGACTCCCAGTTGGCCTTTCATTGCCTCAATATTTTGTTGGATATGAGATAGTATAAGGCTGTTAGATGTGTTAATGCGTCAGACGTAGGCACAGCGCATTAAGTCACAATTCAAAAAAAGATTCGACATTGTTGATTTAACATTGCGCAGTATATGTAGTATATTATTATGTTTATCATGTTATATTATATAAATTTACATATTACATTATTTCATATATATTATATATAAAATAATTAACATACTTGACAACAATATTTCACATTGTGCTACGATCTTAATTTTTTGATAATTCATTCGTTGCCTTCGAACGAACTGACGTTTAGTTGGTTCAAGTTCAATTTACCCAGTTGTGTGCATAACAACTGTCAATGGTAAAAATAAAATTTCCCGATCTTTGCATCCCCGGTGGCTTAATTAAGTTTAAATTCGCAGTTTCGTGATAACTATAATCATGTCGTCGTGTCGCTCAATTGTTAACTGAGATATTTAGATAATAGTAAAATCCTCTTCATCCTAAAGGATGCATTTAAAAAATGATGACATCTTTAAATCTCTTTATGGACTATGGCAAAAAAATTATGTAATATAATAAAAACGTCATTATTTTACCCTCTATGAGCAAGTGGGTTTTCCAAATTTGGCTTCCTCATAGAGGAAGCTTTGCGAGCAAGATATAAAATAATGAGGAAGCACTTTACACATTTTTCGTTTGCACGTTTTTTTAAATTCTTAATTCGATTTCAATAACAATACAACAATAACGAACACAAATTGTTCAATGAAATTTGAAACAATAGCGATCAATTTTTAAAATTTTCCAAATTTTCTACAATCTGGAATCCCTCGATTGATTCTTGCTGAATTCAGGATCAGCTGTGATTATACTGAACACATTGACATGAAAAAACCCGAATTTTACTTTTCATGAAACTGACGATTTTCCATTTTTAACTTCTCAGAGTCTTTTCCAATTGCAGTAGGTAGTTAGATACACACATTATCATAAAACATTGAATAATTTTCTGTCATATCAAGACTTCAGATGACCGTAAAATCGAACGATTTTTTTCATTCTAAATCATATGGAGTTGGGTATGCAATCGACGCAGCGATTCATCGTATGATGAACTATCCCAAATTAGGTGATCTCAATTTTTTTTTTAATAAAAATTTCAAATATTTTTTCGTCAGGTGATGAAATGTCAAAATTTTGACAAACAATGGAATATAGAAATACATAATTTTTTTTTGCGACCTTACAATAATGTAGGTATACTCGTTCGTTTAATTTTTATATTTTTCTTGAAAAACTTTTTGCAATTCATCGATAATAGTATTAACAAGTGTGGTAACCGTATTAGCGCACGGGAAATGTGTATGTTTTGGCGGTGTGTATATACGGGGATGGATACTATACATCGCGGACTTATGGCAACATTGTTCACTGCCGGTGAATCGAATTATTCGGGTTAATTTTCCGCGAGTTTCGAG
The DNA here is from genome assembly GCA_963564615.1 of Rhorus exstirpatorius. Lineage (NCBI taxonomy): Eukaryota > Metazoa > Arthropoda > Insecta > Hymenoptera > Ichneumonidae > Rhorus > Rhorus exstirpatorius. Next base: position 18,317,511 of record OY751319.1, on the reverse strand, counting down.
GGACAAAGGCCAATCAGGCTAATAAAGTTCGCGAATGGATGCACCGGCGTACCATTCGCGCTCAATCCATTCGCAAAGCGGTAATGTCATTCGACACAGCAGTCGAGTTTGTTGTCCGCCGGGGAAACTAGAATAGTAATTTTTTTTTTTTGTCTTTTTCCTAACAACGTTCCGGAAAATTGTTTATAGTTCGTCCCTTTGGTTTAATGGTCCACCGAATGAAGTCTATGCCCATCCACAACGATGATTCTCTTCCTTCGTTTTACAATTTCAAACTTCGTTTTTAATAATTGAAGTATAAACGCGGTGGTGGAGTGAGCAGCGCCAGTATTTACATTTATAATATTCCTTTGACGATTAATTACGTTCATTCGAGTAAACGAGAGATAGGATGTTTGAAGGATACCCGGTAAACATTAAAATTTAACCCGAGGCCGAACGAATGATTGATCCAAGGGTAAACAGTTGAACTCGGTTACAATAATGTTGAACGCTTTATTGCGTACTCGTATCAAATAATCAAGTTCTCTCGGTGAGTTTGATTGTTTAATTTTACAAATCGTACTGCGTGAAACGAGGCGTAGTCATTGCGTGGTTTAATTTCACAAGAGAAATTGCTCATATCAACTCTTTGGGATATTGTCTCATCGGGTTATTAATTGCATGATAATGACTTGATTAGCACTTTTTTTTTTTTTTTTTTTTTTGCGAATACAGGAAATTTCGATTAATAGAATTTAATTTTTCACGCTGAATTTATTATCCAAACGTGCTATATTTGCTGAAGCAGTCGTATGCGTTTATGGCCTGATTAACGTTTTTTGGCGTATTTTTTTTTTCATCTCCTAATTGGCATCGGAATTGGCATGCGGTTAAATAAAAGCAAAAAATAATAAATAACCAATATTTACGGATAAGATTAATAATATAAGACAATTGTTTACATCCTACGGACCAAACGATAATATTTTTTATATCCTTGTCCCTTATTATTATCGTCGCTCATTATTGTTTTCGAAGATTTTACATATTTCCACAAGGTATCGAGGAAATAAGTTGGGAAAAAGGTTAATTATGTTTAAACTATCGTGACAGATTCTCATGAGAGTTGCAAGAGAAGGATTAATGATATAAATAACAGTTATATTGAATTAACGATTATTGGTTAATATTTTTTATTAATCAATAACCGTTTACATAATTAGTATATATGTTAACGGATCCTGAATTAAAATTCAGTTTATTGTTCAAACGGTACTCAATTACGAATAATCGTGCACGTATTTCCATACGTATATATTTGGAAATTTGTGGACCACAAGAGAGTATGCATATGCCTTTGATCTGGGCCACATTTCATACGTATGATTGGTCAATCGCTATGCGTAGCTCTGGATGACCCTTAGAACTGGTAATTGAGGACCCTTTACGCTGATCACGCTCCATGAAACGAGAATAATATACGAAATACCGAACTATCCCCCGCGCGATAGCATCGGCATGCACACATGGACTATAGCTAATGAATAACCGCATGACGTGCACCCCTGGTTATCATATTAAACCCACGTTTCTGTTAAAAAAAAAAAAAAATAATATATGCCGTACGTGAAATTTATATTCATATTTAAAAAAAATTATTAACAAAATAATTAAAATATATGCTTTTTAATGAATTTAGTTTTTTTTTTTTGTTTCTTTATAAATCGAATTGCTGTTCTTTGTGAGTACACGCTCTATATCGCATATAATTTTCGTATCTTTCGATCTGATGTGTTGATTGTTGAAAAATTCGAAATCCTGCACGAAAATTTCTAAAATTCATTTTTCTGCCTGTCTTGAATTGTTTCATGAAAAATAATGTTTGAATTCTTGGTTGAACGAGTGGTGTGAAAAATTAATTACCCGTAAAAAGGACTCTTGAGACTCTTCAGCTGGGACATATTTATGAAGCTAGTCGGTGAATGACTTTTTCGTGTGATTCCCTCTGAAACATACATCGATGACTTTCCAAATATTTTTTTTTTTTCATATTCAGTCTCATTCGCTCGATTATATATCATATATTGATGCTCGTGATGCCACGAAAATTTAATTATCAAACATAATGCCTGAACAAGAAGACGTCATATCGAGTTAGCTTCGTTATTAATCTTCCGAAACTGCATGCCTGTAGCAGACCGCATCTGCTCTTTGCCCACCGATCTTCTTGTACCATTAATCTTGAAAATCCATACTTACCTACATTAGAAACTTCTGGAGAATTTCCGACCTGTACACATGTATAAGAACTTGGTTTCGATACATAATGATCCATGATATCGATAGGGCTTGATAGTTCCGAAGAACAAAACTGGTTAATCGTTATACCAAAGTGTTAGGAATTCACAGAATCGCAAGAAAAATGTCAATGAATAACGTCTTTGAAATTTTCAAATTGCCTCCACATTGAAATTAATATATTACATTGAGGCATATATTACATTGCAATTTCGGAATAAAATGTCTTTAAATATAAAAATATGATTCAGTTACGGAACTGTGTCTTACATCTTTTTTCCCCGTTATGTGCGCTGATCAGCTTTTCAAGGTAAAATAAGAAAAAACAAAACAATGATTTTCTTATTAAGTTATAACATAGCTATGGTACAGCATAGGGATTTAGAAAAAAAAAAAAATTAATTACGATGTAAATTAAAGTAGCCGAAAAATTCACATTCGTTTTTAGCCAAAACAAATTGATTATAACAATTTATTACAAACAAATGGCTAGTGGTGTCAAAAAATCCTAGGCTATACGTTCGATAATATTATAAAGAATATATGGGTACCGCATTTCAAGCGAATCGGAGAAATAGTTTTCGAGATATTGATGCAGCCAGCTTTTGAAATATGTAGTTTCGAGAAAATGCAAAAGAAAAAAACAATTACGCGACACACGTGGGGCATCCGTCTGCGATCAGCTAGAGCGCAATCTCAAGTCCTTTATAACTCGGTCATTTTTCAGAATTTCGTTTCGAACTTCGCCGAGGCCATTCTCAAAAGTACAAACATTAAGGAAATGAAATAAAAATGTGATTTTTATTTTAATTTCATGGTGGCGTAACCCCTCAATTATTATTCCCGTCGACAAAGTAAATCGTATTTACCAATTCGTACGTTCGTCATTCAGGTTAAGTGGTAAAACAAGCATTTAGGAAAAGACGTAATTCATGATATTAATAATTTTCCAGAATGTTTATTGATAGGAGATTTTGACAGAACGTTTGAAATGCTCCAATCAATGGTTTAAGTAAGTGGTCTGGGTATCCATTTCCTGATAAATATTTTGCACTGGCTAATCCACTGGGATCAATATATCTTATTACATAAATGTTCCCGAGTTTCGTCACTTCCGCAATATTTTTGTTTTCCACGAGATTCCGTGTTTAGTACGACGAAATAATTGCCGACCTCGTGTGATTATCGTTTTGTTGATCATGCGTAATTAGCTATTTGAAATACGGCTCTTTGAGCATTTTGTTCGAGTTCAGTGGTCGAAAAGTATGCATGCATGTCTGAGGAGCTGATTCAGCTCTCTATGATATCCCGAGCGATTAGATATATCGGTGTGACAACAGATATTAAGAAACTAAAGGATGATCCAGAGTGAACCGACGTGACGTAGCATCACACAGTGCACAAATAGCAGCTGCCTCAAACAAGCCAGAACGAGAAATTTAGGAGAAAGGGGACGCGTATCAGAGAGCCCAGAGAGTAGAGTAGAGATTCCTGTCAAAGCGTCAGTCGGATTTCCAAGCAAGGCACATAATATGCATGCCTTTGATCACGCAGATCTGGTCCATCCGAATGACACGAGCATGCATCAAGGTGCTGGATACATTACGTATCAAGACACGATATCCGCAAGCATAATGCGAGGATAATATAACACGTACACGAGATATATCTATAGGTACGTCTATAACGTGTCTGTATCTGGCTCTTCGAAGGGGATTCTCTCGAATTTCAAGAGATTTTGTGCCAAAGCCAAATGGTAGAGCAAGGACAAACATTTTCCTTTTGATTCAATTTTATTATCGATAACCATTTATCTGATTCACCCATATACGAAACTTTTGACGTTCGAGCTCTACTTTAGCAGAAATAACGAAACCCTTGAAATGTATGAATATCTAATGTTTTGCTTTATTTTCTCTTTTTTACAAAACTTTTTCCATGAGAAAACGTTCCTCTGTCCTCGCAGAGAAAACTTTTTTTAACAAGGACAAATATAATGAAACGATAATTTATAATTTGGGAGCGAGGCTGTATACTTTCGTTAACCCTAAAAACTCGAATTTTGATTGTGTGTTCAGTTATTAGTCACATAATTAACGTTATTTTTCTTAAAGTAGAGATTTTTCACAATAAATCGAAATTCCATTAAATTGAATCCCACTATCGATTCTCGCAAAGCGAAACACCTAGAATCCTCGATCACAGCGTTATAATTGTTTAATAGGACGGATCCACCTGATCCACTGAATTGAGCAAATAAATGCGGATCCATTACTAGAGTATTAGGAATAGTTGAGAATGGTTTCTCAACTTCTAAACTAAATATTTCAGCTCCGAATTCAAACCGTTCTTAAATTATAAAATATTAATTTGTGTCACCCTTATTTCAAATACACACACGTGCATCCGACTGAAGATTTCTTCAATATGTGATTTGGATTGCTCAGAGCACCATGAGCACTGTTTGGAGGGGGGGATACAAGTTGAAAGACTTTGTTCCAGTTCAGTATTCATCAGTTCACTTCGATATTCTGTTCGTAAGCTTCGGGAAAACTTGTGTATAGCTCATTACCGACTAGCAGAATTTAAATGAATAAAAAGTAGCAGGAGAATGTTTATACAAGAAGCATAGTATACGTAACGTAGTTGTTCCAGAGTTTCGTAGTTTCAAAAGTTTATGGACACAGCGAGACGTATATTACGTTTATTCTCAGACCCATCGCACAGAATTACGAGTCTCTTTAATACTCTCATGAGAGTTTTGCCTTATGGGCAGACATTGAAGAATACACGCCGATCGGTAATACAAGGGCGCCTAATTTGGGAGAGTCTTTGGAGTCACGATGAAAAAACAGATTTGGAAAACCCGCTGGAATTTTGGACCTAATTATCAACTAATTTATAAAATAAACATTATTATTATTTATTTATGAATTATAAATAATTTATGGCAAAGCGTCCGATTCATTTACGACTCCGGTGGTCCACGATGTCAAGCGATATTGGTCCCGGCTAATACTTCGATCGGTGACCGCTTATCCCTGCATTGACTTGCGCACCAATTGCTGAGCGAGAAGCAGTTTTTTTTTTTGAGTTTCTGATGGTAAAACAACTGAAGCTCAATAAAATATAGCCATTTTTATCGCCCAGGTTTTCCGCAGTTTCCCTATACCCTCGTGCAAATGCGATACAGTAATGCATTAAGATATATAGTGGCTGCGGAAAACACAATCCGGGGGGTCTCAACGAAATGGAATGGGTTTTGGAATAAAAAAAGAATGGACGTAGAAACACCCGAAAGGGTAAATGCAATTAAATAACACAAATATAAGTGACAAAAAAGACTTCGATTACGTATTCCAATATTGATTACGGTATTCACACAATATTATGTGTAGAAATTGATGAAAAGAGCGTAAAAAGGTATAACGGAGACGCTGATGCTTATAGGAGCAGTATGAAAGATCGTTTGCTACTTCGAACGAGAGACGATCACGGGGAAAAGATGAAATTGCTATAGACGAAGAATAGAATACAGAGTGAAAGTACTTCACGTGAAAAAGAAAAAAAATTACTGTGAGATGAGGAATGATGAACGCGCTTCGTGTCTCTTCTGTTACGCGAATAATAGTTACGATTTCGCAGGTTTTTCATTGACTGCGTGCATATATACGCATTATAGTAGATGAGAATAAGGTGCAGAGGGATCGACGAAGCTTTCCATGTGAATTTTATATCCCGAGTACTTTTCACAGCCATTGTACAACGAAATCCGAGCTCTTTCATTTTCAGAGCAACGAGTCAAACTCCACCCCTGTCCCGGTCGTATAAAACGCGGACGCTTAACGCGAGTATTAGCGTTGATACCGCGAGCGAATCCGCGATTTATGCCGTTATTACCACTGCTACGGTACACTATGAACTCTGCCCTGTGTGTACGTACACAAATCGCATATGCTTGGTGCATTTTTTGACATTCGAAAAATAGTTTTTATTTTTTTTTCGCGTCCATCGCGTTGTCGCCAGGTTGCATCAACTTTGTGCGAAAGTCCCCGATCGATGAAAGTATGTCCGACATTCCGCGGTACTTTAACGAGACTATTGTTTTTTTTTTTTTTCAATGCTTCAATTGTCAGCACGTATCCAAAATCAAATCGTTAGAGTATTTTGTTTTTTTACGTTTGATCCACGTATATACTCGAAAGTTCGTGGGAATAGGGTTAAAAGCGTGTGAAATCTATAGAGCACTTTGCGATGTTTCAAACGAAAACGATACTACATTACGAATAGTATTCGGAAGCCCGGTATTACCAAGTTATTTATCGTTCGATCGCTGCAGAGGTCCGCGGGGCTGAGCTTCCAACTCCAGATCCCGAAGGAATTTTACCAACGCTCGACTAATTCCACCCTCGGTTCCCACGAATGTCCGACTCTCGAGTTTCCTACCATTTTGCATCCTCACAGAGGCTCGAATAAAACCGACCCCGAACGAGCTTCCGATATTTTTACAAGTTTCCACAACGGACCGATATTCTCTAGCCGGTGCTATTCATTTTCCGCATCTGTGCTTTTCGAGAGAGACTTTTTGTTTTTCCATTCCTCTCGTTTGAATTTTTTTTTCTTTTTCATTATTTTTTTTTCCCACCGTTTTATACGACTAATCTCGTTCCCACGAATATTCTATAAACGATGGGAATCATTATGCAGTCTGCAAACTTCATCGAAGCTGCCATAAAACGCTGTACTTTTTTTTTTTTTTGCGTGCAAAACTCAATATTACAGGATGTATTGGATTTTATTTATTCTGCACCCATTGCCGTTGCCGTTGATTCAAATTCGATTGGATTTATATTATATAATTGATAGACACGATCTGCAACTATATGTGTTCTACAGATTTAATTGAATCTGCTGAAATATTTCGGTTAATTGGATGCCCGAGCTCGATGTTTTAAGACCTCTCGTTATCTATACAGACATACGTTATTCAGGCAAGATATATTAAAATTCTGAAGCTGCTCTTTCGTAATTTAGTTTGCGCGCTTCGACATCAATTCATGTATAAATGTATCGATCTTTGTGTTATCGTTAAGATAGACATAGCCAACCTATGAATTATTTTGAGCGTATTACTTCAAATGAGGGCTAGAGCAGCTCGTGTGTTGGTTTGAACGTTGCCAGAAAAAATGAGAGACTATAGTCGATTTTCCTCTACGACATGTGCTCTGGATCTTGTGAGGTGAATGCCGAATTTACGAGAACATATATCGTGTACGTGGAACAATTTGTTCGAGACATCAGACACAGCAATCTAGCACTCTCTGGAGCAGAAAAGCTTCCACTTCTGAATCGCGTCTGGATATGGCGAGAAAATTGGAGACTGCCTTCGGGTAATCCTCCCTTGGTTGTTTCTCTCTGTCGGTTCGGCGTGTATATACCATACCATATACATCAACCCCCTCAGTCTTTCCTCGCTATATAACTACTGTGTACCTTTTTGAGTTGTAGACTAGTGCGCATCCATACGCGTCCACTGGTGTCTTATTAATTCTCTCCTCATGCATCAACTGCCTCGTATTTGTGGCTCTCATTCCTTTTCCACTGACTATAATGTTCCTTTAAATCAACCCCGTAGAACGTGGAGCAGCATACGCGGACTCTACGAACAATTATCAGGGAACATACGACCTGCCAGTCAAACTTCGTCTGTTAGAATCATTAGAAGTTAGATAATATGCTCTTTCTCGTCAAGTTCGAATCGTTTAGATATATTCGTCACTTTTGAAGTAACAGGCGCTTTATGCAGTTCAACCTAAGATGGCGCCTAGAATAAAGGCCATCGAAGCGAATATAGACAGAAGAAATGATGTGTTCTCAAGATAGCTGTACATATGAACATAAATTTCCATGGGACTACACTGCAAATCCAAGCGTGTAGTTTTTACACACTTATGTGTGTAATTTCTTGTAGTCACTTTTTACACACTTTAATTGTGTTATTTTGTAGAGTTACACACTTTAAGTGTGTTATTTTGTAGAATTACACACGTGAAAGTGAGTAAAAAGTGACTACAAGAAATTACCTAAGATGGCGCCTAGAATAAAGGCCATCGAAGCGAATATAGACAGAAGAAATGATGTGTTCTCAAGATAGCTGTACATATGAACATAAATTTCCATGGGACTACACTGCAAATCCAAGTGTGTAGTTTTTACACACTTATGTGTGTAATTTCTTGTAGTCACTTTTTACACACTTTAAGTGTGTTATTTTGTAGAGTTACACACTTTAAGTGTGTTATTTTGTAGAATTACACACGTGAAAGTGAGTAAAAAGTGACTACAAGAAATTACACACATAAGTGTGTAAAAACTACACACTTGGATTTGCAGTGTAGTCCCATGGAAATTTATGTTGTGTAGTTTTTACACACTTATGTGTGTAATTTCTTGTAGTCACTTTTTACTCACTTTCACGTGTGTAATTCTACAAAATAACACACATAAGTTTTTACACACATAAGTTTTTACACACATAAGTGTGTAAAAACTACACACATGGATTTGCAGTGTAACAGCGTTTTATCGTAGCATGACGTACATGATTTTAACTAGTCATTGTTAATATTTAGCATCGTGAATTAGATTCATCATGGAGCATGGAGCGCGTACTGTTGATTAGAATGCAGGAGAAGTTAAAGTAGTTCTTGCGCGACCGGTGGCGGGGAATAAAAGCGGGAACGTTGGCGCGGTGGAGCGGGGTGAGCGGGCACGCATGAAACAAGCGAGAATCGGTCTGCTCCCGAGGCTAGAAAATGACATTTTTTTAATTATAACGGTACGGTAAATAAATTTGAAATTTCATCAGAATATTCAGTAATGTTTATTGCATCGATCCAGCTCATTTTTCGTCATATTTCGTCCGCTCATCTAGTTTTTAAGTATCAGAATTTGATAGGAGTAAGGACTCTAGCTTCGTCTGTCACTTTGGGGCCTATACCCACGGTGTTAAATTGAAAAAGTTTACGAGCAGATATCGCCGGAATCAAACGGTGAAAGAATCTAAAACTTTGCAAGCATACCATAGGAACCTCAACCTTAACGTTTGTCGTAGTTTTATCAGTCTATCTAGATTTGATGACTTTGCAAGAACCACCTTAATAGAAATGAGAGAAAGCGAGTACCAGAAGTTTGTTTACGTCATACAACGGTCCTCTCTGTCAAGAGACTCCTCTCCATCCCCTTTAAGGGGATATGCCTTTACACAGGACATAACTCATATTACCACATCGTCTACCATTTGTTGGAATAGCAGTAGAATTTCCCGATTAACTTTGCAAATACTGAATGATGATTTAAATTTAAACCTGGTCTGAGTTAGTAGATAAATATTTTTTAAACGCGGGACATGTACGTTGCATCGGTAGAAAAAAAAAATTAAATCCCGTCTGAAAGCGTGCGGTGTTCTCAAGCCATTTTTTCTCAACCTTTTTGAATTTTGTAAACTTTATCAAAATCGAATATACCGGAACTTTAGCAGTCTCAACAAATATTTCGAATGAATACTTTGTACATCATGAATAAAATATCCACGTCAATCGATGTTATACATTCCTGAAAGCACGAGAGCATAGAACCACGGTTGTATGGACTGGCGTTTAGCAATATATTCGGTCCAAAAGTATTTCCTATGTGAGCTTTTGAGGTTCTTTGAGGGTTTGAAAGCTCAGATACCTTGGCGTGGGAAGTAAAGGAACGGGTGTAAGAGGGCACGAATCAGAAACTGACGAAATATAACTGTCAGAGGTTTTGCAAAGACTGAAAAGGCATGTGAGAGAAGTGCATGCAGAGAAAGAGAGAGAGAGAGAGAGAGAGAGAGAGAGAGAGAGAGAGAGAGAGAGAGAGAGAGAGAGAGAGAGAGAGAGAGAGAGAGAGAGAGAGAGAGAGAGAGAGAGAGATATTTTATTATGCCCTAGCGTACTATGGGGAAAATTGTAAGAAGTTTGAGTAGTACATTTTATCTTAAAACTAAAACTAAACTTTAAAATGAGCTAATAATTAAGCAAGATAATTAAGAGAGAGGGAGAGAGAGAGAACAAAAGAAATTTGCCGAGGATTGTGAGAATAGAGGAAGAAAGAGATCGGTGGATGGTTCGCTCCGTAAGGGATGAGAATCCCTTTGGAAAAGTGCAAAATAAGCTGGATTGGTATTTGTGCAACAGTTCAGACCTTCGATGGCGTTTCCTCAACTGCATTAGAACCGGAACTGTTGGTTCGTCCATTCGGTCCATCGGACAAGTCGTTGGAGGGATAGCGTGTTATGTGTGCTGGCACGTGAGGTCGTAAAGCATCCAGAAATGCTTTGTTTTATTGCTATTCGCTACGACCAAGTGCCGTCGCGAATCCAAGTGCCGCAGAGCTCTGAGTCTGACACGAAGTCGACTGCTTAGATTTATGTATTCTCGTTGCACAAGAGTGTGCGCGTGATTACTCGGTTGCGGATTAGCGAAACGGACGGTTGCTCGCCTGGAAGCGTTGCCATGAAAGGACGAAAAGTGCAAACACACAAGGGGCAACCCGGACTCCAATGAAGTATTATTACACCAGCTGTTGAGAAGGTTTTAAATTTTAGTAGCAATAGCTAAAAGGAAAATGATTCAGGGATATGTGGGACAGCGCAACGGTACGAGAAGAAGTCAATGTTACGAAAGAATCTCAATGGCAATGACCTTTTGAGTCTTGACTATACATGCTTGTCTCTTGATACATAAAAAGTTCATGAGACCACTTCCTGTTGCTGGTTTCCCGTCGTTTCGATTGACTCTCAATTTCTGTGCGGTCTTCGGTGATTGCCGATGACAGCTGCGTGCGTAAGCGCGCGCGTTACGAATACGATACTTTTAAATTCAGGGGAGAATACGATTTCATGTGAGGCAAATCATACAAGCGCTGCGAATGTGAGTTAGAGCACTTTTGGCGTATAATCGCACCAGGCTGGATCAAGTTACTGGGTATCGTGACTTTCTTGAATGAAATGTAATCAGTAAACTTATTACTGAGATTACTAATTAATGACAATTTGGGTATGTATTCTATAAGTTCTATCGTCAGAAATAAAGACGATAGTGTCATTGAATTATCGCAAAAGATTCATAGTTTAGTGAAGTCAAAAATCTGATTGGTGTTATATAAGTGGTGTTCAGTCGAAAGCCATTTTTAGGCAATTATCATAATCAATGATCGGTGATTCTTTGGGGAATCTGTAAATTTATAATATTGAAGATTAACGGAAACCATTGTCATATTTCAAGCACTCTGAATTATTTCACTCTTTTGTATCTTTAACTTTTGTATGTATTTGGTTTGAACACTTTTTCAGAATATAATTTTTTAATTTCTCAACTCGCTACATCCCGCAGCTGATGAATGAAATGAAATGAAATTTTTATTATTTCTTGCTCCCGCTATGCCCTGTCAGTCTTAATTTTATATTCCTACCACAAGCTCTACGTTTTCAGGACCGGTGTCCTTAAAAGGTGATTACTGAGCTTCAACAAAAAATGAATTTAAACAAATAACACAATTAATAAATTCGCACAATGCCCCTCATTATGTCGCTCGGTCACCGAGTTTCTTTTATGAGAAACCAAAAGGACGAAGAAAAACTCTTTTCTATAGAAGACCTCTAGGGAGAAGAGACAAATCTGGCACATCTGGCGTACTTGGTTAGTAATTGCTCAGTGCTTGTTGAAGTTCTTTGTAATTTTCGACCAGGCCTCATTATTTTTTAGCAAAGTATACGCCGCATCGGTTACGTTATTTTCGATAAGTCGATTTTAATTCTGCAAAATATCTAGAAAGACCTTCTTCTTTTTTGCCGTTTAGTGTTGTCTATTTATTACGATAGTGACTAATTTAATGCGGATATAAAACAGAAAAATCCGAATGAATAGTAATTTGTGCCCCTTACTTACGGAGGTACCGGCTTATCGATAATAAATTGATAGCTCGCATTTCCACTTTTTGATCATATCAATTTCTCAATATTGCGCGCTCAGTATTCGTTAGATTATGACCATCGACGGGGGGGGGGGGGGGGGTGAATTAACTATTATGTGAAATGGCAAAATTTTATGCGTGTGCTAGCTCGTTGTTTTCCTTCGAAATAGATTTTAGATTCGCATTTGGGTTTTAATCGCGATGAATCTTGTAATATTGCCTTCTCATCGCCTCGTCTACTTCCTATCTATCCACGAGTTTAGAATTTCGCTTTATACAATTTCGCTTCACACGATTATCAAAGAAATATAAATTGCCTAACGGTTAATTACGAGCTGGGCTGTCTCGAGAAATCACCGTTATAAAAAGGCTAGGATTTGCTTGAGCCCAGAGCATTTATGTGACTGGCAAAAACTGTAGAAGAGGGAAAAATATAGACGCGGTAGCAGGTTATACCAAAAACCTGGGTCTTTTGACTCGCACTTTTACGCCCTCCGCGGGATTCTTGAACGTTCTCGAACGTTATAAAATGTTTTATCCGAATAAAGCTTGGATAAATTTGGTTTCGTGCGCGTGTGTGTCAGTTATATATGACGGGCGAATTGCTTGTAATTTATACTGTTAGTTGCTGGCGCGTGATCGTGTATTTCGCTTACTTTGTGAGAGAAACGTTGCTAATATGGCTTGCAACGCGGGTCATTTTTATTATTATAGTGTATGTGTAGTAGAAAAAGTAGCAAGGATCAGCCCAACGAGCAGACGATGCAATTTATGCACCAGCGGGGGGGTTCGCAGACAGAGCTGCAATAACCGAGATATGGAAAAACGATGATACGAACCGTATATATGTATATATAGAGTTCATTCCGGTACATGGCGTTGAAGTTCTGGATGTAATACTAGTTGCTTTTAAACTCCAGCCCGTGACATTTACGATAAGTTTCACCTAGTGACTCTCGCACTACGTATACCCTATGGTGGGTTAATGGCAGCTGAGAATTTCTCAAATTAATACTTCATTTTTCATCCCTCTGACCTGGGATGTCAAGTGTTATTTGAAATAACCGTGAGAAATGTTTATAATTATAAGAAATCTCGGGGAAATTATAATTGCCTGAACTCGCGTGTGTATGTGTGTGTATGTGTGTGAAATTGAGGCTCATGGAGTCCGAAATAACCAAGAAGAGGTAGCTTTTCTTGCATTCCTCTCGACTTATTTGACCACCAGAACTGTTTTCCGATGGGTCACAACATGACGCTTTCACATGATGCGTAATATAATTTTAAGTTGCCTATACCATGCGAGAATGTAAGGGTTACGTTGTCTTTGCATGCGATATAGAAACGGAATAAGCAGTAGGACAAACTGCAAAAGCGATAGTTCACAATGAAATCTGAAAAGCATGATATGAAATGAATGAAAGTTAAAAAAAACTCCTGACTGCAATATAACTTGAAAAGGACAAAATAATGGGTCACTAATAAGTGACCCCAAGATCTAAAAAAATGTTTTTTTTTGTTTTTTGTTTTTATGTTAACCATGTTGATTTCAGTACTCATGATTTCAAGATTCCGAAATTGAATTTAAGGTCAGTTATTTTTAAAACCCTCACGTACCAATTTTAAGTTCATTCGGATATTTTTTGTACTGTTGGCGGCCATATTGAACCAACTATTGAGAATGTCAGAGATTTTATATTCGATAGGTAATCGTCGATCTCAATAACTTCTTATATAATAATCCTGTAAAAGCAATCCTTATAGTTTATAGCAATCCTGTGAAAGGTTGACGCGGTTATAATGAGTTAGCTCCTAGGGTCATTCAGTGCCCAATTTTGATCTTTTGTGGGTTTTATGAGTCGATGGTATCCCGTGTGTTGCTTGGAACTGTTGATGCATGAATTGTTACTTAAACGTTCACTCCGTTATGTACTAATTGCACTCCTTCAAATGAAAATTGATGGGTATTTCAGATTTAACGAAAATGCTAATTACTCATATAACGTAGCTTGTGCATTTAATAACAAAACCGTCAATTAACCAGCTTCATAATCGCCATTGGCTTATTTGAAATAAGAGATGAAATAAACTAATGGCTGGATTGAAATAATAACAATTATAAAAACAATAATAATAAATTCTCTCTTTCCTCGATGTAAATATCGAATATAATTTCTGTTCCTGGAGAGCTTGATCCATAACATTAAAACCTACTATATGAAGCAGCTCCAAAGTCTCTCAAAGTTACCCCGAAAAATCATCAATGTTCGAAGAAACTTGCCCTTAATCTTTCTCATAGTTTTACGTTGCATACTATTTTTAAATTAAAGCTTAGGAATACGAAAACTTGAGCGAACGAAATTATTTATCGAGTCGAGAAGGTACATGCTTATATTATTCACACCGACTAACTCCGGGTAACGCGAGGCGTTGAATTCACGGTGGCGTGAGAAAAATTCGAGATAGACGCCAGCCGGGTTGAGACTCTCGAGTTTCACGAGGAAATTCTCGAGGTACATTAAGGCTCTTGGGTTGGTTTAAGGCCTCCGTGTGTACGAAGAGAGTGATATTGTGGGGCTAGAGGGGTGGCCGAGAAGAGTATGAACAACAGCGTAGAACAGTCGCTCCCGTCTCGTCGTTGACGTCGCGGCGTGAGGGTGCAAAGTTTGCCCGTGAGGTTCGCTCTGACTCGGGGACTTCTATCCCTTACACTCACGCAAAACGCAAGTTTACGCCCGACCAAACCGCCGCTCTTGTACTACGAGCAACAACCGTGACGTTTATGGTACAGCCGGGGTGACAAATGAAATGTCGCGTTGTCGACGCCGATAAGGAATGCCGAGAAGTTATAGTGTCGTGTATTGTTACCATAGCTCGTGCGCGGTCTATCATTTCCCTGAGACTATTTTAAGAAATTTCACTACCCACGATATACATACATACTGCCAATTTTATCGAGTATATGGAGTATTTCACTGCGGGTCGAATGATTTTTGGCTTAGCATTAATTTTTCATACACCACGAGGATACGATTAAAGACGAATGATAGCGGATGGTTGCCTACGTTAGAAATACATTATTAGTCGTGATAGGAATCGTAGAAAAAGGTTATTCGCAGGATATTATTATAATTAGTTTTTTTTTATGTAATTACTTGTTAAATATAATTAATACTGTGATATGTATAAATAGATTTATTTCATGATATTTATTATAAATATGACGAGGTAAAAAAAGAGGGTTGAGGAGTCCACTTGATCGCTGAAGAGAAAAACCACTTTAGATAGTGGAGAGCACTTTGTCAGCGTTTCGATGGGTTCACACTTTATCAGTTCAGAGAGGTCGCGCTCTAGGCAACGAGTACGAATCTAATTTAATGCGGCTCGTGCTCCCTGTTTTATACCCGGCGTGATGTCTGTCCACACTCGCGAAATTTCGCGACGCTTCGCCACCTCGCGAGCATTCCCGAGACTATGCCTATCCTCGATTGGGGAGGATCGCAGCGCGACGCTCGAGAAGCTTCGGGTTCCCTACATTTTTTCCCGAGACTTTTTGTATTATAATGTAGTGTGTATTCCTATCACATGGTATATCGCGACGGAAGAGTCGGAAGTGAATAGAAAGTGCACGAGGACGTGCAACAAATTTTAGCGACCCATTGGAATTTACTTTTTTTTCTTGCTATGTAGTCAATTGCTATGTAATTTTTCTTGCCTTCTATAGTCAAGTTCTAATTACAATTAATGGAGGAAATACCTTAACTATCATTTTAATAAAATTGAGTACTCACCACGACCGACATCCCCGCATGTGATAGGCATTTTAGTTGACGAAGAAAACTGTTTTGCCAGTACCTCAATTTTATATTCTTATGCCAAGTTTATGAAATTCGTATACCGTCGTATATTAAAATCACCGAATATTTTTAGACAGGATTGACAGGGATAATGCTTCCTCCCTGAGGACGCTAAAAATAAATCTCAAGAGGGATATTTTTCATTCGAATATTCGTAATAAGTTTTTACTGCAATCCGAGAATTATTTCAAAAGTTGTAATGCTTCTCTACATGCGAGTGGATATAAATTATCGAACAATGTTCATCAGCGCCATATGCTCGCTGATGAAGCAATAAATATAGGCGTGCCACGCATAACTTACAGTTGGCGTATTGAATCATTAGTTTTACGCTCTTTTGTTCAATAGCGATCCACATATTAACCGTTGTATTCGTATATAATTCATATACATTACTGCTATCGGTTAATGCGATTTGAGCTGCCCAATGAGAGAATTCGCTTTGATATATCACATTTTTTTACAGTAAAATTTTGACTGGAAATTTTGATTATTCAACCAAATATCGATTATTGATGATCAATCAGACTCTGGTATTTTTCGCATAATGAGGATTAAATCTAATTGAACTGAAATACTCTCAGGCTACAGAGTGGCATTCGTTTCAACGGAATTCCGTGGAAAATTGAATCTCCGTTGCTATGAAAATTGGAGTTCGATATATTTATTAAGTAGGGGCAATTTATGGGATTCGTTAACGTACATAGGGTCATTGCCGTTTAATGCTCGTAATTTCCAGGAATCTCACTTGAATACTTCAATAACACTTTATCAATAGTCGAATATAAAAAATGTGGGTCTGGGGGTAACCTTTCACATTAATATTGATGAGCTATGGAGACTTGTTTTTTTCTATTTTATAAAAATAGTAAACGCCATATATACGAAAGATTATCGATATCATCTTTCATCATGAGGGATAGCTGGGTTTTTGGAGAGGGATGTCATTCGATGTAATGCATCTGTTTGATAATGCTTTGGTTTTTCCCTATATAAGTATCTATACCGTCACCGTGAAATCTTTACCCCAATAACACCATAAATCGTGCAGAAAAGAACTTGAGAAAAGTACATTTACCTGAATTGTTTTGTCAATCCTTACGAAAAGTTGTCAGATAAATTCAAATGTTTCATATATCAATAGGAGCCATTGCTTATGGTAAATGATTTCAGCGTGATGTCTGACGTCAAGGGTCGGCGAAAAACTTGTCGGAGATAAAAATCTCACTGTGAAGTGGTCGTATATATCAAAAATAATAAATGAAATGCGATATCTTCCATATGCCAATAGCTGCAGTATTCATTAGGGCACCAATCGAAAGAGTAAAATAAATTTAAAAAATTATCGTGTTTATCGTTGCCAAAGTCCGTATAATTCATCAGTATAATTGGGAAAATAAGTTTCCATGTATAGATATACTCCTGTGTATCAGCAAGTTGTGAAGCGTATAAGAATGTAGAGCGCCTCTCGAAATGTCGGTATATGAGGAAATATACTAGTATACATTGAGTCGCTACCGCAACCCTTGATCTCAATTATAACTCAATTAAAAACCTCAGCGTGTACTGTAATAGATGTGCAAGTCCTGAAATTGTTCACTCAAGAGAGGCCAGGCATTTGAAGATTGAACCGTGTGCTTATCCCTGTGACAAGAGGGTTAAAATGACAATAACCCCAGGTGGCCATGTTTATTAACGAGAACACAAATTCAATTGACTGGTAATGACATGATATGTCCACTTAAATTCTAACACCGAAGTCTCTATAAGCTTGACGTCGCCGTTTTCGAGAAAAAGAATGTTCAAATTTAGTCATTTAGCACGGTTTTTTTTTAAATGAAAAATCGAGAATCGAGACATAATTTCGATGTTAATAATCGTAGTTATTACGTCTACGTTAGCAAACTAATCATTGTTAATTGTACAAAATATCTTGAAGATGCCTTCTGAAAAATTTCAGAGCCATGCACATCACCGTTAGTTAGCAATAAATAATAATGTGGTTCGAGAAACCGCGATTTTCTGTTACGAGCCGTGGTCCATAACACATGCGGCCACGGAAAATCAAATGCCGAACGCAACCTGATGCCTCGTACGTTATACCCGCGTCTACACTTTACATTTCCCTTGCCGCGCGCACGATGATGCGTGAAACAAAGAAGTCCGAAGGCGAAAGCTTATATAGGCTTTTCTTGTCTTTTTGTCCAAAATTTTTGGATTTTCATCATTTTGGGCTAGCTATAGTTCGATCCCAGTTGCGATCGACTTTATAGTGCGTCTACATGGAATGAAGGCCGACAAAAAGAAAAATTCGTTTTTCAGAACTGAAATAAAGTTAATTCCAAATCAATTTTGATGATCTTAATCTACGTTGCATCCTTTTTTCGCGGTATCTTAGCATTTCTCTAATTCATCACATCAAACCCATTAGTTCGCACCCTTTGATCATTCTTTGCTGGTCGTTTGAGAAACAAGATTTAACCTTGTTGGTGCACGCGGTCGCGTGATCATTTCAATGCCATTGCAAATTGGATTGTCAACGAGTACTGGATCTTGGTATGTTCGTTCGCTGTATGGTGGTTTTGCCTCATCAGTTCCTACTGCTGCAAACAGATTACGAGAAAACTGCAATGATAATAGTAACAATAATAATTATAATAATGATAATAGTGACACACGGAGGTGTAT
This sequence comes from Rhorus exstirpatorius, assembly GCA_963564615.1. Lineage (NCBI taxonomy): Eukaryota > Metazoa > Arthropoda > Insecta > Hymenoptera > Ichneumonidae > Rhorus > Rhorus exstirpatorius. The sequence goes on along the minus strand of OY751319.1, from coordinate 18,298,687 downwards.
CGAAATAAAAATGAGAGTACAAAAATATACGATTTATGCCGAGGAATTCTCCTTACCCGTCTTACCAGCGCCGCTCTGTCAGACGACGAATGCCTGATGAAATCATTCAGGAATTTACGGTATTACCACTTCGCGGTAGCAAAAGAAAAGTCAGGTCTTTTCTCGCGCCCGAGACTCTCGTGTTCCGCATAGACTAATTGAAGTTTCTGTTCTCTCTGGCTTGCATCGTTTTTGCCCAGGGCTCGCAGCACGATGACGCGGAAAATAGTTGGTGGCGTGTGACGGTCCAGAGAGCCGGGTGAAAACGGAACAGCCACAGACGAACACTGTTTTACCCCGTGCAATTGCGTTTTAACGTCTTTTTTTTTTTTTTGTTTTGCTATTTTTTTTCTTCCATTAATCTCTGGATCGCCGTTTCTCGTTGCGCGCAGTTCGCCAAACTCATCACGAAATTTCGCGCTCCAAAACGTGAGCTCGCGGCCTTTCATTCGTATATATTACGCAGGTACATGATATAGTCTCGAAATTTTTATTCCATCAGCAACTCAATTTTTCTGCAATAAATTTCGTGATTGTGTTTGATTTTTTCCGTGGCACTTGTGCGAGGTCATCGATTATTTTCTGGTTCGCCCACTTGCCAGCTGGCTACGATTATACTGGACGGGGAAAAGCAAAATAAACCGTACGAATGAGACAATTTCGTATGGTGTTTTTAATTTTTTTTTTTTTTGGTCGATCGAATTCGCTCCTCAGGAATTCAATGCTCTAGCGAGTCATGCGGATAATTTTTTTGGTTAATTATTTAATTTTTGTGAGCGATGTTTGTCTGAGCCGATTTCTCAGAATCATCAGTAACGTCCCGCGTGAAAAAAAAGAATCTTACGAAAATTTTGTTTATAAAGTCTTGCAAAGAATCTTGTAATGAATCTTAGAAAGAGTCTTGGAAAAAGTCACGGATAATAGCCGCAATAAGATTTTTCCAATATTTTTTTTTCACCCGGAGATGCAGAGAATCTTGGAGAGAGTCTCGAAAATAATGTTAGAATGATATTCTCCAACTCATAGAGAAAGCTTTGGTTTCATAAAATTTTTTTTTCCGTGTTTTTTATGCCACAGTGATTAAAATGTGTGAAACGTTTAGAAAACACATTTACAAAAAATATCTGAACGTACTTGTGTATGTATCTATATGTGTGTGTGTGTGTGTGTGTGTGTGTGCATGTTTATGGGTGTGTATGGGTGTTGGCCTTGTAAAATTCAAACCTCTATAACTCTAGAACGGTTTGAGCTACACCGCTTTCTTTCCATATACAAGTAAAGCTGCATAGCCCCTTCTTTTACTGGAATTTTCGTCAAAACTTCTGGAAAACTATACAAATTATAAAATAATTTCCATCGTCGCTCTAGCCTCTGTAAATTTTTCTACTCAAATAGGTTGGAGAACAAGGATTTTTGGCATTGAATTTTAGTGAGAATCGCTTACGTGGTTCAAGCTATAAAGTTTTTGAGATTTTCGTAAAAATTCTGTAAACTCTTTAACTTTCGTAATTTTGGAGACGTTGAGCTAAATTTTTTTATACAAATAGACTAGGATATAGAGATCTTTGGCATTGATTTTGGCGATAATCCCTGAAAGGGTTCGAAATTAAAATTTTTTTTTTTAATTTCCGAAAAATGTCTTATTGCTCTAGTGTTCGTAAATTTGAGGTTATTTAGCCAAAACTTCTTATATGAATATACTATGGGGCAAAGATGTTTCATTTTGTATTTGGCAAGAATCGCTTTAGGGGTTCAGATTTTTTTAAATTTATTTAATTAAATTAATTCTTCAATTAATTTAATTATATTTTTTTATTCACGTCATAGATTCGTAACGATTTTTGGCATTGAATTCGTCGAGAATCCATTAAGTTTTTACGCTTAAGGGGTCATGAGATACACTAATGAGAAATTACAAAGAAGCCAAAATTTGGAAAGCCACAGCTTTCTCATAGAGAGAGAGCTCTGTAGTTCCGCAAAAAAATGGCCGCACATCAGCAAAATTCTTTGCCCCCTTTACTTCTTCGCTCTTCTTTACATTTACAATCTAAAGTTCGCTGGATTTTTTAATTGTACCAACCAACCTTTTTTTTCGTGCAGGCACCCCCTTTCATGGGGATCTTTCAATAAGCAAATTCCTACCCCTCTGGGGTAAAAATCAACCTGATTCATCGGACGTTCCGACGTAAAAATGAACCCCAAACAAACATTATGAGATAGAACGATTCAATAAGGTTTCTTCTATGAAAAAATGATTTTCATTATTTCTGGTTACTCATGGAGGGGAAGCGTTCCAAATGCCGAATAACTTTGAGTAACCATTTTGTATGTTATGAATATTTATTTATTAATGAATATTGAAAATATTTAAAAATGTGAAATTCGAATCGAATTTAGTGAGTACACCAATAACGAAATTACGATATACAAATCCAAAGCAGAACGAAAAGCATTATTTAAATTAGATTCAATTCATATTATTAAAATTAATTATTCATAATGAGTTTAAGATCGTGTTAGTTCAAAAAATTATTCACAATAAGTTTCAATTTTTATTAATTTGAATAATTATTTATTTACACCAAATTTTTTCGTGAGATCTGAATTTGGAAATTCTCGAGGGCGGCCCTAGAATTGAACTGCAAGAGAAAACGATTATAACGATCAAGTATAATACTCGTAAGCCAATGTTTATCTGTCTTCTCTGTTTCGATGCCTGCCTTTATTCGGCCCATTTACGCAGTTCATAGTTGAATTACTGCATCTTCAGATTTAATCGTGAGCGTACTTTCTGCATTACTTTTCCTAGTTATATTTCGGGATACCGAAGTATCCGTGCGTTCTGCCTCTAACGATTCGATTAATATGCATGCTGGCTTGTCGCACGCCCCAAGTTGTACGGTTATGTCGGTACTTGAAGGACTGCTGCGGAAAGTCGATTCTGTGCCAGACCACGAGTACAGTATATTATATGCCCCATATGCTCGAAACACTGACTTCATTAATTCTCCAACACCCTTGCTTTCAAAATAGTCCACTGAATAATAAAATATGTCACCACCATACTGTATAACCTGTAAGCTTTTTTGCTAATGAAGAATAGGTTTGATATATTTGGCATTGTCCGAAAACTTTGTGATAATTGTAAAGAAAATAACGGTATTACTTAGACCAAGATCTAAGTGACAGATCGCATTTATCATATCCACATAATTTCTTTGTGATTTATTTTCACAAAGAAAGTAAATACTTTTATCTTGAATTTTCACTAATCACGTATAATTATTCTTTTATAACGAATATTGATTTTTTTTTTCAAAGTAGAGTTATCGAAAATCATATTCAAGTGTTTTTTTGATTACAATGATCCTTATTTCTAGTTCGAAGAGTTCATTTGAACTTGTCAAAAGTTACCTAAAAGACGGTAGGGATTTCGTTTTTGTGAATATAACTATTGTAAATAATCTAGTATACTGCATGCTGTAGGAAGGAATGCTACACGGATTAATTTATTTATTCATATAACAACGTCATTGATAATAATGAATATTCTTGTAAATGAATATTTTCGTAATGCCACACGGAACAATTTATTTATTCATTAAACAACGTCATTGAGAATAATTAAAATGTAAATGAATATTTCCGTAAGAATATTATAGAACATTACAAAAAAGTTTGACAAAGAGACATACACTCACAGACATCCAGAGACAATCAGAGGCAACCTCACTACATCATCGTATTCAATATTTTCACCCTCTCCTTTCCGTTCGAAGCACGTAATCCGAATGTATTGTGATTCGAATAAATCGATTATGAGGTTGTGGGGGAAAAGTATGATTAAAATACCGTAGAATATAGAAAAAGTCATTTTAACACTTAGGCTTTATCACGTTTTTTATTTTATTTCGGTTTCATGCCTAAATCGCAATTGTTCGCTGTACTCAGGCTTGTTCCCATTGTTTTGGGTTTCAAAAGGTCGTGCAATTTGGCAAAGGTTAAATTCTTATAAGATGCTCTATATGACACAACATATATTCTATTAAAATAATTTGAAAAAAATTTAGCATATTTTTCAAATATTATTGAATATTACTCGACGTATTCGGTTAACCAACGTCCTCGAGTATCCTGAAAACACACGAGTACTTAAAAAATTCAGGTGCTCGACCTGAGACAGAATCAAATCACCCAAACTAACTGGACCCTCAATACCAACAAGTATACCTTACCTTCCCTTACCTTCCAATTTGAACCTTTTTTATCCGATCCCCGAGATATCGAGGAAGTCCTTTTGTCTTTTTTTTTTTTTTTTTAATAAATGCTGAACACTATCAAACCAGTGCGACTACCAACCAGCGCAGTCCAAGAGTCGCAGATAGAAAGAGAGTCAAAGTGATTTGAGTAGTGGCACTTTTTCATGTCCTCGTTTTTTTAGCTTCCTCCCCTTCGGTTCGTTCTTTCTGGAAGGGTCCAACTGTAATCTATGCGCGATAGCCCACTGGAATTTTTGTTTCATATCATCAAATTATATTCTTCTAGATTTATACGGAAGCCGCGCCACGAATCTCAACGAGATTGGTGGATGTTCGCGTGAGAAAGGTAGATGGTGATGAGGGTAGGGGCGAGTATACGAAAGGCTGGCAGCGAATCGGGTATGGGGATGTGGTGTAATGCGAGTTGCACCGGAAAAATTATGAGAGCAATATTAAATTTCGACTGTGACTTTAATTATGAAAAAAAAGTAATAATCTATGCTTCGTTCTTTCCACCGTTGATGAGAAAGAGAGAGAGAGAGAGAGAGAGAGAGAGAGAGAGAGAGAGAGAGAGAGAGAGAGAGAGAGAGAGAGAGAGAAAGAAAGAGAAAGAAAGAGAGAAAGAGAGAGAGAGAGAGAGAGAGAGAGAGAGAGAGAGAGAGGGAGAGAGTGAGAGAGAGAGGGATGGGAGAGAAAGAGAGACCGGCGGTGTCTAAAAGCGTGCAAAGCTGAATATTATTCCACGCTTATTATTTATAAAGCCGTTGCAAAAAATATTTTGCCAGTTTTCCGAACTCACATTGCATCCATATAGCTTTAGAATACGATTCCAACTAATGCAACCATATTTACGACGTTATTCCGAAGTCACCCTTCTACGTTTCTTCCGAACATTATAAATTCCGCTGTGCATCGTGAGCGCACACACGAAACGTGAATCTTTTGGTAACTGAGAAAAGACTTTGTGGTTTTTTTACCAGGTGACAAAAGGTTCTCTTGAAATTCGTCTACTGTTTGATAGTGTGACGTTTGTTCGTCCGAGATACCAGAGACGGCTTCACTGCCGTGTAGCAGCACACGTTTGAATACATTGAAGAGAAAACCGCCGAGTCTCCATTCAAGTCATTAGTGACAAACGTAAAGCTTTTTTTTTTCTTCACTGCCTTTCTGTTTCAATGCCTCGCACATCTTTCCCTACCCCCATTTAACGTTCCATGTACTCGGTTGAAAACTCTGAACATCGTGCAGTGTGATACGTTCCAGAGCCGAGTATTTCAGCGAAGTTTGATCCAAATGGTGAAAACATCTCTAACCCGTATTTTACGATTTTTTTTTTTCGTATTTGCACGGTGTATTTATTTTTTTAAATTATTTCTCCGCCTATGAATGCGTCATCGAAAAATAAATTTTCCAGTGGACCGTACACGAATGTGCGAATCGTTGACCCGAAAGCTCGGTTTAAGCTCAATATTGATCTTAGCCCGCAGCGATCATGTGACAGTTGCAGGATATATATAGCACGAAGAAAGGGGCATTGAGCTTGAAATTTTGGCAAACGCTAGAGGCGACACAATGTTCGCCATTGGTAAACTTTGGTTTGGGTTTTTCTCGAATGAGGGGACGTCGATCGAAGTTTTACGCCATTAATTAGAATTTCATACACAAAATTAATTTTTTTTAAAGCAATGTCGATTCTTCGTCATCTTTTTAAATAGTCCGTTGAATCATTTCACTTCGGCTAAACTCAAAACTGTTGGAAGTTTTGTAATAAATATAATTTATGATTATATAATGTTGAATTTGTTTTGATAATACAATTTTATCACGTACGGAAATGATAGGAGTGGACAGTTTGATATTGATTATTTCCTCCACAATGATCTTGGCTAATCAGAGCCCCGTATTCTCGGTTCCGTATAGCTTGTTTCAATCTGATAAAGCCCCTGGCCACGGGGAATTCATCAGACCGTTAATTTCCCTGTAGCCTGTCAATTGTTTTCCCCGAGTGTGACAGATTTCATTGAAATATCTGTCAAACCCGTGTCCAACGTGTCCCTTTTCAGCCTCCGAATATCGAAAACTTTCCTCGAATACTGCACTCTGATTGGTCGAGATCGTGATGGAAGAAATAATCCACCAAATACCCCTCGACCTTTAAAATTCATCGGATATTTTCCTCGAGTTTTTCTGCATATCAACGATCGGGATCCAGTTTTCCAGTAAAATCCCTCCCGTTGCTATGCAACAAAACATTCGTGAAATATCCGATAATTTTGAATATCTTGGGGTATTATACGCTATTTGCACATCGTCTTTTTGCGATCGCCGTGCTACCTGATCTTGCGGTCACGGGCATCGTAACTCGGGATGCCTTTATATTGGTGAGACAATACAACGGTAATCTGTGATTGTATTGTATCTCACCAATGGACCGGCATTCTAAATAGACGGCGCCACCGGCGATACGCAACGAGCGTGTATAGCTGATAAGTACGTAAAATTCGCATGATTTACTGCAACACTTGTAGCAGGCGGCTTTCAGCTGATTAGTTATACCGTAAGCTGGCTTAGTTGTGCTGATAACAAATTCGAAATTTATTTCCCAAACACCTTACTTTTTCAAATAATATATGGAAAGCTCATAATTTCGTGAACAAATTGATCATTAAAAAATTAAGTAATTAAGTGCATTTATTGATAATCAATTTGTTCACGAAATTATGAGCTTATGATTATTCAATCATGATTATTTCAAATGAACTAGCGGCGAGCTGATTTTTTCGTATATCATATGTCAAAACGGTGATCTTAAAATCGAAATTCTTGCGGAAAAAGTCGGTGATGTGATCTGAAACTCTATAGTCTTAAAAAAAAAATTCGTTCAGAATTAAAATATTTCCATTTCACAAATCTCTCCAATATGTGCCGAAGTGCAGGGACTACCTTAAGATTCGAAAAGTATTTAGGCAGCTCAATTTCGAAATTCTGGAAAATAACAATTTCATTCGATAGTTTAATAATCTCCAATCGAGATTCGCCTAGTGCAATAATGAAATTGTTATTCAATTTATCGAAATCTCCTGAATCAACCTCGAGTTGTAATAGACAGAAAATTCAGAAATCTTGGTCTGTATTAAAGCATCGATGCATACTATGCAGGTGTGTAGATACCACACAAACACACGCTACAAAGACAGGATTTATAGGTTGCATTCACCACTTCGCTATAGACCTGTATTCAAGGGAGCGCATGGGATATGCCTGGTATCGTGCATACGAGAATTCCGTGACCATCGGCATGCGGTCAGGCTCATGTCCTCGCGTCTAAGCGAAATAGTTCATAGCTGGGCAGGGGATTCGGCATCGCAGAGTCTTAACTTGGGGATCCGCTAGCATGTGGATAGAAGTGAGGATAGTTGGCAGTGCTCAGTTACTGAGTCTAGCTACCCTATGGCGAGACTCTATTTAAATACCATACCGTCTGACCACGTCAGCGGAGTAGGCAAGGCCTCCGGGACGCAACGATACGAGCTGGGAAGCAGTGATGCCGCGAAACTTTGAAATGGAAGGTTCGGTGAGGTTGGACTAGATAGCAAAGTTCCGGAGAATATTGCCCGATTTTGGAACCTCTATTTGAATCTGTATCCCTCCTGATGTCGGAAGATTCGCCCACGTTTACCAGATAGGCACCTAGGTGAAAGCTATACGAATAATTGTTGGAGACTTTGGCTCGTTATATTACTACAGGTCCCAGTGCTGTATCTCATCTGTGTTTAAACAGCTATGTCAAGTTTGAATACGTCACTTCGCGATTACTGAAGGCTTGGGTTGTGCCAGGGTTGGTACTATCCATATTGGGACTGATCGCACGTTGGACATGTACTAATCTAGCAAAATAAATTTGTATGCATGTCAGTTGCAAATATGGTCTGCAACGGGGGTACACTCTAAGAGTCAGGCTTCGCTTCGCTAACCATCGATGCATCTATCATAGTATTACAGTTACTCATCTTATCATATCTCGGACTCCGTTTGAATTCAAGGATGAGCTTTGTCTACTCGAGATAGACTATGCCGAACAGACCGACAATTCCCTCGTGTACGACATATCTACTTCGATTTTTTAGCCCGCAGCAAAACTTAACACAATGAGAAAAGCAACCTGATTATTGGTAATCGAATGTTCTAAATACCTGTGAATCTAAAACTGGAGCCACCATTTACCTAAGTCATTCCCCGCCTCCCGAGTTAATCCAGCGGCTATAGCAGGGACATTGCATTCGTACTTTGACATTAACGATTCAGTGTACAATCCATTTATATAGGGAAAACCAGTGCTACATTTCCGATTATAAATATGGTGGAATAATCGTTGGATCCCAATGCAATGATGAGACATGTCCCGTTATAGTAACGTATAGTCTAGTTGAGTTATAGTTATAGTGTCCGTGTTTTAGTGCAGGGAATTTTAAAATCACGCACATATTAGTTGGTCGCTCGTTAGTGTGCGGTGCATATAGTCCTCATGAAAAATCGTCGTGAAACGAGGTCACGTCGTCGCCAGGAGTAAATTTTCCCGACGAAAGAAGAGTATGGCGAACACAAAAGATAAGAGCAGTTCGTGAAATGGGAAAAATGGTAAGGGACGAAGGTTGCACGAGGAAATCAGAAAGCCGGTTCGCCCATCCGCAAACGACGTAATGCCATGAGAAGAAGGAGGAGAGGGAAGGAGAGAGAAGACTCGTGATATGTGAACCTTTTACCTCAGTGGCACTCACCACGCCTTCTCTTCCGTATACTTTCGTCCTTTTTTTCGTGCTTTTTCCGTCCTTGTCTCGTCCCGCACGCTTTTCCGAGGGACGAAAGCGGAAAAACGCCCAGGAAAGGATTCAAAATCCTAGGAATCCCTCGTCTCGCAGGAGTTCGCGATCTCGACGACTAACCTTCAGTGGCCCACTCCCCCGACTTGGCGCTATTTAACAAGCTCCTCTTGAACACATTTTTCTCTCTTTCTCTCACTCTATCTCTGTAATTCTGTAACCCCCAGCCCGTACTATATTATATTCTTTGTTTTTTCTTTTCGCTCTTGCTGTTGCATCTTCCCTTGTCGCACTATTTCGTGATCGTTATGGGTGTGCAGATTGATTTTCCATCTAACCAGAAACGATATCGCAACTTTTTTACTTTTTCCAACTGTCTTTTTCCTTTCACTCAACCCAGAAGTTTTTCAATTCTTCTCAATGATTGCAGTCTATATGCAGAATCGTGATATGTTACTTCCATTCGCATAGATATTTCAGGCTTCCCAACAAACACTTATTTTTTCATGGATAGATAATAGCACTTATTTCCATTATAAACCGACTGATCGTCTGCTTTGTTTTTTTTTATTGGGAATGAAATGCATTTTTTTTACTTACATTGAGATTAGAATAATTATACAACGAGTGTGTTTCATGTATTCGTTGTTATATCACACAGCGGCTTTTTGTAATTCCATGAAGAATTGGTAGGTTATGTAACAATGCTAGCCCCGCATGTATGATCGATACGAAAAAAAAACATAAATATTTTTATATAGAGGACCAGTGCCCGGTTCTTGTCGTGCGAATGTAGGATAGAAAAGCGGGTAAACAATATGGGAAGGGAAGATGAAGGGAGAGGCAGTAGAATCTGGAGCGTCGACGGTGGTGAATTAATGAAATGCAGATTGCATTTAAGCGCGTCCAACCATCCGTGCGCGCTTACCCCGACGGGGGATTTTCCGTCTCCGTTGGTATACGAGTACACGTTCTCCCGGAGCTCGTCGTCGTTTCTTCCGCCTCGGACGTACCTCTATCTACTTCTACCTATATATATATATATATATAATATTCGCTCATACCTATACACTTCTGTCACTCGAAGGTCCTTCCTAGGATTTAATTAGCGCATCCAGAACGAGAATATTCACATGGACCCGACGAGGCGCGAGAGCACCCCGCATCCGCCACACGGGAAACAGCCGCTTGCTATCCTCCTCGATTCTCAACCTCCAAACTCCTTTTCTCATCCGCCAATTCTCCGTTTTCTCCCCCACTGCATCTGGTTGAAGTTTTTAATGAAGAAATGGTAAACCCTTACGTGCGGGATACCCGTCGTTAATGGTGTTTTGTCTTCTCTCTGTCTTCTTCGTTTTCACTGTACATTGGCTTCTGTCAGTTCGAGAGGTCTCGGAATTGTAGATTAAATTCTGTCAAGCGTGAATTGTTAGGTTCCGACGAAACTATCTGCGCCTTCGTGAAGTGCTCTCTCGGAATATAATGAAGTAATTAATGGATGAATAAAGTCAGGCGAGAAATTTTATATTAATGTGCGCAAGAAATAACCTGCGATATTGTTATTTTCCGGTTCATTCTATACTTGCCCGTATTTTATTCAAATTTTTACGAAGACCTTTGGTTATAGTATAATGGCGCTGGCACAACAGTTCCCGTATTTTTGCGTTTCAACGCCTGCGGATATCCCCGATAATTAATTTTATGTTTATTCATCGTATTATTCAATAATCTTCTTCCGAATAAAAAAGAAACGATGGAGTGGCTTCCTTCCGGATCTTTATTTACTCGAGCTTAAACTTCATCGTCATATCATCTGAAAACATAGATCCTCACCGTAGTAGGGAGAAGCTCATTCTCGCACGAACTGACGGTGGAAGCTGGGTGGCCTTATTTGCCATGTAGGCTATCTATAGCATTATGAACGGGTGTACCCGCTATAGAACTTGAATGAGAAGTTTACGGGGTAAGAGAGCAACGTATATATAGAAGGGTTGGAACGTATACAGCGGAGCGGAAGGGAGTCCCGCAAAGTTTGAGCCAACCGGGCCGTCGACCAAAGTCCCGATACCGCAAAATCCGAATTAATTAGGTTAATGGATAATGGGAAAACGTGGTTTTGTCGGTTGACGCTTTGTTGGTGGTGGTATCCGTTCCCTGCGGAACTGCCCTTCGACCCTTGCTCTTTCGTGCATCTCTTTTCTTCTCCGGGCATACACCATCTCAGAGCTTGCTTCTAAGCTATCAAGCTATTATCGTTTGAGCCATTTATCATTCTGTTTCTACGTGCGGAAAAGTTGCACGATCGAATACGGTCCTGAAACGAAAAAACCAAAAATAACTGTTCATCGATGCCGCTAGCGTCGAAGGTGCATTAGTCGTAGAGACTTCACGAAATCCACCGAGGATTGCAGTATAAATTTAATCGACAGAAGATAATCTGACAGGAAAAAAAAAAAAAAAACCATATACATGCGAAAGGCTTGATTTTCATTCTACATAAATCGAACAGCAGGGGGTTACTGTTCAATTTATGTAGACGGGATTACGAATTTTGTGAAGTATTTTCAATGTGGTGAAGCCATTGCATGCAGACTCCATTATCCCCGATATTGATGACAATGATTCTCACCCCAGGTACAATGTGACGGAGAATTATTCTTGGCAATTGGGAACGAGAACGAGCATGACGGAGCGAGTCTCCGAGCTCTTTCGTAAAATCTGAAAATCAAATTACCCCTTACCGGCTGGGGCGTATTAAATGGGGTGGCTGGATTTGCTGTTACGTGTTGGGTATTCGCTAGTGGTAGATGAAATAGGGTTTCGGAGGAGAGACTCAGGTATACGTGCTTTCGCAACTGCAACTTTTGCTTCGGTAATCTAGGAATAGTACGTGTAACAGCAGCCTCGTCATTATGTGTATAACATTCACGCAACACCGGCTGTACATTAATATGGGCCCTGTCGGGTTAGAAAGCTAGCATCTAATGCATGTACGGTTCAGTGATTAAAACTCCACTCTAAGCTGGCATCCCATTGCAACTTGGGGGCATGGAAGATATTGGCCAGAAAGGGATAGAACTCTGCCAATAACTGATAACTGATTGTTCATTAACGTGCCTATCACTCCACAGTTTAGCGCATGCAAGCATTGGGATACACTCTGGGTGAGAGTCTAAAGGAGTACAGCTGGCTGATGGAATGGGGGCGAGAGGAGGGGGGGTGGAGCAACTATACTGTCTCGGTAGCATCGTTGTTACTGCTATATGCGGTTGCTAGCAAGGCTTCGGCACTTGGGGTGTGGCACAGGGGTGAGTTAGCGGGTGAACAGTGTGAAAGGGCGATGAGGTTCGAGAGGGACATAGGCGCTTGTGATTCCCTTGCCAGCTGCCGGGATCCCGATATGCACTGTATTAACGGCATAATATGCCACACCATGCTCACTCTCTACTCATACCGCCAACATCCAACATATCCTGAGCTGCAAGCTCTTACCGTCTGCCCGGGGTTTCTCCATTGCCCCCTCATCCTTCTCCTTACCCTGATTCCTGAGAACCCGCTCCCCGTCCTTCTCCCAAGTTTCAGCAACGCTTGTCGCTCACCATCAGCCCACTTCCATTCCTCCTGTTCCAATCCTCTAGCGCTACATCCCGTCCATGTTTCTCCGTTATATGACATAATTCAAATCTTGCGCTAGTGCCATCTTCCTCAGCGTCAACGTCGCCGTCGTTGCCGTCATGAAATATTTAAGAGTTCATTTCCCGTTCTTTCTCGCATGTATACCACTACTGCGTACTATGATATGTATATATATATAATGTATACTACCATGAGCTCTATAGTGGAAAAGAGAAGCCACGGAACTCGCAATGGCTCTGAGCTTAAAAAAAAAACCAGGTGGACCTGGAAAAAGTACAGAGAAGGCAAGGTGAGATTATTGGAAATGTACTCTAGAAATTTTTTTTTGAACTTTCACCGCGTCGTTGTCTTCTCATCAATGAAAAGATGATCGTCATATGGAGACGCCACGAAGACGAAAGTTTGAAAATATAGAAATACCGAGCGAAGGAAAGACTTTGTAATGACTTTGATTTAGCTGCAATTGTCTGCTGTAATATATATATTTTTTTTCTGGGAGAGCATAGAAATCTAGGCTGAGTGGAAAAATGCAAATAGATATTTGTTTTTCTTCGTTAAGTCATGGAAATACACGTTGGCCCCTGATGCATCAAGGACATGAATGTTGTAGATGTATACCATTCGATTGAATGAAACGAGAGGTGGATTTGTAGGTTCGGTATAACGAGAGAGAGGCTGAAAAAGAGGCACTTCTCGCAGGCAAAAGTGGTTATGTATAAATACTGCATACGCTGAGTATGTATGAGCGGTTGGTTCGGTATTTACAGTACCTAGAACTTCCAAGGAGTCCCGTACCACGATATATTCCACGATACATGAGTGGTACAGCTCAATCTACTATATATTGATTTCGCTCAGCAAAGTGGTGCGTAAATATTCATGATACTGTTAGAAGGATCAAGTGAGGTGCATCGATACCCCTCACTTTGCCGTGTAGTCTAGCGTGGTGTTGCCACAAGTATTGCTATATATGCTTATATACAAACAGCTAATATAGGCAAGTGCCCAACCGCACTTTCAGGAAACATCTTAAAGGGGCCCGAGAGGAGCAATTTTCCAGCATTGATGCATGACTCCGTAGAAACCTTGAGATGTTTTTAAGTTTCTTGGAAAAACTTATTATCCGAAATTTTTATCGACTGAAAATACATATTTTCTGCTTTTTCCTTCCAAATAGAGGAAGCTTCGTAAACGTGAAATGTTATTTTTTTTTTCGAAAATCATACCTAGAAAAAATGTCTGGACACATGCGTAAGTGTGTGCACAGAGGCATGTCCTTAACGACTATGCAAAATTCAACCGTCTATAATTCGAAAACGGTTGAAGCTACAGCGCTTCTATTTCACTGACGCGTAAGCCAGTACGACTTCGTTATTTATAGCAGTTGTCGTTGAAATCACTGAAAAATTACGACTTGTTGAAAATTTCGAAAAAATGTCTGCGTGATTGCTCTAACTTGCGCCAATCTTCGGATATCGGGCTCAATATTTTTACATAAATAGAGTATTATTCACGAATTTCTTCTGATGCTTTGCCGATCGTGATGCACCGGGTGGGTCCTTATACTTATGAACGTCAGTGTTGCCAACGTTAAACGTCAAATATCTGTCACTCACCTTGACCAGTCAATTTATGCCCTCGAAATTGGGATTATAATTCTGGAGCTTCGTTTTATCGCCATTAAAATAAAATACACATACTCCATTTTTCACAATGCATTGCAAAAAGTTTTCGAAAAAATGAATGTTCTTCCTGGAATAAAAAATTCAAAATTGTTATTTTCCGAGCTTCGACTCGAACCGCTAATCAAACTATGCGAGACAGAGCAGAATTTGAATCCATTGCACGTAAATAATTTTGTAGAAAATTATTATTTCTTTAAAAAAAAAAGGTCCGCAACAGCGTATGTAAAAAAAGTCGATATCTAAAGAGTGAGGAGCGAAGTGGCGTTTCGAGAAAGTGTGTGATTTTGACAAAATCGCAGCATGGGTGCTCGACAAGTTGTTAAATTACGTATCGCTTCGTTAGAGTTGTATGAAAAATGTACGAAAATTCACATGCTCAGAAACAACAGGATGGAAGCTATTGCTATGTGGATAATTTTCTCCGTTAAAAAATTCGAATTGAGCCAACAAAGTAAACTGTGATTTTAATTTTCTTTAAACGTTTCCCATGCCAAAGCTATTGGTTTCGGACATATTTCGTTGCCAACAACTTTTTTATAAGGAATTCAGTTTCCTAGAAATTTGTATATGGCTTTATCATACATAGTTCGGGCAGCGTTTCGAGTTTAAACTCGCAAGGTTCCAGTTTTTTAAATTGTTTTTTTTTGTCTTTTACCAAAACGCAGAGGAGCGCAGTGCCGTAGAACAAATCATTTATCATCAATGCTGCGTATCATAAAATCATCAAAAAAATGTGCAGAATATTATTCGGTGGGACCAGTTGAACCTGCAGCAGCATTATTGCGTGGCGTCTGCACAGTATATGTACCCATTTTTTAAAATATTTATAGACACATCTGATTCAATATGTCTTGATATAGAGGTAGCTCGAAACTTTTACAGTGTTTTAATGTACATCCTCGAAACTTGTGTGCAAAGTTTGAATAAGTTCACCAACCCCCTGGTCATGATATTAAGTCTTAAAGACAAATATATTTTACATGCATTCTTATGACCACTTACGAACGCATGTACAAAAGGGTTCCTCAACGATCTGTCCCTTTGGCCATTTTCCTCTCGTATCTCTACTCATTTTCTTAGATATACATATGTATGCTCGTGGTGATAGTATATATAGTGAAGAAGTAGTTGGCAACGAACCTCCCGTATGCCAGACTTTGGGGGTCCAGTGATATTCTATAGAAGACCATCGCTTGCCCCACAGGAGAAGTGCTCTCTTCGAGTCCTGAAACTAATCTCCCTTACGACAAAGTAAGTACCTGAGACCTGGAGGATGTCCCGAGAAGGATGAAACGTTGCCATGTTCGTGAGCAGTAGCAACAAGCACCTTCACCATCTTATAAGCCACGTCTCGTATCTATGTGCTGTACACGTATAGCTATATCAACTTCGTACTCAACGTCTTTTCTTGGAAAATC
This sequence comes from Rhorus exstirpatorius, assembly GCA_963564615.1. NCBI lineage: Eukaryota > Metazoa > Arthropoda > Insecta > Hymenoptera > Ichneumonidae > Rhorus > Rhorus exstirpatorius. The sequence goes on along the minus strand of OY751319.1, from coordinate 18,282,830 downwards.
TTATACGACAGCCCAACTGCTACGACCCCTTGAGTGTTTTTGCTCTTCTTGACCACAGCGCGTCGACGATATAAACGTTACTCGGACTATTCCAACTCACAGATCTTTTGGTGAAAATTCCAAGGGGTCACGAGGGAAACCATCTGTCTGTCGTTTCAGCAACTTCATTTTCCTCTATGTATATCTTATACACATACACATAACAGCAGCGAATCCTTATCATCCCTCGTACGTTTTTTAGAAATCTTTCTCTGCGTTATATCAGAAATTTCAGTGATAGTATAGATTATACCACATTGAGCGGAGGAAGCATGGGCTCTCGATAAAAGAATCGATCGGTTAGTAGGAGCCCGCTAATTAATGACTCATGAAGGTTGAAAGAAAGAGAGAGAGAGAGAGAGAGAGAGAGAGAGAGAGAGAGAAGTAGAACGGGCTTTATAGGGGTAAAATGCACACTTATCGCGTACGAGGAGCATGCGGAGCTCTAAAAATTAATGATCCTCGTTTACCACTTATTTCCAGCGCTCTTGTATACCTGTTCAAGTGGTGAGCAGCATCAGCACAACGCAGGGTTGAAACGGTTAAAGAGGTGGATGGTGGCTCTAAGCGAGCGGACAGGAAGTAATATGTATACGTATAGCGTAGGTATTGGTGTATGTGTGAAGGCGGGAAATTGCGGACCGCGAAGTAGAGGAGGCTGGGCAAGTCTCAGAGCTTTCCGTTTAATAAGAAAGCACCGACGAGTATGTTGAAAATCGACCGTAAAAGTTGCTACGTAGCCACTATGACGGGAGGATGGTGTGCGGTTGGTGCTTCTGGTGCTGGGACCTGACTCTTTCTCGACCCGGCAAGTTCGCGTGCGGACCACCAGCCGTTTACCTCGCGTTGTTCGAGACATAATATCACAACCGTGGTCAGGGGGTAAGTACTGGAGGAAGACGAGAGTGTATGTATGTAAGAGAGAGAGAGAGAGAGAGAGAGAGAGAGCAAGAGGAAAGATACCCAAGTCCCACCGTTTCATGGCACTTGAGAAGTAAATCGTTTTCATGAAATGGTCGCGCGCACTTGCCTCCGTGAATCGTCCAACCTTCACCTACAACATACACCTATCCCAGGGTATATGGCATATCCGATACCTGCTTCTATATGGCTTCCCACCATACGCTTCAATCTATATCTGCTCCGATCTTACCTGGAGAGTCGACCAGCCAGGTCTCGTTATTGCCCATAAAGTTCTCAACATCCCGAGATCCGAGTGCTCGCACGTGCCTCGCTACTTTTGTCGCAGCACCACTTTCCTCAAATCCGTATACGCGCACCTACGTACCATAGTGCATGTATTTATATAGAGAACTGTATTCCGCAACTTGTATATCTCTCGCAGAGTAGGCGTGCTCGCATAACTTACTGCTTCGTTTTGTCTCGAAACTTCGTTGTGCTGAGCAAACGCAAACGTAAAAGTACGGGGAATTCCCTACACTATATATTTGGCTGAAACAGCTAAAAATTATGTGCAACGCCGAACCTGACTCGTTTCAAATGAGGATAGCGAAGCTGTACATGTAGAAATTTATTCCAGGGGTATTCTTGGCCCTTGGCCTCGACTAACTATCCATGACTCTTCGAGAGGTCTCTCAATGACTTATCACGCTTTTACATGATTATTGAAATATGCTGCAACAATTCAGCCACCTCTGGTGCTTTACGCCATCGCATTTCAACCCAAGCCAGATCATGTGAGCAAAGTTCGTGCCGTGGATAAGCATCGAAAAAAATATTGACCTCCAACCAATTGTCATTCGTAAATGATAAATGTAAAGCTCGAAATACATCAATCTTGACGTGGAATTTATTTGGTCCTCCACATTTTAAAGGCATCAGATTCAATGTTGAAGGTTGGTGTATGATGGTTTTGGGAGAGAACTTAATTATCCATCAACGATTGTACGTTAGAGAACGGTATATTAGAGCAAAGATAGAAAAAAAAATGCATGAAAACGACACATTACGATTGACACGTAGCTTCAATGTTATAAGAACGAACGTGCTTTCTATAGACAATCGTCGATACTTCTATGAATTCGTCTTCCGAGGTTTTTGAAGGGCATGAGATCTCGGAACGAGTAATTACGTATCGAGTAGTTCTTTGGACTGCCGTGCATGCAGCTTAAAAATTATTACGCGAGTAGTTGCACGACAGGTTTGACCGCTGCACATCCTAGAGGCGCGCAGCATCCATTGGCAACCGTGAGATACTCGCAGCAGAATTCAAAACGGTGCGTGTATCTTTGATAAGCCAGCTGTCCGACGCCTCGACGATGAGCAATCTCCAATCGTCTAGCGTAAGATCATCCTCGTTAGCTTCGGTAACTGATGAAGGAATAAAGCTTACTAGAAATTGGAATGTTTTGTTAATCGTAAAATATTTATAATTTTATCGAATTTCAATTATTCGCCTGGAGATTAAGTATCACAGTTTAATAACACCATTGAAAGCGCTATAATTACATTTCTGCATTGCCTCAGGATGTTTTGGAAAGAAATATCGATAAATGGAAATACGGTACACATTGTTATCAAAGAAAATTAAATTTTACATGATTAACTCCCCCAACGGGTGTTTCTGATCTCAAAGTGTATCAAATTAGTTTGTTCCATGATGAAAAAAATTCGAATTATTTTAACGCACTCATCGAAAAAATCAGCCAATAAAGATTGACGACGAAGTGACAATGAGACGATAATCTTGAAGATAATCTTTTTCCTGACTGTCGTCACCTTCCCTGACTAACGTGCAATTTTTTTCAAATCTTCAAATCAAGCAATTACGAACAGGAAACAAAATCATTACTCACGCGGCTTCCTGCTTCGATATGTGCCGTCTTTTATAGTCTTCTTTACATGAGCCCGTTGAGGGTATGCGAAGCAGTTACGGGTATGAGAGAGACGGAATTGTTGGTGCTCATGTCGGAGCGAGAGAGATAGACCGAGAATATGCTTTACATCACATTAAGCACTCACCACCTTCGTTCCGCAGCAGTTGAGTTGTACCTTTGATCGGGTTGAATTTCCATAACCAGAATTTCGATTCGTTGCATCATGAGTGTGAAAAAATGACAGTTGTCCCTCGATATTGACGAGATAAGAGGTACCAGAAGACTGAAATGGATAACGCGACTGAATTGAGAAGCGGGTGTGGTTGCATGTTGGACGACCGAAACACGTTTGATTCGGACTGGCTACATATATGGTTGTGCGTGCTGATATGACGAGGACTCGTTGATTTTCATATCTTCATTTTATGCGCGTTGCGTCCTCGATATCCACGAGAAGTTCGTACAAATATAATTTCTAAGAATTCTCCCAGTCTATATATATCGCTGTTATCGAATCGTCGCGCAATTATTTCCAGTTTTACTCTAGCGACGATACCTGGGCTCGTGATTCCTTTGCCTCGTAATTTTCGATAACAATCAAACACATTTGCCCTCTCGATCGGGCAATATTTTTTGCCGCTTAGGAAACACGCTTGGCGTACACGAGGTTGCGATAATATAGGAGGAACACTCGTCCTCGTCGGCAACAGTGCACGGCGTTTCGTTATCGAGAAATGTAGTCTCCGCGTAACGTGTCCTGTTATAATGTTTTAACTGATGCGGTTGATTCACTCACAAGAAAATTTCCATCAGATCTGGATGTTTTGTTTACGACTCGTGATCATGTTTATTCTTTTTTTTTTTCAAGATAAATTAATTTTTATTAAAACGTTGAACAAGTCTGATCTCTATATCGTTCATCTTCTTCGTTCTATCATTATTAATCCAACTTGTTATCCCAATGGGATTCGAAGCCGCGTGAGATACGATCGTACAGCGAATTTTTAGCAGAAAAAAACTAAGATCAAATTGGCTTTAAAGGTTAATCTGAACAGTGAAAACATGGAACTTTTACGATAGTACCCGAGTCGAAATTTCAGTCCTCGTTGAGGCCTCAAGATACTCTCGAGAGGTTTTCGGGGCTTTAATGAGACCTTCGTATAGACGGAGAAATTCTGTATAAATTAGACCTCATTAGAACCTCGAGGGTGCTCAAAAGTACCGATTTCGATGCTCGAGATCCTAATGAGGCCCAATCGATATTGGGGCTCAATAGAGCCTCGAAAGCCTCGAAGTCCTCCCTAAGACCTGCAACTTCAGTTTATTATTTATGAATTAAAAATTAAAAATTATCGTCGAACAACTTTGAAATATCTTTAAATGACAGTATTAGACGAAAATATGCAAAGAATAAGCTACGTATAAATGAATAAATAAAATCACCATAAACAATTCGCCGTGATTTTGTCTTAATTGTCAACATCAATGACATTATTTTTGGATACTTTTGTTGGTGACGTCACGAATCAATCAGTGTGTATGTATATCTATATATATTGATCCCGGTGCGTATGTATATTTGTGTATGTATAATAAAATTGATATCCAGGATCTTTGGAGCATAAAGTGTGCAAAAGGTGTATAACGAATCGAATTATGATTGATTAACACCGGGACTGTTCATTAAAAATCTCATTTCGCAAGAGAAACTTTTAGTTAAATTATAAAATTTCATTCATTTCTTAATTAACAAATGAATTTCGTACAAACTACTAGCAATAAGAGTACGGAAATTCATATCTGGGATCTTGACAGCATAAACGGTGCAGAAGGTTCATGACAAATCTGATTGTTATTAATAATTAACACCGGGGTCGTTAATTACAAATTTCATTTCTCAACGAAAACTCTGAGAAATTAGATAACTAGGCTCACGAGATTATGAGCAATACAAGTCAAAGTAAAAATAAACTTTATTCGTCAATAAACAAGTGCATTCTGCACGAATTACCAGCATTTTCAGTAAGAAAATTGATACCTGCGATCATTATTTTTGAATAACTTTGCGCCTGCTAGTAAAAAAAATTCGTTTACATAAAACTTTAGTCGAAAAATAAAATTTGTTAACTAGGCTCGCGAGATAATGATTCAGAGAACCCAAGTGGAAATTTAATTGTTTTCTTAATTAACAATTAAATTGGATAAAAACTACGAAAAATTAAAGTATGAAAATTGATATCCGATATCTTGACAACATGGACACATAGGCGCATTTCTATATAAATATTCCCATATCAATCACGCTCACGTTCCAGATTCAGCTGGTATCCTGGGCGGAAATTGTTTTTATGAGATCTTCAAAAATATCCTGATTCAAATTTTCCGAAAAAGTTATAATTTTTCGGTTGTGGAAATCGCAAATGCAAATTTATAAATTCAAAGTTTTGTTAATCAGCGGTTGAGAGGATACGATCAGGGACATCCGACAAGTAGATAGCGTTGGTTTTGCCGTTCGTCTTTATGGCATCCACACGAGTTTATTTCCAAGCGTAGACGATCGTGTAAATAATTGATCATAAATTAAGATATGAATGAGGTAAAAAGCGGTATAAGAGAAGTGAACGAGACGCCGATAAAGCGAGCGAGATCGGACAAAAACGGTGGTCACGAAAATTTGGTATGGGCAACTTCTTGTCCGGGTGAGGAAAATTCTCATGCGAGAGGGCCTTCAAAAGTTGGATCTTGTTACTCATTACCGGAAGTATTACAACACATTGGGTAGTTCAAAATATCATCATCACTATAGCTTTATTCACGTGTACTTTATATTTCCTGGTATTTCATAGCGGAGATATAGGTAGATATATATACATTGTTGAAGACGATTACTCGATAGCTGGTTTGCAAGAGAGAGAGAGAGAGAGAGAGAGAGCAGATGAGGGAATTTCGCTAAAGATTTTCCACCAGACGTCGGCAGCGAGCTCCTTTTGCATTTTGGCTCGTAGCTCGAGTCAGTCCAAACGTTTCGGTGAATACCCGAGGCATCACGCGGAGGTGTTCGTACCAGAAGCGATTTCCCGTCTAGCTTCATAGCCGAATCGGTCGTTGCTCGTCGATCCTCTGGCTGCACTTCTGCTGATGCTACTAGCAGTATACTATTACTACTGCTACTTCGTCTGCGGCTGTTGAAAGTTTCAAAGCGGCCGGGAGGTAAAAAGCGACGAGGCAAGAGAAGCAAGACCAGCTATGGGAAGATGAGGTGGGTATATGTCAGAGCACCAGAAATCTGATCTTCACTGAAAGCTGGAGACGGAAAGCGCACGAACCTCCGGGTCTCGTTTTACGCTAGTTCAATTTCATCGCGTCAAAATTGTAAGACGATAAAATCAACTGAATTTGGAAAGTTGAGTTTTAGTAGTCTTTTAGAAATTCTCAGCTATTTCCCTGGCATATAAGAAACGATTCTTCGTATTCAGATTTTCCACGATATAATTAATATTTCGCATAACTTGACACGTTAAGATCAGGACAGATTGCCACATTTTAACAGTATTCTGCCATTTTCAGCGTCAGTTTATTAGCTGCTTATGCATACTCGATACCAGTAATTCTCAAATTTTAACTTTTCTTATCGCTGAGTAATTCTCTCACTTGGTTTGGCAGCTTAGGAGATTACTATAAGCAGGCTCAACAAGTATGTGGGATACAACCATCGAAGCAGGCATTCACTAATTGGGGATGGAGACCAAAGAGGTCGCTAGGATATTTGAATGACATCAGTGCCCACCAGCTTACTAGTGGACTACTGTGTAGTGCACTAGCCATTGATTCTGGCTTGTCAAATGAATCGACACAACATTCATAATAAATGATAGGATGCCAGTTGTATGTGGGTCGCCATATAGAATAGCAAGGAGAATCGAAATCGAATTGCAGTACGTATATGCGCAAATATAACCTGATCTAATGGAAGATACAGTTTTTTGGTCACTATATAAATAGAATAATTATAAATTTACTATGATGTGTAGAATAATTGAAATCCGTAGCCTCGCCCCGGCTCGAGACAAATTCGAAGCGTATGAGAATGAAAGTGTCACTCACACATATATTGTTTCGTGTACGCCAGGAAATATCGTACCGGCACTCACTGAAGACTTCCGCGTGCGAGTCTATCACTTAGATTGCTCTGTTTTCGCGATAGTTTTCTTAACATTTCTTTGCGGTGACACGAGGTTCTTTTGGGCTTATTTGAGTTCTTAAAACCTAATGCACAGATAGAAACTTTGTTTATCGGAGCGATCTGATCATCCGATGTGTGAATCGTGTACTTGAAAAGCTGAAGAACTATAGCTCTCTCGTACTACTGTATGTCAAATTCCCGGTTTTTCGTTTCGAATTTTGGGCCAAAAAGTTTGGTAAGAGGTCCTAAGACTTTACATTACTATAGAGAAATATATTTAATTTTAAAAATATATCAAATTAGTTACTAGATCTAATACCTCTAGCAACGAGACAACCTGCTTAACAATTTTTTGAAAGGATCAAAAGCTAACGCCGAGGTACGATAGTAACAGAATTTTCACGTGGGTGATAAGCGATTCCTCAAAAATAGAAAATAGCTGGAGATAGATGTAACTGAAACCCTTATGCCACTTATCACGTCTATTAATAGTTTCGCATAAGAGCCTACCCGATAAAACTCTTTGGATAAACTTTCGCGAACGACTAAATTCCTGAGACGCTAATAGTTATGCAGACGTTATTATTATTCTTATGTTATTATCTTCGTTCATTGCACCATCATTACTGAAGTCCAAGTCTTTAGCTTAAGTTCTATGCGTTCACGGGATAACAATACATGAATATAGTCTATACACAGGCAACGAAAATTATCTTGATCTGGATCTTAAGTCGCAAAATTATGATGCGGTTTGCGCAATCAAGATCTCAGAAACTAATTCATCATGTAATGTACAGTACAAGTGCAAAATCGTATCTGGATCTGGCGAACTCATTGCTATCCCCATTGATCCATTCTGAACCAGAGCGAAGATAACTTACCCATCAATTGAGGATTTGCTAAAATTGATAGGTCCAGGTACACAGGCTTCACCACGCAATATTTTTAGCTCCCTTTCCCGCCAGAGATCCTCTTGATCTGTGTTATAATCACATACGGCTTGAGCTCGCAAGTACACGCGTGATGAAACTTTCACGACAGGTCAACAGCATCAGGGCAAGCGCTGTCTATTTCTCACTTGTAAATAGAATATTAACGCACGCTCCATGCTCATGGAGGTTTCGTGCTAGTCAACGTATGTCTATCCTACACATTTTCCAAAGCTTATTGATACAGAGATATGGCTGGAATAATCTAGTCAGAGTACCGTGGCCCGTCGTACTATCGATTTTGCGATTACTCTGTATCTGTCGTTTTCCATCTGCCTGTAGCTCTGCCCCGACCTATCTGTCTACGATGCCACAAAATTACCGTAACGTTCGAGTGAGTCATCAACGTTACGACTGCATCAATCATTAATAATTACACGTAGGCGATGGGCTGCTCATTCGGTATGACCGATAGCTATACCAAGCTTTGGTATTCATCGAATGATGAAGAGATGTATATAGAGCAAGAGGAGTGAAGCGGATCGCGAAAGAGGGCATCACTCGCTGGGAATGGAATGTAAGAAACGAGAAGGCCCGTGAGTGCGAGAAGAACGATAATTCACATGGTCACGAGGTAATTATGCATACTCGGTTGTACGTAGTTCGGAAGAAGCGTTAAAATACTTTGTGTGATATTCCATGATCGCTGATTGTTATGGTTTCCACGCGTATATCCTGAAACCGGTTACGGATATCCATTTGTGCGACTCAACATTGGAACTGCCAAAACCCTTTATGTGCGAATGCATAATGGGCTATGCGTGCTACGTTGTATACGCAACTTCTGGATTCGAATCCACAGGCCCTTATTCCCATACCTTCCTTGCAAATTATTTTCTCCCTCTCTCTCTCTCTCTCTTTTTCTCTCTCTCTCTCTCTCTCTCTTTTTCTCCATTCATCCGTCTACACTTCTCTATCCAGGCTCTAACTCATCCTTACTATATTACCCATCTCAACCACTCCAATCCTCCACCATCCTCTCTCTCTCTCTCTCTCTCTCTCTCTCTCTCTCTCTCTCTCTCTCTCTCTCTCTCTCTCTCTCTCTCATTCTAAACCTGCACTTCTGCTCGTGCCTGCTCTGTTTACCTATCGAATCAACGGATTACCGAACCTCCCGCCGATCAGAGTGGAGAAAAGAGATGGAGCACGCAGGAGCACAGGCGCTGCTTTGTCCCCCTACCCTCTCTGAACAGAGTGAAATTGATAGATTCGAGGTTTGCATTTGTGCGCATAGCCCCCATTTCCATATCCAAGTACGTACTTCAGCCGTCTGGTATTCTCTATCGCTCTAACTCACTCATGACTATCTCTCAATACAGCAAACCCATATCTCCGCTTTATCCATTCAACTTCAACCTGCCTGAAGCTCGCACACTCGGATCCTGTGCAAATTCGTGCTCCATCTTTCTCTCTCTCTCTCGCTCTCGCTCCCTCTCGTTCTCTCTCTATCTCTCTCTCTGCTTCGAAATCCGTCTATCTCCCGGTTACCGCGCCTACAAGCGCCGAATATACCATTTTCACTCGCAATATTACGCGCATGGTCGACCTCTCTACCAGAGTTTTGCACCTCGTGATTGTGGCGTTTCTCAGTACAGCCACGGGTTCTCGTAGTGAAATTGGCACTTGGAGCTTATCGCGACTGGGCTAACGGCGAGGGATTCCTTAAACGAGAATTGCATCCGCAAGAGTGTGAGATTTATGCCGCAGAATCTCTAGGTACAATCTTGTATATAGATAACCTAATCCCCGCTTATACTCTTGAAAGCCGAAGGTATGGATGCTATTAGTCAGGTTCATAGGTCAAGTAACGTATGTCGGATTAATGTCATGTCGTCACACAGACTGCCTTAAAAATACATTTATTTATAGGCTCATTCTGTTATTTGTACCTATATCGGTCAAGCAGTCATGCCGGAATAACAAAACAAGGGGAATTTTTACAATACGTGAAAATGAGGAAGCAGTGTGAACCACTCCCATCGCAGTAGTATTGCGATGGGAAGAAAAAATCCGTATCAATGAAAAGCGGATCGTCATTGCTAAAGGATCGTTATTATGGGAAAGTACATTCGGAACATCTTTCATATGTCCTAAAATCAAATCTTTGTATTTGACAGGCATCTGGAACTGTTATTACATTTTGGTAACCACAGTAAAAAACATTTGGAAACTGTTCCAAATTACCTGTCATCTACTTTCGCTTTTATTTCAGTTTATGTAATATAGTCTCACACAAATGAATATGAGTGGCAAAGATTGCATGATCAATGCCAACGGTGAATTCTGTGAGAGGTTTGATCTATCCCCAGGTGGTGCTACGAGGATGAGATTTATTAAATTATATAATGGAAGCATGCGGTGGAGTGTGCCATGGCTCATCCTTATTCGCCCACCGTTTCTATAATAAAAATCCTTTTGACGCCTGTTCGCGATCTCCCTATGAATAATGTAGATAGGTAACGGAGTGTTCGCTATCTTGCCTCTCGTTCTTCATCTTCTCTCGTAAACCGAGGCCTTGCCGCTGCTTCTGTTACCGATACTGCGACTACTGCCTGTGCTGAGTCGTCTCGGTGAATGTACTTCGCTAAGTAAATGGGTATCCTTAACACGTATACGACGTCATACCTAAAGCTGAGCTAGGAAAACACACTGACACACATGTGCAATCACATACACATGCACACCGATACGCACACGTGTACGCACTCGCACTGAAAGAGAGCGCAGAATCAACAACCTGTGGATATTTGGTAAGCTGCTTTTCTCGCGGAGTTAGTAGTGAGAAGCATCCACAGGCTTTTTGGTTTGAGGTTTATTCAAGTGTGCGTATCTTTGTGACCCTGTGTTAGGTGGAGCACAAACATGTGCCAACGAGATAGATATAGATAGTCATCTGTATCAAGGGTGGAGCGGTAGAAGGGCAAGGGATGCACGAAGCGAACAGTAGTTAGCATAACCCAAGACAAGGAGACGGAACTTTACAGCAAACGCGTATAGAAGCTAAAACAATTCATCAGAATGGATATCAAATGAGCGAGAGGATACCTTCAAGTGCGGCAATGGAAATTTAGAAATTCCAGGCACCTTGTTCTTTGCATAAAAAAGAACTGTTAAAAATTCGTTTCACAATCGCAATGCAACAGATTTTCCCTCTTAGCTGCTATCAAAAACTGTTTGAAATTCTGCTGCAAAATAGGGTAGAGCTTTCAGCTTCTATGTGAACTGTCAATCTTATTTTAATCCTCGGTAAAATTTTTAACTCATCAGGAAAACACTATAGGTATTTTGAAATTTTACGAGAGCTAGTTGTTTTTTTTTTTAAGACCTCGTTGAACCTAATTAGAGACGTTTACAACTTAAAAATCAAACACTTGCAACGCGATATGCGTCCGATTTACGCTTCTTAACGAAACAGCTTCAATAATTTTAATGTTAATGAAACAAAGTATCATTCACCACACAAGTATTGACCGAACCACTCGTTAAATCATTAATCCATATCTGTGCTTGGTATGAAACGACTGAATAATGTTTCGGTTCGAAGAGATCCATTTCATTATTATTCATTATGGTATCTATGAAACGTTGATGATCATCGGTGAATGGATGAGCATTGACTCACTGGTTTACCCACGAGCAAGAGCGTATCTATCGGGGGAGGAGACAGCTCGGGAATATCGAGTAAGCGAGAGAAAATATCTCTGCCATAGTCGACGCGCTCAGACGCGTTGTTCTAGCTCGCAATCAGGGGGACCAGGCTATAACGCGCAACCGGATAGTTGTACACTCAATTAATTCGTCGAGCAGCTAGACCTGCTGATCAATCGCTTTGGTGCTTTTGCACCAAAACGATTGATGTATTTTTCCCTCTCTCTCTCTCTCTCTCTCTTTCTCCTGTTGTACACTTCCATCCGACTGATCGATTCGCACTCGTCCCAGATTCTAATTTACTCGCCAAGCGCACTACACCCGGAATATTCGGTAAGCACGGTAACTTTCTCGTATCAAGGGACGCCATAGCGTCTCGACGCGTAGTATAGGGTGAGGTGTGGCATATAATTCGGCACACTCGATCATTATAGCTGTTTTCCGTCTCTGTAGTTGCATGAATCGAAAATACACGAGTATATAGTATCGCCTACGTGCTTTCCAAAGATGTGCATTAAATTCACTCTATTACAGCCGTTGTATGATCGCTAAGCAATTTTCCCTGATAGTGCGGTTTCGCAAGAAGGGTCCAATCCGGAAAGGACATTAGAATTAATAATTCGAGTCAAATGGGATATTGAATATCTTTATATGAGATAATGCAACAATCAACTCGGTAATTAAACAATTAACGTTTGATCAACAAAAATTAACAGAATCGAAGGATGAAAATTGAAATCCAAGCAATTCAGGAGGGAACAAAGCGTGTACCGCGTTTCTAATCGTGCTGCTTCATCCTAATTGAAATGAAAATAAATTTGACGCTTGAGCTGTGTGTTGGTTGCCACCGTATCCTTAACGAGCCAAAGATGAATGTCGGAAATTCCACAGGCCGATAAACTAAACGAAAAATGCAGGAAAGAATACATATGCTCTATAGGGCACAACGTTATCGAGGCAGCTCGTTGCCTCGACGACCCTGCAGTTTCAGCAATGACTTTATCGTCAATCCGTAAATTCAATTTCTCTGTGGCTTTGTTGATCTAGTTATACTCTGGTTTCCTATTATCCGATGGTCTGGTGCTTGAAAAAAAACAGTATCCATCTGGATCAGTCGAAATGGAGAAGCGAAGTTTTAGGAAAATTGGATTCTATAATCCTCGTGACTTGTTACGATGCTTTATCGAATTATCACCATTCAGGAATTCGCATTAATCGCATCGACGTATTTATTGCATTCATTGTTTCATATGTTCATCAATCAGATAGTGAAACCATACGTCGAGACTCAACTGTAATGCCACTTGTTTAAAAATTCGTAAAGTACAACCCCCTTGGGAAAGAAGTAGGTACACAGTATATGGAATAAATATACATATTTAATGTGTCGAATTTATTTTGAAAAAAAGTTGGATGTCCGATGTATGGATCGTTCCATGCCAACTTGATAAACGTCTGATCCTTAGCTCTTTCGGTGTCGTTACCAATTTTTCCATTCCTTTCTTGAAGTGGAATGGATGTGCAGCATTTTTCCACCATCGTACCCCAAAGAGTTCCCAAGATGTGAATTTTTTTTTTCTTCTTCTTTAAATATCTACGCATTTTGCTATTGAGAATATTTTTAACTGATAATGACTTTTAGTTGACAATACCAGCTATAAAAATTAATTTTACCAAAGCTATTTGTCCTGAACTGCAATATTTTGATACAAATTTTAGAATACTCTTTTACCCGCTTATATACTCATGAAATTCTGCCTCCACTGAGATATTTGAGTATCCACAAAGCATGTCCCAATGTTGTTTTGACAGGAAAATTTTTAAAAAATTCCCAGCATAAAGCAAGCATCTTGAGACATGATCATTGTTGGCTTTCCATTTTTTTATTGAATGTGGACTGAACGCCAGTGACGATTCAGTTCGCTTGAATGATACTTTTCATCGCACACATCCAGAACAGAGTATTCCGGCTAACCAAACTTTATCTTCCACGGGAGAAGGGACTGACTTCCACGTTATCGATACGTTTGACATGAAATTATTTATTACTGTCTTTTTTACAAGAATATTCAATTTACTTAATACTCTTTTGAAAGACTTTTCAGGCGCATTTCTCTATTTCTTGTTAATGACTCATGGTCATTTTGCGCCTCAGCTGTGACAGTCCCAACCCCACGTCTATAGGGCTTTTTTTCATCCCTCGTATGTCCGCCGAAAAGGGCTCTCTCCCACTTGCCGTTTCTCGTGCATATCGGTGTGCATCGCATGAAAAGGCTTCAGATTTTCGAGGGGAAGTCCAAGAAATGTTCGAAGAATTAGATCCTGGGTTACATAGATAGGAGCTATAAAATGAACGTGTGGCCGGTAACGAAAAGCTCGGGGACTTTGATGTATATCTGTAGTGACTCTGACCCGATAGCTTGCAAGCTAGCGTTGAGGTTGATAGCCGAGGAGACTCGCCGGTTCGCTGTTTGGATCACCACCACACCCCCCCCCCCCCCCCCCTCGTACTCGACCACCAGAGCCGAGCATCAGCAGTAGAGAGCATCAGCGTAGTAGCGGTGGGTTGCGCTCGGCTCTAATTGAAGCTTTTGCCAAGGGTGTGTTTCGTGGCGAGGTCGAGCAGCCACCGTACCGAGTGCCACGGTGATTCTGCGAGGACTACGAGGACGATTGTGGGTTGGGATTGTTCCTCGACGTTAAAACAGCACTGGGCAAACGAATGGAAAAGAGGGGATGAACGAGGCGGAGGGAAGGAAATATACGACGGTAGAGGAATTAGCGGTAGAACGGTGCTACGTGAAAATCCGTCTCGTTTGCTCGGCGAGTCGTCCCGACCAACGGGGCTTTCTTCTCGACGACGACCTTCTCGCGGACGAACCGCAATTAGAAGCTCTCACCACCTCGCTCTCTCTCTCTCTCTCTCTCTCTCTCTCTCTCTCTCTCTCTCTCTCTCCCCCTCTGCCTTTGCCCTCATCTCTGACTCCTCTCTTCCATTTCGACCCCTTCTACGATGTATGCGTGTACATATGCTCAGGTAATTCAGCTCACCGGAATGGCAGAGGATACTGAATCCACATTGGGAATGCAGAGTGTTGATGAGCCCCTGACTCGTATTCCCGTCGAATATTAAAGAAAGATTGCGAATGAATTTTTTTGTTTTTTTTTATCATTAATTTTCTTAACAAACTCGAACCAAAATAGTGTTACAATTTTACCTGCAATACTTTTTCAGTCCGTTTGTTTAAATAATTTTTTTACAATTTACATTATCTCATAATCTTTGAAGGCCTCTCAAAACGCCACTAACGAATACAGAAACACGAATGACGTTAAATTCAACATTTTTTCACGATGGATGGAAAAGAAAACGAGTAAGGTCATGCGAAGATTTTTTTGACCGATTTGACAAACATCGATCGCAACGATAACTCAGTGAAATGCACAAGTCACGCGCTCGAAGGCAACTTGCAAAAAATCAAGTCATTATCCTTGCGAGGTTCAAGATACAAAATGAAATGTATCACATTTCGTTGGAGATTTGTGTACGAATACCAAAATTATACGTTATGGGAACGAATATGGAAGTAAAGCCCGGGACTACGGCTAATCTTTTTAATGGCCTGTGGCGACAGTTTTTCGCTATAGATATAGGGGATACTTTTGGATAAAGCTGCACTAACGTCGTCGCAGATAGAAATTTGCATGCATAGAGTAACACTGGTGTATGTTGAATTTTTCAAAGCTTTTATTTCACAAAAGAATATTGGCGAGATATGGAGCTGACTCTATCCTCCCTGGAAGGATTTTCCACAGAGGGATTTTCTCGCGTTGTTTTTTTTTTTTTTTTTTTTTTTTTCTAACAAAGTTTCCTTTTTTCGAGAAAATCTTTTTTAAAAAATATTTCCGACATATGAATCTTTCGCGGCAGGGTTCTTTTATCTCGTGTTCCATCCAACATGCATTTTTTTTCATCGTTGACCATCTATCGATGTAATTGATTATCTGTAGATATAATTCGAAGGACCGCACAAGACATTGATGATCGAACCGAGACCAAATGGCTGATAGCAATTTTTCAAAAATAAATTAAAATTCCAAGGTAGCTGAATAAACAATTGTTTCTTGCATCTTAAAATAGGCTTTCTGGCTTCTTCATAAGTTGACGAATGTGCAGCGATGTTTGAAAAAAAAAAAAAATTAAAATTTCATACAATGCCAACGAGTTCTCTAATGATGGCCCGTTTATTTACATATTTTCATATTGATATGTGGCAGTTTGTTCGATTGAGAGTCCGAACAGACATTTTCAACGATTTTCGAACTAAAATCAAATATTGTCGCGTCAATTACAACAAAACTCACAGTTATCAAAGGTGTATAATTACTTCTGGTATGTACAAAGTTCCAGCTTGTAGACAATATGCATTCTCAAGGTATAGAGGTTTGAACTTTTTCCCCTCGCACGCACTCATCCAGAAATGCTTCGTAAATATCACATATAGGAAAAATGTGTGCTCGTACGTGCGTGGTGTGGTTTATTCATATTATTCCATATTTTTCCTACAGTTTTGTATCGAAAGGAGACCTTGTCTCCCCTGGCATTCAAACTCTCTCGCAATTCCTCTCCTGGCACCAGCCATATCCTGGGTGTGTCGTAAAAATTTAAGAAAATTCGATTACCCCTAAAACCGTTAGTTCAAACCATTGACTAGCAATGTCCGAATAGTTTTTTTTTCATATTTTTTTTTTTTTTTTTCAATTCACGAAGAATTTTTTTCAATTCGTGAGGATTTTTCTTCACTTGTAACTCGCAGCATACTGAAAACAAAATGAAAACATTAACAATCGTGAGAATTTTGCCTCTGTCGATTTCGCATGGAATGGCCCACACAGCCCATCCATAAAAGTTTCTTGTATATCGCGGAGCTCGCTATGTCTCGGGGATTTTTATATAAAAGCGATAGTGCATGGAGACCAGCTAAGATTACTCTAGCAGTCCCCAGGGCTTTTAAAGCTTTAGCTTCAGCCTTAGCCTCACTCTAGCATTTTATTGCACTCGTTCGGGCGCGGGGACTCGGGAAACGTATCGACTGTTTTATTACTCTCTGGAGTCGAAATCTCAATTCCATCATCGTACGGATCGATGTACTTATGGGTGCTAGCCCGAGTGAGAAGTCCGATTCATGATTTTTTTTTTTCCCCAAATTTCATGATACATATTTGGCCCAGGCAAATTCGTGTGAAAAAATAACGTTTCGTGCGAAAATAGCTGTTCGGCCGAGCAAAGCGAAACGTGGAAGAACAAAAATTAACCAGGGACATGTCTTTTTCGGTCCGAATCTACTACTCTCGAAAACGTTAAACATTGGACCATAAAACACGTATTCGCGACATGCTTACTCCGTATACGACATTACAGCTCTCTCTCTCTCTCTCTCTCTCTCTCTCTCTCTCTCTCTTTCTCTCTCTATCTCTCTCTCTTCCTCTCTCTCTCTCTCTTTCTCTCTCTCTCTCTTTCTCTCTCTCTCTCTTTCTTTACTACGACGAAATGAAAAAAAGTTACGTCGGATTTTGCGAATGGGGTGGCACGTGCAGCATGAGCACCGAGACTGGTAAACGTCACTGACGCGCAAAACTCGAACATTGTGGGGACAAAAGTACAATGGAAAGTCAGTGAACTCCATTGCGCCAAAAGAAACCGACGCACGGTATGGAAAATCTCTAGGTAACGGGTGACGATAGTTACGAGAAGCATCGACAACAGCAAAAAATAAAACGCGAGCTCACCCGGAACACGCCGAAGGATTTGTATTTTTACAGCGTAAATGCGGAAAATCCTTTGTATATGATCATTTCGTGGGGTGGAGACTCGTACGACGATTTATAGGACAGGGATTTGAGGACAGGGTTCAAATCGATTTCGGCGCATCGAGGTATCTTTCGGTTCTCCGCCCTACGGTCTAAACTAAAACTACCATATGACTCTCCAGACTACATACGTGGCTCTGATGATCTTAACGTGGACGCAAACTCGATATGTAATATTGAAGAAACTCGGAAAAATGCTACAGAAAAAAAAGCCACGAATAAAAAGCCGAAGAAAAACCCATGGAAAAAAAGACCCAAAATGATGAGAAATATTACAATCATTAAAAAATTACGTTTCTTAGCAACCGGGGGAGGATTCTCCGCTGGGGCTTCCTCCTGTACCCCCCGGCTACAGTCATACACACACACGCGCGCACACACAATCATACACACAGCCAAATCATAGTACTGAATATTTTTTTCTTTGTGGTTTTTTTTTTCTATTTGATCTTTTTTCCGTGTATTTTTCTTCCGTCAGGTGATTTTTCCGTCCTTTTTTCCGTAGGTTTTGTTTTATGGGTTATTTTTTCATGCTCCTGCATAAAACTCTCGGCTTTGCATTCTCGATGCCCCACGTGATCGAATTATTATGACTTTTTCTCAGGGAAAAATAAGTCACGTAGACGATAAACCCCTAGCTCTGCTGATCATATTTCTACTGATATTAAAGAAAAGCGATAAGATCAGAACGGTAATGAATGACTCGAATCAGATGGCAGTTTTCATTCCGATGTAAGTTGGTATGGGATTCCTTCACGTTTCATGAGAGCGGTATGGTTTTTTTGAATAAACCGTTCAGGAACGTGGTTGAATCTATTTTTTAAACTGGTAATCGATGACTTGAAATGTTTCTATTTAGTAAAATTTGTTGGATTTTCGATATCCTGTGCCAGAGCATTTTTCACAACGCCACTCAACGATTTAGAAGGTACTTCATATTGAAATTTCCAATCTGAATGCAGTATTTAGAGAATAACTTTCTTACAAAAAGCTAGTAAAACTCGATTACAGAGAAGCAAATTTTTTTCCCCAGAATTACCGGAAATAATTGACTGGAAGTAGTTTTCACCATTGAATCTCGTGTTCATTTATCAAATTACGAAAGTCTTTATATACGATCTCCCTCTAGTATTCGGTGGGAATTTTCTATACTTTCATCCCCAAAAAATTGCTGGCAAGTTCTCCGGAGACCTGCAGCCTCAACAATCCTTTTCATTAAGCCCTCCGGCTAGTTTAGTTCAAAGTTTCGGTAATTTTCCTCCAGGCACGTTGCTGATGAAAATATCGGTTGATGCAGTTAACAGCAGAATCAGGTCCAGGGTATATGCCTCTGACAAGGGTATATGCAACGTACCATAGGGCCCTCTGTTGATTGAAGGATGTATGAGCAGGCTCATCATATTTTATCAGATAGCAGTTCTCATTTTTATATTGTTGCACTTAGATACACAATAACTTTCGGGTTTTACAACTTAAGGGTAACTAAACGACCATTCAAAACAGCAAATCAAATGAACCAGCAATTAAAAATAGAAAACAGTAAATAATTGCCTAGATGCTACGCGTAACACCTTAGGTCTGAATTCACACTTTTGGAGATAAGATAAATTCAATCTGACAGATGATAATTCATTGAATTAAATTGAGTGAAACCCAAATTTTTTTATCCTTTTCTTAAAGTCAGTATGTCTCCTCCATGATGCTTCAGTATCTTTCTTTCATGAAAGTGGCTGTAGCAATGTTTAACTGGTATAATCGTATAAATAATATCATTCCCCGTATAATTAATATAATCCTTGTCTTATTTAAGCACACTCACGTGTGCAATTTTTTTTTTTTTACATTCTTCCGTTCTTTATTATTTATCATTATTTTAAAATGTTGAATAATGCACTTTGAGCTCTTTCAATAGTGCACTCTTACACACATAGAGTCCCTTTTTTCTCACTTCTTTCATTCCTATCTTAAGCTAAAGCTTGTACGAATTCAAGTCACTTTCGCATCTTGGAAAAGACTGCTCTTTTTGTAACAGCTTCGCGCGCGTCCTCCGCACAGCCATTCCTTCTTTTGTGCGAGGTTTTTACACTTCGTGGAAAACTGCCACTCTACTCAAACATCGCCCTACTTCTTTTCTTGTAACTATCAGTGGTTAGAGGTCTGCCGTTGAAGTTTTTCATCGCGTAGCAAAGCACACACGGAATCGCGTTTTATGTAGTTCAGTGCCGCACGATAAGAGCCTGAGTGTGTCGCGACGTAACGTGAGCGTGAATGTACGTTTGTACGTTGGTGAACGGCATTCAACAGTGGTGCGTTTCATTACAACACGTCTCATCTCCGTTTGCCACTTGGCAACGACTGCCCCAAGAACCTTCATGCCGAAAAAAAATGAGCAGACCTATGAAATAAGAACAGACACGCATGTCTACTCTCAAGCACAATTTGACCATTTAGGTCAATGATTTTCTTTCATCTCATCCGTGGAGCTTTCTACGGATTAGCATGCCGATCAAGCACCTGGTTCATGAGAAGGTTTGAATCAATGCTGCATCAAAACAAAAAAAAACATCATTTGTGACACTCTAACAGGAATGCGAGGCACATCCAAATGGTCTGAGTCTGATGTGATATGACTTTTATACAACGTAGATGGAAGGTCGAGATCACGATTTATTTCGAAGACTCAAAGTCTCAGATGTGTTTTGAGGTAATCGATGGAACGGTGAGGTTACTGTGCTACGATCCGGGAGCAACGATTGTCGGATCGTGGCGGCAATACATGTATTTCATGAGCGAGGATTTTTCTTAATTTATTGACTATAAAATAAGAGCTCGCACATGTTTCCTCATTATTTCATTTTAACTATTTTATTATTCAGTTGAATAACATTTTCACTTGGTATTGCCTTGCATATATAGTCTCATGAGCCTACGTAACAATTTCCATTCTTCAAGTATAACATGGATCTTGAGAAATGTAATTGTTAACTAAGATGTACTGGGTAAATCGATGCGATATGAATATCATATTTTTTGTACACTATTTCGCCCTGTTCACATTTTCAATATTTCACGCATCAATTTTTATAATTTCAATGCTTGCAATTCTTATGAAACCCATTAATTAATTAACAATTGAATACACTTTTTTCGCTATATAGCCAGCCTGGCGGGATAGCGCTTTTTGATAGGGACTTATCGACTAATGTCATTCAAAAACAAGAAAGTCGTATCAGGTAGGGTGAAAAATAATTTCGACGAAATAACATCCAGATTAAATGAGTCGGAAACATTTGCAAAAAAATAATTTCCGTAGTGTTCATTTCTTTTGAATAAATATTTGTGGTTTGAAAGTGCTAAATTCACTGACTAAAGGGTTGGCGGTGCAAATCCGGGACGACGACTTTTTTGCAACGATTTTTTTTTCTTTGTAAACGCCAGGCGATCAAATTTAGGCCTAGCTGATATTCAGGAAAATTAACTTTTGGCACTAATTACCGCCCGGAAACAATTTCTACACGAGTAAATGTTTGGGAATCGTGAAAATTGCCCATTGGCCCATGCGTTCCCCAAGTACTGGGACATAAATGGACATACAACAATACAAATTTTGTCTGAGGATTGACAGAACACGCGGCCCATTATCAGTCTTTATGTTATCATTTAAAGCATAGCCAATGCTTGTTTGTATTGTCTATGTCAACGCTTGATGAGATTTGGGCCCGACACGGCTGACAGCCGGGCCGACGGTACATGCACTCATGGGATTTGAAAAAGAACAATGGTTAAACGATATAGCGTATAGGCGAGACCAAATCGTACTCGTCCGCATATATGTAGGAAAAGGCTAGTGTTTGCAATGCGCATGCTATCCCGAATCTCATATTGATTTTGCCGCTCTCCTCCAACAATCTTTAAAAAAAGTTTAAAGCGTACCAAGATCAACAAACAATATACTTAAGAGTGGCATTTACTTTTGAAGCGAACATTCGGATTCAACCTCGGGTCTCATAGTGTATAGGTCCGAGGTTACGTGATTCTGAAACGCTTGTTACGCTATAAAATTTAATAAATTTTTTTCCGACAAAACTATGAAATGAAAAATTGTATCTTCATTAGTTACACTTAGGGTATATATTGATGAATATATTGTCTATAAATATTCTACGAGAATATTGAAAAATAGCCGAGCCATGCGTTGTGAAAGCTCACAAGCTTTGAAATGTTAATTGAGTGTCAGAAATATGATTACCCGTAGATTGCTGATAAATTCGGATGTTCCAATATCGTACGGATTGATAATTAATTCTTTGAGAGGGAGTTGTGGCACGGTGGTAGCGTGTTCGGCTCACACGCAGTGGGTCCGGGTTCGATTTTCACCACTTGTACCAATGGAAAAACTTTCCATGTGCTTTTTCTGTGACCTCAGTGATTCGAAACCCACCTAAAAATTTAGGTCCAAAAAGGAAAGGTGCAGCACCTTGGTGTGGTGGCCAAAAGACTGCGAGATATCTTGGGAACGATTCTCGTTTCCTTAGCACAGCTGGTGGACGCACAAACGGGCTCGAACGTAGCTCTAGAAGCAGAACGTACAAACTCTTCTATCCCAAGTGCCGACATCTGGTGTACGATGAGCTCCGGTGGCGAAAATCGGACCAGGGGCAAATGTATAAGAGGGAAGAAGGCCACTCGTAAAGGAGATGGAGCCCCGTCACCCTTAGGGAATCGATGTAACGAACCAATATATTTATATATATATTTATATATATATATATATATATTTAGCAATTGAATTTCGTCATTTCGATCTTGGTCGGTTGTTCGATTGTTCTGTACAAACTTGACGAATTCTCTGTAACAATGGGTTAAAACATCTGATACCAAGGATAGTAAAGTTTGCAAAATTTTTAATAACCGTACCTTTCTTTCATGGCTTACGGAAACGTAGTCTCAGCTTTTTAAGCCAAAGAAATATAATAATTCTCTAGAAGCTCAGAGCTAAATGTTGCCGTTGACTTACCCAGCTCTACTATATATTGCCTTCTTCACTTAGTGTTTTGTAAACACGCAGAATTTATAGAAGCATGAATTCTGACGAAGTAAAATGCAGTATTTACAAAAGTAAATAGCGCGTTGTTTTATGTGCAAAAAATGGTGAAGTCCCAATAATTCTGCTTGCAATTTTTCTGTCGCTTGAGTCCGTGTCACGCCTCGTAGTATTTCCCGGTCTAGTTTTACCCATGGAGAAAAATACAAGTACCCCAAAAATTTGTATTATTCATATTTTCCTTGAATTTTTTATAAATAATATGCAAGCTAGAGATATTTCGATGCCGCACAATTAACACAAGTTAGAAACTATACAAATATATATTTTTTATATGTGACATAATTTTTGTTTTGTGACGTTGATTCGCACTATTCATCGTTTATATTAAAGGACTCGGAGTGCTGTCCTTGTTGAATTTATTGTGCATTAGCCTCGAATTCGCTGAGAAAAGACAAACTAAAGTTACACTTGTAATAATACGAGATGTATGTCTTCTGGCGGTGGGTAAACTTTTGTTGAGGAAACTAAACTGGTGACACTCTCAGAACTCCCGAGTCCAATACTTTGGGACTCGTTAGGTTTGCTTGCTCATATTGTCCTTCGTAATGGGATCGAGTGGTCTCTCTGCGTGTTTTTTGGACTTCTGAAATTCGAATTAGCCCCACGATGTCAAATTCTAGGGTTTCGAGTGAATATTGATTTAAAGTTTACTCGTATTAGCAGCATCTAGGTACATATTTCAACTTTATGGCTCTTTTCATACAATTAATAATCGAATAATGTGAAATGACGCGTCCGTACGAGATCCACCGCGATCCCATGATAAATATGAATCTTCCGAAGTTGGATGATACATGAAAAGTTTACGACACCCGTCGAGTACGAAAGAACCCTTCACATTTATTCTCCAATGTGTGCTCCATCTTGATGTCGCTCTTCCGTCTTGTCTTCGAGCTTTGAATAAATGATGGAGAAGGAAATGAGGAACATCCAAAATATTTGTGGAAGGGTGTCTCACATCATTTGCCAATTTTCGCCTCTCTAGCACTGTATAAATTTATATCCTTTCAAAAGTGTTGTTCCACCACGATAAACTTTATGGGCTATATACCACAGAGACAAATGGGGAGCCGGCGAAATAGTGAAAAAAAAAAAAACGGTTCGCGAGGGCATCAAATAATGGAGCACGTATAACGGAAAGTTTCGCTTTAATTCACGCAAGGTAGGACGCATTAATCATAATCCACGATCTCGTTCTCGGACAATTTGTGAATCGTTGAAGCGACGAGCCCGCTTTAACGCTCGTTCCTTATCGATTTCTCGTTATCGTAATCGCGTTAGGGCCTGTGTTGGCACTTATCCGAAGATATATACCGGGCTCGTGTGCGGTCTTACCAAAGGGCCAAATGTGTTTCATCACCAGCGCTATAACACTTCATCGCTCCGACTAGATCTCACATATATTATTTGAAGGAATACTCAAATTTACCAGCGATGTCATACGTGATACCAAATGTAACGGCATCAAATGTAACTGCAGTCGTGTTTGATTTTTTCCATCGTCAAGGCTGAGGTGGATCTAATTAGCCATGGTTATGATACTTCACGGGTATATGAAAAAGAAATGTAAAGATCCATGTAAAAGAAAAAGAAAAAGAAAAGAAGATTCCGTTAGACAGATAGAGTTCATACATTTTTGAAATCGTGATTGTGTGGTGACAGTTATCACGCCCCTTTAATTGGGTCATCTTCTCTCGTTCATTGATTCCATACGATAGTACTTATGTTGAAGAAATAATGATAGGTAAAATTAAGCACACCATAAAAGATTGATAGACACGGACCATAGAGTAAAGCCGTCCAAATTCACTCAAAAATCTCCATTAAATTTAACAACCCCCTGCAGTATCCTCGCGTATTCGATAATAAACGCACGAGAGGTGATTGAAAATTTGCCGAGGTTCTGAAGGGTGCTCATTTAAAAGGACAAAAATGATTTACGAATTCTTCAGAATATAGTCAGGTCTGGCCATATTTACAATGTAAACAATCATCTCCAGAGATATTGATCCGAGAATGACACATCAATTTCTTTCAATATCAATCAGCTAGATACCCGAATCTCTGGAATGCAGTGATTTTCTTTCGTCATACGTTGTGTGTATTTGAGGGGAAAAGAGATTCGGGGGTGGATTCGGAACGTTGAAAGGTGACCGATCGATCGCGTTCCACAAAGCCGTAGAAGCGAAGAATAGTCGCGTTCTGAAGATCACATCGAAATGAATCTCTCGGTCTGTCGTACCATCAGCTCCGGCTGCGCCTGATTGGCCGACGAGTAGCTCCAGTTGCTCTCGGTGAGTCCGTTATTTCAAGCACGTAACCATGGCCAGTTATTGTGCCAGGGCATAAAGTGCCTTTTTCGAGTAGAATTGAACGAATCCTTGCGACCTCAGAGTATCTATAGCGCGTGCTTCTTTTATATCGCGGTGGATATGTTTCGCACACACGCTGCCCTCGCTTTCAGTAGGTTGGCTATAGATGTGGACGACTCGGTCTGGAGCCAGGGGAACCAACGTAGGGGGCACTGATGAAAGAGAGCGGAACGCGGAAAAAATGAGAGCAAGCTGCGAGAGTGGTTCTCGGGTATGATAGTAGAGATAGTATAGATACGTTTTTTACGAAAAGCACGTTAGCAGTTCCGGCAGAGAGCCTAGGGATGGTGAAAAAGCGAGATGAGTGCAAGAAGCGAGAACAAAGTAAAGAACGAAAGTTGAAAAAAAAAAAATGCCGACTACCAGCTGGCAACCAACGACTTTTTTCGTCGAGCACGCGACACGGGCGTAAAATTATGAGTGAATCACAGAAGTTCTGCCACTGAGAATATGCATTGAAAATAGTTAAAAAAAAATGCTACTTATTCATAGAGAAAAAACGGTACAAGTTGGCCCGATTGTTTTAAATCTAAGGGGTCCTAAATTTATGTCAAAACGTCGCAACACCATCATGGAATCGGTTAAGCAATTTCAGAACATTCAGGGCTCTGGAAGGATGTCTCCGGTAACAGACAATCCCGTAGAACTATGTGAAAAGTCATCACCTTTTTGAAAAATGAGTAATGTAAATTGCAAAGTCAAGAAGAAAAACGGAATTGAAAAGTAAATTGTTCGGGCGAATCTTTCATCGAATCAAATGCTGAGTACTGCTGATGGTAATTTCATGGCACCTGTATCTATATATACGTACTATACTCGATGCGCAGTACAAAGTACGCGGTCGACAAGACCGGTACGATTAAAAAAAAAAAAAAAAAAACGTTTGAACGGTTCAACTCGCGCGGGGATGGTTGTTTGGATTTTTGTTAATACCCCACTGGGTCACACACGGGGTGTAATTGAACCTGCGCACATTCGAGAAAGCTCCCGCTCCAGATTCAAATGGTGGTTCAACATGTCGTCACCGGCCATGGACGTACATATCCCATTCCCCCGATGTTTCCCTTTGTCACAACTCGCCCTCGTTGTAGAGATATCCTTCTCCTCGTTCACGCATTGTATATATGTATACACTCGGTTTCATGGCTGCAACTGCGCCTGCCAGTTCTGGATGGTTCCGCTCGGATCGTTGATACGTATGTGCATGTCTATATGGAGATGTTGAGCTAGGACCACACTCGCACGCGGGTATATATGTGCATCGTCATTTACAAACTATATGGGCATTAAAATTTCGAGGAAATGTCGATACGAGGTATCTCTTTAAATCACGTTAATTAAAATCATTCTCCGAATAATGATTTTAACGAGTATTTCATAACCTCACGGTATGTTCAATTCATGATTCATCGAATACTGATTTTACCGGTCTGCCGCGTTTTCCGCTCGGCTTTGCTTTTTCCATAAACCGTAAATAAATTTCTCTCCGGAACACGCAATCTCGTTCCACGCATTTTCGTGTTGGCTTGCTCATAAACAAAATGGCTATGTTGTTACTCTCATTTGGAATGGTGATGTGCACTGGTAGACGTGAGCTCGACACACATGCGTTAATGTATACTAATTTTATAGCTGGTATTTTAATCAGGAATGAAATATGGCATTATTCGTCCTCTTATTTATTTATTTTTTTTTTTCTCGTGAAATAACGTAATGTGTGCATAACAAGCGTGTTGGATTTTGCTATTTTAAACATCTGTTTCACAGTGATATTCGTTATGGAAATTATCTTCGAATTAGTCGAGATTAAGAAAAACGTTAGTCAATTCTTAGTCTCGTTGGATCTGACTAAACTGAACTGTTTCAGAAATATGTCTGCAAAAGTTCCAGTATGCTACATATGCTACGTTAACATGGTTCCTCTTATGCAACAAAATGTTATGAAATCTTTGAAATTTATGAAGGACAATCGTCTATGGAAATAACGCTTTTCTGCAAAATTTCAAGTTGATTCTGTACGTGGTTACCGAGTAATTTAATATTAAAGTTGCGGTTTTATACACGAGCCGCATAGCAAAGACTTTACGATATCTCATGCAACTCTTAATAACTGCACGAAAAATTCAAAGAAATTAATGAAACTGGATCCAAATAATTTTTCACATCTTTGGGAAGAATTTTTACAGAGAGAAATGCTTTTATATGAAATTGTAAAAATAACACAGCATTTTATGACTATTCGCATCAAACTATCAGCCACGCTACGGACCGTGGTAACGTTGCATAATAAATGAGCGCCATAATTTGAATATCCAAATAACACCGTATCTTTGCCAACGAATTATCGTGTCACGATTTATAAAAAAAAGTTGAGGATTCGATGCATTATTTATTTTTTTTTTCATCGAAATTGGTCAAACTTGTGAAATATAAATTAATAAAACATGAAACATAAATGTTACGCTTTTAAACTTCAAATACAGCTCATTACATGTGTGAAAACAACAAGACTTATATTTTAGCATACTTACACATACAGTATACAGTATAAATATTACAAATATAATAGAACTCTTTGGAATCATTTTCTTAAGTGATCAACACTTTTTTTCTTAACTGTATGTTAAAATAAGACCGCACTTCAAAATACAGCATCCAGCATATACATATATATCACAAATTTAATAGCACCTTATTGTAATCATTTATGATAGTATTCGACATTTTTCATGTTTGAATTACCCGGTGTTTCGATTTTCTTCCTCCTCAAAAATCGATAGTTAATCCTCAAAAATCGATCGAACTAGTTAATTTTTTATGAGCGCAAGTGACGCGAAATTTGTAATATTTGTAGTTGGCAGCCGTTACAAGCGCCCGTTTATAAGCATACGCTTTTCCCTCATCTTTCTGCCTGCCCCACGAGGTGCGGAATCACCCTCCTTGAAGTGATATAATATTCAAGGCTTTTATCAAGATTCTATGGACCGCGTGGAAATTGACTATTCATATTCCGTGTCGTATCAATTAGATTGCGGAATAATGAACATCGATGGCCTTTATTAATCTGTTTAAGCATTATTTTGGTTCAACGGAAAACTATATCAAACTTCATTGCCGTAGACATGAACGTAAAGATTCCATTGATATTTTTATATATATATATAGATATACTGATTGAAAAAGTAAAGGCTCAATTATAATTAGCTTGAGCCTTCGGCTTCACATCATATTCGTCAGAAGGAATTCGATTTTGGAATCAATTCGTCTTGCTCCGTCGCGGTACCCTATCGATAGGGAATTTCCGATTCGTAACTCAATAAAGATAGCTTACAGATCTTGCTCGGAAGTTGTTGAAGATATAGCACAATCAAAGTGATGTGGCTTACTCGTTGATGTAATTTAGACTCTTTCCCGTTAGCCTTCCGACCGTGGTCGCTCGCTCGCTAACCCGTTGCTGTCTTGCTCTTTTCCATTGGTCCATGATCTTGGTTCTCTAGTAGGTACCCTTGCAAGCCAGATTAGGACTGTAGGAAAAGGATTGCACATCGGGGCTCTGTTTGAGCTTAGCTCGCTACGTCATGATGAGCTATGGGGTAGCCGATAGCGCCTCTCTAGCGGCCCCTAGAGGAAACTAATGCTATTACTGGCCAGCGGCTGGTGCGCCTGGCTACTTTCCCTGCATCTGTGGTCTCTCGAGGCTCCATCTCTCTCTCTCTCTCTCTCTCTCGCTCTCTAACCTCTTCAATCTTGTGTTCTATTACATCCCGTACCCACGTATAGTTAATAGTTACTCCAAGACTCACTCCATCGAGAAGATTTCCTCTGCTATCACTCTCTATATATGAAATCACGCACACTGTGATGCGTATACAGATCTTCGCATGACACAGCCGAAGAAGATTGCACGACATTGGACCAAACACACCAGTCCTGCATAGCTAGCAGATATACATAATCATACTACCTACCCTCACCATTATCTCGAGTCACAGACATTTCCTCGCATCGAATGTGTGCTAGCTTAATGGCCGGATCATGCTAACGCTTCGCACTACTAGAATTGCTCTAACGCGAGGTGTCTTCACGCTTTGTTTAAGGAAAATATGGGTCATGATATTGTAACAAGTCTGTCTATGTTTTCTGGTCGGTATTCGTAAATCTATGACCTATTCATAGACATTATAGCAACCATGAGAGTTTCCCTGCAAGGGCCCGTGTGAGTGTCTGCGAGTCCTAGTGTTGCTGTTTTATGACTTTATGGATATCTTCTTTATTATTCTGTAAGTACTCACGTCTTAGAGGCGAAAATTTGCTGATGAAATTCACCCCATTCTGTGTAATTTATTTTTCCACCGCGTAACGCATTCTTCGCAAAATTTCACTCTCGAATCTATCAAAGTTCCTTCACGACAAGGTGAGGTTTTTACAATTTTTGGATTAAAATATTTCATAACAGAGAGACCACTAACGATAATATTAGGTTGTAAGAATTACTCAATTAATCAGAGCCGATGATAAATAATATTTGCACGATATTACGGCTCAAGCTCGTTTGATAATATCCGATGTAATCGTATGAAAGTTACCGTATGAAATCGTATATAGTTACGTCGGACTGGATTGTAGAGCGAAATAAAAATTCCATCAAAACGTTGGCAATTTTGATATGGAATACCAACGCGTCTCATCCCTATCGATCATCGTATATTTATGCGTTTGTGTAAAGGACTTGTGTTCAGACCGTGAAAGCAATAAACGGTATCGCCTGGAGTATGGCCGAATAGGTTTTGCAGATCCACGCCCAAAAGGTAACGAAATCGATCACACTGTTCCTCTCTTCCAAACCCTCCCCACCTCGGCATCCAACCCCTTCAGCCAGCATACGGGAATGCGACCATGGGGTAGGTAGATTTCGCACGCGCGGACGACCGCTTGCACTCTCTATCCCACCCCCGTGAGGAATCGATATCGCCCCTCGGTTGCTAGTAGATATAGAAACCAGCGTGAGCAAAAAAGAACGAATTCCATTCCGTTCGTTACCAACCTCCCTCGACCTGTATACCGATGTGCCTCTCAGCCTCAGCTTCTGCAACGGGAAATATCGTTTCGACAATTTGGCCAGGCACCAGGCAAGATTTTTTGCGTTGCCTCTGAGACTCCGAGAAAATAAAATTCTCTTTGGGCAACGGCAGAAACTTTTAGTTTTATCGTTTTCGAAAAAACTTTTGTCGTAAAAAAAATGAAACATTGAACGGCTGGATCGTAAATAGTAACATGAAGAAACAGAGACTCGCCGATACTCAAGTTGTCAGACGCCCTACGTGGATTGAAAAAAAAAAAAATTAATCTGTCCCAGAGGTGGTTAACTTTAATGTTAAATTTTTGTGATGAGTTTCTATAAACTTTCTAAGGATTCAGGAATACCGAGAACTTGATCCACGTGTCAGAAAGTTTCGGCAGGATAAATAAAGGAATTTCGATCGGTATAGATGAAAATAATAATCCGGATTGGTGGAAGCGAGTCGCGAGTTTAAATTCTTTCGAAACTTCCGCGATCGTAAAAGGATGTCCGAAGAAAATCTGGTAGACATTCTATGATGGCCTAGGAATGTTAGCAATAATAATCCAGTTATCGGAAAGCCCTGGTTACCGCTTCGCGATGAAATTTCATCGAATACCTTGATCGCCGTAAACTTCAAGTATTCGTACCTTCATTTCTATTCGTGAGATTTACAAGAAATTAGTTTTCTCAATAGCGGCCCCATTTGGGATAGTTTCCCCGACGATTGAAAAAGTATGCAGTAACAAAATGATTATACTCTGAGAATGTCAAATGATGCTTTGAAAAAAAAAAAAAAGGATTGAAACCAAAAGTATTTCAGATCCGCAAATTCCGCATTTGCTGTAACTAAAAACTTCATAAGAATTGCAGAAAGCGATCATTAAAAAAATTGTATATTTTTCGGCAGTGTAGGTTATGCCTCCCTGATACTCTTTCGTTTGATCAATGATATACAATATCGAATAAAAGCATAAGCAGTGTATGGTAAGTTTACTCAAATAACTAATATCAACGAACGTGATAGCGTCATGACGTCAAGTAATTGAAAATATATATTTAAGCATGCCCGCACCTCGCTCTCCTGTACAGTAGAGTTGACCGAATAATCTTTATTTTTCAACTGTATATCGACGTCACTTGCAAACGCGTCATCCAATCAAGAAACCGAGAGATATCCTTTGTGATGCAACGTTATTACTATCTTTTTTTTAATAAACGACAGAAAATAATTAAAAAATTACTACCATTTCAGTATACGGTAATAATCTCTAGAATGAAGGATAGATTAGGCAGAGCGAAGAGTACGATCCTCGGAAACCGTGCAAGCAGAGATCGAGTGCATCCGATATTCGATCGATGTAGTGTACGATTTTTAATTAAACTCAGATTTAACGCATACACGAGAGACGAACGAGATGTATAGAAACGTCGTAATATCCACTGACGATAGCTACCCTGCTCCCCCCCCCCCCTACTTCACCCCCACGGTCTTGCTGGAATCTACGCCATTGTAAACATCACCTGATTTTTTTTCATCGCATTTTGTATTGTCAGGCCTTCTAATTGGAAAATGATACGGCGCGAGCAGCGCTACACTAATTATTCGTCAAATATTTTTCCCTGCACGGAGTATTAAAATTGGAGAAAAACATTTTTTTTTCAACCTGTCGGAAAATATCCAGCATGTGGATGCGCAGAATGAAGATTTTTTATTATTCACAGTTACTCTTACTACCCTTATCCGCAGTAAAAATGTCGTGGTGCAACGAGAACGGCAATATTCATCAAAAAGCTCCTTTTGAGGAATGTTGCACTACACCACACGGTTTCGGCTCTGTTCCACGTTGCTGCTTTTTCTCTCCTTATTTCATATTTTATTTTTTATCAAACTCATCGTTGAGAAATGCTGGCGTTCATCGACTTTGAAATAAATGTATTCGCATGAGGAACGTTCCTTCGTTTCCAATACCAATTGTTAACGTTTCGTCTGAGATTCATGCGGGACACGTTGGACGATATAGATGCGCTTTGTCCCAACGCGACTTCTGACCACCGGAGCACCATCAGCAAAAAACAAAATCATTTCGGCAAGCGCTTCGTTTCACGAAAGATCCCCTGCCCGTGTACACCGCGTGTTACAAACTACATGTCATATACCGAGTAGCGTTCCGAAAACGACCGTTCGCCCTTATGTCTGCGCGAGAGGTGTAAATGATCGTGGCTTTTTCCACGAGAAGAGAAAAAAAGTCGACGCAAGATCGTAGATGTGAAAAAGGTTGGGCAGTTAAGGGAGAACGGTCCAGAAAGCTGGTTTATGTGGAAAGAAGATATTATGGCGCTTTTTATAACGGTAAAGTTCATATCCTCTAGTTGCCAACCCCCGTATTTTTATGATAAAAAAAAAAGGCTATGCCAAGAGGCCTCGAATATGAAGATATTTTAGGGATGGCGTTGGCCGATCTCATAAAATAAATTTGCATAAATATTGCCGTAACACAAACTTTACGATATTATTTCAGGCATTACGTATTTTCGTGAAACGCGACACATAAGACTGAGTTGTATGACATATAGCTCGAACATTTTTACAGATCGCTATTGACTTTTGAAGATATTCATAATATTGTTAGGTGTTCCATAGTACTTCAGCCATTCAATTTTTTGGAAGTCGTCCGAAAATTTTGTAAATTAATGAGATCGAATTACTATTTGGTTGTGACAATCGTAACAAGCTTTGCAACATTATTACTTTTGTCCACACGGAGCAATATTGCTGGTATGAATTACCGGGCGCTATGGTAAAAATTACATGGATTGATGGCATTTGCGATTCCATACCGGTAACTTGGAATATTTTGCCATTTAAGCCAGTGAAAATTCATCAAACATTTTGCACGCAGGGGATCTTAAAGTTTACGCTTTAACAATGTGCTGTACGCACGCTCGCAGAGAGCATTTATTTTTTCATTTTTCGATTTTACACTTCATGCATGTATCGTACGTTCGAGAAACCCGCGCGATCGCAGCGCCAGCCTCTTTTCACCTTACGCGCGGCCAAGATTTGTGTTCGTCGATATATGAAGCTCGCGCTTACACTTACGCTATCAGGCCCTCGGCTTTCGTGCTTCAAAGCATCCGAGCGTTCACCAATATTACCTCACAATTCATAAATCCCGTTTTTTTCGCTTCACGAAAGTTCGCAATCGTCATATCGCAATGTAAAAACTCCGCAATTAGCAAATATGCAGTAGGGAGTTTCTATAACAATCTCGACATATCTTCCATTTGTTTACCATATGCACCACTTGACCGGGGTTTTTGCCAATCTTCTGAAGAAGACATTGCTCAGGATCTCAGCGTTATTCGAAAAACGCAGGAGGCTGCGAAGTCTCCACCCCAAAATTTGGCTGCGGGGCCATAAGAAGCGAAGCAATCGAACGGCTTCGAAGTCACGGTACCCTATGTTTCACTTGTACGCGTTCAACAAGTTTTTATGCGATTTTTTACGAGATTGAAGGGCGCTTCCCCAAGAAAATCTTCAATCTTGATAATCGCCTTGACATAGCCGTTTATTTTTTGCAATTTCTATATTCCAACTATTCCATTTAAAGAAGCATTCCAGGGTATATATATATATATATATATATATATAATCAGACATAGAATCACGATTTTTTCTGATTACACACGCATATGACGTCTACACTCAATCGGAATAGAGTGAGTTGATTGATATAAGAGCCAGGGAAATCCAAGGGACGAATGAAAAGTCCGTCTAATAATAGAAAAATTTCGGGTTGACAGTTCTGACGGTAAACCGATTCGAGAAGTAATAGGAAACCCTATGGACAGTGGAACGTGTCTCTGGCTAATAGCCCGCCACATTGCCCGATGGCACTCTTCTCTGCCGGGAGTATCTCGACCCGTTGCTTTCACTCTATCCTACTTTATCTATCGATTTCGTTCAACTCGTGAACCTCGTCCGTTACTTACACATCCGTGTCGACTGAATTCTCGGCATCCCCCATACGTAACGGTGACAATCACGGCGAGACCTTTTTTTTTTGTCACATTTCCTTCTCCGGAACTCCCTTCGCTCGTTACTTCACTTTTTCCAATATTCGCCGTTGAATCGAGCCAGCCACGCAGTGATATTAGCGTCGGTCGGTCCTCTCGAACTCTCACTCACTGTCCCTTCTCACTTTTTTCACCCGTCGTATACGTCGGACAATATAGAATAACGTTCCATCGACCCTCATCCGGTGGCTGTTGCACGGAATTGCGGTTTCATTTATTTTTACGCTCATTCGATGGTGCGGCTCGTTACTCGGATTCGAATATCTTGACCAGGAAATTTGATCGATCGTCGTTTGAAGAGAAAAAATATACAGCCGATAATTCGGCAATTTTTATGAGAAACGGGTATTTCAAAAAATTCATACATCAGTGGCTTCTTCAAAAATAAATTATTTTCAATGGTGACAATAACGACCAACTCACTGTGAAATCGCCATTCATGATAGATTTTTTTTTTTTTTCTTAAAAATATATTGTACACGTGAAGAATGAAATTATTCCTTCATTCAACCGTATACAGCACACCAACCTGTTAATCGTTTTAAATATAAGGAAGTAAGATAAAACGATTTTTGCGTATAGTGGAAAAACGTCTGTTAGAGATTTCTGGTTTCCGCTATACGCGTCATTGATTTATCTCGAACATCGCTCACGCTATTTCCGACTAATCGAACTGAGCCGATTAGCAAATCGGTGTACGACACGTCGATATTATTGTGCACAAATACTCATTGAAATTGCGCACGAACGTATATACGATCCAAGCAAAGTACCCTTCATCCCCGCTGTACTTGCCGTGTCTCTCGGTCATTGTTTGAAGCGCGAAAACGAGAGCCAAAATGCATAAAGCCCCTCGAATATGGCTCCAGGCCGATTGACACGAATAGCGACCCACTGAGGGGATTGCGAGAGCCCTATTTCTATGCCACAGAAACCAGAAATGTTCGCAGGACGATTTAACGCCTCACCAATGACCGCGTCCGCGTGGTGACGGGGTCGCACTTCGTATAGCACTTCAGGGCATCCAAGTTACCGTGAACGCACACGGAAGACCATATAGGCGCGTATATAGTGGCTATAATACCCTTACGGTAGAGCTCACTCTAGCCATAGCTATGTCGTCGTTTCCCGTTACCATCCAAACGATTTATGACGCGCGAGATTGTGTACCCGAGTCACCGTAATTTTCCATGTTAGAGGCTACCCGTTAATGCTCCGGAGACTACAAGAGCTATAATGGTACCCGATGCGCTCTTTCGGTCGCCTGAACTAGCTTCCGCCAATGGCTATTAACTTTTAATATGAATTCGATTCGTCAATTTCATTCTGAAATTATCTACATGCCCCGAATGTCCCTCTTTCATGTATCATTTATTTCCGATTATTCGCAGCTGAAGATGTGAAATGGCCGTAATTTCGTTCTTCCGTCAAATAACAATCCATCGATCGTCATGTTACGTTAATTCGATTTCAATACAATTTATATTTTTAGACTGATGAGAGTCTTTTGTCTCTCAAGTCCTACATAATCCTATGAACAAATGACAGCGTCTAGTTAGTTGTAAAATGACTATAATTTTCTTTTTCCGGATCATGTTTTTGGCATCTTTTTGAAATACTTGATAATGCCAATGATTGAATTTTTGAAATATTTCAATATAATTTCAGATTACGGTTCGGAATTAGTTTCATCTTCGTTAATTGGCCATTGTTTCTTTATGTTTCAGGTGAGTTGAATATTGAATGGATCTCAAGCAACAAACTGCAAGTATAAAATATACAATAAATACAACATTAGGATATGGTCATTGAAAACATGTGACTTTGTTCAATAGGACAATATGAAAGTCATGTGACCAATAGCCGGGAGGGCTTTTTTTTTTAGTAACAATACCGCATTTCCTTTTTTTTTTCTTCGAACCATTGTTATCGCGGCCAAAAGTAAATGATACATTCCTACGTCTATTCATCGTGCATGAAAACCTAATTTGTTTTTTTTTCGACATACCAGCAGTATTGAAAAAAATGGGGAAGGCTGACCCCCATCCGCGGTACTCTCCGCATAACTATAAAGTCTCGAACGTAGCAAAGCGTACTCCATAGGTTGAAATTAAACGAAATAGCGGTATATACCGGAATCGTATCGTACGGTTTCTTTCTTATTAACAAATTAGATGATTATAAGCGGTTAAATTGGTGATATATTTTGCACAAAGTTTACGAGAGTTCGTCTTATAGAGTGTGAAATTGATACATTTTTATGAACGAAATAAATATGTATACTAGCATTGAACTCGTTTGACGAATACAATTATGAATCCACCATGACACAATAGGGGTTTCTGATATCACTAATTTCGAATGTAATAGTACATTTTTCTAATCTCAAAGAACCGATTCCAGCAGGGCCGACCAAAAAACCACTAATATTCCGATTTAAATGCAAATTAGTACCTGGTTGTTCTTAGGGCTGCTCATTTCGCGTTCGAAATCAAAATTTTCGAATTGTAAATTTTAAAATAGGTCCTTTTGGTCACTTTCATCGATTAAATTCTCGCAAATAGCGGAAATTTAATACATATCGTTGGGAAGTACATGGATAGCGATAGATAAATTCGTTTGCGCCTTTTTGATTCATACACAGAGACTCGAAGCGGCTAAATTGCTCGAGAATTTTCAATTGTATTATCTCAACCATTACTAATTGGGCCGAAGAGTTATGGATTTATTGCAAGAGCTGCATATAGTTGAATGGAATACTTCGTGGATCTGTTTTTCCAACAACATCAACCGCATGACACGCTAACATGAATGAGAAATAAGGAGAAATCCGCGGGTAGAAAGAGAAAGTAGAGCAGTATCGATAAAATGGTACATATAAATGAAATATTATTTAGCCTCCTCTGTCCTTCACTCGACTTTCCTTTGTATCCAATGGGCAAATAAAGACGTTAGATAGAGTCAAAGAGAGAAATAGTGGTATTGCCGATTTTCTTGTATTTGAGGCGCCCAGCAGTCTAGCTTGGCATACACAGCCATATTTTCCATCTTCTGTGACGCTGTGTTTTAGATTTATTGATTCACATTTTGCATGTGCGTCCCTCTTCTCGGCGTTGTCATACGGTAAGAGACATCATATGAAAGGCACACAATGCCGAACAGAATATATATATATATATATATATATATATATATATATATTTTTTTTTCATCGTTGTACGGGCAACCAATTTCACGAAGCTTCTGAAAGAAACGAGAGGCAGGAATAAAGTATGGAATTCCTTTTGAAGAAGGTATGTTAAGAAAATAAAGGAATAGCGATGTTTGTATGAAAAACGAGGTAGAAAGTTCTCGACATCAGTCATCGTGGACGAATTTGTATTCCGCAGCGAGAGTCTCCGAGCTTGACTGATTCTGGATGCTCGTTGGCTCGCTTTCCTGGCCTGTGGCACGAGCGTATATATAAGCACCAGCAGTGTATCCGTGCTCTCTACGAGAAGCTTACCTTCCGTAACCTTATCGCCACTCGGTCCATCAACTCGACTCCCATGTCCGGCGGTCCGAGGCCGACGATAAATTTCGGGAGGATTTGCGACAGCTCCCGCGCCTAGAAACCCTTCTGGGGCTTTTGCTCGATCTGCGGTCTACAGACGGTTCAGTGTATACAGTTCAGTCTATATTAGACACCACTCGCGTTGTTCGTATAGCAAGTAGCACTGGCCACCGAGTAACTACTATCTTATCACGATAATCCACGTTGTCACGGGACAATAATCCTGCCAGCACCCAATCAATTACATTCCTCATTTGTCATCCCCTTTGTAAGAATCTTCGAGTATAAGTAATCCAACTGTTCATCAAGGATACAGGCTGTAAAATAGCGTGTCCGCGATTTCTTGACGCGAATTGTAAAGAATTCTCAAGACGAACAGTGATCATCCGAAAATGTCCATCTTCATTTCGTATCATCAAATAGCCATGTGTTCTCTTTATCTTCGTGAATATACGTTGTGCTATAGCTGATGTTTCTATATGGAATAGGAAGGATCCGATTTGATCCTACTTGATCGTTTTTGGGACAAGGAAAGACTTTATTTGATCTGTTTTTCTATTGTCGGTTGTTCGGGCATTCGCCACACTGTATAAATGATAAATCGTATATTTCGGATGTGATTGGACACTAAAGACATGGAACATAGAGAAAACACGGGATAAATATGGGCAACCGGAAGTGGGAATTGAATTTCCAACTATGAATGACGGCCAAGCTAGCTCGTCAGCCAAAATAGATCGCGGTATCCCAACTGTCTTGGTACACTTGAGGATTGAGCAATAATCTAGTTTATTAAGCGAGAAGTTCGTATTGCTATAATTGGCATCGTCGTTACCTTTGAAAAAATTGAAAAATTATGAAAATCCAATCTATAGATCGCCTTTCCTAATCCAAAACACTTTTCTTTGCTACATATTTTCCCTTTATACGGTCCGGCTA
This sequence comes from Rhorus exstirpatorius, assembly GCA_963564615.1. Taxonomy (NCBI): domain Eukaryota; kingdom Metazoa; phylum Arthropoda; class Insecta; order Hymenoptera; family Ichneumonidae; genus Rhorus; species Rhorus exstirpatorius. Next base: position 18,244,153 of record OY751319.1, on the reverse strand, counting down.
TATATCCTTCCTATTTCGTGTGATCCAGGAACGAGCACTTCGCTTTTAGCATATCCGATTCATTTGCGCATTAATTTTGTCCTCTGATCCATCCGGTGAAACCACTATCGCACATCCCTTCTCTCGTTTAATCTCGTTCTCACTTCTCTCTGCTGAATTCAGCCTGAATTTTTCAAGCCAGTATAGCGCAGTGACATTCTGGTTGCGTGCTTCACATCTCTGCTTCATAATATACGCCTGCTTTAATTCAAAAGGGACGCGTAATAATAATATACGGTTCGCAAGCGCGGCGCATAGAACCTTTGTAAAAAGGCGCTCGCGACTCGTTCCAACTGCGAATGCACATTTCATACTGCAGGCTGTAGTACATTCTATACTGTATTTTAAGCTACGCATAGCAGGCCTATATATAGAGTCTCGTTTTACGGTGCTTGTGTCTGTACGTATCGCGAGCCTCGCCGTGGCACTGCCACCTTTTGTCTTGTCGATCTCAACGGCGATGGTATCTATGAATAAACTCGCGCGTGAATTATAACAGAGGTCTAAACTCGAAGAATCAAGACTCATGGGCGTAGTGCCATAGTAAATGCGTGCCGAGCCTGTGCATATGCCTGGGACACCAAGCATTATGTATTGACGATGTATGTTTGAAGCTTGGCATCGAGACGCTGCCGCATGTCCTGCAATATAAATATATATATATAAATATATATATATATATATATATATGTGCATTTGAAAGACGAATGAATGCCCAGGAGCCGACGAGATACTCTCGAGCTTGCAAAATATGCAGCGTGTATGCTAACCCACGTGTAAATAGTTATTCTATACGTTCTGAATCATTCAGTTTCTTGTTTCCTTTTCACGCACGTTCCGCTGTCGCTTACACTCACACATTGTTCACCCTCAACTGGCACACTATAAATCAATCTTCAGTGCCTATTCCATGGCACTTGGGAGTCATTCATTTTCAATGCGATGGCTAATTTTTTTTAGTAAATGTGCCGAAACTGATCTCAGTATGTCATTGTGGTAGTATGCCTTAACCGCTGCCTCTGTCGACACTTGGACAAGATCTTAAGAGGAGGATTCGCGGTTCGGGAGAGTTGGAGAGTTTTTATCCGGTACAGATTCATTTAATTATCTGTTAGTTATCAGTTTCCAGTAAGGTTGATTGAAGAACGAATGTTTCTAATCAACAACGTAGAATATCGGTCGTCCGGTGCATCAAGTAATTGAGAAGCGTACTGATCCGATTCATTTTTTAATGTGAATGCGAAATGGTTCAACAAGATTTCAATTTTCTTATAATTAATAAAGGTAAGTGTTTATAGTCGCTACATCGAAGTGGTAAATTGCAGAATTTTTTGTTGTTGAGATTTTCATGTCAGAGTGCGTAAAATGTTCCAAATATTCAAGAAATCACATGTAGAAAAATGTCTGGAGGTATGTATGTATGTATGGATGTATGTATTTATGCATGTATGTTTGTATGGGCTAGCATTGCAACATCCAAACAGTTTCATTTCGCAGACACCTCAAGCAGTTGTGCTCAAATTTTGCGCATAAGTAGAGGAGTAAACCTCCATGGTTGGTTACAGTTTTGGTCAAAATTGGTTAAAAACTTTTGTAAATTTTCAGCTATTGGGTCGAAACTTTTTACATAAATAGGCTAGGGGACAAGAATGTTAGAATTGAATTTAACGGTGGTCCATCAAAAGCTTCAGATTATATGAAATTTTATATTCATAGGAAATTGTATGTTGACATTCGTGAATTTACCACTATCGAGCTAGCACTTTCCACATAAATGAGCCAAGGGATACTAATATTGGGTATTAGGTTTGAAAATAACGGGTAAACGTGTTTAGATTTTCAAAAACTTTGAATTGTGTGAAATTTTGAATTTATAAGGAAAATTGTATATTCGCTCAAACTTTTGCGAATTTACCGGTACCGACTCAACACTTCATGCATGAATAAGATAGGGGACAACATCTTTCGGTATTGGGTTTGAAAATATTTGCTAAAGAGTTTAGGATTTCTTAAAGTTTTGAATTATTTAATATTTTTTGATTGTTTATTAAAAATTCCTTGCTTACTAAAAATCCTTGCTCTAACTTTCGTAAATTTCCTAATATCGAGCCGGCACTTGTCACAAAAAAAAACCATAATAGTACATCATAAGAAGAAAAAACCAACTACATCATAAGATCCATCGACGACGTGAGTAATGGTTATTTTTTTAACGATGTTGATTTAGCCGAAACGAGATGATCAAATTTTCTGCAGTTTTTATGTTGTAAACATGGAATTACTTTGAAACAACGTTAAGAATTTTGAATTATTGAAATCGAATTCGTGGAAAAAGCGTGCAAACTATAAACTTGCACATTTTACTTCCTGGCTATTTTATCTCGAACAAAAAGCTTTCACTATAGGGAAGCCGAAATTGAAAAACTCATAGAGAAAGAGCTTCGTAGTCGGGATAAAATAATGAGAGAACAATGTGAAAGTTTTCAATTTGAACGCTTATTCCAATCGTCAAAGCACCGAGAATCTCAGTCCTCATTCAGATCGTAGAGTGAGGTTATATCGCCAGTAGCCAGCTAATATGTCATACAGTTATATGCTTTGTTGTTATGAAAGTTGCTGGAAAACCAGAGTATCATTCGAAATATTTCCTCATTATCATAGATTTGAGTTAGTAATACCGACACATAAAATAATCTGGGTCAATATTCAATAATTTATTATGTCCTGTCAAAATACGTTTCTTTCGAACCCTCATCAACAGTTATATCGTTTGTTATAAGCATATCGTTTTTATAAGTAGCCTCGAAATATCCCAGACATATCGTGTGCTTCTTGAAATATAGCGTTTCGCGTCGCTGGCATCTTACGATGCAAATCGTGACGAACAAGCACAAATGATATCGAGTAACTCATTCAGTGCACGCGCTACGCTGCATTTTTTCAAATGTCCCGTAATGATGATAGATGAAAAAAAATACGTGAATTATACATCAGTCGTATGAAATTTCCTGGTTTGAGGACTAATCCTTCCATAATCATGAAATAAAATTTTAAACTAGGAAAGATCGCTTGAATGATAAATTTGATATGTACCCTGCTCGCTGCCAGGTAATTGTCCTTCGCTGTAAAAAAAAAAAAAAGCACCGCGAGTTGGTCGAAAAATGAGAGGCAAGAATAGAATTAGAGGGAAAATGTGAAGTAGCGTTGGAGAGATGAAATGAAAAATAAAAAAGAAAAAGCCACTAGCATTGCGTGAGAGGCTACGTAACGCCACTCTTTTTAGTCGTCTTTTCCGCGGTTGTGCTTTCCGCGTAATTTATCACCAGCTCGCTTTAAATTATGAAAGAAAGAACACTCCCGCGTCGAGCAGCGTTTCATCCGTATCTCCCCGGTGGATTACGCTCTCTCAGAGTGGAGTTCCCAGGGGGACGTTTTGAGTGTTGGTCCAGCCTTGCCTTGCTCTAGAGACAACAGTTCGGACAGAAGCCACTAAAAATTATACACCACCATTTTTCGTTCTGTTTCGTACTTTTTCTAGCGAGCTTTTAACGAAAAACAAAGAATAGTAATAATTGAGAAAGCGCAGCAAGTCATTCGTACAAGAGCTGTGAAAATTTAACCACATTGATATGTATGCCTCTCAGCATGAATGAAAATGTTGGAAATTAAGGTAGCGACATGACGACGCGCTTGTCAAATAAATGCTGAATGGAAAATAAATTGTTTTTGTATGCATTCATATACTTCAACTAAAAGTAATGAGGTACTGTCTACACTATAGCATTTATTCTTAACAAAACCATTAAATACGAATCCGCCGGAAGTTGGTTTACCGCATCATACGAATTTGGGGAGAGTTTGATCTTAGTTCTCATTTTAGATAGAATAATTCACAGCGAGGATTCAATTTTTATTTTTTATTCTAAGCTTCATTCGTTCAATAATACTTCATAAATTCACCAGCGTGCATAAGTATCGTATAAGAGTAATTGTTTATTGAGTGAAGTGTTTCGTAAGTTCGAGAACAAGATAAATATATTTTCTAATGGATGATTCGAAAAGAAAATTAGGCCCCGGAAATTAGTACAAGATCTGCCAACGAACAAAAACAGTCATCGATGATTTACTTTTCAACCACGATGTGCATCATCCTTAAAAAAAACTCAATGATAATGCAGTTCAAAAATTAATTAATTAAATTATTTATCAATGGATTGCGATCCTTGAATTTATCGCCATATTCACAACCATCTCGGATGCACCTGTCCGGAAAATCGCTCCGCCAGAAAATAACTCGTAGCAACTCTCGCGAAGAACAACTCTATCAGGAAGCAAATCTCACGGAATCATTTTCTCGTATTAAAATTTTACCGAGTAATAACTCTGCGGGTACGAGTATACCAAATAATAACTCTCTCGGCGTACAAGCCTCCAGAATTACTGACTTTCCCAGCCGAAGACTCTTCGAAAAGACAGCTTCACCAGAGAACATCTCTCCTGCGAATGCATCAAATGCTGCGCATGGGCAGTATGTATTACGCATGCGCAGTATATATGCTTCACGTATCGGAGTTCTGTTTTCCAATAGGATTGTTTGTACCGAGATTTGCCAGCTGGGAGAGTTTGCATTTTTGGAAAGTCGTTAGTCGAGAAAGTCATTATGCGGTAGAGTTGTTCGCGGATGGTCGTTTTCTGATACAGTTGTTCCTTGGGAGAGTTATTTAGACAGTTCTGTTTTTTAGCAGAAGTCGTAAAGTTGTGAAGAGTTGAAAAGTGCTCGTCAGTAGAAGCACCAACTATGAATTCAATGGAAGAATAGGGATTCTATCAGGGCGTTGTCACGAGATGATCTAACCCTTGAATTCATTTTCTCGAAAGTTATATTTCTCGAATCCAGAAGGCCCGACATTCTCACTGGCTGCGAGTATCGATGTATGTAAAGATTTTTCGTAGCGAATGTGAGATGTTTAATGTGCATAAGCTCTTAGGGAAATGAAATAAATTATGGAAGTGGGCTATCGATAACGGATAATTTTTAATCAACGGTTTTTTAAAAATAATTACTTTGTCTTATAGCTCTCTCTCTCTCTCTCTCTCTCTCTCTCTCTTTCTTTCTCTCTCTCTCTCTCTCTATTCCGGTTCGGACCATTTCCTTGTCCCATTCTCCAGCGCTTCATTTTCGTTGATGGTTTCACGTACTTTGGCTAGCTGTGGCCTTTTCTCGTGTTTCGACTATACCCTCAAACATTTTCTCGGCAAAATTTGTTAGAAAATGGAAATAGAGGCAGAGAAAGCAGAGACGAAGAGCGGAAGCTCAATTCTCCGTCGAACTCCCTTTCATGCTTTCCTTTTATGCATATATGTGTGAGTGTCTGTATATAATATTGTATGTATGGATGACAAGAGGACGACAGAAGGGACTGTATTCTGTATGCTTTAGTAAGCGTGCTCCATAGCGAGCTCTGTGGTAGTGGTACCCCCTACCTTCCACACATAAACACGCGCGCGTGCGCGCGTGTATAAGTGTGTGTGTGCGTGTGTGTATATACCCTGCATTCGATATTGACACGCTCTTTCTATTTCATTATTCTCTGCCTCAAGTTTGGGGTCAGAGGCAACGTGGTCTCAAAAGCTGTTTGAGAAATATCCACGATGGAAAATTGTAAATATCTGTCGCAAGTGTTGAGGTTGAGAAAGGTCGAACTTCAGAGAGGGAGAGAGAGAGAGAGAGAGATAGAGAGAGAGAGAGAGAGAGAGAGAGAGAGAGAGAGAGAGAGACAGAGAGAGAGAGAGAGAGAAAGAAAGAGAGCGAGGGAAGAGCCACCAGAGGCTATAAGTTGATTCGACATGTCAGCCTCCATGACTCCATGAACGTACTCGTCCACTTGGATTTAAAAAAAAAAAGACCGAAAATGGAAAACGACAGGGGAAAGAATAAAATGCTCTGTAGAGGGCGGTGGAATCGGGCAGTCTACTGCGATTGCGCTGGCAATGAAATTTTGAATCAGTATATCTGTATACACGGTACCTCAGGGATCCGGCGATGATCCTTTCATCTTGGTTGAATCTCAACGAGAGTGTCCAGCTTGCATACGTGAATATTATTTGCCTACATTTGATGCCACGCATCTAGCACACCATACACGTAAGCCTACTAGCGGAGATTTTGCCAAGCTGCTCAATTCCTCCTCAGAGTGGAAACGACTCCTCCTAGTCATGATGGATCAGCTACCGTCAGGCAGACAAATCGTTTGTATCATCTGTCGTTAGCAAATCACTGAAAATAACGAGGCAGTCGACTTGTCGATATGACATATATCAAGTCAACGTGATGCCGATCTACCGTGATATCTGATTCAATTCGCAATAGAGGAAGAGACAGAGAGAGAGAGAGAGAGAGAGAGAGAGAGAGAGAGAGAGAGAGAGAGAGAGAGAGAGAGAGAGAGAGAGAGAGAGAGAGAGAAAGCAAAAGAGCAAGTGAGGAAAAGAGAGGCATAAAGTCATTGACGTTTGCAGATTGAAGCTTGTTATGGGGTATGATATACGAACGGCGTATGATTTTCACTGCTGAGGTGATGATGGTCTTGGAAAAGATTTAGCGACACTGACACACTGATTAATTATTGAGTGTCGAAAAAATTCGTATTTACTGCTTATGCCGGTTACCGTTCAAAAACCTTATGACGAAAAACATTTACCGTGTGCTACCAGTAGCTTCGTAAGAAAATCTAGTTTTTGACGATCCACCCTGAATCATTGTTCTATGGTTGAACTTGTTCATCCCTAAAGTAAAGAGTTAAAAAATGGGGCAGTTTTTGGCAATTATCTACAAGACAGTATCGTGAAATTAAAAAAATAAATACATTACAAAATGGCTCCCGTTTTTATGATTGACAGCTATTTTTGTTCTTCGAATGGGGTTGTATGGATTGATCAGGTTACATATTCAGTTCACATCGCAATTATGCAAAAAGTGTAATTCTTTTTGCCGTGTTAAATATTACTTTATCGAGACATGTCTATAATTTATGTAAGCATTGAATATTATATTAATTGTTGAGCGGTGAATTCACAAAACATATTTTAAAAAATTAAATGCCTTGCATGCTGCTAATAATAATTGGAGCAGAATTTTCCCTGACGGGTTATCGTAGAATATTTCTCCTAAATATTATTGGAATGACTGTTTCATGTTATTTACTGAGTTCTCGAACTTTTCTGAATGTATTGAGAAATTTTGGCCTCATTATATGACCGAAATCCTCATTTAATGATACAGTTCGTTCAATTATTGTTATCTTTTTTTTTCGTGCATGATTGAAAAATGTAATGATTTTTTAGCCAACTTACTGCATAGTATAGCGTGGCAGGCGTAGTTGGAAATTATTTTTAATCACTCCCCGGCGTCAAGACGCTGCGGCGTCTTTCAATTATGGTCCGTGCATCGATTGAATTATGACCCCGTAATATAGCTCAGGCCTTTACGATCTGTGTTGACTACGAATAATTTCGAGCGTATCGGGGAATGATTCAATAAAACCATCGATATCGATTTCACCTGCTGGAGACGACGGTATAGTTGGCTCTATGTTGAATTATCTCTCGCTCTTTCTCCTTCACCCCGCATCTCTATCACATTTTATATGAATTTGTGATTTCATTAATCCCACCATCGCTTCTTATCGTGGTAGAATATCGATGCGATCGGTGCGCGTTGTGGTACGAGGCTGTGGCATCCCAAACGCCAATAACATTCTATCTTGCAGTGCAAATCGAGTTAATCTGCATGAATCGAAAACTCTACAAGTCCGCAAAAGCGTTGTGGATTGCGTTTTTATTTTAAACGCCGGTTATAAACGAATCTGGTGTTGAACGTTACCTACAATTCACTTCAATTTTTTTAGAATCCTTAATATTTTCCCCACAGGATTTTAATCGATTATTGATTCAACTGTTTATTTTTTTTTTTAGTAACACTGCAAAAAAACAAAGAACGTCAATGCACATTTTTGTAGACACTTTCTACACACACATGCATACAAAAAATTTATTTTTCACATTTTTCTTTCACGCACTTGAGCCAGGATAGAGCTTTCATGCGTTTCCAAAAACGATTTATCGAGTGCAACAACTATTAATTATGATGTCAATTCAACCCTTGGTTGTACCCACAGGATACTTCCATTAGCATACTCCATAATGAAGCTTATGATTTATGTTGCGTGATATTTGTCCAACACGCACAAACACCTTTCACCTCTTGAACAACAGCAATTTTTTAACAACCTCCCATTTCTGGAACCAATTCCCAATATAATTCTGTATTCAAACGAAGCTTCTAAACTACCTTCGGCGAACATCGTCTTCGTCGTTAATGTGAATAAAAATAGAAAATCTACTTTATGAATTATTGCTCGGTTGGACTGAGTCAAGTTGATTGAGTCAATTCATAGCATCGAGCCCAACAAGGTCACACTGGCATTTTCATGCATCCCAAACAAATAAAAAAAAAAGGGTCATACGAATGATGGGCGTACGAGGCTGACGATCTACTCGAAAATCAACGACCTAAAATTATTATACAAGAGTAAATTCGGTGTCATGAATATGGGTGCGTGTCAACCGATGTATGAATGCATCAGGCGTACGTGAATTCGTCGAACATAAATACGCGCACGCTGATGTTGCACATAGAATCGTATCCTCCACATACGAAAAAAAAAAAAAAAAAATACACTGGCCTGGTAACAGGCGCCCGTGTATTTCAGCCCCAATGCATCTCTCCTGAAACTCACGCTTTTCACTGCGGATTGCATGGAACTCGAAGAGCTCTAGCGGATCTCCCCCCCCCCCCCCCCGATCCTTGTCCTCCAACGAGGTCGACCGTTGCTACTATATTTTCAGGCTCCGTTCCGCGTTCGCATGCTTACCGCCGTCACACTGTAGGGAGCTAACTAATTTCAGCTCCTTCTTTTTGTCACATTTCCCACTCCCGGGATACACCTATCTCTGGATAGCTTGGACCGAAAACTCTGCACACGTATATGGCTATGCGACGTATACTCGAAGCTTTTCTGCCTCACACACGAACATGTATATCCCACATACACTCGCAAACAAGGTCGTCCGTCCAGCTATTCCCGGCTCTTTCCGTCCCCTACCCGTTTTAGATTCATATGCAAATCATGCTGGCTCGCTCGCTGGCTGACTCGGGCATCACTATTGCTGCATCCTCCTGGCTGCGACAGAGACTAGATTTTTATCCTGGCGTGTGCCCCGTCGGAACGGAGATTGGCACTTTCGATGGGCTACTCATTTCTCTCCATCCTTCTCTGGCAGCGAATCAAGTGGAGAGTGTGTGTGTGTGTGTGTGAGAGAGAGAGGGAGAGAGAGAGAGAGACGAAGAGTGCATCATAAAACGAAAACAAGAGTGAAATATACATATACGTGGAGATGAAAAAAATAGATATGATGAGGCAATAGGGAAAAGAGCCATATATAAAGCATCATAAAAGAATTCCACCCGGGATGTACTCGAGGGATAAAGGGGGGAAATTATATTTAAAACAAAAACTCTGATCTGTAAAGCCAGTTGAATATTTAAGAGAAGCAAAGGTGAGTTTCTATAGAATCCGAACTGAAATTAAAATCGTCTTATTTGGGCGTTGCTCGGTTCCTACTAACATCATGTTGAACACAGCAGTTTATCGTTTCGTTTATATTTCTTTCGTCCTTTTTGTGGCTCTCGTCGAGCTTATAGAATCCTCGAAATTCCTTCAGCTTCGTACCTTCCGTGCTCCGTGCCCTCATCGTCAGTGTCATAAATCTATCGAGAGTATGAGACTCCACCACTTACAAGGAAAGGGCCTCCCCCCCCCCCCCCCCCTCTCCGTCGATTTCGTTTATTTTTGGGATTCTCGAATTGGTTTCATTCAAATATCTCAACTGAAAATGTGTGAAATTGCAAAACTACCTCTGGAGGTGTCCAACTTCGGGGGTCGATTTCACCCCTGCATAACATTTTTCCGCAGATAAGAAAAACTTACGTGCTGTTCAGATTTCGATAAAGAATAACATATTCTAAATTGAACGAAATCGGAAGGGGACATCTAAGGCCCTTTCCTTGTAAGTGGTGCAATATGTATCCACTACTTCTTGTTTTCTCGTATACTCCTTGAATTCATATTACAATCTATTCGTGGACATGCCACAGTCGTAACGTTGCTGCTCACCACTTACAGGGTTTTTATTTCCAAGATACCTATGGTCTCATTCGCAAGTTATCCCAAGATATTTGCATAATTGCGAGCGATTGTTTGTTCCTGGATCGCGCGAGTGTATGCACAAACATATATTTATGCTCGCTCGCATACCCTTGTCTTTTCCATGTACTTGTACACAAGCATGTATATCCTCGTTTGGGAAACTCTCGTGTTTCTTTGATCGTGATTCATATGCAAATGACAGTGAGTCCGCTGAGTAGTGCAAGGAAGCAAGAAGCGGTGCACGTGAATGTATCTCGAGCGCGGGGGGGATTAGATCGCGATGGGCTAGAAACGCAGTTAGATATTTTATAACTTTTTTTTTCATGTACATATAGTGTAGTTATAATTCACAGTTGTCCAAATTTATACATTTCTTCGTTCCGTGTTGTGCAACGGCACTCGTTCGAACTAACACAACTCGATATATGCATAACGTGATGCACAAACTGAATTGCAATAATTTATTAAATTCAACGCAACCTCTCGAGATCACGTGGTGGTTATTGCATAAGAAATAGTCATAGGTATACATCTGAAGAATCCCGAGGTACATTTATCAAAGGCATGAACGCGACACCTCTAGTCACATTTGCGGGGATGCGAGTTGTAGGAAATCGGGGCCCCCAGCCGCGACTCTTTGCGAACTAGAATTCTTGCTATGCGAAAAAATGTAACCCAAACGATTCGTCCGTTCACAAATTTCTTACACGCAGTCTGACAAAAAGCATGGTCGGTGTCCTACACTAGGATCCAATTCTTGTTTCACTAAGTAGATGAGGAATATTTTTCCCTATGATTAACATGATCTTTATGGGACTTCATCTTGGATATAGTTTGCTTGATCTTAATTCTGAAAAGCTATTCAGGACTTGGCCGCGCTGATTTTTTTAAAGTCGTAAAGTAAGCCAGCAACAAATCAAGCTGATCTGATCCAGATGATCGGGTTCAATTAGAACCACGAGAACAGGAGACGCGGGAGTTTTTTTTATTCTTTAAAAAAATGTTACGATCCTTTTAAAATCATGTCAGCAATATAATTGAGGAACATGTTGCCTGATGGTACAGTCATACCGGCACGTCACGTTCCTTCCGTGGCATAATGGAATGTTTGGAAAATCGGGATGCCCATCGATTGCAGGAATTAAGCTAATGCCAGAAGTTTTGCTACACCGTTGACAGGCTCTGGTGGACACGCATCGCCATTATGGAATTTACGTACGCAATGCCATAATGTGCACGACACATACATATCTCTATCATTGGGGTGTAGTTGCATTACAATTAGTTGATTGATGATACTTGTTATCTACATATGAAAAGATCTATTCTAACAAGCACAACGAGGTGCATCGATCTCTCTATTTTCGAATCTATGATCTGATTTCTATTAGTAAATCTGTGGCTGCAAGGAACAACCTCTTGCGTCACATTATTGTCAAAATCTGGTTATCGCCGTATTTAAGATAAGAAAGGTCGGAAAGTTTCACACAGGCTACAAGTCTAAGGTACAAAAGAAGTGAATAGTCGTATGTTCTGAGGAAAACAATAGTGAGATTGAAGTAATGGTAGTGCCTAGTACTCGTAGGGCAATATGGAATAAAATTTCTACTTCTTTGGACACTGTGCTTATTGTTATTTAATAAATCGTCGGAGACATGACCGAGTTTTAGCCCTTTCAGTAGAACAATCAACAAAAATTGCAAATCAACTAATGCATTCTGAAATCAACGAATCTGGTGAAGTAAGAGTTAGCCTTACTGTGTGAAGGACGAGTTAGTCTTGCTGTAATAATTTATGAAAAGATTAAATATTTTTTCACAAGTTTAGTAGTTGAACAAATATTTGAAAGTTATGTAGTTACCAAATACTTGTCGCCTTGTATACGCCTTGTACGCACGTACCGGTAATTAGTTCTAACGAGTCGGATGCACATGTTCGTAGAGGATTATCAACTGCGTTAGCTGCTGTCTGTCTCCATGTCGCGAACGTAGTGTATCTCACGTAACACCAAGCTTGTGGCTGTAACGAACGTGTCCTGTCCACCTCCGGGCATAATACGACACCTTCAATTCTTTGAAGTTGGAGCGACCGTCACAGCGCAAACTTCCGTGTCCGTTCAGACGATTACCCATCTCTGCTCTAACAGACATCGCACCGAGCGGACTAAATTCAATTTGAAGCGCCTGACCCATAAAGTCGAGAGTTTGCTGCTGTGGTCCGAGCAGATAGCTTTCTCTCACACTCTGAACTTCCTGCTTTACCTTCTGTTACTTCGAGCGGTAGCATTTCACATCTGCTTAACCATTTTTGGCTACGAAATATTAATAAAAATGGCCAGCCGCTTTTAGGAGGTCCATTGTATGCGTGAGCAAGTTCCCAGGCTCACTCGCCATTCGCATAATCAAGATTAGCACGAATACTTCCAGGATGTATTTTTAAACATCTGCTTCAATACATTAATACCGATGTCATAGACATTATACATAAAGTCGTGGGCGTCGTAATGTTACAGTAGAGTTAACTTACACGATATCGTTTTTCAGTTCCAATGAGTGACCACAATCCAAAAGTTTATGAATCCCGAATCGAAAAGATCAGATTTTCATCGTCATTGTTTTTATTTTCAATCCTAGGAGGTATCTGAGGACACTTTTTCCAAGCATAAATTGTGAAGTTCACATATCGGAACAGGTCCGATTTCTGTCATAACTTTTCAGTTCGTGTGCTGTGCTCTTGGAGTCAATGATTTTATAGACACGACGGACAAGATAAAATAAATCTGTCAGTGTCTACGTAATAAGACAGAAGTACAATATTCCATATTCATTCGAGCATACTGAAATTAGCGTTACCATCGTTGCTTCGTTCTTCCCTGCAAGTGTATACATGCAGCATGAAACTTTCGAGCTAGAGAGTTGAGTCACAGTATCCTCAGGTCAAACATACGTATACCGCACATGGTGTGTGTCGACGATAAATTGCGCTTCCCTCTGTACGCAAGAGCGAGAGTTGGCTCGGTGTTGTGCGTTCGAGCTCCGGGGTGCTGAGGTAAATGACGTATCTAGTTGGGCGATTTATCTCGCCCCGGGCAACGTTCTGGAGAATATCGAGTTATCCAGCCGTCGAGTAACACCGACGTCAATACACTTTGGTCGATCTACAGCCCGAACTTTACAGACTCACCTCTATAATTCGCTCAATCCGTACACCGAAGAGTGCCAATCGCCACTACCTAATACGGCATACAAAATCTTGACATGTCGATTGAAATCCTTCAGTTAACATGCATTGAAATGGTCTCGTATGCATTGTCTGCAATCTCTACTGCCATGTATATGAACTTCATCACTCCATCTTGTATTACGTTCGTCGTTCTGTTCCTAGAGCCAACAATTTCGTTCGATTGCCACGGTTTAACGTAATTTCTCCTCAAGGATCGTGAACGTATTTGAAAAAAAAAACTGAACATGACAAAAATATGTGAATAATTGCATTGCTTTAGAGAACAGTCGTTAGTGGTGATCCATTAAATGGATGGTTATTGACTCGAAAAGTGATGACCACTACAAATGTTGCGTGACCGATGTATCTCTTGCGCATATTTATTCATCACATGAGAGTGTCAATCCCGTGTGGCTGATGCTGTAACAGCTTGTACAGTGCTGGGACTTAACAAGTTGGTATCAGCTAGACGATAAGGCAACGGGCGATACCTATACATATATATTTGGAACCCCGATAGATAATATCTTTCGGTATACCGGTGTGGAAGAGCGAGTGTGCACCCCCATCGCTGTTTGGTGTACTGTCGCTTACGTCATCGAAGTACTGCGGAATCCGCGCGTCTGTAGTTGCGTGCGCATACCATTAACGCACTTGTACTCGCTGCTACGACCATCTTTAATTTATCGCTTTCAGTAGATGTTAGGCTAGGCAGTCAACCAAGTCCCACAGTTAATCCAGCGTATGGATACATGGAATGAGCATGGTTAACCAGAATTTTTAACTTTACCTTGAAAATCCACTATAGCTGACCGGTTACATTGCAGTTCCTTTTTCTATACTTTTCCAGTTTCCTTGCTGTTCATCATTATACCATAGCTGGGTATTCGCCTATCGTATACTAGTACCTTGTCCTGGCTTCGAGAGCTGGAAACCCTAGCCCAGTCTTGATTTTGGTTTCGTAGTTTTTTTTTTATCAAACATATTGTGAAGTATATATGATAGAAGTCCATTGAAATGTAGTGATAAGGGCATCAAAGTATTCCACAATAACTTTTGTGTTTTTTTTTGCTAACCCATGGTTGCAGTGGCACGATCAGAATTTTGATGAACTTTGAATCCAAAGTGCATGATGAGAATTTAAAATATTTTTTATTTATCAGGAGGCATCTCCGATACCAACAATCACATAATTTGATAGTTCTCACTGTCGATGGCACGTATAATTACCTAATTACACGAATGCCTAGAGATGTATCTCGATTATAGTAGAAAATTTTGTATATTCTCATTATTATTCATCAATGAAGAATGAATTATTGAATTAAAAATATTCTAAATTTGGCTTTTTGTATCTAAAATTTCTACTTCTGGGCTACTCGTAGCGTTGGGAAAATTTTCAATTTCCCAACGTTTTTCATCAGTTTTCCATGCACATCGTTTGCCCGTCGTCTTAATCGGTTTCTTACGAATATACCGAGTACTAGTAACTCTAGTGTGCGGTTAAATGAACACGAAGAGCTTCCACCAGGCGTATAAATGTAATTGAGAACTATGAGACACAGAAAACATGGTCACCTTCCATATAAAATACATTTCGATCTACCAAGAGATATAAGGACATAACGAATACCAAAAGAACATCGCAAATGTGAATAAAAGGGAAGTTACCGTGGAGTTGTCGAAGCGAGTGTTATCTTACTGTGGCTCGGCGAAGAAAAGCGTTTCTCGAAAAGGCCGATGTGGTGACTGCAGTAACTGACTGTTGTATAAATGTGAAATCCGTTGAGAGGGCAATTCTGCGCTGGCCAACGGAGACGGAGGAAGATGGAAACAGAGAACAGCATCAAGCTTACCGCAAACCGAAGGGCCGTGCGCCACAACATGCGGAGACGTTTCAATCGAACGCCTCGTCTTCGCCGAGTCACCGCGACTCAGTTGCGACTGTTTGTGCAAGTGGTCACAGGCAGAATATACCTTGACCCAAGAAGCTTTGGAAAACAAGAGAGACAATACTTCTCCAAGCATGACTGCAGCAGCAGAGGAACGACGAGCGAAGGTAGAAAGCGTAAAAAGAGAAGAGCTGGAATGAAGATAGCAAAGACACGATAGAATGTCCATATCCCTACCGTTCTAGGACCAGTGTTTTTGACTCCCTCGGAGAGTAAACTTAAAAAAAAAAAAAAACAATGAACACGACATGATAAAAAAAGAAGCCCTAATTGGGCTTCCTACACATTATTATATATTTGTGTAGGAAGCTTGATAGCAAAAGTTTCAGCGATATTTTTCGAAAAATTCTAAATCTTGTAAAATTTCTTATTTGAGAATACGAAATTTGATTTTGGGAATGTTTATGAGTTTGAGTTTAATTGGAAACAAAAAATTTTCGAATGAAACGATTTTATAAAATTTTTTTTTTTTTATTGCAATTTTCGGCTGAGGTACCCACTTTGCCCCGATCTCCCCCACATATCTATATATGAATCTGCCGAATGTTCAAAATTCAAGCTCCTGTGGGCAATATATAGTTTGGTATATATCCATCCATATTTTTCCCGTGCTCTGGGTTCAACGTAGATGTGTGACGCTTTTCTATCCTATGCTGGACGGTCATGGCTTGGGATAAGGGTGCGACGATCGAGAGCACGAGAGGATGTAAGATGAGTGGGCGAAAGCGGTGGTGATATTCTCGTCGTGAAGGAAAAGAAATTGGGAATTTCACGCTTCCGTTGACCATTCCAGAATAGTGGATGGAGTTGGAGAAGCAGCTCCATCGATCTTGTACGTCTGTACAACTGGTTCCACCTCGATTTCCAATCGTATATATATTAGGGTGTTTCATTTTTTTTTCTTTCATTTTTTTCATTTGTCTCCTCCTTTAAAAGTTTTAGCATTTGGGCGTAATATTAAGTCTCGTTAGGGAGGCGCCCTGACGAGAAATCCTAAGAGGTGTCTCGACAGTGTTGAAGACTGCAGTCACGAGTCACCTGTCAGGCTTGATTGCCTGCACCCACGTTCCGCGAGCTCAAATTTTAACACTAATGAATAAGTTTTTGGCCGAGGGACATAGGAGGTGAAGATAAAAATAACTGTTTATAATTAAGAACGAGCAAGAAGAACAAAGTTTTGTTTCCGCTCTCCCTCGCGCTAAGGACGTTCAGTTTTTAATAATGAAGGCAGGTTCCGAGAATCAAGTCTGAGAGGTGACTCAAAATCGATGCAAATCGAATATTCCGCAGCTATTCACTCATAGTAGGGGAAACATAGGTTTCGTGATTTCAGTTACTCTCCCTCACTGAAAAAAGTAAGTTCGAAACTGTGAAATTACGCTCATTAAGTCATTATACTTTATTAATCCTGGTTTAGTTGCAAAACGAAAATGACCTTGGAGATGAATTTTTAACCGTCATTACACGTGTTCATCACCATAATATCTACTGCTATATTGGGTTGAAAAGTTGAAGCTGATGCGGTCAATGTAGCCTGTCTATTTACTTTCAACTAACAGCAGAGTCGCTGTGTTCATTTAATCAGTTTCACTGTGTCAATACGATATATGTGTATATCACCTTCATTTACTTTGCCATTACTTCAAGTTACACACGACGTATGCTTACCCCGATCACTGCCACTGAAAGTAATCTAATCTCCGAAGAACGTGAATAAACCGGGATTCAATGATTGCTGATGCAATGATCAATTTTGTCCCGATCGGATCAACGAAGGCATCGAATTTTCGCTTGGTTAACGAGTCATCTTCCAATAATTCTCATGTTTATTTCACCATATATGAAAAGAGGTGCTTAATGTAATTCTGCAACAGTCCGTTCGTTAAATGAGGATTGTTTAATCTTTAAATTCACCCGGAAGTGGAAGACACGATGGTGACGATGAGACGAAAATGACTGTACGTTCCGACTGTATAGTTGGAACGAGAATACGACCATTTGCGCCCTGTCCGAGCGTAAATTGTCACCGGGTTACTGCGCTACCTGGCGATCCCGTTAATTTAAACCCCGATGCGACTAACTCTTAACGACTTTGAATGCCTCACAGCATGAGCCAAGTTTTCTCTCGCGCCAAGCCTGTACGAGGAAGATCGGAAGGTTGAGAGCGGGCAAAAGCTCTAAGTACATCGTAGAATAGAGAAGGACGAAGTGACTATAGCTGAGACAAAGTAGTTGCGGCGCTGGGGGGATTCACCGTTCTTTGCTATGCTCCTTTTTTTCCATCCTATAGCAGGGCTCGTAAAACTCGGACTCATCATCCGCCACGACCTCTTCTGTTTACTTTTCTTTTTTCCTTTTCACCAAACAGCTCATTGTTTACCGAGTCTCCTACACTTTTTTGAAATCCATCAACGGCGACAACATGATGCCCGAAAGTCCTAATTAACTTGGTAAAGTGAAATTGCTATTCATGCCGGAAGGAAAGTATTTGGAAATCGCTGCTCCTTGTACCACCTGAAGCCTGAGGCGCTGCCGGAAACTCCGCGAGAAGTACTCCCTCATTCCACTGATCCTGTTCCGAGCTTATTCTGCTGCTAGTTTTATTTTACCATAGGATCATCTTGTTCGTATTTATCACGACCAGAGGTTGCCGAGTCTTCAGAAGAAAGTATTGTTCGCGCGTATGATTTTTGTGCAACTCTTGGATACAGCACACAGCAATGGGATATTTTCAGTTCTCTTACTCTGTCCCTTTTCCGTGTAATTTATCCATTCCAATCGAGGTTTTACCGCGTAAAGATTGTGTAGACAGAAGCCAAAAAGGGTCATCATGAGCAGTACAAACTAGCAGTAATACAAACGCGACCGAAAGCAAAGCGATCCATATACCTTCCTTGCTTTTATATCATATAGCCGCTCCATGTCTTTTTTCCCGCTTGAAGTTTGCAAGACCTCACTCTACCACACTCTAGCCTAAATTTCATAATAGGGTTTATTCACCTCTCTATAGGGGACATGGGGTTTGGGAGAGTATCGCCAATTTGATTACGAATCCGTTCGTTTGGCACCCTGCTGTCCACCAATAATTGAACCCATGTCGACATTAACACCCAACTTCAGTACACTCAAGGGAAACAAATATGGCGTATACAGATGTACAAAATGTATATACTCATAGAGCACCGGTGATGATCCGTTTGTATTGAAAATACACGAACGTTATTGTTAGCAGTTTCAATGGTTGCGGTGGTAAAAGGTTGTGCACTGAAGTCCATTGCGAAGTTGTAAATCCACAGCGAAAAGGTTGGTCGGAATCAAAGAAAATTCAGAATTTCGCTCTGACATCATGGATTGAGGGATGGCGTTAGCATTAATAAAAAAGTTGGCGAGTTTTTGGTGAACAACTACTGAGCCATATCTGCAGTCCTGCAGTACGAGAACCAATTATCATTTCTTTGAATTTTTGCGTAGGAAATTAAACTCTAAATCTCGTCACTGCTTTAAGATCAATACAATTGGACTTTTGAGTGCGTTTGTTACCCATCGAACTTCGCGATATCTCAGATAAACGTTGACATTGATTGAGCCTGAATATTGATTTTAAACGCTCCAGCTATTTCGGATAGTTTATCAGATCACCGGTGAGTGGAAGAAAATTGCATTCTTACTATGATGGTCGAGCATTGCATACAAGTGAAAGATACATGTAGGTGGTCTTAGCACAGTCACTAGCACTCTTATACTCAGTGCCTGACGCTACCTGACAGACCCGAGTTTGAATCTCAGCGATCACCAAATATATTGTCTCTCATCGTTTTATCGATGACTGTCAACAACGTCAATGTCCTCTTCCCTTTAGAATTTCCGCTTGATACCGTTACACTATATCAAGGTGGATCCCAATTAATATAATGAAATTGACTATTCATTTCGTCAGTGAACCTAGTGAATGAAAACTTTTCGAGGAGGTATCCCTTCTTCCTTTACTGATAATCTGGCCTTTCTTAAACCTCATTCCTGATGCAATCAATACAGAGACGGTTACGTTATTTTATATACAGTGTGGTCCCGCTTTCTTATTCTTGCCTCCTTACAGAGTAACTTCTATGATATTGACTGTTTTAAATTTTCGAAGCCAGGGTTCTTGAAATAATTCACAAATTCCGAAACTGTAATTTGCAAATATATCCGAATGGGTATGCGTGGGTGTCTATCTATATTTTATATTCCCGGCTAGAGACGATTCCAACTCAAAGTCAAGGAAGTACTTAATTAAGCTATCGCGCTGAAATTGAGCACACAAGTGAGGCAGTGTGTACCCTCCTTGTTGGATATAATTTTTATGCAAATTTATGCGTCGAAAAAGTTAGGAGTCGAGTCTCCGTACAGCCATCCGATTGACTCGCTTATAAAAACATCCGGTTTCTATCTCAATTACAAGAATGACTTCGTTTTTTCATGATCTAGAATATTTGAAACACGCCTTTGAACGATAATTAAAGAATCGATTTTTCTTCCGGGTTACGAACTTCCTCTTGCGCAATCGTTGTACAGTGAGAAAGCGATGAGCCCAGTTTACTGTAAGCACCCACATTATATCTATGATTCTTAAATGATCTTAGAATTTTTCGATAATCGCTTACTTTGAACTTTTCTTGATTAGCAAATGTAATCGAACTCTTTTACCAACTGTCTTATGCACGTTAAATGACCATACTCTTATCACAGTGTTTACATATAACACGCTCATCCGATGATGACACGTTACGTCCGCATTTGCGACATGTCTCAGCTAAGAACACTGCTTATTCCAACGACTTGCTTCACTGCTAACGGATACCCATCCTATATCGAACATTTCGTAATAAGTCAAGAAACTTTTTACCTAATCGAGATGAGTCAACAAAAAGTACGCTCTCGATGTAAGGAAAAGTATATTCCGTAAATGCATTACATTAGCTTACAAGGAGTAAGATGTATCAGCATGAATGGCTATGAGAAAGTACACATTCGCGATAAATTCGATCGCCGAGGATCGAGTGAAAATGGAAAATGGAATTCGCGCGGTGAAAGGATACAGGATGACTAGAGGAAGAAAAATTTGACTTGCATTAAATTCGCTTTGGTGGTAAGGCGAATATATGAAAGCCAGAGGTAGACTGTTCTGTTCAACGACTCGATAGTCTGAAGCTCGTAAACTTGAGTCCCCTCGCTTTACACATATATGTACATACATTGATGCGTTAGTGGTAGCTTTTGTAGGAGATGAGAACCGAGTTTTCGCGAAGACGAAAATACGAGAAATCTTGCGTATTTTCCATGAAAAAAAAAGCTCACCGAGTACTGAATTAGATATTGGCTTGAATGCGAATTCTCATACTACACTGCACACATTGTGGCTGACTGTCTAGCGTGAGCTCTTATACGAGGAAACGCACTGGTACAGCACCAATAATACATACTTGTTTTTCCTTTTTTTTTTCGTTACTGGAGCATAGCTCTTACCGGAATCGCTGAATGATTGAGTAGAAAAAAAAGTATGTTTGGCAATAAGAAAAGGGACGGAAAAGTGAACGAATGCTCCTGCATTGTTGTGAAAGAATTGTAGTTCACTCAGTGAGAAGGTGGAACAGATCGAGCGAGAGTGAACATGCGAATGAATCACTATAGTGTACCATCGAATTAACTGAATGTCATCGCATTCATTCAATATAGCTCTACATCAGTGACACGACAAATCGAAATAGAGATATATTTTCGCTGATCATTGAAGCTTCATGCAAATTTATCGCTAAAGGTTCCGTTACTGTGTACATTGAGTACGCTTTCAACGAGGACCCCGGTTAATTAATCGAGAATTGAGATCATCTCGCAAGCATGAGTCCAAATCGTTGAATTGATTAGTCAACTGAATCTGTACTAGTCCGTCAACTGCTACGATTGGAAAAACTTCCGGCTATGAGACTGAACTCGATATTCGCGTAATTTTCACAGCAGAGTCATTTTCTTTGCATTCGTCGATTGGTTCAACCATGAAAGCTTAGTAAACATTCTAAAGATTATCTGGAATGAATGCAAATGGCCATTTATCGATTCGCCATCCTAATGGATCGAGTATAAATGTGCTGCCATAGCAATAATGGCCATGCTCCTTCAAACTTTGTCTCCTCACTGAGACGTTTGCAAAGCGAGTGAATGAAAAGCGCGAGAAATGAGAAAACTGTGAAAAGAAGCCAAAGAGGGCAAAGGGTTTCGACGGAAATTCCGAGTCGACACGAGGTTACGAGTAATTTCTTCGACCGACGTCTGTATAACGTTAGAGAACTATTACAGAAGCGGCAGACACACTGAACTGAATTTCCCATAGTGGATGAAATAGCTCGTTTACTACTGCTCTCGCTTTCGCTACGTCCGTGAGTTTCAGTGTGCAATGAAAGATTCCGCGCTGAATGGTGAAACGATGAAGAAGTGAGACGGCCCCCTCGCCACCATTTACCATCAGCGACGTGGATACTCGAGAGAGTGAGAGAAGTGGAATACGAGAAGGCCATGCGAGAGCTAAGATATCCCGGCTATTCGCGAAGGAGCGAGTCTCATGAACGGGGTTTTTGCACATGACGTATGAACCCAGGAGCCACGAGGCCGAGAAGCAATTTCGCGAAGAAACGCACGGAAAGTCGCGCTCCCTGTTCGCCTCTTCAACTCAGCTCGCGAAGGGAATTAAAAACTTTTTTACTACACCAGCCCCCTCCTCCTTCTCTACAGGAGTACCCATTTTTCCTCTCTGTATGGCACTGGCAATTCAGGCGTATGGTATAGCCAAGGCGCGAATGAGTATTACTGGTAGGATCTTGAAATCCGCGGAACGTATGATCTCGGGCGCTCTTTTGAAATTATTAGAGGTCGGAGAAATTAATGGTTAGAACGAATATGGGAAAAATAAAAGGTATTTGGGGTGGTTACGACGATTGAGGTTAGGTTAGGTCCGCTTATGGAAAGTACGAAAATAAATGGCTACGAATTTTATATCGATCTAATATTATTCGTTTGTTTCACGCAATACTTTGTAGTATAATCTCGAAAATAGTTCCCGGAGGGACGTCACAATGTCATTGAGCGCGAAAGATCCGAAATGCTTGTTTGTAATTGAAATTTGGTTGATGAACCTTTGAATGTTCTTTTTTTTTTACCCGGAAATAGTACCGTAATCATTTTCGCGTAAACGAGAATTAATTAAATGATGTAAATGACAACAATGCCATCGTCCAAATATTTGTCATGATTTTTCACCAGAGCCACCAGCTTGCCAGTTATCGCTAAATATCCAGTGTTTGTATGATCACTAAAAATTTAAGAACACCCTGATAAGTCCCAAAGATCTAGCTAGGATCGCTTCCTAACCTCGCGTTCGCTGCATTCCTCATCCGTTTATGCATGTAGAGAATGATGTATGATTCGGATAACCCGGAAGGTCGGAATTTCAGCGACGTTGCGATCTTCGTGATGATGAAAAAATAATAATAATAATAATAATATTAAAAAAAAAAGTAGAACAAGAGCAAGCTGAGCGAGCCTCGGGAGGAAACTAAATTTCCTTAGCTTTGATGCATAGGTAATTTCGTGGAATGTTTGGTATTCCGTACGAGAGACCTGGCTACTAAGAGGGCCTGAAAAATGTTCATCGTTCCCTTATTACGAAGAGTCTGGCTATCTTATTTCATCCAGAATGAAACAAGCGAGACGGAAAAGATGAGAATAAGAAATCGAGCCAGACTGAAGGAGGTGCTGAACGAAGGGCGGAGGATAGGAGGGGGGGGGGGCGTGTAATCCTGCATGGAAAATTTAGCACCCGATGAAAGTAGCTTCGCGAGCTACATTCGCTTCGCTGTGCGCGGTATTGCCTTTAACCTTGGAAATCTGGAGTTCACCGCCTACTATGAGAAAGATGATAAGTTAATGTTTCGACGAGGAAAAAGAAAAAAGAAGCTAGCATGAATTATTTCAAAATGAATAGCAAATAAATTCTATCTCACCGCTGGGCTGTATATATACTTCTTACGAGTGGGCTATAATAATACAAGATCGACCATACGAATATATGGGTTATCGGATGAGAGAGTTCGTTAAATAGTGCAAATAAAAATATACGCATAATCCACACATTTGATCTCAAACGGAAATGTATTTTTTCACACGCACGTGCGTATTATATTTCGCGTAGTGCAATATAACGAACGTAAATATATTAAAAGTATACGTTGCGGCAGATCGAAGCAGCCGAAGAGAATGAAAGACATAAAGATACCGAGCGCGTAATCCTTTTCTCGAATCGATATGTAATTACAGTCTGTGAGAGTACGAGGGGGAGGGGGGAAGGGAGCGTCAGAGGAGGTCGCGAATTGAGGGGCCTATATGTTAAGACCTTAAGGATTTTCGGCCGCTGGCGTAAAAGAATGAGTTATCCCGTTAACCTCGCCGACGAGAGAAAGCATCGACGGGGCATCGTTATTAATGAAGTCCCACAAGCGTTGGGTGTAATAAGATAGTAATTTAGACAGAGCTCGGCCCTTTATCACAAGTCGATACCCACTGCGAGAGGGCAGTAGTATAACGCTTGGGTGAACACGAATTAAATAAGATACGAGAGGAGCAAGTACACGAGTTATGACCATAATACATATGCTCGTAGCTCCTACACCGACGAATAGGATCCATTCCAATTAAGGGATGCCCATTAGGGCGTTGCAGAATAACGACTTTCCTTCAGATTGGCTGGTTCATCTAAATCCTCGTACCCTGTCACGAAGAAATGTCTGTCGTGAAAAAAAAACTGTTGTAAAAAATTATCTATCTAGCGCCTGCTCTTTCTTTAGAATTCTATTCTTGAGTCTTTTCACGTTACCATTGTCAATCGACATTTGTTTAATTGGCTGAAAAGGTTGTAATTTTTTTAAGAAATATATTAATGTAAACTATTCTTCAAACTTTTCTCACAATTCCTGGGATTTGCAGCAAGATTCATCCAGAGATATGGTCAAAGATTCCTTGCGAACATATGTATTAATTTTCGTCAAAATAATTTTATTAACGAGGTTTATAAAATTTAAACGTGGGCGAGGCAGTACGAAGCATTATTTTACGAATCTCTGGTTCAACGAGTGTTATTTTCTCACGTTCAGGAATAAACAACTCCATGAATATCTAGATTCCTGAACATAAAAATATCTGATAATAAGTACATTTAAAGTGAGATATTTATCATCGACGAGGCGTTAGTAAATCATTTTTCAACGGTTATAGTTTTAACGTCCGCTCGACGAGCAATGAGATGGAAAAAGTTATTTTTCCTATCGTCCAAATGCCTACATTTACCTTTGAATGTTTCAAAGCTCCATTTTAAGATTTTATTTTACAATAAAATCTATGACAGTGCCTTGGTAACACACCACAGAGAACGTGTGACCATTGCTATCTGGAATTTCACTGGCAATCTTAGATACTCGGTATCTCATCGTTAGTCCATGCCATCATTACCGATGTTCACTAAAAAGAAATTGCATTCCCTCACTCTTCCCGCGCCCTGTATATATTGTGTCAGCGTATTATAAATTAGCGAGCATGGTTGCCGGTGAACTCGTTCCCGTACACTATGAAGCATCAGGTGCATTGTACATTTGGATTGGCTGAAGTGCAAGAGCGCCATAATGCATATAAAACAATAAATCGTAATAATTGTTGGGGCTAGGCTTACCAAATAGAAACTCTTGGGATATCAAAACAAATTTTATTGTCTTCTGCAAACAGTAAATTGCAATTAAAGTTTTCTCTTGACATCTTGGGAAAGTCATTTCATTCGATTTAAGCGATATGTTTTCTATTTGCTGTTGGTTGATCACATACACCCGTGTAATCGTCGAATGCAATTTCCGGCTGTTAGAAATTGGCATATACGCTCAACGAGGAAATGTAATTTTTCCTTCTCGGATTTCCAGTGCCGGGTCGGGCCGTTACACTCGTCGCAGTGCGACTGGTGGTTACGAGTATCCAGAGGTAATTAGTCTTCCTGCCGGAAAGCCCTATAGGACCCCGTGAGAGCTCTGGGATATCCTATAGCTGGTCCGATCGTGCTCGCGTGAATATAACACACGAATATACATATATGTATACGTAGAAACTCGGGTTATTGCGCGCTTCGATATCCACGGGCATGATAAAAGATCGTTCGAAACTCGAGACTTGAAAACCTTTTGACCTGCTGGGGGTTCGGACTCGACCCATGCCCGCTGAGGTCTCTAGAATGAGAAACATTATACATAGAACGAGAAATAGGATAGAGAGAAGAGGTGAATGCCACACGTTAATGCAAACAAGTATCTGAGAATGAGTCTGGTAGTGACTGTATTTACCCACACTCGTTGTCTACCCTGTATGGGTCTTCGTTCAACAGCAATATTATGTAATATGCGAATAATGCGAAGAAGGCAACTATGCATCAAGCATGTATTTTACAAACGGTCACGGTTTATCGGACGTTTCTCACCTATGGGGTTCATGGATGATCCTTCATTAAATGTAAATTCAAAAATATATCAATCTCTCTTTTAACTGTGGCCGTCATTTGAGTAATCCCAAAAGTCGAATAGTACAATGACGTACGTAAGTGGTTCCTTCCAGTAAACTATTTGCATAGATAGTATTATACTGAGAAATCTTTTCAAGCGATTTCTTCAAACTGAGTGGAAATACCGCTGCATCCAGTGTTGAAATAGTTCTTTCAGAGCGGGCAAGTTCATCGAAAAGTGCAGAATTAATTATTAGTTTCTCAGCAAAGTCATTACAATCGCGTATTCCTTCCGCAACATTGCCCTATCCATAGTCGTAGATGCCATCCTGACTGAGCTCCCTTGGTTAGAGCTCGTGCAACTATAATCTATCGCTACAGCTGCAGTCATGTTACTTCTATACAAAATAGAGCATCATAATGTTACTGCATGAAACCTGACCCGACAAAGGTTGTACAGCATTGGCATTCGTCTATCCTCTGCATATACTTATTTACTGATATTCTATGCATTCCTGTAAGTTCCTGTTTATGAAAATATCGATGTACACACACGGTATGTATATGACATTGTAGCATCTCATATTAAACGTCCCAGAGATACGAAGCTTTTCTTGCAGCTCTTCGTCCTCCTTGAACACTCCAGTTGAGTATCGCGTCGATGATGTAAATGGGAAATGTTGTGTGCTATCATGGTGAAGTGTAGCGCAATATCTAGACCTATAGGCTGGCATATAATGTAGACACAGCTAACGAAAAAGCGTAAGGCCGATTTTTGGTCATGAACAAAAAACCGAGAGATAATATTCAGCAGAGGAACTTCTCTATCCCTTACATCCTTGAAGAACTTCGAATTGCTCCATCATTTTCCATTTCTCCGTCTGTCCTTCCCGGCTCTCGTTGATCCACCGAATGTGCAGTTCTTATTCAAACTGGCAATGTACCAAGTCTTCCAGTGAGGTGTCAGTTCTGTCATCCGGGACTGGTTTGGTCCTGGAGACAACGAACGCGGGGATTCTAGCCGTGGCTCGCAGGGGTTCGTTCGGAGGATGGCCCGACTAGACGTTCACGCCTACGTCTCATTTACTTCAGCCTGTCGACCTACACATCACGCTTCAGTGTCTATACGTGTACATATACATACACATATGAAAATACATTCCACTCCTTACTAATCCACCGGCATTTCCATTCTCATGCCCCTGCTTCTCGTGATTGTCGCGTTCCGACAGTCTCGTACATTCATTGTATTCCATCATTGGGCTCCCTCGGATTCCCTCCTTCTTTCTTTATCGCATTGTTGCTAATGCTGCTTTTCCAACATAGTGAACGTCATATTAATCCTAGCCAGCAAGGTTAACACCATAATAGGTTCATTCCACGTGTAGGTATACATTACACTTAGCTATATATTATATACGAAATAACAACATGGTTATTTGTTTTTGGGGCACGTTTATTAATTGCAAGACGGTCCCCGATTGCTGATCACCGTGCAGCCGCACACCATGACGTTTATCGAGAGACCCTCAAAACAACTGATCGGTCCGATCGTCAGTTCTGTCGACGAAAATCGAATAACATATTAAGTACAAAATCAACATTCAAGCGCAAAAAACTCCGCTTGTTCTGTGAACCCATCAATTCCTCCCTCCCCTGTGCTCGCCTCGTTAACCAACCATACATTTGAACTTGCACGCCACGCAACAATACTTTAAGCTATTCGTTGAGCTTTACATTGTATGTTTATGTTTACGGATCGTATATTAATGCATGTACGATTAACATACATACCGGGGTAACTATGGTGAATCGGTCTAGTTTATCGTACAGTACACGTATGTGTAAGCCTCTCGCAAAACTGTCGTACAGCTATACTGATGGCAATTGTCGGATCACGCTTTCGATCGTGGGACTCTCAGGCAGTCGAGCTACGTCGGTGAATTTGTGTTCAACTGTGACCATATTCTCGAATGGCTGCGACAACAGTACGTTCGACGAGCAAACGACAATCGAGTCGGGGAGACTCAATCGGCCCTCGAGACCCTGGGACTATGAGGTACAATCGGGAGGTAGGGGTCAGAGAGTGAGGAAGGAAAAGGTACTATCCATGGCTCTTGATACCCTGAACAATGGGTTATAACGTTAGACGCTTGGTATTAATGCACTCGGTAGTGCTCCCTCGACTACGTTTGGTCCTCCCGACCCTCCTCCGGTGCTGCGGTCCACTCTCGATTGTTCGAGATTTCGATTAGAAATATAAGCCTCCGGCTATCTATGTGCATACCAAGTTGGGGCAGAACGTTGCGGACTTCCTTTATGCCATGCCGATAATAGGCTCGTAGGTATATAGCATAACACATATGTTGAGCGAATCCTCGAGACTCGGCGATCCTCTTGGAAGCAATTGAGATACGAAAATGAGATGCCTTGTAGATATATCTACAGTGCGATCTTCATTCTGTAGCGTATGCTGATCGGCAAAAGCCAACGATCTTCGGCTCATAGTATTGTTATGATCTTGGCTATATCTGCGATGAATATATATGGAGGATCAATTGAATTATTAATACTCTTCGGAAGACTGGCTTGAGTTTGAAAAGGAAATGAGACCAATATCGATGATCGATATACCACACTAATAGATGAGGTACGATGGACACGATTTCAACTTTCAGTTGGAAAAATTTATGTACACATACATATTTACATAAATGTATACTGGGGTTTCGTAATGCTCGTGAACCTCGTGCCCTTGCGCCCTCGACCCAAACAACCCAAGCCAAACGAATCCGTTGCAAATGAGACACCAAGTACAGAGACCCCTAATCTTTATTTACGGTGAATTGACAGAGTCAAGTGGCGGGAATGAGATTTTTATACAACATAGAGATAGAGTGGGTTTTCCAATTAGAGCACAGAGCGACACAGTGTCGACATTTCTGGTGTATTCCTTTGCTCGGATAGGCCGATTCGATCAGAAATGTCGGCACTGTGCTCTAATTGGAAAACCCACATATCCTTCGATATTAGACCATACTCTAATATTTTTGCAATCTTCATTCGTTGGAATTTTTAGCAATATTTGCTATCCGGTTATTGAGCACTCTGCAGCGAAAATATCTCAGACTGCAGGTTATAGATGTGCTTTTCAAGAGGATTTCGATGTTTTTCTCGCTGTGGCTGACTTCTCTCTCACTCCATATCTCTCCCTCTCTCCCATTTTTGCCCACTTCGGAATTATCAATCGACGGCGAAGTTCTCCTCCAGAAGATACGGGTTATTCAGTCTGTCGCTCTGGCCGAAAGTCCGGCTCTTCATGGTGAGGTCAATTATAGCGCGGAAAGCTCTGTGGCATTGTTATAATAAGCACGTACTACTAAAGTTCGAGTCAATAAGATTCAGATATTGGCCGAGGAGTTCAACAATCGCTTGGACCAAGTTAATTTCCTGTGCCACGGAATTTTTGCGAAGGCTTAGATTTCCGAAAATTTGGAATTAGAAAACCAATTAATGTACGAGACCCTAATCCGTAATTCAAACTGTGGACCTGAAAGGGAAATGTGAAAAATGGCAAAAGTCGAAGCTGGCATATTGTTTTCTCATATATTGTCAATAAATTCACTCGGCATCGTCTGCTGTGACGAATGCCAAAATAAAAATAAAACATCGCATCATGTACAACGTATTTCAGGTGCTGTATATCATGTTATCGTACTTCCGACACAATAATTCATTGCAACAAAATATTTATCTTAACTCTTTTGAGGTTGAGCACCAGAGCTGAAAGATATCGTGTCGTTTATTATTTTTCGTTGCACCATCCGCAGTGCCCGTATTATTTCGCGTTTATCAAAATTTAATCGAACGTTCCTTTGCAAACGGTAAAAATTGCGAAGCAATGGAGAACAATATGATGGCAGTAGCGTGCAACAGCATTCCTTTATCGGAATTCCGACAAGCTGTATTTCAGTCTCGCGCAGTTTTCTCCCTTTATTTTTGGATCACTCGTTCGATCGCCGGAGCGTACGTGAAAACGTGCGCGGGGTTAGCGAGAGCACGGAATATATATGCCGACCCAATAGGTGTTCCAGGGACACGAAGAATCAAAACGAATGATGGCTCGAGGGCACGATTTTACCAATGCTCCCCAAATCCCCTTCCTAACGATAGTTTGAGAAATCCTAAATTCGTGCGGAGTTGCGATTAAGGAGGTCGACCGAACGTACCGTGAATAGGAATTAGGCTCGAGGGATAGCCCTGCCCAGGCTCGCATCGTCGGTTCACCCATATTCATCGGGGACCTACTGTCGATACCCTCAACTCCAACGACTACCACCTCGGCAGCTCTGATGCAATCCACAGCGCTACTTGCCACGGAAAATTTGTCAAAATAGCGCGCGGTTAGCGGGTGGTCTCAATGGACTTACGGGCCTCTGGAATGATCCATCGATGCAGGTGCGAAAATCGAATTAATCCTATCGAAGCAGACATTCACACGATAGCCTGCCACGTGGCCACGCCTCGCATGTTCGAGAAATCCTAGAATTTATTTTATTTTCATCAAAAATGGCTATGATGCTACCTACTTTGGTTGCATGCGATTAAATTATTTTTACAAATTTGCAAAGATCGATGTGCGGTAATGGGATTTGTGGCCTTCACAAGAGAATTCGCTGACAGTGAATATATTTTGCATACAGACACTTATTAATAGTGAATTATTCGCAAATAGTTTTACGGAGTCATCTCGGGTTCTGAAGAGTTTAGTCGTGGTTCCGTTTTTTTTTTCTAAGGTATAATTCACATGCTTAGTCCAACTTTCATTTTAGGTAGCTCGTTTCATTCATTGGAAGATGTCTTATCAATTTACTAATACAGATTCGCGATAGCACTCATTGTTTAAAATATGTGGCCAGTTAATGCCTTAAGCTGTAGCTAACTTGAAACACGCTTAACGAACCTGAAATACAATTTATTTCATTCGATACAATTATTAAAACTCTTTTAAATGCGAACTAAGTTGCTATCAATCAACTACCTTCAGCCACAATTCATCATGGATCTTTTGCAAAATATAATCGTGAATGTGAAATTTTCTTTTTGGAAAAAGTGCCGTAATACACTATTGAAAATTGATAGAAAACGAGTTTGCAAAATTCTGGAAATTCATGAACTGTTTATTCAATTTACCCCGAATTGAATGGCAAAAATAGGGATGAACGTGAGGGGTATTCCATGGGCTCTAAAATTCCATCTCCGTTCGTTAGCAGAGCGCGGCTTTTTTTTTATCGGCAACCAATGGAATATATTAAGGTCCGTGCTGTCCTATATGCATATATGTATGTACAGTATACTACGCCGATGACCGCGCGCAGATCGAGCAATGCCTGGTATCGATATATGGAAATAGTACCATCTCGATTTCCCGGGTCATTCACGTTCAACATTTTGCACCCTCTTGATATACTTAAACCCCGTGCAATCACTACGATTATTATTCGTACGTGAAAATGACGATAACGGCGTAAACAGCTGCAATACGTGTCCTGATAGAAGGGTAGGTCGATTTCAAATCGAGAATTGCATAGAGGGTGAGGGAGAGAGAGAAAGAGAGAGAGAGAGAGAGAGAGAGACAGAGACAGACAGAAAGAGAGAGAAAGAGAGAGAGAGAGAGAGAGAGAGAGAGAGAGAGAGAGAGAGAGAAAGTGATCCTAAACCATCATGACCAACAGCAGCTCGTCGTCTAATCCGCTTGCGGTGAACATTGATGTGCGGGACGCGAACAATAATTTAGACAAGCGGTTGATCGATCGAGCCACACTGTACCGTGGGCACCATTGGACTCTCTAGATTTTCAGAGAATTCCCAAAATTCGGTGGTCACATGTCGTATAGCCCCCTCATGACGGTCGGTATTCTGGTCCTACACGCTCCGATCATGTTCTATATGCGTGACGCAATAGCTAACGGTTTATGAACGTGCCATGGTATATATGTGATCAAATGGGCAGATCGAAAAGTTTTATTTATTTATTCGTACGACTAAAAATTGAAATGACAATGAACACTCGTCGTTGCACGAGATTAAAAATTCAATAATGATGTGCAAAAAAATTTATTGTAAAATTTACAGGAATTTTCAGAAATCATACATCGAATATCAAAATTTTTAAGCTACAGCCCAGAATTGCCTGTGGCATCCACTTTCACTGTACTTTCAAGTTT
The DNA here is from genome assembly GCA_963564615.1 of Rhorus exstirpatorius. Classification (NCBI taxonomy): domain Eukaryota; kingdom Metazoa; phylum Arthropoda; class Insecta; order Hymenoptera; family Ichneumonidae; genus Rhorus; species Rhorus exstirpatorius. The sequence continues at coordinate 18,211,887 of OY751319.1, read as the reverse complement.
TCTACTCTTTTTTTTTCATCGAAAAAAATGGAACGCAGAGGTCTGTACAGCTTGCAAGTGGGACTGAAAAATGTTGATGTCCATCTCAGAATAATTGAGTTATTAATATTGATAAAATTAGAGTTATCGGCATATACTGTTTTTCAATACTAAAACGTTTTGAAAGACGAAACATACTTTTTTCTCGTCCAGATGAATGATGACAGTTCCAGAACGAGTGGCAAATGAAATGCGAATAAAAAAATTTGAGAATTTATTTTATTTGATTTCTATGAAGATGAAAAAAAGTTATCGGATGTTTTTAATGTAAATGAGATGGGTAAAAGAAGCCAACCTTTCCTTTCTCTCTCGCGCATACAGGCCATGTTCTTGAAAAAATAAATTCTTGAACCTAGTTTCCTTAAGTAGATCGTATAAAAGTAATACCGTAAATCTTCGCATAACGTTCACGCAGTGACGCCCCGAGGGTGAAACTTAAGTTTTTTTTTTTTTTTTTTTTTACTTTCGCCGGGATGTCCAATGAAATAAAGCAAAGGGAATAGCAAAAAATCTACAAAAAATATATATGCGTATACCCAGGAATACATTCATGAATGGGTTGCAGTTGCTTTTTGTTCAATCGTCCGCTTGCCCTTGCTCCTTTTCTATCTTTATTTCGCTATCTCTTTTTCATTCCTCTCCGGCAAACTTTATAAATATGCAATGACCCAGGAAATAAAAAGAAAAAAGTACGGAGAAAGGGTAACTGGATTCGCTACCGGTGGCGCAACATACTGGTTGGTACTCTTCTGGAAAAGAGGAGCATAAAGCATAGCGGTGACCATCCGCGCGCGAGTCTCTCTCCTTCGGACGCACATATATTTACACGATTTACGGTCGCCATTCCTTTAATTGCCACAGAAAAACTCTGGGAATTGGTAGTTGCTTCTTCTATCCCATTCCTCTTTCGTTTTCACGCCATTCCCATCGTCGTCTCCGTTGTCGTCGTTGTCGTCGTCGTCGTCGTCGTCGTCGTCGTCGTCGTCGTCTCTGTTGTCATCGTCGTCGTTGTTGTCGTCGTCGTCGTCGTCGTCGTCGTCGTCGTCGTCGTCGTCGTCGTCGTCTCTGTTGTCATCTTCGTCGTTGTTGTCGTCGTCGTCGTCGTCGTCGTCGTCGTCGTCGTCGTAGCCTCCACATCCTCTTTCTTCTCTTCTATTCTTTCCACTGTGTCTCTCTGCTATCCGCCCAGGTTTTACAATAAATTTCCCCCATTGTATTGTACCCCAGCTTTTTCAGTTCTCGGCAGTGGCCTTGACATCGTGCGTACATTTTTGGGCGTTCAATTTTTACGCCGACCGCTTGTGGTTCGTGTTTAATTCATTTGTCAATTAGCGGATAAAGATGGCTCGCACATATTTGCATTACGTCGACCACATAAATTTTGTTATTTCACTAGAAAATTTTTTCCTCGATTGGGATTTTTTTATTCATGGCACGAACACACGAGGAAACACTTTATCGAAATATATACAAGATTAGGGTGCGTTATTTTTAAGTTTTCTTTTCGAGTCCCACCCTAACGGAATATAAATATGGACTTGAAAAATAAAATCTCACGAACGGGGAGCGCTGAGAAAAAAATCCTGAGAGGTGCATCATTCGACGTCTGGAAAAATATGTTTTCCAAAAATATAACCCAGCCCCAAATTTTTCCGTCAATTTTGATAAAAAAAAATTCGATTTTTTTTTTTTTGTTGATTTCCGAAGAACGTCAAAATACCGTTGAGTCCATGGGCGAATGTGTGTGTGTTTTTTTTAAATATAATTTGTGATTTTTTTCTTCATAATATAAATTCACATACCTGCATGGATGCGATGAATTCGTAATATGATACATTATAGTTCGAGAACAAGCGGGAATAGCTTTTGGCTGTTCAGTTGAGGGTGCAGCGATGCGCAGCGTTGTTGTGGAAATTAATTATAAAAATCTCGACCAAAAGTGGTGCTGGTGTTCTGCCATGTACCGCGGCACACATTGCTGCTGCCGCTGTGGAAAAGCCATAGAAATGAAAGCTTTCGCGCCGCTGCACATTCACCGACGCAATAGTAGTAACCGGTATTATACGTATACTGCAAAGAGTATTACGTATTTACCACAGCCCCCCCCCCCCCCCCCCCCCGAACGAGCAACGGGTATATACAGGACTAGAGTCGCGGGCCACCAACAACCCGCGAGCTACCGCGAACTGGTGTCCTGCTGCGTTCCGGTGATACATTTCACCGTCCCGCTGGCCGACTTTAACTCTCGTCCTTTTCATCCCCCTGTAGCTTTCTCCCTCTCTCTCTCTCTCTCTCTCGCTCTCTCTCCCCCTTACTCCCTTGCCCAATACATCAACGCAGCAATTTTCGGGCAGTTTTGATGCATCGCCGTAATATCGGCGATACATTAATCCAAGGTGAATGGGACATATATCAGCTGGCTACATAATTTTCACCTCTGCTATTTATATTCTAGTCTGAATCGTCTGAGCCACGAGCCCAGACCGCCGAGTTTTTAAATGCTTCGTATACCAGCGGACTATTACTGATATGTTACATGCATATATAGAAGCGCAATAAATGCGGCAAGTTCTTGCATTCCTCGCGTACGTGATGATAGATCGTTTTATCGGTTATCATTGGCCAGACGTGAAATGATCGAGGCAATTTCATTTCTTTTTTTTTTTTTATCATCGAACACATGACTTATAGCTAGGGAATTTCGACAGCTCTGCATTCATGGAGATTACTGTATTGGAAAATCTTTTGTATCGCAGTAACCTATAGTGTTACATTGGTGGTAGTATTGGTGGTTTTGATTCTTCATAAAGGGGACCTTGCTTCCGTAGAAAATTTTTCTTTCCATCCGTTCAGTCCCAATGCCACTTCTTGAGAAAGCCTCATGGAAATAAAGTGCGTGCAAGGTATATCGAAAAAAATATATTTTCGATGGTGCATGAAAATATATTTACATGTATACATGGCTATAGATATATTTATGATTGTGAGGTCTCGGTAGACTTTAAATTGTGGCGTTTAGAGTTGTACTGATTGGAAGTGCTTCGACCTACGAAACTATAATCACGCCTGCGTAATATCATAATTCGGAATACTACGGGTAACGTCGCGAAAGTCATCTAGGCTCGTTTTGACGAAGGTTCGCTCTTTTTCATTCTGGGATGTCCGACAAAATACATATTTCTGCTCTCCGATCTCAGAGAATATCGCATACTATCGAGACTAGCGAGGTGCGCCTCGTGTTTCACGTTCCTGTCTGGAGTGGCTGACCGATCGAGTTTTTTCTTCGACTTACATTTGAATAATTAGCAATGGAATTCAGCGAGCCTTAGAGCACGAGAAAGAACCCACGTGAGAATATGTTGAATCTGAGTTGAGTACAATTATCATATTTATAAGTTTCTATTTCTCGATACGTGAACTTGCTCATTCGCCAAAAAGACTATTCTTTCAATCGATCATTTTTGTATATTTAACGTCCGAGCCCGGGAGGGCCCATAACTTGTGAGTGTATATGTGTGTTTCTATGAACTCCGTACCAGTATACTCCGTTAGATTGATTTCTACCTTTCTTAGTGGGCCGAATATTCCAATAAATTTAATTGATCAAATGTACATTTTAAAAAATGCAGCAATGTTCCAAGATACGTACCAAATATGCTTCAAATTTACCCGGAATATATTTTTTTATATATTTCAAAATATACCTGGATACATGCACCCGATAATAAATATATATAATATACTCAATCGTAAAATAATGTACCCTTTGTTTGACATTTTTGACATTTGTATAATTTATTTTTTTTATGCATAAGATGCCCTTTATGCTTTTTCATTTTCGTGTCATGTACGAATGTCACATTAACATGAAATCAGTAAGCCCCTTGACGTAAACAGGGTACGAGCGAAGTTGACAAACTTACTGTATCTCTCCAATGACGATGATATAAAAGGGAACCTCGCCAAGAGGTAATCCCCGGATAGCGCGGACACGTTAAACCTTGCTCGTTGAAATTTATCGCGCTCGCGCGTTTCGCCCTATTACCCGGACATGCCAGAGTGTGCCGAGTAAGAAATTACTCCACCGACGCGAAAGTGGCCAAGTTAGTCTCTAATCGCGAGCGAAAGCATCGCGCTCAGCGTTAAGACCTCCAGGTTTATCGTCCTTTTCTCGCCAACGTCCCGCTCACTGCCTTCCTTGGCCCAGCATCTTTGCATAACCGCAGACGTAGGTAGAAGTGAATCACTGGACGAGGGAACACAGGCATGGGGCTAAGGGCCGGTGGAGGAAAAACGCAGACGCGTGAGAATTCTTAGCCGCTCGAATGGCAGAGGATCTTAACACTTAAAGTGGTTAGCGGACATACACATGCAATGCAGGAATGACCCTACCACCTATGAGGCGGTAGATGTACCATACTGCAATATTTAAAGACGAACCGACAGCGGTATTATATAGGTATATGCAGTCTGCGTGCGACTCTGGCGGTGTACCATGTTAAGCAGCATTGGTCGCGTCCAGTACTTGGTTGGGTGACGGCTTAGCCGGTGCAGGTGTATCGATCAGTGAGCGGGTGGCCACCCTCCCGAGCCTCCGTATTTCATGTTTTGTGAGGTCCCTGTGTTCTCGGTACTTACTCTCACATGAACACCAAAGAAGCGGGAAAAATATGAGCACCCGTATCCTCATAGATTTTCCGCAGGTTTCCCGTGACCTTTTGTGGAGGTGGTATATATACAGCAGGGTAGACGTCTGCGGTCACAACAAAGAGGGCCAGATTCGGGAAACATGTCAAAGTCATACGAGCTATACATAAATTTATTTAGGCGACATATAATATGTAAAAAAAGATGTGCAAAAAATATAATACGTGTAACAGTACATTTCACGTATACCAATATATTGTTTTTATTGGTAAAATTCATATAAAATATTTAACGTGCATGGAAACATTTATCTTATGTGCCAAAATCTTGTTTTCTTTCAAGCAATGTCTTAACTATCAATCTCTTCATCACTAAAAACTCTCGAAAAACCATTTTTTTGAAGTTTAGTGCTATTTGATGATTAAACGAATTTACCTGTAAGTGAAATTCGATCATGATTGTATGAGCGTCTCTTTCGAAAAGATCAAAACGTAGTACTACGATTTCACGTCGTGTCGACACAATATTTACAGCAATAAAAATCTTTTTACTAGGGTCACAGTGCTCCGTAACCCTTGACCACGGTTCCCTTGACTCCCATGTGATTGATACAAACTTTATTTTTTTAGTTCTGTGTGGCGGTTGTTACAGACGAAAAATTTGAGACCCAAAATCAAAGTAGGGAAAAATAAAAACAAGAGCAATGAAGATTCGTCTTCCTCAGATAGTGAAGAGGGGAATAAACCGCTGTAGAAAATAATTGAAAAGCTTATGCTTTTCGATATTATTTCGCGTATTCGGATTTAAAGAACTTTGTAATTTTAAGAAGAATGATTCGAATATGCCATTAGCATTGCCATAGAAATTACATTTATTCAACTACCCTAGAATCTTTTCCATTTAATTCCCCATACGATTCCCACTGCAAGACTGTAATAACCAATCGTTGCTATTTACACTGTGGCTCTTTTACTATAAGGGTTCCGCTTCGAGTTTCCAATCCCATTAGAAATTAGAGTCCATGTTTATCATAGATCGCGGCATTTGAACATGGGCTCGGACGTGTTGATATTTCTCCGTCGAATGCCTATTATATATACTCGATAAAGAATACGACCCTCTTGCCTCTTTAATGCCCATATTATCGGTAGTTTCGAGAAGCATCCTTTTTTTCCTCTCAATCCCGGCTAATCGAGGCAAGAACAACTATGAAGATTGCAACCAATAAGAAACCCCTTGCGAGAATAGATGAGCAGCAGTGAAGCTAGCTCGGTTTCATATTTCTTGCGTACGCAAAAACATCTCGCGGAAATTAACTAATTCTCATGTAAATAATTATTGGAGCACACAGTGCGGATCAACTTCCAATAAGATGACTGCAGTGAAGCCTTGCCTGAGTCGAAACTTCTACTTCAATTGGCTAAAACCATTTTAACATAGCCGGAGAGAGAAAATTTTACTAGAGATAAGGCTTCACGTTTCGGACCTATTTGATGTTTTTTTCGTACCCGCGTTTACACGTGGAATAATTATTGCAAAGAAACGCAGAAGAGGAATCTAGCGAAAACATTACATATTACATTCCATCAATTTTCACCTAGCAGTCTGGAATAAAAAAAATATAGATTCTGAAAAAATTGTAAAATTCCAGAATATATTTAACAAATTAGCATTAGAAAATAACTGGCCATAGCTCCAATTGCTATAGAAGTTTTTTGACATCAACTTGACTGAAAATACCGTAAAAAATGTTAGATTAAAAATGAATAAAATTAGAAGTTCACAAATTAATCTGATCGCCATTCAAGTTCCAGTGTTTGAAAATCAATTCCTATTAGCAGAAAATGACACGAGCTTTCACATAATGTTCTCTCATTGGTGCAGATTGATAGCATAATTTTTTCCACTTTTGAGACCTCGTTTAGCTGCCACGTTTCGTTGTCTATATTTTGTGAAATAAAAAAAAAATATATACATGTACACATATATATGTTGTTCTATTTTTTTGTGAATAGGATCATTTCTGTTATCATGAAAATTCGATTAAAAATTTCCGATCAATGGTTGTTATGATACTAAAGTGGATATAACAATCTTACGTGATAATACGATATGAACGAAGTCCTTCAACGTCCGGGCAGATAGATCGTCATTCTCCACTGATGAAAGAACTTTCTGTAAAATGTCAAGCGTAATCAAACATAATATATTCGTCGAAAAACAAATTTTTCTCCATTTATTTGTTTGTTTGTATAAATAGTCAATTTATTTATTCCAAAAATTAAAAAGAAAGAAAATAATCTTTAAAAGTTGATCCGGAAGCACGATTTTTTTTTTCTATTCGACATCTTTTTTATGACACCTCGACACCTTGACCCCTTGATACCTTCAAGGCACCTCGTATCTAAGAAACTGCTACAACCACTGCCAGTAAAAAGTATCGCTGCACGAAGCTGCTTCTATAAAAAAACGATTTTTTTTTGCACAAGTTTATCTCTACAACCTCGTTATTAAAAAAAAAAATTTTCTGATGGAAGTCGTCACCATTTCCACCATTTATGCTTTTATTGTCATCATATCTGTCATCGTGATTTTAATTGAACATTTTACATCATTTAACATGGACGATCGAGGTCGTACTTCATGCGCACCGCATGTATACGCGGATGATAGATTACTCATCGAATGGGCCCAGCTTCCTGGGCAAAAAAAAAAGTATAGCGGTGAATCCACCCCCCGTGATCGTGGCCAATTTCAGGTGGAATGTTTTTTTTTTTTCGTTGTTTTTCAGCGTACTCACAGAGCACGCGGTAACAAATTGGCCCATGTCTCATGTCTAAACGAAGGTTCTCCGCGCGGGCTGCTGACCCAGCTTCTGTGTACACGCGTTGGCCCTTTTGCCAGTATAAAATACAGCATGAACCGCCAGCCGGCTGCTGCCAGGACTGCGCCAGGCCCATTACTTGTGGCTTGCGAATGGCCACGTGCACTACGCACTAACGCATTAATGTCCCAGACTCGCGATAGGAACGAGTGACGAGGGTGGTAAAAAAAAAATTGAATAAATAACTAAAATTAAGCTCTATTCCAGCGATACATAAATTAAGGTTTCGGTCGATAATTTTATTCGCTTGCTGAACACGGGAAAATAAAACGTGCGTCAGTTATTGAACCCGAAACAACGTTCCCCCAGTGCTAAAGTGATCGAGTGAATATTCGAATCCATGATTGATCAATGATTCGCGTGACATTGAACTATTTTATGATGAACGAGAAAAAATAACCCTTAAGTATCGTCACGCTTTTTTGAATCAGAAGTTTATGCGACAACGCCATTACACTGTGCTCCTTCATCGGCCAAAAACTTATTATGGCGGAAAATTACAAATATGAATTCAAATGATGATTGATAAAATGAATGACTAATGATACTTACCGATCACCAATTGGTTGGCTTCTTCTACGGCTAACCTCCGAGCACTTCCTGAATTTCTTAGTTGTCGATGGCTCGTCACGTGGTTTCTAATTTTAAAAAATCTTGAAAAAGTAAAATGTTCCTTTTGGTGTTGTGGCTGCTCGATCGGCTTGTCTTCAAGTAAATTTGAATTCTGACTAAATTCTTCGCAGTAATGCTAGAGGAAATTCTGCATAGAATATGCTTTCCTTTGAAAAAATCATCTCCGGGGTCTTTTATTGCTCCTGAGATGCAGTCGTGAGAATAATTTCAAGACGGTATAGAATCACTTAAAATTCGTGAAAATGGTAAAGTCCTTGCAGGCGTCAGAGTATGAGGCAAACCGAGAGAAATACGTCGGGAAAGAAGACAAGGGAATGTAGAAAACTTACGGGAAATATATTTCACAGGGCGGCTCGAAGCTCACACGTCACGCTGATGCCCTCTAGATAGAATTTAAAAGTTCAAAGCTATCGCTCCTCTGGTCATGTATCCTTGCACAGTATACGTGGTTTCTTATACACTATCCAGGGCATCGTTTTCATTCCAACTGCCTCGAGTTCTCTCAACTGTTGGAGGTGAACGCAATTCCCCGTTTCGTCTGTGCTATACGTTCGACGAAATAAGACACCATCCTTTTACCATGGCTTTTCCATCATTGGACGTTTCTCTTTACCGGCTAGTTCCATCTGAACCTGGCTTACACCTCATTTCTCGACTGGGATCAATTCGGACAATTTACGGAGAAGACTTTGTACTCGGTAGAATATAAGAAACATGATGGAGATAGAAAATGACGTTATGGTTTACTAGAAACACTGGTACCAGTGAACCAGGGTAAATACGACAAATAATAGTTTTGCTCCGATAAATTTTCAAAAATAAACAATCAAAGAGCATTTATTTCAATCCATCGAAAATATTTAATCTTCTAAATAATATTATAAATATATCAGAAAAGTACTAATCATTTGGTAGAACCAATTTCTGAACATCATAATCAGACCATTGCACCAAATGCCCAAGGCTTTTCTCCTTAATTTCATTATCAATATTGTTACGTTCGTATTGTAGTGATGAAAAAAAAAAACCGTTCATAAGACTGAAGTCACTAGTGATAAAATAGTAATCTACGGCTTGGAATGATAGAATAACTCTGTCTCAGATACGATATTCGAAGTACAGATATTACAAGGGTAAGTGACCATTTTGGTCTGCACACGTACTTCTTCCTCTACTAGACTTCGACCATTACTACTGAACGATGTGTCTGATACCATTTCGTATGACAACCGCGAATCCGAAGAATTTCTCGTTCAAACTTCTTATCGTCGCAGCACCGCTGATAATCATAACAGACAAATTTTCCATTCTTGCAATCCGCTTCCAATGTGCTTGAAATGCGTTGAAATCCGGTGTATACACTGGAGACCACCAAATCTATGATCATAATGATCTGATTAGCTTCAATGAATATAAATATAAATGTTATTTCGATCTCTCTGAACTCGGCCGAGCACGTGTCGGACGTGAGGATGAACGGCGCTATCTGCACCATAGAATATGCGAGTAGAAACGGCACGAGAATCGGAGACTGTTGAGAGGAAAACGATGAAGAGGAATGAAAGGAACGGAAAAAATTTTCCCCGTGATTTAAAGTGAAAGAGAATGAAGCAGAGTAGATGAGGTGGTTGGCTCGTCCGCCCTGAGCAGCACCTCGCTGTTTTTCCTTCGTTCTCTCTCTCTCTCTCTCTCTCTCTCTCTCTCTCACTCTCTCATTGTCTCGATCTGCCTTATTCACTTGTAAAATACCTACCGCCTAACACAAAATTCTATAGCTCATCTTGGTGCAAGCATTGCGTTGTATGGCTATGCTCAAGCAAACCTTCAACTACTCGCGTCACGCACACCGCTGCAGAGATCGAACGAGCAAACGTGAAAGAAAAAGAAGAATATGACGATGAACAGTGTACCACTGAGATCCGTAATGACTCCACCAATCTCCTACCATTCGTTGTACTCTGCAGTCGGTAGATACGTACACCCCATGGGGCGCAAGAGCGGGGATGCGTGTCGATGCTGCATCTAAACCACCTTCACGCGCCATTGAATGCCCCCAGGGGTAAGGCCTATCACGCGCGGTTAAATTGTTTTCGAATGCGGTATAGCACACAGCACGATACGTCGCAAGTGTATTGGTAATGTATGCCGGCACAGTTATCGGCCACCAAGTCAGTGATCGAAGGCTCCTGTGAAATTGACGAATTAAGGCAACGATGGAGAGGTTCAAAATTTCAAAAAATGGCATGCGCTCGTTCGGTTATAACAAGGCCACGGATAATTTTTTTTTTTCTTTTCAGGAGTCTTTATTAAAAAATTACAAAAGCTTAAAATGTCTAGAGATTAATTCTCAGGTCAATAGTATGGGCGCTGCAACGTAATGAGGTAAATCATGAAAAATCCTGTTTTACCGCGATTACGATCAAACGGATAAATATCGTGAAAAATCCCAGGAATATTTCTCATTTTTATGCGTCCCACTACGGTTTATGCCTGAAAAATTACGGAGAAAAAAAATGAAAAAATTGGGCCCAGAAAACGAAAAGTTTTGAAAATTTCGAGTTATTTATTTCTATGCAATTGTAACAATTTTTTTTAACTAGATTTTAGATATAAGTAATACGTCAGAGTGCTTTACAACTCATGTATAAATTTCAAGTTGCTATGTTCAGCTTTATTGAAGATATCGTGGTAATATCGGATTTTTCTCATTATGTTGCAGTGTCCATATTGTCCAGAGAATTAATTTTTAGACATTTACATAATTTATAATGGTTTAATAGAGACCCGTAGAAAAGAAAAAAAAATATACAATATGCATATATTTACGGCCTTATAATAAACTATTGAGCGTAAGTAAATTTTTAAAATTTAGAAGCGAATTTTTCTTTCATTGCCATCATTTTTTTGTATATACTTTTTTTCGTCTCATGCAGCATGAAATTTTTTTATTTGGTGCCTGACACATAAATCTTCAAAAATTATAATTTATCTTCAACAGTTGTGTTCAATGTTCAATGTGATGATTAATGTTTTAAGTTTTTCGAGCTGAGAATCTAGTACAGGTTACCATTATATTTTCCATGCATTGTCTAGCATTGGCTATGTCCATAAATAAATCTACCATTGGATGGAAATTCCGTTGGTTCAAGGTGAATCATCGAATTTGCCTTTTTGAAATTTAATGGTCCACAGTGATGAGTTTTACCAACCTCCGTTGGCGTTAACCGCCGGGATGCTAACGCGGTGGTTAAAAAAGGAAACTAGGTTTCTAAGGCATTGCTGGTCTGAGCTCGGCTTTTCTAATTGGCAGTCTGAGCCTTAACCGCCATTTGCTTAACGGTCGTTAGCTTAACCGATGTTGGTGAAACTAACCGTTGACTTTTTATGAATTATCAAAAATTAGTTCGTCTCGCAGGTTGCAGGTTAGGTTCGCATTTTACGATCTGAAACACGTGCATAATCGATCTCCGAGCTCGGTATCAATGACGAACAAAAATTTCGAGTCGGTGGCTCTACAAAATAACTCCCGTTCCGATATTCGGTAAAATTATTTTCCAAAAAGTTGTTGTAGTTGAATGACTTCTCACTGTTTTATCGAAGTTTAGAGGTGAGGAACTAAACAAATTTTCAGGAGGTTTGTAATTTAAAAAAATGGGTTACCATGCACGGGCTCTCTCTCTCTCTCTCTCTCTCTCTCTCTCTCTCTCTCTCTCTATCTATCTCTCTCGAAAAGAAGAAGAAACAACCAAGTTTTCATTTTTAACTTTAAATTTTCTTTATTTCACAATTTTCGGAAGCCTCTCGATATAGGCCAATAAATTTTTGAAACAAACGAGTCCACACCATTTTTGAATATGATTTGTTTTCAGCTCCTCGACCAAAATTTTTCCAATATTGAGGGTTACGATTTTTTCTCTGCTCCATACTAAACAAAATGCTGTGAGAATTGAGACTCGCTTAAAAATAAAAAAATGAAAAAACCCAGCAAGAGAGATTCAAGGCTGAATTACCTAAGAAAGTCCAAACGGCCGACGACTGTGCGTGGCTTGCATTGAATGTTTATTCCATGCACAGTCTTCGGGAATTGCCACCACGAGACACGATTCTCTCGCTGCCGTTGGCGATGTGGAAATTGCCAGTGTGTATATGGGATATAAAAGCGTTTATCCATCGCTTCTAGATATGGTGGTAGATGGATCGGTGATGTATCGTACAGTCGCCAGGGGTCCATCGTCCGCACTCAATGAGATAACAAACTCGCGCCTGTATCTCGTATCTATATCGTCACTCGTTATTATTTTACAGTGAGGCAATTTTAAATTGCTCTGAATGTCGTATCGAGGATTGGTTGTTAAATCGAGAGATGCTAGCTGGAATTTTTCTACGTTTTTTTTGTCCCCCACAGTCGATCGTTTCATATTAAAGTAATACTATAAGTATAAACACTGGTTGGAGTCACAGTCTCGATATAGAGACTGCCCCTACGTTGGGAATATAACCCCAGCATCCCCTACGTTAGGATAGCGAAGCTACAAGCGTCCGGTTTACAAGCAATATCGAAGGTTTTCAGTTGGGGCATCGGTGCTTGACGACCACATGGAAAGATTGCTCCTCTCGAGGCTATATAACAAGAGGTTTGAATTCCCCCAAGGACCCATACCACCGATCCTGGATATCGATACAGCGCTACTGTTAGCCATCTTACTCACTAAGTCTTCGTCTTTTTCTCCTCCTCCTCCTCCTCTTCTTCTTCTTCTTCTTCTTCTTTTTCTTCTTCTTCTTTCTCGCCGCTGTCATCAGGATGAACGAGTCCCAGAGGTATGTCAGACAAGAGCATATGCAGTTTCTTCAGTCGCCTCTTGAACACGAGACCAAGATTCGATCTACGAGATCGATATCGGGGTGCGCTCGAAGATTTTGCCGCCTCGTATTTTACATAACGCATCCTTTTTATTGACCTCTTACGTTAAATAATACGCGCTACCTATATAGTCCTGTAGCCTCATTCAGGCGAGAAATACTTAAAAGATCGTTTACGCGATGAGGCACCTCACTGCACATCACCGCCATTGCTAAGCGCTCTTTGCCAACTCTTCGTTGTTATGACGCTCAAGTTTTCTCGGTGTAACGCCGGATGAGGTAATAACTCTCTTAGGCATGTGAATGAACGTTCGCAAGAGGTTCGTTGCCAATGGTGCCCGATAATAGTTTCAAACCAATGAAAAAAGATTTATTTCTTTTTTGCTTTCTTGTAAAAGAAATAAACTTTGTTTCAATTAAATTTTGTTTCATTATCTTTCTATAACATTATAAATACCGTGGGAAAAAGTTTATTGAATTTAGTTTATTACTCGGCGTGGAACGCCATTTTGGACATCTTTACTCATTTCTCCATCGCGCACTCGATACACGTTCGGTTTTGACCTGATTTGAAATTTTTCACAACATTCATCGAATTTCTTTATGAAACTCTTTGCACATCTGTCGTGACCTTTTTACTGTAAGGAATCGTTAACGGACTCCGAATTTACAATGATATATTGCTACACGATATTCATTGAAGAATTTCTCGACCTCAACTGTAATGATTATTCTGAGGTTTTTTATGAATATTTTTTCTTATTCGGATATAAATAAAATATTTTCTAGAGGAAAGATTTTTTATTTGTACTCAAGGTTTATCAGATACTTTGGGGAAGGTTGGGCAAAATCGCCCTGTGGGGCAGAACCGATCACCAAAGAAAAAAATGGCCTATCAGCATTTTTGTACCTAGGTTAGTGACAGAAAGCTATATACAACGTGGTTCCGCTGTCAACGATATAAAAAACCAGAAGAGTGGGACAAAAAGTTTACTCTAAAATTGGGGATATTTCGTTTCGATTGCGCAATCTGAGTTTTGTCACAAGTATGAGACAGACGATTTACCAATTTCGAAAATGTTACAAATCACAATTGACTGTTAGCATGGTTGTGCAAATAAAGAGCTTTCGATTTCGTATTTCGGTCTCAACTCGCAAAGTGCACACTGCAAGCAAAGGTGACACTACCAAAAACTACTGATCCTGTCTGATACTGACCAAAAAGTATCATTACTTAGTAAACTCAAATTTGTTCGCAAATTCGAAATCGAAACTATAATACATCCTTATCCAACCAACAGTGCATAAGATTCTTTACATTAAAACGAAGACTCCTTCGATTTTAAAATGGAAAAATTTAGAAAATAAAAGGCTGAAAATTTTTTATTTAATTTCAGACTCAACTATATATTCTTGTTTCTAAATCTACACAGTTTAGATAATAGGTTACTTTTAGGTTTTTTTTTTCGAATCCAGCTGAAATGCCTCTTATCATTTTGGTATGATGAACATTAAATCGATTATGGCCATCAAATTGTCCAGCGCGTCATATCCATATTTATGCCAATTTCGATCATACCTGCTATAACAAGTCCAGTTGACGGTTAATGTATTCGCGAATAGAACGAATTCCATCGACATTATGTAGTCGACAATTCATCTCCAGAGACGTACTTTGTTGCATGAATTGTACTAGCCTGCAGCGACCAATATTGCACGGTTCTTCCATTCGATGAATTCCGAATTGACATTTAAATGTCCTGGCGATGTTTCTCTACAAATATACCAGCCGTGTCATCTACCGCTCTCGTTGGATTCCATTTCTTTCCTATCTCTTGTCCAATATGTCAAATACGGAAGACACAAATATTTATGTGCACGATATCATTCATCCGTTGAACTGAATATTGCAGAGAAACGGTACAACATAACGCGCAAAATCCACGTGACAGCTTATATATTTTCTATTTGCAGGCCTATAACTGTATCGTGAAAAAAAAAAACAAAGTGTACATGAGATAAAAGACGATGCAATCTCTTTTGAAATGAAAGTTCTATTCATTTGAGTATAATTGGTATGAGTACACGCTGCGGTGCCCCTTAAATATGAACGATTTATAGATTCACTGCTAGATTTAATATATCGAAGTATTTATTTCGTATTAAGTTGATAGGCTTGATCGTATCAGGGTTAAATTTAGTTTTAATTACTCGGCGTCAAGATATGTGGGTGAAATTGTTACCTAAGATTTGATACACTTACTTTTATGTACCACGACTCTTTAACGAGTCGTTTTATACTCTTCTACATTGACAAGCCATACACAATATATAGCTTGGGCAGCACAACTTGCAGCACACACTTGTTTTTAATAATGTGATAATTATGTTCAGTATTTTGTTATGAAATCTGCAAACGAAAAATTTTCCTTCGCGATTTAACGAAAAGGCCTGATATTCTAAAAGTCCTATTTTCTATTGTCTAAAACTTCTTTATTGGTGAAATTAAGATCGTTTTTTGAAGAGTTCTTAGGAGAGCATAATTTTGATTCAAGGGGATCTGGATCTCGGCCTTAATGGATTGATAAGATTATCCATGTTTGTCCATCGGTTTTTTGGTTCCCGAAAAAAATCTCGAAACATATCGAACACTAAAATAACAAAATATGTCCTTTCATTGTAAAATTCGCTTATGCCGTTGGCAATTTTGTCTACTTTAGAATGTTCAGCTGTGTCTCAATTGCACAGCTGTTTAGAAAGTTTTCTGTTAATAGGTAGTTAAAGTTTGAAAAAAAAAGAACATACCGCAAAATAATTATTCAACGGAATGACCTGCCATGTTGTGCTATAGTAACGAGATGAACTAATATGCTTTTATTCGCGAGACTCACGATGCCGTGAAAGATTACGATGAGACGGCGAGAATATACGCGTATTATAACGTTCGAGCGAAAGAGAACGTGTCTTCGCGACGATAAGGGCGAGAGTACATTAATTACGAGGTCGCTTATACAGTAATCCTTCCACTCCGTGATTCGCTCATACGCCTTAACGCTTCAATGAGAAAACTCTCAATTTCAACGCTCGTTCCTCCATCGCTCTCGTTCATCGTCTCCGCATCGTTGATGTAATGCTGCTCATTATACTCGCAACAATGCCATAAAGGCTGCTTATCTCGTTCTACTTTTATCATCTGTTTTGTGTCTCTGTATCACTTCAACTCACGTCTATTACTCTTTCTCTGTGATTTCCGTCCTCGCATTCTCATGGCGTTTACTATGTCGATGTCTGTAATGGAAAGATCGAGACGAAAAAAGTGACATCGATCGTGTACGAAGCATAAAAGCGATATTCGCGTTGAAATTCCACAAGGGGGAGACCAGAGTCGGCGATGATGACTATTACAACGAGGACGAGTTGAGGGTACGAGGGCGTGAGCCTCTTGGATGAATTCTACAATATAATCACAGTGTACATATACGGATCTTTATATAGAATGTATAAATACAGGTATAAAGAGAAGGTAGCAGTGGCTCACGTAAGGCGTGCATGAGCAACGAAAAAGCCAGAAGTAAGAAAGGGATGAAAAGAAACAAAAATACGAGAAGTGGAAGATGAAGGAGAGAATGAGAAAGAGAGCAAAGAAAGAGTCCTGCGTGTAATGCATAAGAGCAACGCGCAGAAACCGGGGAGAAAGAGTAACGAACTGGCAAGGTCGACTGTGGCGAGCCAATGTCTCGTCCTCGATCATTCTTCCCCACCACTACTACTTCCATTACCACTGTGACTATTGCAAAGTGCAAGTGCAGAAAGGACGTATAATGCGGGCGGAAAGGGTGTACGGCGCGCTGAACGAGAATAATGTCAGTTGGGCTCGGCCATTTTGCGCTTTTCGTTGCGCTGATTCCACAAACAATCGACATGAAAAAATTCACAATTACCGATGCATCCGCAAGAGCTGTAAAGACCTCTCGTTCGTGTCGTCAACAATTCCTTACGTTTGTTTAAAAAATATTGGCTTTTGCTGTTTCTTTGGGATGCCTCGTATCCACCCAAACGTATCTGCTGATTGTCAGCTGAAACGAAGCACACTTTTACGATTCGGTTTCGTCGTATGCAGCAAATTTCAATGCAACTCGTTTTGCCGATGGTGCTCGACGCTGATGCTTGGCGATGGCGGGAACGATGCACCAAGGATCGGGGCAATCGGCCGTAGACCGTGGCAGTGATGCAGAAGTAATACGAGCAGCAGCAGCGGCATTGCGAGGCCGCGATGCACCAGCCGCGCTGTCTTGAGAAGAAGAGGAAATGCGATGTACAAAGGGAGTATGCGCTAAAGAGAGAAAATAAATATGAGAGAATAAGAGCAGAGAGAGAGAGAAGAGAGAGAGAGAGAGAGAGAGAGAGAGAGAGAGAGAGAGAGAGAGAGAGAGAGAGATTGCTCTAGGGTCCAGCGGACCGAACGCTGCACTTCATCGAACGAGAAGAACAATAAGAAAAACTCAAGGAATGAGGGTGGCAGGATTCTGCGTACGAACGTGTACACCCAAGTTGGCGAGAATGCCGATGGCGATCGAGCACGTACCTAGAGAGGAAGAATAAAATAGAAGCAAGAGGAGAGTACTCTGCAAATTTTTTTTTTTTCTCTATCAATACATTGCGAGCAATGAGCGATTTGTAAAGGAAGCCTCGGCGACCGAATTGCGTAATAATCATGTATATTAAACGTTCGATATCTCTATATCCGTTGAAAATATCTGGATCGTCGAAAACTTTTTTGTAAGCTCTGGAAATAATAATGATTTTCAATCTTAACAATCAGCGCAGTCGATATGGTTAAATGCCGATAGTATCGTCCAAATCTTGAAATAAAAAGGGAAAATGGATCAATCAAATTATAGGTCCGAATGTGTCGTTCCTTTCGAATTGCGAATCATTATGACTCATTCGGAGTAGGACTGTACGAATTTTTTGAAAAAATCAAAATTTCATAAAAACTGAAATCTTCGAGCGATTTTTGCAAAATTCGATAACGAACGTCTTTGTTCCCTAACCTACTTGTTCGGAAAGTTTTGGCTTGATGGTTTCAAGTTTACGATAGTTAGATCGATCACTGACATTTTTCAAATATTTCACGATGTTGCAAAGTCTAATTTTAATGTAAAGTGAAACAAACAATAAGGGTGTAGAGCTCAGGACGTTTGAAAAGTTTGAGCGCGATTGGTCAAGTTTTTCTGGAGATATAATTATTCGAATTTTTCGACCTCCTCTCTCTCTCTCTCTCTCTTTTTTTCTTTGGTCTTAAGAATGTAAAAAGCATGTTCTTAAAACAAAGCATGTTCTTGGAGGAAGTAAAAAAATACGTAAGTTGAAAAATGCACATTGTTTTCTCGTAGCTTTGGCTGGTTCAAAGAGCTTTCCTATAGTTCCCTATGGTTAAATGTCAAAGTGTTCAAAATGTTTGCTGAGTTCGTGCATGACGTCTCGAGTTTAAAGTATCAAGAGACTCGGTAGAGTCTAGCGTCAAGTGCATTAGCAGAATGTACCTGGTACCAGTGTCCTTGCACCATGTAAAACTATTTCACCGACGGCCAAACAACAACCAGGATCTTTCAAATTAAAAGGCAAATGTATTTCTTCGAAAAGAAGTATTTTATGAAGAAATACTATTTCCACGTTGCAAATTTCCACGCTCAGGGTTCATTGCTAAATATTTCGTCCCTTCGGGTGTGTCAACCGGACTACATGTACTCTCACAATTTAATATATACACATGACGCAGAGTATCGCGTAGGCATACTATTCATAGTTAATACTGTACCCTGTACCTACGTGGCACATTCACACGCTCGGGGGTGTATTAAAAAAAAAATTGTAAGCCACTTCTGACCTCCCAGCCGAGAACGACGCATGCCTCTACAACCCTTCTACATATATTATGCAATGATACTTTGTATACCAATGGAGTATTATAGTTATTTTCTATCTAAGCCGTACTTTGGAGTACTATGTTACGTTGTATTATGGTAAGTTGTATAGACGGAATCGCGCGTAGAATTCGCGCATGCCTTTTGGGTGGACTTATTTTTTATGAGCAAACCCCACGCACAAAAATTTCGAACATGGAAATAGTATTTCTTTGCAAAGTACTTTTTTGAAGATAAACTTTTTTCTAAAATAAGAAATATTATCCTTTGTTTTTGTTCTATGGTGAAACATAATTTTTTCAACTTCATTTTCTTTCGTATATAGAAAACCGTTGAAGAGCGACAATATTTTTTGAAAATCAAAATCGTTTTTTTAATCGAAATCGTCGACACGGACTCCGCGAGACATTATTCCTTCTATCCGATATGATTAGTTACATTATTTCAAGCAGCTGTTATACGTAACCGAAGGTAATTTCGTGATAAGTAAACCGAGTAATGAGGTATCACATGAAACTTAATTGCAATGTTTATAATAAGGTACAATTAAACGCGCAATTGAGTTAAGAATTTAATCGTGAGCCAGGATTGAAACGATCAAATTGCTCTGCCGAAATCACACACAAAGCCTTAGACTCTACTTCCCTTACCCTATTCACTGGAAAACGCGCGTCACCAAAATTCACGATCATAGCCATTTTTTGAAAAATTAAAAATGCAAGAAAATCCGAGCAATTGTGTATATTTTCATAACGAATCACAATAAATAAAAGGAACGTGTCTCTTCACTCATTCGCAAAATTACAGCGGTGTAGTTCAAGCCATTCTCTTGACATAAATGTTTCAATTTTTCAGAGCTAATACACACACACACACTCATACATTTGTTAAAACTATTAGAATTGTAATTTAAAAATTTTTAACATAAAATTATTAAGTTCCCAAGTTCATTTTAGCCAAGTTAATGATTTTACGACGACGAACGTTAAAGTCATTTTCCGCCATACGCTCGGTCTTGCCTAGAAAGAATTAGTATATGTAACTAAATTTTAGATAATGACTCCCGAAACAAATTCAATTAAGAAAATCTTGTACATAAATATATGATCACGTAATAATTTGGAATGAAATTTTTTTTTTTTAATCTACTGTATTGCTTATCTATATAACCGCCTGATATTGCCGATTTAGTTAGACATACCAATCTCATTCCTTACGTCGATTTATCGGTATCTGGAAAAATATACGCCGGTAGCCTATCCCCCTTACGTCATACACGGAATATCGCTTGCCTAGTATCCACATAGCTGAAGAACGATGAAATTCTCGTCACGTTTGCCGGCTGATAGAGATTTATTTAACCGGCTGTACTGCCAATGCGAAAAGTCGTAAAGTACTCAATTCAATGGTTTCATTGATACCGAAGGCATTGTCTTGTCACGCAATAGCTCCTCTCTCTCTACACCGTCGACGCATGTTGATGAGGTGGTACAAAGACTCTTAGACCCAAAGATGGCAGAATCGCCAATAGCAGTTTACGGAGAAAAGTGTAATTCTCGACTCTTATATTTTTGATGTGCTCGCTTACGTGAACGCGCTGGCCAAATATAATTCGCGGTCGTTTATAAGCATCTGAAAATGACAGCCGACTGTTACTCATGCGTCGTATACGCCATCGAGAAGAGTCGACATACCGGAGGATCGGGTGAGAGAATTAATGAAAGAAAGATAAGAATTCGTGTAAGAGTATACCTCGTGCACGACCCAGTGTGTCACTCGTTCGTTGAGTACTCGAGTTGATGTGGTCACTCTATCGTCTGTTTTTACCTCGTCTACGAAATGGTTTGCGGTTAGCCAGACCAAGTAGTCTGGCATCGATAACAGGTCTAGTAATGTCAGGACGAGAGCTACCATAATAAGACACAAGAGGATCTAGATGAGGTCTATTAACGCCAGTATCTACAAAGTGCAGATACATACTTTCTACACTATCACTTGACCACTAAACATTTACGTTCTAGAGTAAACGGTTAAAGTTGTTTGGTCTTTACTCAGGAGAATACATTTTTACGACTCATATAGTGAAGTCTTATAGAACGATTCCACTCAAGTTATATCAACAATGAAATCCGGTGCTAAGCACTTTCACGTATATCATGAAAATCGGCAAAATTCAATCTAATGAGAATACCGGGCTTCCCTTTTCCAAGCTCCAAATATTTGACTCATTAATTTTAATTTATGGTGACTTAATCCACCAGCAATGCTTCGGATGTCAATTTTTTTCGAATCCACCCGTTTGTTCGAAGAATACAGCGATAAATCCTGGAACTCTGCAGGAAGAAAGTTCCGATGTCAAGTGTGACGTATCTATGAACGAATGAAGATGCGATCTAACGCTCGATTGAAACGGAACGCATAGTCTCATGGATAGCACTATGGCGTCAGAAATTTCCTGGTTACCGCAGCGTCAGAACCAGTTTGGCGCATTCTCGCTCACGAAGTCTACAGGATACGAGCTCTACAGGTACATTGGGCCTGGGCTCGTACCGCTGGGGTAATCGAATCACTTATCGAGTTAGCTGTAAAAAACTGGTCTACCATCCTGATCGATTTATCGATGAAAAAAAAAATAGCGTAACGAAAAAAAAAGCTAATACGTTCATGGAGGTATGTGGTCACGTGGCATATGACTTCCGTCTTTCTGATGGAGGACACTTTTCAGATACACTGAAAAAAAAGTTTCCCGATTCGAGCCATAATTATTATTGCTTCAGCCATATTATATGGGAAAATACGCTACTGCCATACCATCTAGGTAATAAAGCCATACAAATATGACTGACACAATATCGTTGGCGTAAGCATACCACTATGTCATGACAGACATATACCCAATAGCTCCGCGAATCTGACAAGTATCTCTATTTCAGCAATACCATAGTATGGTTGAGTTCACCATCACGAGTTATGCGTATGCCAACCATACTAGTATAGCTGTCTTATAAACGCTAGCATACGAGGTAGACGAACACCAGTCATACTAGTATAGCCGAAGCAAGCATATACAATGTTGTTTCGTGGATAGCAGTTTTGTCAGTGTAGGCAGAATTATTTGTATACCAACAATACTAGTAGAGCTGTTTCATAAACGCTAGCATACGAGGTAGACGTACCAGCCATACTACCAAAAGAATATGGCTGAATTATAAATTCATTTTATATAGATAAATTACAGGATATTGTACCTACCTATACTCGTATAGGTAGGTATATATAGTAGGGGATATTCGGGTCACAGTAAAAATTCAGCCAATATGTTTCATAATCATGAATATTTATTTTAATCATCTGTTATCGATAATGATATTCATATACATAAATATTTTGCAAAAGAGACTTGATTTTTAGAGCTAATGAAACACACCTGGAAGTTTGAGAGAATCCATAGCCCGGAGACATATGATACTCTCCTTGCAGGAAAATGACAGTTGACCTAACCTACAAAAATTCGCTTGTTATACGATTGGCGTTTATATAACAGGAAAAATAGTCCTTTTTTACATATTCCGTAGATAAGTGAGAACAGACTTACCTTCAAATGTTGGTATAAGCTCATAAAGATTCCGTTCGTTCAGTTTCTTCTTCACAAACTCGTTCATTATCAAATTTTGCGTAGCGAGGTCTCGTTTTCGCGCGAGGCAGAGGCATAGACACCACGCGTTAACAGATTACTGTAGGTGTTCCAAAAACGTAGCATAGTTGCGCGAGCCATATTAGTATAGCTATGTGTCACAACGTTATTCTCGCAGCCATACTATATGGTTGAAATAGCTAGGCATGTAAAAATCAGCTACTACAGCTGTTTGAACAATACAGTGTAGTTTCGCGAGCTATGTTAGTATGGCTGATTTACAAAAACGATAAATTTCCAGCTATTTATAATGACTAAGCTAGCCAGACGATTGAGTGTCGTCCACAAAGGCGCAGTATAGGCGCCGTAGACAAAACTGCTTTGCCTTCACCAGCGATATTATTGTTGAATTAGAAATACTTCACTAGTCATATTTGTATGAACTTTACGGCAATCGGGATTTTCTAAAAGGGCTACTGCATTTTCTGTGTGGGCAATATTTTTTCACCAGTATACCTATAACTGGCCAACAATAACAGTATTATTGTAAATCCCGAACCATTTTTTTCAGTGTAGCCCGAAGAACTGTACGGCATTACATTATCGAAGCACCTGATAGTTTTGGAATTTGACGACGATGAAACAATTATTCCGTTGCAATTACCCCGCGGCTAACCTTTTTGGAATGCACACGAAAATTAGTTGAAGCACCAGATAGTGAAGTGAAACATGAGTACATTCGATGTTTCACATATTCTGGAACTTATATTGGCGAATGAAAAAAAACCTCTGGACCAATGTGTATGAGGGAATAGTTCTTTATTTTATGAAGCAGATTATATACATATTTCATCAGTAAGTAAGGATACGAATCAACTCGGACAAAAACACGCAATTGATAGACAAATGACTATGAAAAACATAAGAACGACGAGTTATCATCTTCTTTGAACAAGTTAACACAATTTTGTAGTGATACGCTTAAAGTATTATGACGAAACAATGTGAAACTTTAAATTCTCTCTCCCTTCTTCCGGTCTCGTTCCCTCCCTCTTACCCCCCCTCTTTCTCGGTATGTGTTGTTTGGATACATAAACCAACAGAAGAAAGCTGACAGACAAAACTTAATTTCCCTAGAGAATCCATGCGAATATAGTCAGTATCTCGTCGCCTACCGGTATACCCGTGTTGTACATCACCAATTTCACGATAATGGAATTTGCTGCTGGGAAAATCATGGCACGAATATAACTTTATGGCTGACCATTGAATCTTTGTGAGTTCTATGCAATTCGTTTGTGTACCCGTGGTATTTCAATGACCAGTAAAGCAATTTGGTGGAATTACGGCGACGCGGCGATAGATTCAAGGCTCTTAATCGTAAAGATACATCTCACGAGCTTTCTCGTATGCATCGCTGTCGGGACACTCGCGCGTTGTCGTCCAATAGCTGTACACTGTCTTTTGTTGTGCCGTAAGCCTCAAATCCATGAGAAACTGGACCGATTCCAGAGAACGTGCCAAAACACAGGGCTGTGGGGGGAAACGTGACTGGAAATCACTGGAGGCCCGAGAGAACAGAAGAGAGGAGCAGCAGCATCGCGCCCGATAATTACGTTTTGGCCGTTTTTGTTCAAGCGCTGATAATAGCCCGTGAACCGTTTTTTTCAGCACCGAGGACACTGCTATGTGTTCCTTTTTTTTTAACCAATTGACGTTTGTACCGAATCCTCGTTATATATATATATATATATATATAGTGATGCACTATCTACTCTACTCGTATAGCAATCAAATATATCTGCACATACATATGTGAAATGTATTCAACGTACGGCCTAATGACTTTTCGCTCCGATTGCCCTGTTGAATGATGCGGTGTTCTGTACTTTATTTTCTCTTTGTTTATTTTTGCCAAATATTGTTCCCCAACACACGTAAATATACACATATATATTTTTACTGACTACATGGTCTATTATAGTTAACTACAGTCTAGAATATATTGCTACTATATCGCCACGTTGAACAATTGATTCGCCATTGTATAACTCGTGCCAGCCTGCTGAGCTGCAACGGCATTCCGTTCAAGGTGTACCCAAGTTCGCACACGGTCTACCTTTATTACGATAGATAAGTATACGGGTCGATTCCCCATTGTTCGTAATTGGTCGTAACGATCCCACCGTGGCCCATGGTACATCGCACGCGCGTCTCTCGCTGATGGAACGTGCCGGTGTTTCCGGCCTGGCGGTCGCTCTTTTTCACTCTCTCACTCTCTTTCTACCCCTTCCCCTCTCCTCCTCCCCATCCTCTTTCACAACCCCTTTTTTCCTCTCGTCCATTCCTTGTCTCTCCTCGTCTCTCATCTTTCATCGACTTTTATTTCGTTCATCTTCTCTTCAATTACCACATGCCCCCCCCCTCTCCTCTCTCATTCTCTCTCGATGTAATTCGTTAAGGAATTTATCGGGAGCAGAATCGATATTACCAGGCATACAGGAAGGCCAGAGGGGCGGAAGGATGTGCAGAGAAGGATGAGACAAATGCGGTGAGAGAGGCTGCGTCGATCGCCCGTCACTCGCAGCATGAAACACCGCACTCCCGCAGAGTGTACGCTGTCCTCTTCGTCGCTCTCTCACGATGTTTCTTTCTCTCTCGAATGAAGCTGATTACCAACGACATTGACGTCGATGACGACGTGGCCGACTACAAGCCAATTTGTTGCTGCAGGCAACGTTGGCTGGTAAAAAAATTAGACATTTCCGAGTGGATGGCGAAGTCTCGAAGTTTAATTATCAATAAGTTCTTGAAATAAATACACGAGAGAGAGAGAGAGAGAGAGAGAGAGAGAGAGAGAGAGAGAGAGAGAGAGAGAGAGCTGATTCTCATTACTTGATTTTTCCCGAGGGTTTCCCTTGAAACCGTACTAAATGAGAATCTCGACTTTTCACGAAATTGTTAATAAATGGATCTTTACAGAATAACCCGGGTAGTTTGAATAGGCATAGAGCTTTCTCTCATAGTGATACGAGTTATCTTGCCTTTCCGGTGCAGCAATATAAGAGCTTTCTGATCTTATTCGTGAAGCAATTACGGCAAGAATATTAAAGTCAAGCAGAAAGTATAAGACAACATAGTGACATAGACTTTGAACAACTTTCGACTGTTTACCCCATTGAATTGGTAACCTGCGTCGGCTTCAATTGACTTCTTACAAACCGTCTGCCGGAAATTCTTTCAAATATTACTATGGAAAGTCATTATATACCTCCGTCACTATCAATCGTATATATGGAATTATTTGAAAATTAATTCCTAGTTTCGTATCACTGGCATGGAACTGCATGATTTCTCGACATGAGTTATCGAAAGCAATCAATATTCTAAATGATTTCTTTCCCATATCCGAGAAATTGGCCTACTAATAATTTGATACTATACTGGCATATGCAATTGAAAAGAAGTCGTCGCAATAAGATTCAGCGTTTGCAAGGCTCTATTACACATCCTACCCTCGGTACAACCTTCGAGTTTCTTCAGGATCCACATTGGACCATCTTTAACGCCATTCCAGATGTTGCTAAGTTGTTGGTCTCACCGAGTTAATTATGCCGCAAGAGGTTGTAACTTGCACCACCCATAATCGAGGTATCTCGAATTTGCTGATCGCGAAGCCTGGCTTCGCGCAGGGCCGAAGCTCTGTTTCGAGCTTCTGTTCGGCTAACGTGCGGGGGCACATCGTATTCAAATGTAACTACGCGCTGCCAGTGACGGCGTAATATATAAACCTGTTATATGGAAATACATGCATGTTTTTACCACTGCTCGCCCGCTGATCCCCCTCGTACATATCTCGTAACCTCCCTCGATGTTCATCTCCTTCTGTATTCTCCTCTCTACACCACTGCCCGACCGAACATCCGCACCCAAACCACTACCATCAGCTCTGCTTCACTTTAGCGTACTCTCTCACCGATAGAGTAGAAAGTACGACTATATATATAACGTTGAACAGGGTCGCGAACAGTTATACAAGTTAATTTGAATACCTCACCCCTTCGCTAACCCGGACATCGCATTCAACTTTTTCCTACTTCGACGAGATAAGCGAGCTTTCCCCATTTGATGCTTGGACAAAACCGATCTACATTTATCAACCTCCGCTATACGCGCCGTAACGGCCATAATATACTATTGTACATTTTAAAACGTGATTCTTATAAAATTATCAGTAAATCTGACTTGAATCAGGCAGAAAATAAGAAATATGAATACCGCATGTTCAATGTCGCTATCGCTATTGCTTATTTGTGGAGCACTCGGACCACCCCAGCGTCCCATTAGTCTGAGCCATACGGACATCACTACTTGATCAGGGACATAAGCAGATATACTTTTTCGAATTGTTAGCTTTTCCAATCGTACGAAGTCCCTCGCATTTTTGCGTAATCCATCCCCTTAATCCGTTTAACTTCCATATTCCTTTTAATTCCTCCAGACTCCCCTAGCGGCAAGCGGTCACCCACCCCAGTATTAAACACAGCCGATAGTGCTTGAAATTTGGGATCGCTATATACATGTGCCATAAAAACCTTAGAGTGGTCTTTTCATGCCACGGATGACGCCCGGTACGAATATAATATCTCAATATATCGGAAGTATCCGGATAACAAAACGTAAAAATGAAGGAAGATGATTAAAAGCAGACTCGTAACGAAAACTCGCGAATAGCGTGCTTGTTAAATGCTGGGAAATCAAAAGATTTTATATTTTAAAACACTGTAGGAGGGATAGGTAAGCTAATCTCGTTGAATTATAGCTCATATAACGTTCGACCAATGGAATCTTATTTCTCTATACCCAGAGTTTCGATTCTCACAGCTCTCTAGCATGCGGAATATTCCACAATACCACCATGACGCTCGTAGGCTCTACGGATATATATTCTATATGAGAAACTTATGTACCGCTATGTCCGACCCAGAGCAAAGAGCCTCGCTAATTACGGAATGATTTCCCTCGCGAGTCTCTCTTCGTTTTGCCCTTAGAGCTCCGTGGAACTCACAGACCGACCCTCTCTCTCTCTCTCTCTCTCTTCTTTTATATATAAAAATGTTTATACACGAGCTGGTTCCTATCCTGTTGGGGTTCCCCTCTCGTCGTGCTTGCGGACGTCTTCGACCCTTCGTGCACAAACTTCAGTATATATCTCGGCGTAGCACCGTTACCAAGGTTTGCACGCGGGTACCACCATCCTCCGGTAAAGTGCAACGAGGTGGACTGCGGATGACTGCCAGCGGTCATCGAGACGTTGAGCCCCGGTCATTCGCCGTGGGGCATTCGGCCCAATGAAGAAGGAGAATTTATATGGGGGCACACCGTACGCGCGGCACATGGCATCGGGGAAATTAAAATCCTATGCTTCGCGAGATGCGGACCGATCACAAGATATATATCTTTTGCTCCATCGTTTGTGCTGTTATTATATCACGTGTATACTCTACCGAATATAACTGTATCGGGTTCACGGTCGTGGATGTATACACGTAGGTAAGGTATATATATATTCATGTCTCTGCATGAAACGAAGGAGAAACTGGCGAATACCGGGGCAAATAAGAGAGGCAGGGGGATGATACTTCCTGTGTAATAAGTCTCCGGGGTCGCTGATCCGACTCTTCACTTCTCTATGTTTTTCTATTCTTCCCAAGTTTATTATCGTATTATGCTAGCTCGTTTCACTTAGCAACATAGTATATACACGCGGCCATTTACTCATAGATACCGGTGAATATCTTTGAGAGCCCCCCCCCCCCCTTCATCGTCCCTACCAGCACCGCGAAATTGCAGGTTAGTCATATATCATATTTCAATTGAGTCGGCTCGCGATACAGAGATTGGTGAGTAGAGGGAAAGAAGAAGAAAGCGCGTGATATCACGCATAGCGCGTAACGCTATGAGAAGATGTACGTATTAGGTAACTAGATTGCCATGACGAGTAAAGTCCGAGAAGAAAATATCTGGTATTCGTAGAATATACACACAGCATGTACGTTAGCGTGATGGGCGGTATGTATGTAAGTACAAGACCCGTACGCATCTGGAGTGGACGTTGCAACTTTAATCACATGAAATTATATTATCCGCCATCCGAGAATTCCAGGAAATGGAATACTTTGGAATTATAGCCTACTGATTGTTATTTCGTATCATAAGTAAGCAGCATGTGTGTGTGTGTGTGTGTGTGTGTCTGTCTGTCTGTCTGTCTATCTGTGTGTATATTTTGTGTACGAACATACACAAATACCTTTTATTAGTTATTTTCATCCCAGGTGCATCCCGTCATCTCGTATAGCGTGTCGAGCACACGTTGCATTTTAGGAGAATTAAAAATAGATAATAAAGTATAAAACACGAAGGAGGTTAGTGGCATGGCGAAAAGCCATACATATATGTATATATTCTACGATGAATTATTAAAAGTTTTTTGCCTACGTCGAATGTTCGACATGCCTCAAGGGCCGCGGGGAACTCTGAGGCCACAGTAACGACCGAAACGAGCCGAGAGGCGCCATCATGCTAGCGGTGACCGTAATTCTCCGACGAATTATAAATTCCTCACGGCGCTCTCGGGCCATTCGTAATTATTTCTTAATTATTAGCTCCCCCGGTATTAAGATACGGCGTGAGAGGAGGTTGACGAAGCAACACGAGAACGAAGCAATGGCAGAGCGGACATTAGCAGTGAAGTTAAATTTTCTTTCGTCGTGAAAATGAGAGAAGATAAAAGTATCCACGAGATGTTATTATACCGTGTTCTCGCGTTTGCCGTTTCACCCGGCACCCCAGAAGTAGAATGAGAATCTTTTGAAACAACTGCCATGTCAATTTGTGTAACCTGGGTATGTATTCGTATATAAAGTAGATAGTATTCATCACCGACTCGTTTATATCGTATCCGTGTGTTTTTATTTTTTCATGAAATTGAACCCCACTCTGTTCGTACGGGAAAAATTATTTCATATGCCAGATCGTAAAAAATAATTTTTAAACCTCGTGAGAAGACTTGACATTGTCCTGATGATGCCAAGTATGATACCGTATGAAATATGAAACTCAGAAATCCTACACAATTTTAGAAATATTTTTAAAGCATGTTTTGAAGTACCACATATAATTGCTCAATGACGGTAAAAAATATATGATGATAAATTATAGAATTTCTCGTCTTGATTGGATTCGTTTTTATGGCTCGGCAGCAAATCGAAGTAACACATTGTTACTGATTAGTTGTTGATGTTTCAGGATTGACGAAGACCCTCATCGTTAATATATTTGCATTGAAAATCGGGATTCCGTAGTCTCAAAGACAATAAGAAGAATTCATAAGTTAATGAATTCATAAGTATGTTGTTCCACATTAGATTTTCTAGGGCCAATGTGCCTTTAGGATACGAGTGCAATCAAACTTATCAAAACTAACCGTGGCTCATAAGCTCAGCCGGAGCACGAATATCTCTGGATAATATTATAATGCAATCAAGTGCATAAGTGCGCGTGGAGATGCACTCTCACGCGAGGCAAAGCAACTCTTCGTAATGAGCTCCCATGTTTGTTCGCGGATAGGTTGGCGGCCGCATAAATCCGACGATCATTGTTTACCGATCGTCCCGTCCCCGCAGCCTTGCCACCCGAGTTCGACGGTATCACAGCCACACTCGCCAATAACGCTATATAAACACACGCACACACACACTGTCCATTTTACCAGTATCGTCGCTGATGCCTTCGTTTGCCAGTAGCTCGACTGCTTGGACCTCGCTAATCTATTATCCTCGATGGACCTCGGCTCATATAAGCTCATGCTTATCGTAACGAATCATTCGATCGTCCCGAACGGTATAGGCCAGAGAGAAAGAGGCGGTGCTAATCAGCTACGTCACGATCGTTCCCCTCACTCCACCGAGACTCTATCTTCAAACGTATATGCCATTGATGTATAGGATATATACATATATATTTACCTGTGTATCAGAGCTAGAATGCAGCTCTGTGCAGCATTGCGGACGCCGCGCGTGATAGCGATGAACAGAAAACTTGGCGTGCAAGACTGTGGCCGGTGAAGCTCAGATCGTCGATCAGATCGCACTCTTCCATCGTTGGAATTCCCTATGAAGTACCTAAGTGCCTCGGAAGTTCATTTATTCGTTGCTATTTCGAGATCCTCGTGCCATTTGTTGCTATTTCGAAGATAGGCTCGCGCTCATACCAAGCCGATATTCGATCTTCGTAATTGACAGAATACTATACAAACTGCGCACCCTCAATTTATGTGGTATTCAATTATAAGCTTGGTTAATAGCCGCGTAGTAGAATAAATATGTTTTTTCTTATACTGCAACAATACAGGCACTTTGAGAATATTTAATTGATTCAGTAATTAGCACGTTTCATTGAGGATAACAGAAATAGCAGAGGGATAATGAAACGGCTTTGCTTTGTCTGCAAAAGAAATTTTTTTTTTTGTATTAAACTAAATAAATTTTGGGTGTTTCTGGATGGAGTTGGAGTGTCCTATACAATTTATTCCACGCTATTTTGACCTCATCAAAACTGTTACTATTTTTAAAAGTTCGGAAACTTCAGGAGAATGGAGCGAGTACTATTTACTAGGGTCATTTTGGGTTTTTTAAACTTTCATTTGTGAAGCGTTTTGTAAAATATACGGAAATGAAATTCATGGGCGTTCTCGCGTTTATCCAATGTATCTTTGAGGTTTCCGAAATTTTTTCACGATTGAAAAACTTACAATATTAAAAATGCTTACTTTCAAATTTTTCTCACACCTATTTTGTCCAAAACACTTCATGTTTAACTTTTTGGCATCTGGTGAACGACTTATGACCAATTTAAATGAACTTAAGTTACATACGTATCTTTATCTAAATCACTTTTTCAATACAATCAATGGTAAAAATCAAAATATTTTTTTCATATTTTTCAATTATTTTTCAATTGTTCCCATCTTTCAGATTTTATCAACGTTCATAATCAGCGCCACCATTTTCAGCGAACTGACTGCTCCAAAATATACTCAATCAATAGAATTTTCATTCGAATCATTCAATCAAGGGAGCCGTAGAAAAAAACAGTTTCGGAAATTTCTCCTTTATTCAGATTTTTCTATCGATTCAGGAGAAAAAAAAAGATTTTTTATAATATCATAAAAATTTCAATGTAGCATGGAGGCCATATGCAAATTTAAAAAAAATGGATTCATGACAACACATATAAATATAATAATCGATCACACATATAAATATATATAATCGATATGAAGAGTTAAATTTGTTCGTTCTCTATGCCTGTTTATGGTATAATAAGAGCTAATCCGACATATTTTCTTTGTTCCAGGTAAGTGACAGAAGCACACAATTTGTGTAGTATCTCTCAGGCAGCTAACCAACCTTCGAGTCCTGTAATGGTCTTCGTAAAAAAAAAAAAAAAAAAAAAACACTAATGCGGTATTGGTGAGTTATTTTACCTCTATTCATCAGGAAGCACAGCCGACTACATTATCGGTTAATTAATTGATTTGATAATCCATTATACGTATCCACTATTCGATCGGTTCTACATATATAGTCGATTAAACCGGAAAAATATGCATCAGCATCGTAACTCTTTAATCATACAGAAACAGGTTGATGATCGATCACATGAAAAAGTCATAAAAAGAAAAAGGACATGATGTAAGCATAGGGAATTTCATAAAGCGTCTCAGAGAAATATGGGAAAGCGATATGATCACGAGACAAAATTAACTTTGCGCGCGCACTATTGCACACATGAGATATTTTATTTCAAATTTTCAGCAAAAACCATTAGTGTTTTGATGCACTCACGAGTATATATTAAGTTCCAGTTTTCGACGTGAAAGTCGATTACTGTTCAGCCACAAAGTTTCGAATTGGATGAAAACGAGTTTAATGAACGATCGCGTCGAGGCACCTGCCCTCGATCTTTTTTCTACTGTACTCATTTAGCTATCCCCAATATTGACACGTTGATTCTCACTCGAAGAGTGTAGCTGACTCGTTGCCGTAAGCATGCGCTCTCGTCGTTGGAAGGTAAAAAAAGCGAGTTTGCGTAGCCCGTCATTGGAAGCAAATGAAGGAGACGAAGAAAGAGGGGGAAAAAAAAAAAAATGTTTGCAAAGGTGACCAGTTTTTGATTAGAACTGCGGGTTGAATGAAGACACGGCTGGACCCAGGGCAGGAAGTTTCTTCCGCGCACAGGATTTCCTCTCATTTCAGTCGGTTTTTCCGCATTCTCCGAGGCCCCGTATTCCTCGAATGACGTTGAATTCTCCTGCCATTCGGCTGACTCAAGACAATGACGAATCCACTGGAGCTCACCAATTCTCATTTACCCTGATGTCGCCTTCTTCTCTTCAGCTTCCTTTATACCTTCGTATCCCTCGTTTCACTTCATCTCGTGTCCTGACCTCGTCAATTCCGCGTACACCGGCACTTCACATTGGTGACGAGGTACTTGAAACATTTTACGACTCCTCCATTATAAGCAAGCAGAGCCAAAAGCCATGGTGAACTCTCAGCTATAGAAGCGACTGCGTGAGACTCGATGAGGATGAGAACGAAGTGAACGAGCGACGTTCCTCGCAAGATTGCTATGTTGCTCTGCATGATGCATCGCGTGCTATGCAAGGATGAGACTATTAAAAAAATTAAAAAATAAATTAAAAAAAAAAAACAAGGAAAAAAAACAAACAAATACGAGCCACAAAAGTAGGTGCGAAGGAATTTTTGAATCGTTTTTCCTTCGATTTTGCTAGTGGTAGGCGACGTTGCTAGGAAAAATCACAGGACAAACTTCGTAAAATTGAGAAAATATTTGCATCTCGATAATGCGAATGCCATTGCTCTGGCATCATCATGATTCCACGCAAACGAAATAAACACAACTCGAAACGCGAATGAATATCTATCAATGGCATTTCAGTAGAGAAAAGAACGTGTCTCCTTCTCTTTAGCTCCGGGGACCTGTCATCGATGATACATCGTCGATCGATGAGTTGAATATTCCCCTCCGATCATTCGTGCATAGTGAGAATTCAACACCATCATCGTTGATTAATCTACTGGATCTCCGGTCAGTATATGAGCCTGCTGTTATTCTAGTGAGAGGGAAAATCATTTGTGTCATCTGTGCTTTGATATGGAAAGTGACTGCCATGCAAATTTTTCACTGCAATTAATATTTTAGTACTTGTCGAAGGGCTGCTGCGTAATATTTTATGTCTCAAGGATTCATTGTATCCAGCAGTATAGGTCTAAAAAATTAAAGTCTCAGGTATATCGCGTAATATATTAATTAATATTAATATATAATAAGTAATGTAATAATTAGGTAAAAAATTAAAATAGGTCTTGGGTATATCGCGCTAAAATAGAAATTGGGAAAAAAATTCAACTAGATCTATCCGTGACACTCGTTACATCGATCTGAATCATTAATTGTGCTATAAAATTATTATTAAAGCAATAAATATAAAAAAAATGTGCTTCCAAATGTGCCATCGGCTTTTAATAGCCGATATTTTCAGTCCTGAAAAAACTAAAAATATTGGCTTTTAGAAGATCAAAAACGAAATAAAAAAGTCAACAGACACTTATATCTCTCAGAGCCATAGTTAATATGAGACAGCGTGCTATAGTTTTAAGGTCACAAAATAGAGCTCTGAATTTAGTAAAAAAAAAAAACAAACAAACAAAAATTCGGCTTTTAAATCATCAAAAATGAAACAAAAAGTCTCACGCTACTTATCTCCGAGAGCCATAGATAAATAAGAGGCAGCGTGCTATAGTTTTATTGCTGCAAAACAGAGCTCTGAATTGAGTAAAAAAAAATCATCTTTTAAGAAATCAAAAAGGGAAGAAAAAATTTTCAAGAGTTTTGTCTCGTACGCGGCCAGACCAAAAGAGCTGTGGTGTACCAAAGTTCATTTTTACAGATGTAAAAATGAACTTCGGGGTCTTCAAAATTTTTCAGAAACAACCACTTTTCGTTCTACGATTTGAATTTTTGAATTTTCCTTAAAATACATGACCATTAAAATAATTTTTGAATACTAGAACGTTATTTTTTGAATATTTCAAATTCCTTCTCGGAACGTACTAAAATATAAAGGGTAGTTTCGAAAGTAATTAATGGCATTGTTAATTATATAATGGTGAGCATATTTCTGTCAGTTTATCTCCATAAAATGAATAAGCGATGAAAATATTTGTTCTTCTCTCTCAAGTACCAGCGCCGTATATTTATGGCACAAATCAGCGTAACAATGTTATTGCTTTACAACTCAAAGTTTGAATAGTAAAATGATATTTTTACCAGATATTCAAACTTGAATATGCATATCGAAAAAATAAAATTTACGATCGTTGAAACAAAATTAGTAAATAATAAATGAACTATTGCCATATATTGCGCGGGCCGATAAGATACAACTCGGCGTGGAGTCTCCGGTACTCGAGGGCTTAATTTTTTTTGGATTTCAATTGGAGTACCGATCGTTCTGCTATTTTAGAGTCCATATTTCTTCAAAATTTTCTCGCTTACTATACGAAAGGAAATAAGATCTGATTTCGAAATAAATTGACAATATAATTCGCCATCAGCTCATTAGATGCGATAATTTATTATACGTTCGTCTTTTTAGAATTAAATTTTTTCGTCCTCACATATATGCCTCAGTCACGGAAGAATATTACATTTTTTTTTTTTGAATCTGTTGAGTAGAGGACGTGGCTTAAATATCAACACAGAGTTTTATTATTCATTGTGGTCTATTGCCTGAAGAATTTATTACCATGTAATCATAACATCGTTACGGAATAAAAACGGTGCAAGTGGAGACCAACAGTAACTAACTTGCTTGTAATTTCCATGGATTCATAGTGCTC
Source organism: Rhorus exstirpatorius (assembly GCA_963564615.1). Lineage (NCBI taxonomy): Eukaryota > Metazoa > Arthropoda > Insecta > Hymenoptera > Ichneumonidae > Rhorus > Rhorus exstirpatorius. The sequence continues at coordinate 18,176,274 of OY751319.1, read as the reverse complement.
CCTCTATGAGGCAGTGACTTCTCCATGGAGGAAGCTGTGTGAATCTGGATAAATCATGATGAAGCAACGTACAAGTTTAACCTTGACCCCCATTTTTTTTTCTGCTTCTTTTCCATGCTCGGTACGAAGATTTTACGACACCACAAATGTTGTCGGAACTTTTGAACCTTCGTCGACCATTTCCACATGCGATATCCACCGTCCTTTAATAATTTTACACCTGTGTAAAAAAACATATGAAACTTGAACATTGCTTCCTGATAATTTTCGAAATCTTACGAAGCTTTTTTTATCTCGCTCGCGAAGCTTCCTCCATGCTCATGCGAGTTTCTCAATTTTGGCTTTCTCATAGAGGAATATTTGTGAACGAGATACAAAGAGCTTTGTGAAATTTCGAAAATTACGAGCTAGCAATGTGCAGCTTTCAATTTTCATCGTTTTTCCAATTATGTAAAATAAATAAAATATATCCCCGTATTCTATTTATGTATAGGCAAATTTTGTTTCGGATATCTTAAAATTCGAAGAATTCAGAGCATCTTTTGAAAAAAAAAAACAAAATTTCATAAAATTTGAACCTTCCGCATCGATTTTGCCAAAGTTAATACCGATTATACTTGAACGATAATCTTTTGGTGTGTGATAAAAATTTAGCACGATACTCGAAAATTTATGGAATTTATAGCATATACAGACATTTTTTGAAAAATTAATAACGACACGAAGCTGGAGTCCCTGCAAGAATTTTTATAAAAATTACAGTGAATAAAGGGCGGGTCATGGTAAATTACTTGATTGAAAAATTGCAGCGCTGTAGCTCAATCCGTTATCGAGTTATACATACGATTGAATTTTACGTAATGGTCGCATACACACACGTCCGGATATTTTTTTCTAAGTGTGATGTCTCAACGTCTTAGCACACTTTTAACACACTAGCATTGAGAACTAAAAAAAAAAATTTCGTCACAACAAAGCTTACTCTATGAGGAAGTAAAATTTATTCACGATAACTTAAAATTCGTAAAAGCTACAGTCCGGATAAATCGTTGACACACAGTTTTTTTGATACCTTTCCGAATATAATGTCTCAAATACAAAAATACACAAAAAAAGGCACAAATGCGAAAAAAAAAAAAAAAAAAAAACTGTACCGTCGCGATGTGGATCGCGTTTTCTTTCAATGGATATCTTCATACAACCGAGAATATCTTTTGGCGAATTGACGATTAATTTAGAATTCAATTTTTCCGGACTGAAAGCTTACTGAATGCATCCACCTGAATTCTGTCTCGACACAGTGGATCGTCATGATTTTACGCGACAAATATTGCGCGAAAATTCTTCTCGTTCGAGCGGAACGTTCGCGAAAGCACGAGGGTGGTGAACAGTGAAAAATACGCGACGATTGGGATTTAATGGCGCGCCGCTGGGCGCCAAGGGGAGTTCGAAAGTAATTTAGTACCACGGCTTGCTTGTTTTGCTTTCATCAAAAGATCGATCTTTGTCGAAGCTTTCTCTACCTTTCTCGTGTTCCTTTTCATTTCTCTTTCGATTCTCGGCGCGGAGTACCGCGCGCGTATACCACCAGACTCGATCCGTTGGGTAGCCGAGGTAACGCCCTATTAATCCCCAAGTGATTTACCGTCGATTCGTGACTTCGGAGTCACTCGATCGCCGGCTACGGCTGCCGAGTGCTACCGTTTGTCCGTGATACTATATATTGACGCTGGAAAACTCTCAGTTCCGGACTGTATAGCTGTCCCGTGGTCACGGGTTTCTTGCCTCAAATTTTCAGTACTTTCACGCTTAATATAAAACGTAAAAGTATTTATGTCCACTGGGCTCACTATGGTCATTGCCTTATGTACCATAAAATTAGTGTTTGCAGAGTCATTGTTACCGTCGAGCCATTGTCTTTTGTTTTTGTTTTTATCTCCTTTCCCCTTTTCGCTATTATACGACGGCTTGCCCATCTTCATGCTTCTTCGGCTTCCTTTCTGCGGTTCTCCAACCTTCCGGATAACAATGCCCGTAATCGCAACCGGTCATTGCCTCGCACAAGGTGGGCGTAGGAGATCGGTAGTGTTATGCGTTTGTTTTTCGAAGCAAATTATAATCTGCTTACCGCGGTCTTTCGCGGATACGCCTCCTCGGTTCTTAGCGAGATAGAACAAGACACGAGAGAGAGAGAGAGAGAGAGAGAGAGAGAGAGAGAGAGAGTAAAATTGTGGTCAAGCGATTGTTCCGCCGTTGGTTTTCCTCGATCTGCGGCTACGAGCTATCCCATCGAATAAACTGAAAATTGAAATACCAATGAGAATTCGCAATGGATAAAAATAAAAGTGATGCGGGGATTATGAGGGCTTCACCGGCGGGAGATTATGAATTTGTCGTTCCTGTTACAGCAGTTATATTATTTTGCTCCATGATTGAATTTGTGTATTGTGAGTCCCTGAAGAATTTATGCGCAAATATAAAGATCGAAAAACACAATGGATTGAATCAGTAAATCACTGCTTCAGCAAGTGTCACATCAAGCCACTCGTACTTTCACTCCGGTCTCACCCTTCTATAACAAATGCTTGGTCGGAGTCCAAGCTATTGTTCAAGTTTTTTTCAACCATCAGCAAAATATGCGTCTGTTGCTTAAGAAAAAATTCTTCATTAAGACGCACTCTTATCAAGATAAATCAATCATTCATGAAATTATTTACAAAAATATCAGTGAGTGAATTATTCGCGTGGGAGTAATTCGTTGAAAAAAAAATTTGCATTTTCTTCACGACATATCCTGCATGTCCCTGCCCGCTGAAAGCCCACGATTATTGTACAAGAGAATTATCAAGAAGTTAAAGATACCCCTCTGAAGGGATTCGTATAGCGTGCACATTGGACAAACGCTTTGCCATTCGTCACGTGAGCCACGTCATAAACTTTGTCCGGAATTGAGGAAGAGAAGGAAAGGAATTAAAAAGAGCGGGACAAAAGAGACACTCTTGAATCGACGCTCGCGCGCATTTTCCACGGGCACGAGTCTTCACCGTGACAGCAAAACGCGGCGGTAAACCGATAAATTATCATTCCCGCAGTCATATAAATTATGCGCCGAGGCTGCAGCTCGCGCGATGCACACCCGTGACTAAAGTTTCAAATAATGGATACGACTGGCAATGTTATTTATAAGTGACATTTATCATTTGTCGGTTGGTTTATAGGTTTCGAATGCTGGAACGAATCAATTGAGAGGCAAGGGAATAAGATACGAAACGAGGCACGAACGAATCAGTTAGAGGATTGATCTTTTTTTCCGGTTTTTAATCCCCACTCGTACATCTTCACTCAAGCACATTCAATAATCACCATACTCTGTTGTTTCTCGTCTCCCATTTCTTAACGTAAAAGCTTTTTTTTGTATTGAAACTAATTTTCAAATTTCGATAAATTTTTTTTTTTTTTTTTCAAAGACAATGAAACTTATTATCGATAAAGTTCCTTCCATAACAAAGCTATTGAGCATTGGGAAGCTTTAATTAATTCAATAGGAATTTTTTAAACTCTCTACCAGATTTCATGGGCAATAAAAATTTTCATCATAACGATGCTTTGCCAATTTCTCATTTGAGTCTCGGAGAAATTCGCGTTTCACACTGGTATACAAAACTTTATCGTACATTTCGCGTGGATTGCGTACTTTCGTGCACCAGTACGAAAGAGAGAGAGAGAGAGAGAGAGCGAATTCCTTGTGTTTCAAGAGATGCAGAAAGGGTCAAGAGTTTCCCGAAATAGTTTTATTCGTAAAACCGAAATTCATTTGGGAGTTCGTGCGAGAATTTCATTGTCGTGTAACGTCGGAGATTTGCACTCGGTAACCTCGCCGTATACGTAACAAAAGAAATTCCATGGATTCCGTACAATTGTGTACTAATCGCTTCTGCAACGACTTCGAGTTTTCTACCACCGCTTCATTCCCGGTGGTCCCATTTAATTTTCCCCTGATATTTTCTTTTTAATCTCACTTTCACGACTACTCTGTCGTTTCGGCAGTTTCCCCGTAGTTTGCTTCGTTGGCTCGTTACTCGTTCCTTTTCATTCTCCTTTTTAATTTAATTGAAAATTACAAACAAGATTGTATTTAGAACGCAATAATTCAACCGATTTTTTTTTTTTTTCATCCAAGAAAGAAACACGGTATTTCGAGAGTCACAGCATCTGCCGAATCGTCAATCCCTTATAATTTCGGAATGTGCGTCTCATTGGCAGCTTCTCAAATTTTCGTGCAACTCTCATACTTTGCTCTCGACAGGACTATCCAAATGAATTGATTGTCATGTTTTTTTTTTTTTTTTTTTTTTTTAATAAAGATCCTTCATGCGGCCTTTGACGTTTTTTTTTTTTGTCAATACGCGTAATTGGTCTGTTGCTTCGATGATGTCACATCGACACTGAGCCAGTATTCACTGGGATGGGTGACCACTTAGCCGTTTAATGGCTTAAGGATGTATGAGCACTAGCTTCACGATCATATAAAAATCTGAATTTTTTATATGGTGTAGCAGAAGTGTATATGATAAAACCTGCAAAATTTCAAAGTGGGTCGACGACTTTTTACGCGAGTAATTAATTCGTGAAATCAAGATATTTATCCCACGCCATATACGAATTCTGGGCTGACGCAACTTTGAAACAGAAATTCGTATCTTTCACGATCAGATACGATCAATATTAAAACTGTTAAATGTTCAGAAAACTATCACGATTACATACGTTCCATAAAAAATGGGGGTTAACGAACCTTTTGACATACAATTATCGATTTTAAGGAAATTTTTCGCGTGTGTCGCATAATGAGCGGTCCGACTCTCTCTTGTTTCATGCGTGCCCCTCGCTCACCGTGCTCACCCGCGCCCACGTTTCCGCTCATTTCCCGCCACCTTGTGCTCATACATCCTTAAACCCCGTGAAAATCGTTTTTTTTTTTCCTTACATAACAAATGATGGATTAGTTACTTGATATTACAAAAAAATTTTATTATTCGTGTAGATTCTTATAATAAAAAAATCTGACGTTGATTAATCAATAGGATAGTGCTATTATGAAATTCAAATTGAGTTGTTCATACATTGACAGCACTGTCTTTACTTAATTTACCAGTAAAAATGGCTACAAAAATCATTAACCGATGAATTCATACTGTTGTTTCTCAGACACTGCTAACCGCTATGTAGGTAAATTTTGACGCTAGTGGAAAAAAAAAACTCGAGTGAACGAAACGCTTATCAGATCCTGAAATAAGTTGTTTCTCGATACTGACTATCGAATTTTCAACACATTTTTTTTTTTTTAATTTCCACCAATCTTGAAAGTCAATGAACAGTAACTTTCCGTACGCGTGTATTGACTTAAATTCTGAGTTTCCAACGAACATGGGCGACAGAGGTATCGGGTAAATATCGAACCGCGCGATGAACCTTTGACGTGCCCGAATAACGAGTCGATAAAGTCGATGTAATCTTGCGGTCCCGCACCGGACCTTGGCTAGGAAAACTGTGACGGGAAGCAACGTCAATGTACACTTGTTAGATCGAAAGCAAAATAACATCTTCAAAGTCTGTCGCTCGTGGTTCACGTACACTATACACGTCACCAGCCCTGCCAGAAGCCAAAAGTTCCTGGCGAGGGTTAATTACCGAATGTCTGGCAAAGCGTGTCTTCAAGACCATCTGAGGATATAATCGGCTGTTTCCTTGTTGACCCTCTCGTTCCGACGTATCCTCAGCAAATGGAAACGTCTTTCCAATTTGGTTTGGTGGTGCACCGGTATCACTTCTTTTTTTCGTATTTATTCGTAGAACTTCTCGTAAAAACTTTCTTCTCATCGTCTTATAAGCAATTACGTATGTTCTGAAAAATGTTGAAAACATTTTTTGATGCCTGTATATAGTTTTTTTAATTTGGCTTGTCAGAGAATTGAAAAAGAAAAAAAATTACAACAACAAAAGTACAATCATACTCAGCGTTATTCGTGTAAAAGTCACGTTGGGTGCTCGGATTCGCCGAGGACGCGCGTTCCACCTATACACATGCAAAGATAACAACACACGGACACACGCGGATGAGCCGCATGGCGAAAACTCATCGCTGCATGTACGTGAGCGGCGAACTAATGAAAGACTTTCATAATTAGAAGTTTTGGCTTAATTACCTGGCGAGTATTAACTAACAAGTCCGTTGGGCAAGCTGAGCTCTTGGCGCGCGGGCTCGAGCGACCTGCGGGTCTACATGTGGATACCGATGGTGTTCGTTCTCATCCCTGATCCGGGACATCGTGCGCAAAGGTTTTGCGATGTTGGTACGGCCCTCGTGGAATCCGATCCGCATCATGCTTCGAAAGTCTCATTATGCCGGGCCACGATTTTGCCGCGGTTATTCGCACGACGGAGCTGAAAAAAAAATAAGCGGATCGCGATCGCGGTTGTTTGGGGGAGTACCTTCCGCATGAAGAATCGCGGATGAGATAGCATTACCTATTTATCTGGTCGATTAATTTGCATGTTAATCGACTAAAATCTATCGGAACGATCAGTAATCGGTGTTTCAGTGTTCGATTGCTTCTATATGAGGTCCGTATAGTCCTCAGTTCCAGCATATCGCTGGCAATACAGAGGATTTGCTGAATGTCCGGTGTGTCATAGCTCAAAATGAAAGTGTGAATCTTAAGGATGTATGAGCACTAGCTTAACGATCATATAAAAATCTGAATTTTTTATATGGTGTAGCAGAAGTTTATAGGATAAAACCTGAAAAATTTCAAAGTGGGTCAACGACTCTTTACGCGAGTAATTAATTCGTGAAATCAAGACACTTATCCCACGTCATATACGAATTCTGGGCCGACGCAACTTTGAAACAGAAATTCGTATCTTTCACGATCAGATACGATCAATATTGAAACTGTTAAATGTTCAGAAAACTATCACGATTACATCCGTTCCATAAAAAAAATGGGGGTTGACGAACCTTTTGACATACAATTATCGATTTTAAGGAAATTTTTCGCGTGGGTCGGATAATGAGCGGTCCGACTCTCTCTTGTTTCATGCGTGCCCCTCGCTCACCGCGCTCACTTGCACCCACGTTTTCGCTTTTTCCCCGCCACCTTGTGCTCATACATCCTTAATTGCAGCATCCTACTTTTTATTTGCTGTTTCATCGCACGCGAAGTATATGAAAAAGAAGATATTGTATTGTGATAAAAATTAAGCTTGAAATTATCGTAGCGATGTGTTTTTTTTTTAGATACGATGAATGTCATCATTATAATAGTATTTTGTCAAGCTGATTTTGGTTATCCATAAAAATTTTGAATTTTGATTTAAAGTCTTTGCGCACCCGGGAAAAATCTTTTAGATCTACGTGGTTATGTTTTAGATAGAAATTGATTTACGCAGATCTAAATTCTGAAAAATCATAGATCTACCTAGATCTTCGTATAAAATGGTAGATTTACGTACAATTCAAGTCGACCTGATATTATGTTCGAACACTTTTGCTTATCAGATCTCCGTTTATGTCCTTAAATATCAGTAGATTTACGTAGAACTGAGTAGATCCAACAGAGATCTAGATAGATCTAATTGAGATCCAGGTGGATCTTGGTAAATTCATAATTTTCCAAAACGTAGATCTAAAAAGGAACTACGTAAATCTGAAAAAAAAAACTACGTAGATCTGAATTTGACCTACATATATCCAAACGATTTTTTCCCAGGCAGGAGCGATCATATGCACTCGTTTTTGCCAGAAGTCTCGCGTAACATAGCCAAAAGTTGAAATAAAAACGTGAATAACTATCGGTTAACCTGAATAACCGGCATCCCGATCGAATGCACCTTTAACAAACTTCAAAGTGGATGCTCCTTAATTCCCAATTTGCATCAAGATTGTGCGAGAAACTTTGCGATAGCTTTGACGTTACACGAACGTATACGTTATATATATATGTATGAAATACCATTGAGCTGGGTATCCTGCACGAACTGCCATATTAAAAGTATCCTGTCCACATACGAGAGTTGTGCCTCAGCTCGGTCTCATGGGGACTCGCGAGTACACGCGTACCCATTCGGCATAGAAATTGGTCTCGGTTTTTCCTAGATCGGGCGAATAGCCCTGCTGCTATTCCATTCCAGCCCTGTGTTCCTTAACCAAACGCTTTTTCCTCTCTTGCGAAAACTTTGTTCGAACGTTCGTTCGTGACGAGAGTTTAAATCGTAGAATTATCGGCATCTACGATCCGATAGCCGGAGCATCCCTTTATCACCGGCATTTTCCTACTTGGTATATCCGAGTACGAAACCTCGATAAGCCGATGCTATGAGTACAAGAATATAACTTTACTATGCCAGCAAAACCTGGCTGTTCTGAGATTCTGAATTATTTTTTTCACTAAAACTATCGTTACTCTGACTCTGACCGTAAAACAGAGTGCAAATAAATTTTTCGTCAAACGTCATTCCCAAACTATCGAACCGAATCCTCCGAAATTCGGCCGAGTCATATTCTGGGGACCCCCTTTCAGGATCCCAATGACGAGGGAATGTAAAAATACTAATTATAAATCTACATTTTCTGCAAAAATCGGAAACCTCGGGGAACAAAAATCGGTGTAATAATTTATTGGGCAGCTTTATTCAGAAATATTCATGCCATTCTGCTCTAGACGGATAAAAAACCTAATGGCATTTGACGAAAAAGATCCATGCGATCGTGCATTATTTGCTGTGCGAATATAGTTCGATAATATTCCACTGGCGCCACTTCGGTTCTACAGACTTCAATGGCTCCTGCTATGACGATGATATCGAAGTTTGTCAGTGACTTTTACATGATATTAATACGGCGTAATTCATGTATATGCGTTATCTCTCTACCTCTTTCATTCTGACTGTACAGGGATGCCTGTAGATGAGCGGGAATCTCGCAACCCTGCACATTATAATACTTCGTCATCCACTTAATCCTCCCCCGATTACTCAATAATTTCAATACTTATACGTACTAGATGCAAGAAGATGATAAAAAATCCTGCAATGCTTCCTTCTATCGCACCAAGAGTTTTATCGTTGAACTCCACGTGAGTTGGATGAAAGTCAAACGAGACGAGTCGAGATGGTACATATCGTTGATGTACTCAATCGCCCAGGGCGTCACTTGGCCAGCGACTTGAGCGTACACATTTCGTTCGTTCGCATAGCGAAAAAAATATGAAATATATCGTGTGGAAATGCACACTTGCGATATAGCCGCACTCTTCGTTTTTCTCGACCATCCTCGTTCTAACCTTGCTCACTGCATGACGTTGAGCATATTTATGTTCGACAATTTGCTTCGTCGAAGCGAGGTATGGCTTAGGTTAATAAAGCCGGGGATGGCTATGGGAGTGTATAGCGAAGGAGGAAGACCGAACACAGAATCGGTAATGCGAAACATGATTATTCGCTCAGAGATAATGCGTGCAATAACAATCGCATTAGCTGTTCAAGACGCGAGAGCAGTTCGCTGCGTCGGGAATCCGGTCTTGTATGAGATTGTGCGTAGCCTTTCCCGGTGTCGGGAGTTCACATCGTTCGCTTCTCCCTTCATTGTATCTCACTTTCATTCGCTCCGTATTGCGGCTTGTATGTATACGATGCTCGTCTAAATTATCTCACATTCTGATCATTTCTCAATCGCAATTACTTTTAATTATTTACGAGTGTGTTGAAAATAATTATAACGTCTGTTGTATTGGGTTTATGATTGCTTTTTCGATCTTCAGCACGGAATATTGCTTAACCTTGTAAGCTTGACACTATACTGTGTCTATATCTTCGAAAGAGGTGCTTCTTGTAATTACGATCGAACTTCACTCACATGTAAGTTCGTTTAATCGATTAATAATATTTTGTTGAACGCTTTCGATAAATTACGCAACCGGATTAGCATAGATTCAATGAAAAAATGTACGATCATAGGCATCGCTGAATATTTTTAGAAGAGAATGCGCGGACAAAACTTTAAACTGCATTATCAAAAAAATGTATGCATTCCGAAAAATTCAACAAACACTCAGTCGCGGAATGTTTTACGGAAAATAAATTATTATAGGATTGAGTTCTAAAAAGAGTGTGAAATGGCTTATCATACTTCTTATTGAAAAATTCGTGAAAACTACTATAACTGCCATTATTGTAAGTTATTGTCATTATTGTTGTTTATCGTAAGTACAATGAGTTTTTTCATCCTCTTTAGAACTCAGAGTGTGGTGTCAATTCACCTTCTGAGAAGGATTTTGTAGTCGAAAAGCTTTTATTATTCTGATTTTTTTTTGTTCAAATGAACGATCGACGTTCACTCAATTGTACGAGGTACGTAATATAACGCTCATATTTACCATTAATCGGCCGCGTCACGTGGTTCATGGCCATAATACTTCTTACAGAACTTGACTCTTCTAATTATGTACTGATTAGAACGTCAAACTCGTTTGCGAAGTTTACCTTTCGCATTAGCCGCTGGTTAAAACGAGGATAAGACCATACGTATAGTATATTTATCTCATTTCGAATGCAAGTGTAGGGGAACAGAGTCACTGACAATTGCCTGAGTAATTTTACCACGGAATTGCAGCCTTCACGTGAGCTATTCGTCTGTTAACTCACAATTATCATTTCGTAATTGTATTTAAAGTAACCACATTGCCTCTTGATTATTGGTTTGTTGTGTGAGAATAATCATTTTTGCGTCGTATTTGATAACCCTACGCTTTCTAGAATTAAATTTCCTGCATAGATATTAAAACTCCTACCAAACTTGCATATAAATATGTACCTTCATTGAATTCATTCTGTATGAACATTTATTTTTAATCGTCATTTTCTACCTTCTTCTCGCGTATTTATCTCATTAGTTTCCATAATATCTCTCTTCCTATACGTTCAGTCAGCATACATCTGAAATGTAAATATTGTACGCCTAATTCTGCGCAGTCCGACAATGACGGCGTGAGAAAAGGAAAAAAATGTTCTATGATTTCTTAATGCTAAGAAATACGATCGCCCACCCATATGTTAGCTACAGAACGAGCATGACCGCTATAAACGAGTTTCAATGAGTCAGTCACCCTGCTTGGACACATGACACGCTGATTGAGATCCGCAAGCTGAGTACGAAAATACATCTATTGACAGAGTATGAGAGGCCTTACGTACAATTATCTACCCATAGCTCGATACCTCGTCAAGTATTCAACCACTGTAATATCAATATAATTACGTCGCGGTATTAATAAATAATCGGTGCTGGAAGAGTGAAGAGTCACGGGCACTTCTGCCTCGGGCACAAGTGGTTCAGAATCCAATGTGTGCATGTACCATTGGCCCAGCCATCGGCCGTGTCTGGCTCAAATCTTGCCAAGCGTTAGCATAGCCAATACAATCAAGCATGGGCCATGTTTGATATGATAACAGAAAGCTAATAATCGGTTGCGTGTTCTCTCAATCTTTGACCCAACCTTGTGTATATCCATTCATGTCCCAATTCTTGGAAAGCGCATGGCCCAATGGGCAATTTTCGCGAATCCCAAACGTTTAATCATGTACAAATGGTTTCCGGGTGATAATAGGGGCCAAGCTAATTTTCCGGAATATCATTTAGGTCCAAGTTTGGACGCCTGGTGTGTTGGCAACAAAAAAGTCATCGTTCGGGATTTGAACCACTGACCCTTCAATTGGCGAATTCAGCACTTTCTAACCACAAATAATTATAGAAAAAAAAAAATTAACCCTCCGGATATTATTGTTTTTACGAGTTTTTCCGGCTGATTAATCCGGACGTTATTCCATCGAAATTATTTTTGATCCTACCGGAGATTTTAACTGAGGCCTATCTATCGACCTACCTAACGACTAACACGCTATCGCTACGCCATTGATTCCTTACGACCTTCTTGTATTTCAATAACATTAGTGGGCAAGTTATAATCAAAAAGCCCTATCTCGCCGGGCAGGACATATAGAAAAGGGTTAAGGTAATATTCAGTGAAAAAGTGTATTCAATTGTTAATTAAAAAATGGGTTTCATAAGAATTACGAGCATTAAAATTATAAAAATTGATCCGTGGAATATTGAAAGTGTGAACAGGACGAGATTGTGTGGACAAAATATTATATTTATATAATTAATTTACCTAATGCACCTTAGTTAACAGTTATGTTTTTCGAGATCCATATGCACTTGAAGAATGAAAATAGTTACGTAGGTTTGTGAGACTATTTGCAAGGTGAAACTAAAATGAATATATTATTTAACTGTTTATTAACAAATCTGTTCAATAACAGCTATGTACAATAAAAGTTCGATCATTCATATCTTGAACAGCTCAGGATATTGTATGCAAAAAAAGACTCATGTGTGGTGAACGAGCGTGGAATAATTTTTATCGAGTACTGATGGGCCAAGTTTGGTTCAATCCTTGGTCTGAGCATTAGACCGAATTGTTATCAAGTACCATTGAGACGACACTGGGAATAGCTTGGGCCGATGGTATTTTAATAATACTTGGCAAATAAATTTGCCTCACGAATGGACCAAAATTTTTTTCTTGGCTACAATTGGGGATGCACGCATGGGATGTGTTGGCTTTGATCGCACGGTATATCGTGTAGTATTGAAAATCGTGAGAAAGCCTGCCGCTGTCCTTTCTCTCTCACACACACACACACACACACACCCGCACACATTTTTCCCCACGTTCGTCCGTTTAATCTTCATGCTCAATTCCTTTATTCTACTATTAGCATGCTTTTAGTGAGCGTAGTGGATTTATATGTGAGCACATATTTCAAGTACCTCTCCTCTTACTCCATCGATTCAATAATTCAGCCGAACAGGTAATTTGGAATGATCATGAACAAGATCCTAGCAATTATTGGACTTTGATTGGACCATTTACCGACATCCCATCCTCTTTGGTGGTAAATGCGATGTATTGGCAATAGCGTGGCATTTGTACAAACAGAAATCGACCAAGTTGCAAGGGGGCAGTATGATTTCCCACTTGACTCGGTGAAACCATCGTGACCTTTTCATTCGACCCATATACCTCGTCTCTGCGCTATTATCATTCCCATGCCATAGGGCAAACGGTAAAGTTGGTGACTATCTATCAATGATTGATGACACAATAATGGACAGCCTGTTAAAATCATTCGGCAGAGCGTCAGAATCCTACTAAAAAATCTATGGTATTCCACTAACAGCCTACTCTATTCATCACCGCTTCAATGAAACAGAATGTTATCATTACCCGATACATCGTCAGTGTGTACTTCCTTGCATCGCAATTATTCAATTTTCAACTATCTCCGGACGTGCACGAAGCTTGGATTAAATCATCGCTTTCTTTTTCCTGCTGCATCTGTAACGCAGGATGAGTGTACGACAGATTCGAGTGGCAAAGAGTATGCAGGCAAGCGTGATATTGGTCAAAAGGTTTGTTGTCAAAGGCTGTAAAACATCTTTATCGATGACAGCATGAAAGCATTGGTCTCGACCCTTCACCTGTGATCCTATGATCTACAGGTATATCACAGAACCAGCAAGTACCATCGACGAATTCATTAAGGCTACCCAGGGAATAGGACGTGCTTGAATGCGGTTGACCGATTACGGTCGAATTGTTCTGTAGCGCTCTGCGAAATGATATTACGTCCGCAAGGACAGTTTAGAGGTATCAAATTAGTCATACGTAATTCGGAAACTCAAATGGTGAATTCTAGTCAGATGAATACAATCGGTAGAGAATGCGACCACATATGAAGGGCGATGACCATCGATGCACCACTGCCTACCACGAATTCTGTTACATGAGTCATTGTACACATATATGCCATGTTTAATATTGACAAATAACATCTAATCCGAGTATCGTGATTCCGTCACACCGAAACGTTATCAACAGGAAGATGATGATCACAGACGAATCCTCGAATCAGACGAGAAACCAAGATCGCGAGATCAATTCGATGAGATCCTCTGTCGTAGCGTCACGACGAGAAACACGATTATGATGATAACGGGGTACCTGGTGTACGAGTAGCTCGCCACCCTCGACCCTCGTTATCTAGTGTTGATGCTAGAGAATCCGTTGATACGAACACCAGCAGGGACACTCGGTGGAACATTGCATTCAACGCGTCAGCACGATCACCCCCGTCATAACCACTACATCCATGCTGATAAATCTCATTCCGTGTTCCGCTGGTCTCCGTTTTACCAAGCTGCACCCACACATTCAACGGCCTCCTGAACGCTATAGCTACCCGGCGATCGTATCTTCCGCGGAAACTCCCTCGTGAATACATACATACACATAACCTGCTTCCAGCAGGTTAGCCAGTGAGCAAGAGCTAACATCGGCTAGCTTCCATGATATGTGCGGCTGATCTGAGCTCGCTCACCCTCGTCCTGCCGGAGCCCGTAGCCCGTACTGACTCGGTCTCGTGTTATCGTTGATTATCAGCGGGTGCGTCCATCACGTACGAACCACGCAGCAACTGGTTTTTACGCCGTGGCGACCGTAAAATGGCTCCCGGCGAGCCAGAGCGATCGAGCCAGCAATGCAAAGAGCTCAAACAACACAAGGCATCGGTCGTAGTCGGTATAAACACCGAGACATATATCCACCCAGTGGGATGGGCGCAGCTCTTTGCCCAAGCGAGCACTTCCTACGTCCTTGGTGGCGCGTTGATGCTTCGGGGCCCCCCCGAGCCTTGTATTCTTCCTTTCCAGGAAGCGATTTGCTCGATCTTCGTGAGAATTTTGCCATAGCGAAGCGCTCAACCAGCCAACCGACTAGCCGTTTGTTGGGTACATCCGTTGAACGTTTCACGGTCAGGTCTGCTCTTGATAAACACAAAATTGCAGTATAACAATTCAACGTTCTGACCGCTTGGCATTGCTGTCTCGTTTTTTTGTTTACTCGTGGAATCGAGGAAATGTTTCATATCTCAGTCTCAAGGGGTTCGAGTCACAAAAATCTTAGAAATGTCGAAAAGTTCATCTTTTTTTTTTTGAAATTGTATTTGGATTGATCACGGAAGAACTATGTTTTTTGTAGTTGAAAATGAAAGGTTTGCCATTCTGTCGAATATCCGTTATAACGCAGTTAAAATTTTTCGCGTGATTTGAAGTAAACTGCTGGACAGATCAATCTCTGCAAGCTTTCGATGCTTTTTATGAGACGCCATGGAACGACCGCGGCAGATTATTCAATTTTCAATTTTTATCCACTGAGCATTTTTCCTAGAGAACTTCGTCACGAAGAGAATGAGTCGCGTTTATAGAATCCATCCAGCAGATTACGCTGCATCATGGATAGAGCATTTTCGAATTTCCATAAACCTAGATTTCGCAGAAGAATTTTGAAATTGATGCATATAAAAAATGTTTGTGTCTTCTCTAGGTATACTCCAGGTATAGTTTTAACCAATTTTAAACACATGAACACCGTTTTATTTATCGCTTATTATACTTTTTCGTTCAGTCATACGTCATTTAAAATTATTCATAATGAACGAAGTCGATAAAATAATTATACCAAAAACTTCACAGACATTCTTTTACTGCGTTTGTAGGTCAACAGGTGCACTGTAAAAAAATCAAATTTTTCTATATACATAAAAAATATTTGTCGAAAAATGTGAACAAGTGATTGAATTATTCACAAATTGACAATTTAATATCGCGCACCGTGTCGTTAAAAGTAAAATCGCATTCATTAGCTGGCAGCTAATCGCACTCGCGACATTGATGCCTCTCACGTTTTTTGCTGCGAGCCGAATATACAAAATCCTACTGTGCATAAAAACATATTTAGATAATTTGGAAGAAAAAAAAAGGACAACGGTCTACTTGTTCCTGCAACTATAAGTCGCGCTCTACTTTATAAGTATGGGTATAGATGTTCTGGGGAATGTATAAAAAGAAACTGATGCAAAAGAAAGATAAAAAAGATTAACGACGTATTGTTCAGAACTTGAAAATAATGCATGTTACCTTCATGTGTGCCAGACGCGAGTTTAAATTTTACGCTATTGAGACGAGGAGCTCTCTCGTCCAGTATTCGTAGCACAGTGGTCGAGATAAGTACTATCGGATTGGTCGCGCACGGCTTGGGTATATATTCAAATGCCGCCGTATCCTCATTATACCGGACACTGCTCGCTGTACTTTTATTGACATATTTGACTAGAAACGCAAATGACATTCACAATTTAGTTGTCTTTTCAACATTCTGCAGCGAATGTGCTTCAAAAGGGCATTTTTTCAATCCACTTTGTAGTTGTCGAGAGTCTTTTTGGCTTTTACTAGAGAAAACGGATTAGTATTTTCCACTAAATCTACGATTGTGCCTGGTGAGTGAAATATTTAGTCGATTCAACTAAGGATTCATTGAATTGACTGCATGTCGATCGAATCGACTGCATTCTCGGACAGTCCAATAAAGTGTCAATTGAAGCAACTAAATATTTCATTCGTCACCCGCAATCACAGGCTCAGGTGAATGAACCAAACTTTTTCTCAGTGTACGGACATTCGCAATTTGAACATCAACGACACCAAAAGATGTGTGACCGGTCCTGCCCGAATCAAGAAAAGCGACTTTTTACCAGCTTGAAACATGCATATGGTCCTACATACATTTTTTTTTACCTCAGGTGCACTCTGCATATATACGACTACTCTTCAGAGCGTAGAAACCTTTCCTCGAGTTAGCATAATTCGGTGGGTAAATTTACGGCGCCGAGGGAAGCATGTGCCTTGAGTAACATGGAAACTTCAAACGATCATAACTTGGAACACTGTTAATGCGCTGGGCGAGCGCCGGTCGGGGTGACTGAGCGATAGGGGCACATCGTGAATACGTGTTGAAATTGAGTTTGGTTAAGGAATCTTGGCACACGAGAAAATCTAGGCTATGTGCTACGCTACGTCTCCAGGACCTGTCGGATGCTGCCTTAGCTTCGTAGAGTCCTACGTAACGAACGTGAATTGTTGTTCCATGCCGCTCACGCATTATTCCGGACAGGTCCCGATCCCAAAGACAGTAATGTCGACAATTGTGTTGCCAAGTGGCGGCACCTATTTAGTTTTCTAATCATCGTAGCGTGACTCGAAATTCAACTATCGCGTGGCAACCGAAGTATGTAGAGCGCTGAACTTTGGAAGGGCAGAATCGTTGACATCCAGCAAAAAGGCGTTCACACCCTCGTAATCTTAGCAAAGTTTACATACAAATTGATGTTCGTTTACATGACAGATATCGAATAATTCAATCGACTAACGCGGTGGCATTTTTACGAAAAATAATTTGAAAAGCAGGCCAAAAGATAAATATGCAGATTGCTTGCTCCTAATTTTTAAGCATTCGCAGAGACAAAAGCGAAACGAAGTAGCTGTCTTTGTGTGATGTTTTTTCCAGAAAAATCTTCGTCAATGCGTAAAAATTATAGAGAAACAATGTTTAAATTTAATCTATTTTTTGTTTTTTCGGAGTAGCAGTCAAAGGGTTGCTTGAGTTTAAAAATTAGAAATATTTTTCAATGAATTTGAAATTTTATGAAATCAAAATCCCTTTATTTGGTTCTCTATGGGTCGTGCCTCAAGTATTCAGCCTTTAAAATCTCAAGTAATATTTTTTTTCCCCATGGAATCAAAGCTTTTTTTTATAAGAAAACAGCATGTAAAGAAAAATGGCCTTCAGGAATAGTGTTACCGAGTTTAGGGTAGAAAAGTACTTTCTTAATTTTGCCTCCATGCAATAAACTCGAAACATTTATCCTAAAGTTGCGAATGTTCCCCCGTAATATTCTGGGCATCTCTAGCTACTTGCGGCTCTTTGGTACGATGACTTTTTTCTTTGCTCAAACGATATCACGAAACGAGTTTAGCTCGTGAACTCGAAAAGTACAGACAGAGCAGCGAAGAGGTACAACGGGTACCAGTAAAGCCGGAAATTCCACACGATCGTCTTGACTAGGATTTGAATCCCATGGGAAATCAAACGCGATGGTAGCAGGTTCTGGAAGATATTGTTCTCCGACCTCCAATAAAAACTTGAGACACTAATTGTCATCCTCTTGGGCTGAGTACGGGAATTTTTCTCATCCCGCTGCTACTTCTACGTCACAATGGGTACAGCATCGACGTATCGATCCCAGCTGCTTCGGTTTCTAACAAAAAATAGCTCCGCGAAAGGAGGACACTATCTTGAAATTTAATTTCTCAGGATAGATATATTCTTCAGAATACATATGGGGCATTCCACATCGGACCAGGCAGTCATTTCTCTTGCTCTCTCGATTTTGCTCGATTTTGATCATTTTTAGTATAATTTTTTTTCGATCACAAGAGGTCTGAAATTTTTTTGAGAATTTTCATTCGATTCTCCCTCTTCGCCAATACTAACCCCTGAATGATTACATTTATGAAAACTCGAAGTTAAAAATATTTATAAAATTAAAAAAAAAATTAAATTAATTTTACACTGAAAACTAAGAGCTCTCCAACGAGTCCAGAAATGGGATTACAATATCTAATTTTTTTTTTTTGCGATTATCATAAATATATGTTCACAATCCATTTTCCCAATTGATATATATTCTTGATTTCTAACTTTACGGTCTATAACTTGTACAAATTTAGAATAATCTCGATTTTTTAACATCTAAAATGCAATGCCAGAATGTCTAGAATCCGGATCTAGAACGAACAAATTTTATTCAACTTATTCGAATAGCAAAAATTCCAATTTTCTCATTTGAAAAATCGTATTTTCACGATTAAATAAATAATTTTTTTTAAACTCTTCAGAATTTTGAGAAATAGCATTGTAGGTTTAGTTAGAAAAAAGAACTGAATTAAATTAAGAAATTTGATAATAATTATTCGACGTATCGCGTATATATGTCCAAGTTTTTTTAAATTTGATCATTTAAGGGTCGGTATTCGGGGAGAGAGGGCTGGAAAAATCTGAAAGAAATCCCAGATATCTTTGGATAGGAAACATAATCGTACTAAAAAATGATCAAAATCGAAGAGGGGGAGATAAATGACCATCCGCCCTGATGTGGAACACCCCATACACGTCCTTTTATCGACAGCATGCAGCCGCTGATGTTAGCTGTATAGCTTAGCCTCTTTCAAAAACTTTTTATGAAATTCCAATCCGGATTTCGGAGATGAAAATTATATTTTTCATCCACTCGGAAAAAAAAAGAATTTGTTTACTAAAATGCAGGGCTTACGCAGTAGGTGAAGTCCTTATAATGGTTTCTCCAGCAACTCTTCAAACTAAATATATATTTTTTGCGAAAAACGAAAAAAACTTTACGTAAAAAAGATGTGCGATTAATGATTAATTCTTTGCAGAGTATAATTTATAGTCTATATGAGAAGTCAGGTCTGCGACAGATTGGAGGATGAGAAATTGCGTCTGTAAATTTGTACTCTCTCTTAACTGTTTAGAACTAATTGTATAATTTCTCAACTCACAATAATATGTAGCTTATTCAGAAGCGTCTGATGCATGTATTACAGTGAAAAATTGTTTATTTTACGCGAGATTGTATTAATAACCGGGAGGCATTATGAGACAGTACTCTGCAAATGTAGGTAAGAAAGTGGGCTGGCAATCTTAAATTGACATCAAGCGTGGTAACATTAATTTAAAAAATAATTTGCTGCCCATGTTTGGCCACCCTGCTAGTTTGTCAATCGAGAAATATTGGCACAAGGAGGAACATACGATGGGCGATTCGTGCAGGACATTTTGTTAACCGCATATTAACGTGCTCTGCTCGTGCTTTGCGCGTAACGAAATTTTCAAATTATTTTTTTTTTTTATATACCGTCTACCCGCTTCTCTCCGTCTCCTCGTTCATGCAAAATACGAGATTACAGCTGGAACACTCGGGATATCCTGAGAAGTCGACAAGTTAGAATTGGCTGTCCGTCTGGGACCAATTTTATTTTTTAAATTTCGCTGGCAGCACGATATCCCATTAGCATAATTCGCTGCGTATGCTTGAGATGCCAGTGCTCGTGCGTGTTGGAATTTAGAGAAGTAAAGTTTTGGGATGAGTTCGTTGGTTACTTAACCATCATATACACGTGTATGCACTGTTGATTATATGCGGAGCTTTAGCAAGTGCCTGGTTCACTGGTCAAAGGAACAAACTGAATGTCTACCAGTTTCGCTATGATGGAAATTTTTGACTAAATTAGCAAAGTGAGTTGGTGATAGTTCAACACGTGTTCTTCATGTGTTTTTGCAGTCGATCCTGGGATAAATATCTATCAGGATGAACTGTGAATCCGTTTACGTAATGTGCAACGAGAGAAACTACGTCACGCGCGAACAATTTCGCTCGATATTTCCTGGCAAATAAAATTGAGCCCTGATATTTTTATACTCAAGTCAGCGGCGTAAATTATAATAAGGTAATGAAATGATAATCCGGCAATATACCAAAATGAATTGCTTGGAATTATAATTTAGTTTTTAGTTTTAATTGGTAGCATCTTACTTTGAATAATTAGAAAGTGTCTTCATTGTAGTATACCGAGGGTTTAAAATAAGCGAGTCCGGACTAGGCTTAGTAAGAGCGCATTTACGAAGGTAAAGCTACAGAAATTATGGAGAATGAGAAGGCGAGAGGGGAATGGCAGAGGCGGAAGGGCTGCACCCTGTTTACCCTTCGTGATCCAACGTAATTACCCTACCCAAGAGAGCCACGTAACTCTGCCAAAGCCCGCAGCCGCGCTTGTGGTGTGGTGAGGTCGCTTCCCAAGAGTCTCGATGGCTGGGATTCCATCTGACCTGGATTAACGACATTCCCATCCGCTCCATCCATACTCAAACATATGGTCGAGCATGCGCAATCCATGTACGCATATAAATTTTCCCATACAGTTAAAATTTTGACTGTATACGAAATTTATAAAGTGGAGAGGGTTGACGGTGATGTAACATCGGATATTGAATATTCAACTGAATCGGATCGTATGTCTAATTTATACGAAGAAAACATGCTTTTCCTGCCTCGATATATAATGCTGTTTTTACTGTAGTGCTGCAGCGGTCTTCTAACGAAAATTCACATGGGTACGAGAATAACTGTTTATAATCCACTTTAGCAGATTTGTAATCACATGGTCATTCCAGAACACTGTTGAGGCAGTACATGCGCTCTGCTATGATAAACACGATATATTCATGTTGATCGTGTCTCTCCAAATTGTAAACTTACTCATTACAATTTGGAAAGAAACTATTTGACATGTGACATGGGGTAAAAAAAAATTCGGACGATAGATGGAAAATGTGGTGAGATAAGCCTCACTCCTTTAAATTAGTGTTTCAACATACAACGGATTTTTTTGATATTTCATATTTTTTCGGCTTCGCCATTAAATATCTCAACGAATATTACGTGAAATACTTCGAGATTTTCAAGGATCTCAAGAAATAAACAGTATGAAAGAAATGTGTAATTTTCATGGAAAAAGCTTGATAGCTTTATAAAGTGTGAAAGTCACTATAGTCTCTCCTGAACAAAAAATGATCATCTACTCTAACGTGTGGTAGATCTTTTCAATTGTGTACATAAGCAGCGCTAGAGCTATACGCAGCTAACATAAGGACTATGCTACCGTTGCTGAGGGTTCATCGAGATCAGTGCCATCATAGTGACAGAGGGTAACTGCAAGCTTGAGCGCGTACCAAGATTACGCCCTGACAATGCAACGAAGAGTGCAAACGGGAAATGGGGCAGCGATGGTGCGAAGTCGTATAAGACGAGGAGCTGAGGCTTCCACGGGCACCGAGCGAGACGCGTGTATACCACTGGATTTACGTGTCTCCACGTGCACTAAAGTTAGCCAATATGACCCTAACAGATCGAAACAGAGGTTCATTCCATTCCGTAGTATGGTCGATCGCCCACAGGGAATTCCACGTCATCTCCAACATCCCAACAACGATTCGGCAAACTTGCCTCTATTCTCCAATTATACTCTCACTCTTGATTTCCCTCACTACACAGAACTTTAATCTACAGTCCATACACTGTATCAAGTTTTGAAATTTAAGTCCTCCTCCAACCCCACATTTCCCGATGAAGAACTATGCAATGGAAATTCGGCATTTGTGTTGAGCCTACACGCATTACTCGATCCACCGAGGGTGGGTTAAAATTGAATGAGAAGTGAATTTATTGAAGCATTTCGCATTGACTGAATACCATTTCTTGCCTCTGGCTAATTATTCATGTTGATAATAGATTTCACGTTTACGATATACATAAGCCGTGATATGCAGATTCAACATGCTAAATTTTGTTCAGACATGTGTAGCAGCTTCGACAAATGGTGACGTTGGGTTAACACATTTTTCAAAAATTGAATAAAGTTTTTAAAGCTTATGAGACGACGAATTCGGGAGTCATAGTCTTCGGGGATACGTGGGTGCCTAGAAGTGTGTTCTGACTAATTAAAATCGCAAAATGTCATTGTGCTAATCGAATCCATTTGTTCCCTGCCTTCTTTTTTTCTTTATGCGGAGCGATCCCGATCTACGTATTACGGTGGAATGGGTAGTTGGTATTATGAAATCAAACTGGTTAATGTACAAAACAAAATTTGATTCTAATAGAAACAATTGTTTGAAACAAAATAATTTGGATGTGTAATTATTAGAACGCGGCGATGCGGTGTTTTGAGGTGAGCATTCGCGGCAAAGGTCCGATGCGAACTCTAGCGTTTTCTGCCCGAGAGTTTTCTTTGAGACCCAAAGGGGCCGATTCAGTGGAAACGAAAATACAAGTTCGAAGTTGATCAGGACCATGAATTTCAGAAGAAGTCCCGGTGACGACCTTTTACACTTGCTGTTTTTTTTACTGCTTTTAATTGTATAAAGGAAAGTATACATCATGAAGAATTTTTATAATTGTGGGTGAGGCCGAGTAGTGATGGTTGAACCAACCTTGAAAGGGCGAATGGTCAGTAGGGAAAGAGGGGTAGCAGGAAAACGAGTATGAAAAAAAGAAGACTCAAGCAGGGAAGATAACAGCACGTACGAGAGATTCGTCGATCGTACTCGGGGACGATCCACTTTTGACAAATGGTCGAGATCACCGACTTCACTGACCCCTCGGTCGTGAAAGACCACGTTCGGCTTCGTTTTCTTTTTACGCTCCTTCGTTGGGTCGTTCCGTTCATACAATGAACTAACTTCATAGAAACGTATTGTGAATGATGAGTCGGAGCGCGTGCCACGGAACCGCCAGGAAGTAATCTTCTAAAAAGACTGCTCGATCTCGTCAGACGCGCGTCAAACCCTACTCCCTCTTTTAGCGATGTCTTCATCGCCAAAAAAATCGTCAACTTATATAACTTGGAACTCAGCAAAGATTGCCACACTGACTTCATAGGCGCATGACGGGAAAAATACTGCCAGCAACTGGTGCGATATTGCGCCCCTCGACGATAATCGATTTGAAAAAACTTCAATAACAACCGAAACATTTAATCTACTGTCCATTTGCCCCCTCACTGTTTTTCGTCAATTCTTCTGAGACTACTATGCGGTGTACCGAGCCAAATATAATATCACTTCGGTGTTAGATATTTGGAAAAGCTGGGTTTTATCGATATACACGATAGTATAGGTGATGTCGCGTTCGATGCAATGATTTGCTTTGCGTATTACATTATTTCACGTATTATCGATAATCTCATTGTTATTTAAAAAATTAAAAGGGATTGTTGATTGAAAAAATGTATACTCTTTCAAATTTAATTCCATTTCATAAGAGACCAATCACACCTGATAGACAACTTTGCTGCTGAACCTTTAATTTTCTGCGTTTTCGTGGCAGACTATTTGGTCATTGATGTTCGAGGGCTCGCTTTGAACTTGACGCGATATTAAACACGATTAAATACAGTCAACGAACAATTGAAGTCCTTCAAGCCAAGTGTATATTTTTTTTTTGTATGTTTGTTCCTTTGTTGATATTGTCCTTTGAATTTACTTCACACTGTATTATTTTCACTAAATTTGAAACTGAAAGCGAGCTTCACGCCTTCCCTCTCTCCCACAAAATGAATTGCAATGGCAATTAAAATTCCGATGTATATTTTTGATCCGTATTTTAGGCGATACGCTAACCTAAACGAACCCAAAAAAATTACCAAAAAATGTATATAATAAAATGGAACACCTGGTATATTCTGCATTCTCCGGCATGTCTGTAAGTTTCTGTAACTCTATGTGTCTTTCCGAAAATCCGGTAATTTCACTGAGACATTGCTATTATTATTATTATGTAAATCATTAAAGCCAGCTTTTGCCAAAACATAAAGCGGCCACAGTGCATGGATTATCCAGTGGAAGCTTAATTAGATGGATTTGAGGATTCATTTCCAGAGTGAACCCCAGGATAATGCAGCTCCTTCCGAACACTTATTTTCACCGATCTCTCGTTTTCTTCGTGTATCCTAGCTTTTCTTCTTCTCCCCTCTTCTCTTTCTATGCAATGCTTCTCAATTTATACAGGTAACACTCATACCTATTCAGCGCTCACGATCTTTCGCAATCGTTTCCGTGATGGCCGCGGATTCGAGGTCGAATATAAACGACCCCCAGAACGTTCTCGGCTTCATACGACGACTTTGTAGACTGCCGCATCTCTCGCTGTCGTTGGAGGCTGTTCCGAGCCCATCAACCTCGTTGGCAAACCGAGCTCGCAAACCCTGAAAATTCATAAAATCTATCGTGGCTGTAATGTGCAGACGTAGACTATATATCCTGATATACTTGGGACACGTCTGTGATATTTCGCTTCCAGCGCGTCTACTGTGGAGCAATCGCATGAACGCTCCAGATTTCCTCTCTCGTTGCACTAGAAAGAGGATTATTCTTGGCCAAATCCCTCGCGTTGGCAAGAACGAGAAAGTTATACAGGCTCCTCATTCAACCTTCGACCCAAAAGGCCAACCGCATAAGTGCACGATTATTCCAGTTTGAAAACGTGTTATGGATTCTTGAACATTGAGTACGGTTTACTACGGCTCTTACAGAAGTTGATCCAAAAAGTGAATGACTATTTTATTATGTTCTTTGTTATTATTTGGATTTCTTGTTAGCATCCCGCGCACGAAATTTCAATGTATCTAAATCTGTGATAGATTTACGAAAGAACGTTTAGGATAAGTCTACCAATTAAGAAACCGAGATTATGAAAAAAATCTATCGCCAGTGTAGGTAGTTCCAGATATATTTATGTACATTTTACGTCCACATTTAAGCCCTTCAAGGCCCCGACTCACGGTAGGGCTGCCCTGGCAATTTGACGCAAGGGTATCATCGAAAGTTGTATGATTAGCAATTTTACAACAACGTGAATCAGTTTTTTTTTTTTCTTAATATCATACAAAAATAAATTAATTTTTCGCAGAATTATTTTATGTTACGATCAACACTAGTCTCTCCTATCACCAGCATGAATATCATTGCCAGCACAATTATTCAAATACGAAAAGAAAATCTTGGCGAAAGTAACAGTTGTAATGTGCTCGCCAAGAGAATATACCGCGCATGATAAACCCGCTGACTCGTTTACGATGTACCGACAGGCTTCTAAAGGCAGGTATACGCGCTGAGCAATCAGCGATAGGTTTTTCATCTCTTTCACTTGCACTCGAGTCTCTACGACATTAGCTGGAATGAGGGAAACAGTAAAAATATAAAGCAATACTCCAGAGCAGAGACGACCGAGCGGAGAAACGACGAGTTCATTTCTCTCAGTGGCCTTGCGCTGTTTTATTTGTCATTAGAGCGTGGTCGGGAAAAGACAGAGAGTCGGAAAAAAAAAAATTAAAAAAAGAAAAGTTGTCGTTGCTGCCGTTGGATCGCGAGCACGTCGCCGCCAAGGAGGCAGCGGCCTATACTAGGGTCCTTAATGTCGGCTTTATGGTTCCAACAACGATAAGAACCTCTTCCATCTTTCTTCCTCTCGTTTATCCGGCAAGAGAGACCGAGTGACTATTTCCGATAATAAGGTATGCGCCCGTGCATGTTAAATGTACGAGAAAAACTGTATAGCGCTCCGAAGCTTTGAGTTCCTGCACCAACATCGAGAAATGCCGTTAGCAATATCGACCGAGGATACAACTATAGATTGTTTCTGGCTCAATCGCTTGCATACTCGTTTGTTTCGAGTTAGTGACAGGAATCGGTAGATTCCAGCAGTTCTGAAACGATACTCCACGCGAATGGGACTAGAATAAGTTGGGTATACATGTTGATGACGTATTAACGAGTTTTAGGTTCTTAAGGATAGACCCATCGAATACCATGGCAGTATAAATGCAGTGATACTAACGGCATCAAGAAACTGCTCAATTTTGACAGTAAATATTTTCACTCCATATGTCTATGACTATTTGGTAATCAACCAAAAGTTGATGAAGTTGCCCTTATCTATAATATATATGACACTACGGGCTTATCATTTTTGTACTACTCCGTTACTTACGGAATACGTAAAAGAGGAATGTTTTTCGATCCAAACTGAATCGTCAAATAGCTGTGTGAATTTATTGCTCTAAATTATAGGTTCAAAATAATTTAGAACACGAAAAAAAAAAAAACGAAAATTAAAACCGGTCCAGAAGAACCATTGAAAGAGTTCACGGTTCAAGACCCTAAATTTGGTAATTGTGATTCACTAGAAAGAAATTAGTTTCTGTATTGAATTGCAATGAAATATCGTTAATTCTATTGATACTTTACCTAAAATGTTCACAAAATATAAAAAATAAAAAATGAAAAATTCACAATTGCGGTCCACAGACTTGCAATATATGATTATTCTTTCGCTTAGTACACGTACATAGTATATATGTAATATGTAACATAGTACACTAACAGCTTGACTCACTTTTGACTTTCTCATAGAAGAAGCTATATAATTTTTTAATAAATATTAAAAGGCAATCTGTAAGTTACAACTTGCATCCCTTGTCCTGATAATCGTGACTTATTCCAAATTGATCGTTATTGTTCAGACCCACTGGCGTCCTGTGGGGTCCTAGGGCTTCAGTTTTTTTCAACCCCGAGAGTGACAAGGCATCGAGTGTCTTCAGAAAGACCAGAGAGCCATATATTTTGAATTTTATGATGATTTGAGTGTCAAGAGAGTTAGTTCCCGCACTTACTTATACAAAGCGCTGCTCAACAGCAAGGAAAAACTGAAGACCTTTGTCCGAAAGAAAAGAGAGAGGTCTCCCCTTCATAAAAGTAAAAATTTCGATTCCTTTCATGTTCTTTAAAAATTTAAAGTTGCTTCTGCCCGAAACGTACAATCAGATAGCAGCCAATTTCCACAAGAAACACATCACCAAATATTAAGTCGACGTCTTTACAGTTTTCTAAATATATTATTAATTTGCATTTTACAAGAGAATCGTTTATTCATTTGATGAGTGTACGGAAGTTACGTGTTACTCTGTACACGCGGAACATTTTGATCCGGCTCGAAGTCATTAATCATTAATTACGGTTATTAATCATTTTTCCGTAAAATTAATGCTTCCTGCCTCAATACCGTTAACAGTCGAAGCGAAAGAATTTATTCTCAACTGCGTCGTTTACCTTGTCTCCTGTATTTCGTGATAGAAAAATAAAAATTCGCAAGTTCTGTATACTCATATCCATATATGATACACTTACAAATTTTACCCACTCGTATGTATCTGTTTCGATGTGGTAAAACGACCGATTAACTATACGATCGCCAGAGCGATATACTTACTTCACGTCACATTATACTCACTTACCAAAGTTACAATATGTTGTAAATCGCAATTACCACAGAGTACGATAATAATCGTTTGGCGAGAGTTGTGGCCGGTATACGTACACCGCGACCATTGAGATTCGTATCTTACGTGGTCATGTCCGGCAAGCGGCGGTCTTGAAATTGCTGATGCGAGCTACGCTGGTTGTAAGTAGAATGAGGATCGTGACGGTATTGGAGAGGAAAAAAAAAAATAAATAAATAAACGTAGACAAAATGCGAGACACAGTTTTACGAATAGTTCGTTATAAAATGAGTTTATTTCTCCGTACCCGATGATCTATGTACAACGTTACGGTACTGACGAGTAAGATGTTCGGCACTAGAGACATATAACTCAGTAGAGTATAAAAAAAAAAAAACAGCATACAGTTTGATTCATGATTTAAAAAAAAAAAGGAGGGGATGAATTGGAGTAGTAGATGATCGTTGAGCACAGACGCTTGCCGGATCTCTTGATAATTGATCCGCTAATTAAAAAAAAAAAAAAAAACAAATATTTTCGTATTTAATCCCCACTACAGGTGGAATTATGATTTAAAAAAATGTATGAATACATTATGCGAGTATGGAAATGGATCGATGTGTATGGGAAACGGACGACGGTGGACGTATATTGGATCGATACTGCACACTGGTCTAGGCGTCACTGGACGTTCCTTTGTGATTTTTAATCGAGCTTTCGTCGATTATCGAAAGTAAATAATAATAATAATAATAATAATAATAATAATTTCAAGATGAAATTGTGTAATGTTATAATACGTTCGTTGCGTTGGTCGTCTTTTTGACGATTAAACGTAAATGTAAAATAAATAAACAACACTGATGGTGCGGCAATGTTCAAAGTTCACTCGTCGGGTAAGCTCTGTACTTGATAGCTGTACACACAGATGTATAGACTATGCGTAAAGCTGTAAGATTATCACTCTTATATATTTATTTTTGCTCTCAAGAACCGTTGGTCACGCGAATGCGAATGAAAGAGTCGCAAAGAGTAGAAAAAAAAAAAATTGGGAAAAAATGATGATAACGAAAAGAAGTAGATAGATAGAGAGAGAAATAGAGAAAACTAGACACTCGCGAGACAACCAAATTGGTACGGTAATGCACCCGCCCGTTGCAATAACACGAGAAAGAGTGATAAAATAGTGTACAGAGCAGACCCGAGCTCGTGACGCTTGCAGGCCCGCACCTCGGGCTCGAGGACAAGCGCAACGCTTACGTCGCTCCTAATGCACGCTTGGTCACTCACCATAAAATTTTTTTTTTTTTTTTTTAAATAAAAAAAACGAAAAAAAAGAGCTAGAACGCAGAATGAGGTATAAAACTGTAAAGCTCGTTAACGAAGCAAAAGAGAGTGACATCTGTGCGTGTAAATGATTTCAGGAGCTACGTCGTTTCGTCTCGGGAAGACGAAAAAAAAAAAAAAAACTGTACAATCGTAATTTCGAAATTACGATTGTTTATGATATTTTTTTCTTCGTATATGTCGGATCGAAGTGGTCGTCCTCGAGTCCAATATTGTGAGTTACAGTATTCGACATTCGCTTGATTCATCGTCGTAATAATGATTGCATGCGCTTGACGAGAGTCCATTAAATTTACGTATTTCCTTATTTTAATAGCTAAAGTTAAATTCGGGAAAAGGATAGGAAAAAGGAGGTGATCAGGATGAGAAGGGTTGAAGAACATTCGGGCGTAACATTAACATATACGCTGTAAGATATTATCATAGGCTTAACGATAATTTTCGATACATTCGTATCGGCAGTTTCCATTGAGTTGGATGAATGCTGGACCGTTCATGCTCTACGTGCATCGTTGATATTTTATTGATCCGTCTCGACGCTCAAATACGTCACGTACGATGAGCTCGAGGGAGTACGAGCACGAACGGTAGTTCTTGCAACTCGATGAAAAGTGCAGTCTTGTGCATCTATAGATGCATCGTCAGGGTTGCGCGAGAAAACTCGCAATATTCATTTCTAGAACGTTTGACCTTGCGCAGTATCCGCACTCTATTTCATATATTTTTTCGTTTCGTGTATCCTTTCGTTCATTTGTCTATGAATTTTCGTTATTTAATTTTAACAAAGCTTGATCGCCATAGCGACAATTCGAATTCGTTCAAGAATGCATTTTCGTAGGTGAATTCTAACGAATTCATATCCATATCTCGAAAGTTGAAACCTTCGAGATACGGACGTGTATATAGAAATCTTGGGATCGAAGAACAATCTTGCTGAAGGTTTTATCATTCTCTCGGGATAATAGAGTGCGAAAAGGCAGGCAAAACTTGAGAAATATTTTTCACGTCTGGAAATTTCTCATGGCTTGTCGTACTATCGTTTTTCACGAGTATATTATATATCTCACTGAAATTAGCAAAATATTTTTCTCTATTGGAGTCTCCTTGCGTTACCCTGAATTTCATGTACACTTCTATTATACGTACATAATCGCGTTTCATGAACAAGCAATCTTACACACGAACCGGAGACACAGCAAAGTTTTCCGTTAATGAACGTTAGCCGTACGTGTTTTTTTTTCTTCTTTCATACATTTATGTATGAGCCGTAAGTGAGTAACGCTGAGTACTTAAAACGCACTGTTCATGCGCGCAGTCGAATCCGCGTTAATCTCGAACTTGTGTATAATTGAATTTCTATACCCACGCACCATAAGCAGTTTTATTCATAGTAAACCTCAGCGTTAAGGGTAAATTAAAAATTAGATTATTGTCTTATTCGCGTTCAAGGGTAAAGTTAATTATCAGCGAGCATGCATTAAAAATCACTTAAGCTACTGTCATCGATTGCCGATGAGCACCATCATTTTAGCCTGGGATCGTTCCAAGAAACAATGAGCGCGTGTCAGAGGAAAAGCATTACGAAACATCAACGTGTCACTTCGGATTTGATCTTTATCATTGGATATCACGAGTAAACTGTTGTCTTCTCAGCTGTGTTGATCAACGGTTTTGAAAATTGGCGATCCAGGGAGGATTCTAGGTGTGCTTTCTGAGACCACCGCATGACAAACAAGGGGAGCAAACTAAATATCAAAGCTCGAGGAAGATAAGGCAAACGGGGTGGCGAATCGCACTGGAATATCGAACCTGAGAGTTCGAACAATTCGCGGTTACTCCTCTCCTGCTTATCTTCATGAGAGCGTATAACGACCTTCGAAACATTGGCAATTAATTCGATAGGTTTTTCGCTCGCGAGTCAATGACGTATTTATCCGAGAAACGAAGGCTTCGAATGTAAGTTTGATGAGCAAATATATTTCACGCGTTTCACTGCACGGAGTATCGGTTCGTCGAAGTGCTTCGATTCAATCAATGCCCAAGTCCATCAGAATCATAACTTAATACCTCGTCACACGTATAACCTAATTTTCGATTAAATTTTGTCACTGCTAATGTATTGCCCAATTGGTTCCAAGTCTAAAAGCCTTTTCGAAGTTATAAAAACCGGTTGGAATTCGAATTTTCATTCGATCTGAATCATGATATTTTAACTTCCGATCGACCTCAAAATTCACAAATGATTTTTGACAATTCATAAAAAAAGATTCTGCGCATCGTCCTCGTTAGATCGGACTAATAAAGGAGCCCTCTTACCCCACAGTCGGTGGGGACGCCAGTACAGAGACTCGCTCGCTATGCAAATTAGCTGCGATGCTCGCGCAGAGTTTAGAGATCAGCCCGAGGCAAAGGTTAAGATACGATTCGAGGATTAGATATCGAACGGCTGATGCGTGAAGGTGTACGTTGCCTCATGCTATACATACATATATACGTGTAATTTATATACACAGACATGTGTGCGTGTGGTACGGAATACGTTGTATCTGTGCATCGCAAGTAGAGGAGCAACAGTATCGAGCTAAGATCGAATGCGAGTATATCAGCACAAGTTGCGGGTTATACCGAAGTCGAACACTGCGGAGTAGCATTGCCCCTCATCCCTTCGTTGCCTAACTCACTTACTCTATCCTTCTCGGTCTCTTGGGGATACGAGACACGCCACAAGAGGTAATTAACCCACCGCCAACCCCTCTACGAGACTGCGTGCAAGCATCCCGATGATCTCACTTGCACCCTTACCCAGGAATACGCCGTCGTCCCTGTTACTCCTGCGGCAACGCTGTTGACTGTCGGAATTGTGGTTTGGTGAGCACCTCTAACCCGTCACCCTTCTCTCCCCCCCCCCCCCCCGCCCTATAACGATATCCTGCTCTATGAGGCATCTGCATAATCACGCTTGATTCCCAATGCTAATTAGAATTTGTGGTACATGGAGCAAATACGCGTTGGTCTTTGTTGTCCTTCTC
The DNA here is from genome assembly GCA_963564615.1 of Rhorus exstirpatorius. Taxonomy (NCBI): domain Eukaryota; kingdom Metazoa; phylum Arthropoda; class Insecta; order Hymenoptera; family Ichneumonidae; genus Rhorus; species Rhorus exstirpatorius. The sequence goes on along the minus strand of OY751319.1, from coordinate 18,143,967 downwards.
TCGATAATTTTATCGCGATCGCGACTCGGACAGCGAGATAAAAAAAAAAAGCCACGAAATCGAGATGAGGATTGGCAAACAACGAGACACGAAATGTGAAACGATAATTTAGGACACCATTGACTATTGAATGCTGCGAGAAAATCCTACAATGGCTGCTATCACAGAAATTTAAAAAGTTCAGCTTGCATACTTGGATTGTCAGACCTATCGATTTTTTTGTATAAATTTTTGAATTTATTTACAGAGCCGATACCATATACCAGGTGTTATGGATGATCATTAGAAAAAAAAAAAAAAAAAAAAATTTCAAACACGATAAAATGAAACGAAAGACTTACTTTTAGATCGTGTGACTCGACAATTTTTTTGTTCTCTTTTCTATGCAAACGAGCTGGGAGTAAGTCGCACAAGCAACGATCGTTTTGAAACGCTTTTATGAGAAGCTCGATAAAAGCAAGGGAAAGCTCTCGGGTAATGGGCCGTTTTACGAGCACGGGAAAGGAAAGGATACAGATAGTGGGCTGAGAGAGAGAGAGAGAGAGAGAAGCGACATGGGACCGTTTATCGGCTGATTTTGCGTCAATCTTCTACAAGCCACGTTTTTCCCACCTGAGTCAAAATTCTATGTATATATGTATATCAATCTCATATATTTTCATATCATTCTCGATTTACGTATATTTTCTTAACCGTGTCTCAGTTTCGTTTTCCAAACTTCTCTCGATGACTTGCGATCTCCCATCTGCAACTTTGGTCGTTACACGAGAGGTGTCCGGATAATCAGAATGATGATTGGACAGAAAAGAATGCGATAGCTGAAACGTATCTACCACAACCCCAAAACATTGTCCCGATCAACGGGAATTTTTATCCGCGAAATTATTCGTTATAACGACGCGCGGCTCGCCATGTTTATTCGAATGCGCGACGAATGAATGATAAATATGATCCTGATGGCACTAGCCTTCATCCGAGAGTGAATCGCCGAGTTAATTATCGTTCCTCGCTCTGACAGGCAAAATAGGTCAATAAGCGAATAGGATGCAGCGCGTCGAAAGCCGAGTTACGATCGTTCAATTAGCGAGCTAACCGAGCGACAAGGCTCCACTGTCATTCACCGCTCTGTCCCACTCTTGCTATTCCTCGCAACATCAGACGCTTTTTAATTATACGCGTTGGTCGCCCGTGTCTCGAACTTGTTTCTGGATCGCCAGGAATTTCGCGTCAACTCCTGCGCTTCATCGCTTCCGAGTCCCGAGGGCCAAAATGTAAAGTGGTGGCGAGACGCCATCCCGTACTTTGATCACTTGAGATATAATGAAAGAGGATACTAATGAAATTGCACGCGGTAATGAAAATTACAAAAAAAAAAAAAAAAAAAAAAAAAGAAGAAAACATTAAAAATAAAATTGAGAACGCATGGCGAAACCCCGGTCGAAAGTGGAATCGAGTTTACTCGGCTGCGAGTGAAAACTTGGGTCGATATCGAACGATCGATCGTGGGAGCAACTCTCTGTTCGTTATACAGCGCTATCGGCTCGTAATGAGGGTGGATCGTTGAAGAAAAAAAAAAAAAAAAAAAAAAAAAAAAAAAAAAAAAAATTAAGCGAATAGCAGCGAGAAAATAGGAGAATCCGAGGTTTTGTGGCTCTCCGATCACATTTTTGGGTCTACCTAGTGTACCGCGAGTCACAATCGTGCATCCGTTTCTCAATATATAGCGTAATCTGTAGCTGTGAGTGCGGCACAGAGGTAACGCGAGTGCGCTCTTTTTTCTTCCTAAACGTACGGGAGCATCGTTCTCCGATCTCAACGCGATCGCAGAATGATCGCACGATCGCGGGGAAAAGCATCCGCGGCTTGTCACGGAGTCAGGGCTCTCGGGGAGTCCCGCGCGACGAATTATCAAATTACTAAACCGACATGACAAGTACGATAAAAGCGAGAGTGTACAGTATAGGTGAGACCGGGGCAAACTGGGCACCGGGGCAGCGTGGGCACTTCGGTCGAAATTTGAAATTAAAAAAAAATCAATTCAAAAATCGTTTCCCTTCGAAACGCTTTTGTTCCCGATGAAACCTAAACTGAAAAAAAAAAACCCCCACTAAACAAAATTTTCATTCTGGAGAAAAAAATTTTGAAATTTTTTTTTTTCCTAGACTTTTTTTTCCTCGAAAATTTTTTTCCTCGGACATGAGCCGTTATACAAACGATGAATCGCTAATCCGTGACTTGCAACTAATAGCATTTCATCGTAGTCAGAGCTCGTCCATTCTTTGACTGTCAGACGGCGCTCGTGGAGCTACCACGTGAACAATTTTGGTTCCATTCTGTTTACTTTATTCAAGAAACTTTTCTTGCTTCGAATAATATTGCTTACTCCCACTTTGACCAAATTATCATTTTTAGCCTTAGTGCCCATTTTTTTTCAGATTTCCCATATTCAGTTGAGAAGTTAAACACCAGAGGTGTCTCACCTAAAAAAAATGCTATTCAGTTTCAAGTCACTCATCAGCGAATCATCGTATGTGACGACTCATTTGTCAAAAAACTTTTAAAGAAAAAAGATTTTTGAGGAAAAATTAATTTTTCCCGGAATTTTCGTTTTTTTTTTTTTCTCTGAAAAATCAAAATTTTATTGGGAGCTATAATTTTCCGAAGAGAAATTACTTTTGAAAGGAAAAAAAAAAAAGGATTTTTTTCCAATTTTCGGCTGGGGTGCGCACTTTGTCCCGGTCTTGCCTGTATTTATGAGAGAAGAATAAAAAAAAAAAAAAAAAAGGTATGAAATGAAAGTGTGGTGGACGGTGTGGCGTAATATAATAAGCGCGTGTCAACACGAGATAAAGAAAGAGTGAATTAAACACGAGAATTAACATATCCCCGGTCGGTTTGTGCTGTTTTATGCTCTTTCCTCGATTGTGCGATAGTGGCCGGTTAGAAGCGGCGCGAATAACCAGTGTCGTACAACTTGCAAAGGCTATCGGCACGCGCCGGCATACCGCTGGAATTATGCATACCCGGCACCGAGACCGATACCGAGAGCGCCTCCTGATGCTTGAGTATCTGTCTACGGCGCTGCCAGGTGAAGGTCCAAGCCGCTATTACGATTATTTGAGCAACGATGAACAGAGTACCGGCTATTATTGCCTCACCCATATTTACGCATACGCCCGTTACGGCCGATGCAAGATCCTCGCTCTCGACGTATGTCATGTCCTTGGCTACGGCGGTGCGATTGCTGAATTTACCGTCGCGCTCGAAGCCAAATTTGTCCGTTATCTGAATCGACTGAACGAGAAGAAGATCCTCCCGCGCCTGCGACGTTGAGCGCCGTTTTCGACGACCGTAGCTTATTACCGAGCGTAGCTCACCGGTCGATTCCTCCTGGTCGCACTGTACCGGCTCGCAAGACGGCATGCACGGTGTGACCAGGGCACGGAATTGCACGACCTCGGAACTCGGGAATTTGAAGGCGTCAAAGTGCGAAAGGAGTATCTGAAAGAAGCGAAAAAAAAAAAAAACCTTATTCGATTATTGTGCATTATGTGCTACGATAAAAGTGTCTCTTTTGGCAAGATCATTGAGTTGTATGCAATTGAGTATACGGGGAGTTGACCCTCTCAAGTACAGGAGGCTTCGCGCCGAGTCGTATCTCACCGATTCGCGCAGTTTGACAGAGTTTTGTTTATTATTCGGTAATTTCGTTGAAAATTTCGTGATTGTTTCGTTCCGATGATACTATAGCTTATACATTCGAGTTTCGGTATCTGTGGTAATGACATTATGGATAAAACTCTATTCTCATCAATATTGTTGCGCTGATTGCGCCGTAATATTGCGATGCTGGTACTTGGGTTAAATGAATCCGCAGCCGTTTTTTCAAATGCCTTTATGATTATGTTCGTTTATTACTGGTTGAAGGCAATGCTGAGTTTCGGCATGGGAAATCAGGTCGTGCTCTGGGTAAAAAAAAATTACCAAACGACAAGTTAGTCGTCTAAGCTTGTTAACAGTAGAATTTTTATTTTAAAAAATAGCCTGTGTGTCATTGATCACAAAAATGATTTCCCACCTGAGGTGTCAACGTCTTGGCAATTGTAGCGTGAAACAACACGTAGCGTAGTGTAAAAGCCAATTTTCATACACTACGCATCGTTCAGATACGACAGTAACGAAATAAAATTCCAACATTTTCGACAGAAAGATCACGTTAGAAATATTTGATTCTATAAAGACGCATCTCGTAAAAAAAAAAAAAAATTCATCGGCTTTCACTAGCTAGAAGCCGAGTATCATGAGCCGAGTATCATCTATCAAAATGAAATACACGGGGAATCGCAAAACATTTCCATCAAAAACTGACATTGACGCTGCAGATCGTCTATACGTAATATTTCATATGAGAGTGCTTCTCGAATAGCATATCCCCAATAATTTTCCGATTTTTTCAACCATCCGTTGAGACATGATTTTTCAAATTATTTAAAAAGCCAATTTTCCATCTGAATAAATCCAGGAAATCCGATGGAACACGACTTAAATTTTTCAGGGACTTCCATCAAGTGGGATGTCAATAATGTGAAAGTTAAAATTCGAAGAAAGTTTTTAAAAATAACAGCATAATGACCGGAACAAATTTTTGGCATCAAAAAGTACAAAAAAGTTGCTTTTGTGAAAATTGTTTCATTTTTTATCCATGTCTTGTTTATTTTTATATACTATAGAGTAACGGGAATGAGTTTTTCAATAAACTTTATTGAACACCGGAGTAAGGAATAAATAAAGTTTATAGTTAAACGCTTTACACGTGTTTAATGGTCTTGTAATTTGAACGCATTTCCTTCATGCATGAAGGCTTAAATTTGAATATGAATCCAGATTCGATATTTCCATCCACAAACCACTTCAGGATTATTACTCGTGCGAGGGAAAAGAGCGCGAAACTTTGCTTAAAAAGATTTTCCGCTTCTGCCTGACGAGCGAAGTCCCCGTTTGCTGGAGACGTATGACGTGACGATGAAGGATCATCACGTTTACACGAGCCTGTCCGTATAGGAAGTGGAAAGAGAGAGAGAGAGAGAGAGAGAGAGAGAGAGAGAGAGAGAGAGAGAGAGAGAGAGAGAGAGAGAGAGAGAGAGATGAGCAATCAATCATCGCTTGCACACGCTTGACGGTAAAATTCTCAGAGGACCGTGTTTGTGATGAAAAGTTGTAAAAGCTTCTACGAAGATTGCCATTTCTATCGAGTCACTGGTAGTTTCAAAATGATACAAACTCCTGAGCAAATTCAGGCCTCAAGCTTACCTCTCGCTGTAGAGGGTTCTAAAAATTTGGCGCGATTGATGAGAAACGCGATTTGGCGTGCGAAGACAAACTGGTCGTCCCACCATGTATATTCACTCATCGAATAATCAACTTGCGAGCAACCGTTCGAAATAAACGTTATGCTTATGGCCATAGAAGAAAACGAGAATCGCCACGATCAATAAAAATAATGAGAAGAAAACTGCTGTCTTATCCAGGGCTCACTGATCATCGCTATTCTGTGCAACGTGAATTCGTTAATCTTGATCACGAAAGTTTGAATTATTTTGCAAACTAAAATGAAAATACAAATTTCAATCAGATAATTTGCATCCGTATGAAGAATAAAAATTGTTGACCGTACGTGCCGCATCCGAGATATCGACCATTTAGATGGTTGTCACTATCAGCATTTTTCTATACTGCAATGATCCTGGACTCTGCTATATACCACTTTCACGGTACGTGGTTATCCAGTGTTATGGAAATGACGAAGATAGCTGGCCCTCATCAAGCTGGCAGCATAAACATTATTTCGAGCAATTTGAAGGATCTCTCGTGAGTCCTTTTATCCCTTTAATGTCCCTTGACGATCGAGACCCAGCACTCTCTCAGTCCTCTACCATTTCCATACACCACTCTGCAACGCATCGTTGCATCAGGAGTTTGTAGCTTATGATAATTATCATCGGCAATACAGTTTATCAGTATCAGGTGTGCACCGGTTGAATGTTAATGTTCAATTGCTAATGTTCAGATGCTAATGTTCAATTTTCACGTGTGCGTACCAAGTCCCGATAAAAAGTACCCGATGAAAAGTGCGAGCGGTGCAGTATTTGGAAAACCTGTAATGTTTGAGGAGAAATGTTGATCGGAAAAAAATTCCGAATTGCCAATAACTGAGTCTGAGCATTCACTTTAAAGGCCCGTCTCGATCGTTCCTCTTCTATATTCATGCTTTTCGGTATCGCGACTTGACCAGAGGCAACCGAGGGGACAGTTCGTCGCGAGAATATAGCCCATCTCTGCCTGTGTATATGCGAGACTAGAGAAACGTTTCCAATTTCGTTCAAAGACGACAACGCGCTCCACGAAGATGGAGTCAACCCACCCCTGGCATCTCAATGCCATTTCTTTCGTTCTTTCTTTCTCCGCGGTCTTTCCAGTTCTTTTTTTTTTTTTTTCGTTACGTGACGGACATACAGTGTGCGGTGTGTTTCGCCGCGAAAACTTTTACCGTTAGAAAATTCGGCAGTCGGCAGCGAAGAAAGAATGAATCTGGAGGAAAGGGGCGAAAAGAAAAACGAAAAAAAAAAAGAAAAATCAGTGGAAGGCATACGAAAGAAGGCAAGGGCGAGGAAGTAAAAGGAAGAAAGAAATAGGAGCGACTCGATGGATAATGCTGGTCTGCATGTGCATGCAACCGCTCGCTCTCCGGCTGGTGCTCGGCAAAGTCCGGTAATAGAGGAGGTATGGAAGCGAGAGAGTCGCTCCTTTCGTCGTTTCTCCCTTGCCCAAAGTGGACTCGTTTCTCTTCCCAGTCAGCTAATAAAATCAACTTCCCGAGCAGCGCCCCTGCGTGGAAACTAAAGGGGACGGCGAGGGGTTGGTAGGTATGGATGGTACGTATAGGTACCACGGAGCGAAGAGCAAGTTAGTGAAAACGGGACGAGGTATAAAAACGAGGGGTTTGGGTGCAGCACCACCAGAGGCAACCGGAGTTTCTCTTGAACCTCCCTTAAACGCCCGCACCAACGAATTTATGTTTCCTATGGTCGTGCTTGCGCGTATTTCATCGGGTCGCGCACGCGCCCTCCAACTGCACTGTCTCCGTTTTTCCTAAGCTGACGATGTAGCTATCCAGTTAGCCATGGAACCGACTTGCCGCGGTTTTTGTACACTGGTTACCATGGCTCCTTCTTCCATTATCGTATAACACACGTTAGAACCATAAAATGTTTTATCGTCGTACCGGAGTGTCGTTCACTTGAAAAAATGCTCGGTGCATGCAGAATATTAGGAATAGCGTCAACTATGTACGCTTTATTATAGCCCTTCAATGGCTTTATGGACGTAGAACGATGGATGAGTAAATGACCAGACTAATAACGCTATTCATTGGTATATGTTGAAAACGAGAAACAGTAGAAAAGAACGATACGTAATGCTGGAACTATGTGATGAAACTACATGACAAAAATGTATAGAAAATAAATTTCTATGAATGTGGATTAATCTGCAGGATGTTTTTGTTTGATTGTCGATCCATAAAATTTACACCCCTATTATCACCAAGATAGTAAGGAAACTCTTTTATTCTAACTAGGAAAATTTTTGGGATTGAATGAACGTGTGTGCCCGTCACTGATCAGGAGTAAACCGTTTCATCATCGGTTGTTTATCGAGTTGTAGGTAATTTAAACACGACTGTGGTAATTGATGAAAAATCTTTATGAGTTATTGGAAAATATGATCAATTATAGTGAGAAAACTATCGTTTGATACGACAAGTATCGATAAACGTTTGTCGCTCGATAATTGATTTATTACTGTCGAGCAACGATATCCATATAATGTTGCATATTCTGTCAGGACAATGAACTCCTATTTTTACAATCAAGAATCGCATTACGTCTCGGCAGAGCCGGATTTCCCGCGATATTTTCCGTGTTGAGAGCTCAGGGGCGAGGGCATACGCAGGAGAGTTTAGTTTCACCGTATAATGCTAACAGCTTGTGAAGTCATACCAGGGTGAGGCTGGACGGATAGAGATAGAGAATGCAAATATTGATCCTTGCAATCTCGCAGAAATTAGAGGTCTCCGCCTCCCGTAAGCGCTTTCAAGGGGATAGAGCAGTTTCGTTTCATCTGATAATCCACGAGATGGTTTATACGCTCTCGTGATTGTACCTAATACAGCTATGGCAAGCGAGAATAATTTTCAACGTATTCACGAGATCGTCTCGGAAATATCTGGACCTGCGAGCTCGTCTGCCTCGCCGGGATTAATATCAGGACGCGAAGTTTTGCGTGATATACGGGCACACGAAGTAACTATGCAAACATGCACGCATCTACTGCGCTCGAGGTTCTCGAGAAATTGCCAACGCCTTCGCAGATTGTCAGATTATTCGGATGGAGGGAAATTCGTGTTTTTTTTTACTCTTGAATTCTTTTTTTTTTTTTGTTTGTTTTGTACACGAGCAGAGCACGATTTCAGAAGATCTTTTTGCGGGAGGAAACTTGGACGATGAAACAAGATGATCTAGACGTCACGACTCATCGTTTACCTGCTATTGAACACTATAGTTTCCGACTGGAATAGGATTTACGATATGAAAATCGTCAATCTCGAAACATTCTCGCTTTCCATGCTAGAACATTGCGAGCTTTTAGTTCGGTATCATTCGTGAATTCATAATATGGCTTTCATCACTGAAGACGATAATACGTAATTCATATTACAATAGAAATTCTTCATACTGTAACGGAAGTACATTAAAAAGCGTTTTTAAAGGTTTTTATATAACTCTTTCTGCCGAACTGTTTGTTCTCGTAGCTCTCGGTAAAAAAAAAAATTTCATCAAACATGCGACTTGTCGTGCGGAGATTGTTTTTTGTTCTCTTTCGACACGTTACACATTCGCATTTTTGCCTGCCAATGAAGATTGCGAGTGTGGCGAATTCTCATCTTGTTTGTACATTCAGATCGTTACTCCTGATCCTCATAGTCACTCAAGCGTTCCTACTCGGAACGCGCACCAAGTAAATTACTTTCCTTGAAGCTCTTAGTCTCGAAACTTGCTGCAGCTGACACTACTGGATCTCTCGCTCTTGCCCCGAACTTGTCCAATACTCGAGAGGATTCTACGGGGATAATAAATTTTTTTTTTTCCTTTTTTCTTTTCCCGGTCTCGTCGTGTTCTGCACATTCTATTCTCCTATAGTGATTCTCGAGCTCGTTTCTCCGCGAATCGTGTCACGTATATTCGTTACGGTGAGACAGCCATGCTCTTTCTCTATTGACATCATTGCGTGAAACAAAATCAATGGAAATTACTCGGAAACGGCAGTGCGAAACGAAGTGATGAGAATTTCCGTTGCATTGCATATTCACCTGTTTTTTGGTAAACGGTGAGTTTTGTGAAATATTTACGCGAGCTCTCATGATCTTTCGATGGATCTCTAGCTACTTGTCGTAATAGAATACAATTTTTTTTTGCCAAAAAAAAACGTTCTTGCATATCTCTGCAAAAACGGATTCGTTTAAATTAGCACATCACTCAAGGAGCATTAAAGTCATATAATTCACGTATTTACAGTACCAGCCCTGGATCGCGCATATGCTTACTTGAGAAGAAAATATTTGCATAACAAACTGCTAATCACTCCTTAGAAATGATACATTATTCGTATTCTATGATCATAACGAGTCCTGAGCTCTCTCTCTCTCTCTCTCTCTCTTTCTCTCTTTCTCTGTCTGTTTCTCTCTCTTTCTCATATTTTTTTCAGGCTTCTCGACTCTGCATCTCTTGCGCATGATTATCCTCAACTCAACCCTTCAATTAATAATGATGCGAAGCCACTTAACGATGGTTATACTTGTTTGATGACGTGAAAAGAAGTCGAAGTAAAAAAGACGAGTGTAACGTAGACGAGAAAGAAAGCCTCAACGTTCACAGTTCGCAGATACTTGTGTTGTGTATCGGAGAAACCAAAGTCGTTTTGTGTTTTTTTTTTTTTCTTGTCTTTCATTCTGTGCCGTAACGTAAAATCAGTCGGGTCTCGCGTGTCCAATTATACATGTGATATTTAGTTCGTGTACAACGCGCAAGACTCGAAAGGGAATCGTGGGGCCACCCACATGCATATTATATCGGAAGTTCTGCATGCGTCATCGCGCTATAGTTGCCCATGGAGCTATGGTTTGAGTGCCCCCGATTAGGTACAGCCACTCGCAAGTCCGTCGAACCGTGATGATTGATTAACGTGAGACGAGACTTTGCCTACATCCCTTTCACCTACTCTATTACCATGTTTTCTTCTCGTTCCTCTCGCTTTCAATATTTCACCGTCGGGCCTTCAACAGATTTAAAGAAGCAGAAAATCTCCGTCCGTTTAAGGGATATGTACAAATTTGACGTTCAAAAAACAGGTCGATTTCCAGTCTTTTTTTCGATACCGGCATTCGGATAACGAGATTGTACTTTTACATACACTTTGCGTCCATGGCCTTGACAGGTATCAATTTTTTAAAATTATTGATAAATATTTATTAAAAATTAATCTATTATTATTTAAACTTCGTTCTTCATGAAGAACAAACTTGTATTGGCCCGAACTTGTCATCTCAATACCCCGGGGGAAAAAAAAATCCGAAATTGACCTGTTTTTCCAGCACCAGACTCATGCATATCCCTTAAAACTATCGTAGCCCAAATCATGTATTACCACTCTATCGATCAGAATGCAGCGAGATGGGCGAATAGCTAACATCTCTCAATGGCACTAACGAGTATCCGAAACTCAATGTTGGAGCATTGATTTGAAGATTAATTCTTAAGACTGCAATCAACATCATTTTTGTATTTATATTTGATCCTATTATTAACGATTCCTATGCACTCGTGACCAAAACTTAGATGACTCATGAGAATTTAAGTATATCGCGGTTAGATAAAGAGTTGAAAAAAAAAAATCAATCTCGATAAAGACGATCGGACGATTGATTTTAATCAATGCTGTACACTACGATAAAAAAAAAGTATGCTTCATCCGACTTAACTTTCGTATTGTCATTTTGTTGGGTGCTTTCACGAAGATGAGCTATACGCGGCTGAAGATTGTCGGCACTCACGGGTGTACGCGCGACGAGCGATCATTATTTCCCCGGTCACGAGCCATTGCCACCGCAGTGTCAATTATCTCTAATGATAATACGATAATGGGCGTGCGGGCACATCATGAGTGAAAAAGCGCTGGGATCCGGCCTAGCATTCGCAACAACGATTCCCCTTGGGAAATCAATTTCGAAGAGTTCCGTCGCTACATTGAGCCACCCGAGCTAACCATATAGTCGTCGCAGCTATGTTTGCTTCGAGGCAACGAGTTTCTTACCAGGTACGCGATTCGACGGATCGAGCGGGACACCTGGCTGGATATCGACATTTACCGGAGTGAACCGGGTTCGACCTTAAGCTACCGCTGAGTACTCCAGTTCAATAAAAGTGCACGGAGCATCGCTGCGTATAATAGATATGGGGGCTGTGGGCCTAAAGGTACTGAAAGATTTGCATTGAATAGCGAAGATCGGGATTAATTTAAGTATTTTGGACACTTTGATTTTTCATTGTCTCTGTGTAAGATATCGTCGATCCAAAAATTAATGCAAACGAAAACAGATTCTTTCGTTATTCTGACAAAAAATTTCAAAATCAATCGTCAGTCCGAATTTCGGTAATTTACTTCCGCTAATTAAATCCATCGCCGTGCAAGAGTTCGTGCAAGCTCACGGATTATTCCGATCGCTTCAATAAGTTACACTTGCAATACGTATCCACGCCAAGTTCATGCGCCAAGTAATCCCGCATCGTATAAATTGAACCTTATGAGATCTTTTAGACCTCGAGCCTTTCAAATGAAATTACGAGTGGTTTTTAACACTAATAGAGGGTGGAATATGCGATGGTGTGCTCTGTCTTGGAGGACGTTTACTTTTTCATCGTTAAAAATGAGAAATACCGTGGATATCACCGATTATTTACGAAATTTAAGGTATATTTACCCTGTCTCGACACATATCTGTGCTAATTTTTCCTTTATTTATGCACACACAAACGAGGATGATCCTAGTTATTGAAATAACCGCGCCTGCTTGATATTTTCGTAAATATTGGAAAATTAAAAATCGGCCCGAAATAAAAATTTCTGACGTATAATTGTCAGCTCAGAGAACAGTGAAACTCATTAATTTTTAGCGTTCTCGATGAATCCCGGAGGTTCAAGATTTAATCCGATTTTAACAAACGCCAAGAGATAATTTTTTGGGTTCAAGTCCACTTTAGGAACTCTTGTCACTCTAACGACCGTAAAGCTCGGATTTTCGAAATTTTCACATTAAATTGCCAATCGGTGAATACGATTTAAATACAACACTAACCTTGTGAGAAGATGCGGTTTTGTAAAGAGGTCCCATGATAACGTGATCGGTGGGACAACCGTTCGCGTCGATGAGAATAATTTCACTCGAGTCAACGCCGTCCATTGCGACGAGTTCGCGAACAAAAATTTCGTACGGGCTGTTGGGATCGAGAATCTCAAATTTAAGGGCAAGCGGATCGCCAACCTCGGCCGATGGTACACCGTCGTTTCCATTACGATCGGTAATCTTCATTGCGACGTTCGGCGAATCGACGATCACTTCCTCGGATAATGCAGGCGTAATATCACCGTGCACACCGAGATCGACCTCGTTCGAGACGGTCTTGTTCGTCAAATCGTATTGGCAAGTTACCGCGAGTCCCAAATCCGAGCTGGTCACAATCGTATCGTGATGCTGAATAACAACGTCATTGAGATAACGTCCAAGACCCTGCTGCCTCACGTTACACTCGAGATCGTCGTATGCCATGCGCAATTCAAATTCCAGTGCACCCTTTATATCCTGCACACACGAGTTAGGTGAACCCTTGGCGTATACCTTGCCGTTGAAGAGCTTGCTCGTCTGAATTCTGGCGACCATGTCACCGGCACGACAATCGATCGTAACGTTGTAGCACGAGCTGAGCTCGTATGTCGATGCTTCGGGCACGTCAAGATAAGGTTCCTGCAATTAACACTCCAACGTTAATTCAATTACTCGATTAATTAATCATACTTGAATTAATTTGCAATGGTACGTTTATTAATATTTTACACATTGTCGAATAGAGTGCTCCAAAGATTTTATAAATTTTCTTTGCAGATAAATTAAAAAAAAAAAAAACATTGCAGCAATCAAGAAATTCAGTATTTGTGTGCAATCAGTGCTCAAGTTTTCGCAATAATATTGGCCTGTCAACTTATCGTTTGCATGAAAAACTTTCAACTTTTGCAGGAAAATGTATTGATAGTCATGCCTGTAGGTTCTTCATGGAGTTATGTAAAAGTTCATGTAAAAACGTGCAATTGTTACGTGTAAAAATTCGTTAAGAATACGTAACAGGAAATAATTTTCTCGGCATGTTTATCAATATATTACTCATAAATGAATCGAGAAACCCCTCTACCAGGAAACATCTCTACTACTGACAAAACTCTAAAAAATACTAATCTTACCAGAATACAAGCACAATTAAACCCAACCTAATGCTCCCGAAGAAAAACAATTCCCAATGAAAACTCTATAGGCGTGTCCATATGTGAGACGTTTTCCGTGCATCGTTCTCACCTTAAATTATCATTTATCTCCGAAGAGTTATAACAGGCTAGAGTTCTTACCGATGAACTGTATTCAACTAAACTTACAACCGATAGAATTGTATTATAATTTAAATATTCAAATACGTGATAGTATCCATGAAGTAATAAAAAAAAATCCTCATTGCCTCGTAAGGGACGAAACTGAATGAAATTAAATTTGAAGTATCGAACCGGAGTGACTCTTGAAAAAAATTGTTCAACCTAGTCGATATTCACCGTAGCTCCCTTCGACGCAGCCCTCTCCCTGCAACTCTATTCCCAATCTTTCAGCCTATCCAGTCCATTTATCGCATGTATGGAAATCTCTTACCGGTTGTATTCCAGAAAAATGCTGGTCCATCAGCTCCTGCCTGTCGTAGTATGTCTCTCTGGGTGTCGCAATGTTCGGGCTCATGAGGGAAACGTGTAAGGGGGGCAAGCGACAGAGTGACAGTGACGCGGTTGAGCTTCAACAGGTTGGCGAGAATGGAATTTTCCCTCTCGTGTATACCGGGGTTTTTTTTTTTCGTTCTTCTTCTATACCATCGTGTCAAACTCTCTAGGGCTCTCGAGTATGCAATTCCCCGTACTTGTATCCATGCATGGAATATCTCACAGCCCTTTTGCGCAACACCTAACGATCTGTGGCATATTTCTATTCTACCCGTGGACACCATAAACCGTGTCGTAGATGTTACCAACGTTATTGCATACCTATCCGCGTGAGCCCACGCGGGAGCGTGCACGATTGAACCCCCCGCCCCTTTTCATCAATGCTCACTCGGTTATCCCGGAACACATTTAGCCGTCTCAAACCTATCTTCTGCCTGCTTGTGCAGCGGACTATATATAAATTCAAATCGGTATAGGATCAGACCGAACAAAAGTGTGTCTCTCAACACAACGATGAACTGGAAGGTATCTATCCCGGTCATGAAACTTTCCCGGCGAACAAACACTGGAAACTCAATTTCCAGTTCTATGCTTTGTCTCTACCTTATGCACTCCCTTGGCTGTGACTTACGCATACAACAGTACAATGCACAGCAGACCCAAAACAAAATGAGCTTGGAAGTTTCTATGTTTCGTTTATATTTAGGAAAATGTGTCAATGCGATTATAGGAAAGTAATATGTTCATGGCAGTTTCGCTGAAAGCCTCTATTTTTCATTGCAATTGCCATGGTATTGTTTGTGTACAAAAGACATGCAGTCGACCTTTTCTAAACTGATAAACCTTCAAAGTGCTTTTACTTTTACTTAATCGCAGGATATGTATTGAGAGAGCTTTTTGAAACTGAACCAGATGGGATTATAGTTCGATTTTGTATTTTGTATTTTTTTTTTTTTTTTTTTTTTTCATGGATACTATCATAATTCTTCGTATTCTATTCGATGCATAGCAGAATAATCGAATACTTGCCTGAATATCGGAAAGCGTTGCTCTCGCGTGATGGCTCAGACGGCATACCATGTCACCGGTATCACCGTAATCGTAAGAGTGACAGCGGAAAGGAGAGTTTAGACAGAGCTCGCGGCACTCATCGGATGTACCGACATCCTGATAAACCGAGTCGACCGTCTTGAGAATACGACCGGTGAGTTTCTTGAACTCGCAAAGCTTCACGGGCTCGTCGACGCAATGATTCTCAAGGTAGTCGAAGCCCTTGGATGTTTGAAAAGCGCTCGAGCCGGCAATGGTCAATCTATCCATGTCGGAGAGCTCGCACTCCTTCGTTGAGTTGGCGTAATTGGCAGATCTGTAATCAGCGAACGAGGCAAAAAAAAAAAAATACATTATTTTCCATTAGTTTACGTAACATTACAATAATGCGGGGAGAAGATATACATCGCGTATATTTAAATGCATGCGAGAACTCGTAACGTACACGCTTTCTGAGTGTGCGCGCACGAAAAAAAACTCGAGATCGTCGACCCCTTGCAGTCTTGTACATTGAAACATTACGAAAAAAAAAAAAAAAAATAATAAACACGAAGTCCCATGAGCGAGGAAGCGTGTAAAATGTAATAATACCAACTTTTAGAGTGCGAATAGAGCGTTACTAATGCGGAAAACGACATTGAATGTAGAGACACGTAGCAGTGAAAAAAAAAAAAAAATCAAACGTGCCCAACGGTCAATGGAATTTCTTGATTATCTCATTTACTAATCACGAGTAGAAAAGGCGTGGTGACCATAAAGTGTCACCCTCGTTCTTGGAACTGTTGTAATGCAAATGCGTCTTGTTCGTTACTCGTACACGCTCTTGCCGCTACGAGCTCCGAGCGACGCAAACGCGCTGAATACAATCTATAAATACGAGCGAACGAACAGAGGCACGAAGAGATGCATAAGTACAACACAAGAGCATATAAAGCCGTAGATCGCGTGTTCGGGCATCGCGAGCTGTTGCTCCAGCTCACACATTACTTCTCGCGTGTGTTATACGAGAAAAAAAAAAAAAAAAAAAAGAAAAACTGCGGTATATACCGAGTCCACACGATGAAGATCATTGGCGTGGTACAATATCCGCCAGGAACTTACGGTTGTACTAACTGTAGTTCTCATTCTGGTTTACCGCAATGTCAGTATAGCAAAAAGTTTAATTTTACAGCATAGGACAATTTTGATCAAGTATCTTTTCACATGTGCGATATATAATTTTCACGATGATTCAATGAAATACTTGGTCTACGGCAATAATGCCTCCTGCGAGTCGTTCCGTATCATACAAGATGTATACTTTTAAGCTCAGCTCTTCACAGTGTCAACCAAAAATTTCCGTAGTAGAAAATATAAGTCGATTAACTGCAGCAAGAGTAACGCCATCATAATATCTTTGACTATACGAGAAAAGCTCATCTTTTCATGATTATACTTTCCATTGCCTCGTGTGGTATTCAAGGACAATCACGAAAGTCACACTCTCTATACGTCGATTTTCAAATCATCCCCTTATACTAGCATTCATTCGTCACTCTTATCCGACTTTCCTATCATGCGAAGATCCTGTACAAAGGCTGGATTAATATCTCGCGATGATACACTGACATCGAAGCATCAACGTGGAAGTTTTCTCAAGGGAGCTTTGACGCGCTTTCCCATATCGACGGTAGACTTGGTCGGATATATGGTGCGAAAAAGCATAGTCGTCGAAGAATGAAGGGAATATAAGCGGAATCTTCAGCCCGTTTCGGCTTCGATTTATCCGTCTTTCGTTACAATTGGAGACCAAGCTTAGCGCTTAGATTTATCAAAAAGAAGTCTCGGCTTATCGATGCCCTATGGGCATAATATCGTTTTGTGCTTATTTTCACCGTGGACGCGGACTTTCGTGACTAAAAATCTCTGTGTAGTTATATGCTATTTCAAGTTGATCACAAGGATAAAATAATGAATAAATAAACCTTTTAAAATAATAATAAATGAATGTTCAACGAAGATTGAGGATGAAATGAAAGTGAACAGGGAATATATTATATTACAATCATTAAAGGAGTCTATTTTCTTGGACATTTGAGAAAGTATGCAGCAAACCCTGTTATATTAATGTTTCACATATTTATTTACACGTAAAAGGAAAACAAGAAGTGGCTAATCTGTTTGCCTGCTCACGTAATCGGTAAGACGAGGAAGAGTATTTGATTTTTTTTTTTCATAGATGTATACTCTCTCGTGATATCAAATAAATATGATTCTTCCGAGCTTTATGTATGCATTCGTGTTTCCTATGTGTGTGTAGTGTTAGCGACCAGGGCCTTGTTGAATGAATTGACGACGTTCAGAGGATGACCGAGCGGGAGAGAATTTCTTGTAGTGTCGTGGCACGCGATCCTATAATGTACATTGCTACATGCTAGACCAGTGCATTCTGTCATGAAGAAAACTCGAAAGAAAGAGCACAAGCGTTACATACACTTGCGTGCATTTTAACTCGTGTGTACAGATTGGAGTCCGTGCGAGGAAAGAACGGATCGTTTGAAGCGATCGTATTTTCAACGCGCGTGCTCGATCAAATCTCAAGTTCGAGAATAAAGGAAAAAATAATGTATACCGAAATAATGAACTGAAATGATGCGGATGGTAAGAACGACAAAGATCGGGACAATCGGAACAATGGTATTGTAAAATTACGTTTAACTGCCATTCATTGCACGCTAATGATACAGTGTTGGGGGAGGGGGGGGGGGGAGGGGGACACACTGAATGGAACAAATCACAGAACAATCGAGAACGATTTTGAGGAGTGGGGGAGAAAAAAAAAGAATAAAACGAGAATTACGATGATGATGGTGTGGTGTTGTGAAAGCGTTACAATCATTGGCCCTCGTAGGAAAGCCAATATTTATGAGTTATGGAAATTATCGTATCTTGTTCGATCGAGTTCATTATTTCCAGTGATAAACGGCTGGGAAAAAAATTGAAACGGAATGAAAAATATATTAGATTATATGACTCGGTAGAGCATGCTGATCCAAGACTAGCATTTATTTTTATAGCGGCCGTTTTAGTAACGTGTACGATTGCACGAGAATAGATCATACACCGCAATCGCGTTGGTGTTTACCAATTGTGTTCTATATCAGAAATTGCTTTCTATTACGTAGTTAATATGCGTTCATGATGAGAACAGAGACAATGGTATATCGTTTAATGGGAGAGTAAAAGGAGATATGATCTTCGTAATTATTATCTCACGCGTTACGTCGAGTCACCGTTATTCATTTATATATATTTTTTTTGTTTTTGCTTATCATGAAAGTATTTAGTACGGTTCGTTGTTTTCTCATTGCAAGTGCCTTGATGCGCTGTTAAATTATACAGCTTCTAGCTCGTAGGTCACGTGCAATCAGGCACTTGAATTCCTTCGTCAGAGATAGGTGTACTCTTGTGTTGACACGTATTCTATACAGATACTGACGAACAATATTCATTCTGTAAGCTAAAAAATGAATTTGCCATATTCTCAATCAAGTCTTCGCTTGGTTGTCCAGAAGCTCGATTATTGACTGAATAAATTTTTTTATACTAATATATACATTATCTCTCTTTTTCTTGAGAAAGAAAGAGAGAGAGAGAGAGAGAGAGAGAGAGAGAGAAAGAAAGGCTTACTCTCTGATTGCTGAGAATTTTTCCCTCCGCTTCCATTCAACGTCTCGTCTCTATGCCATCAGCAAATTCATTTCATCGATTTGGGATTATATTGCCCTTAGACGTCAATAATATTCATGAGCCGAACCCCGTTATGGCATCGGTGATAACCCACAGTGAGCACGACTGCTCTATGACCCCGCGACTCTTCCCCCGTTCTCTTAATATCACGACCGAAACGGTCCATGGAAAAATCACTGCCGCTTTTGTCTCTTGGATCTTCTCATCTTCATCTCATTGTGGATCGAGCACGGCATAAAGAGTTTATATTATATATATATATATATATATATATATATATATATATATATATATATATATATATATGAATGTTACATCTACTGCCAGTGATGGTGAAAAGAACCGAATTGTATAATCAAGAATGATAGATAAGTCCCAGGGTTCTATTTTCCGTGGAATTTTCTTCATGTAAAAGAGGAAACCCTCTTCTTACAGCACTCAAACAAGTGAGAGTATCATCACTTCTCAAAGACTCTCACATTTCTATACACACACACACACACATACACTCGTAACTCGTATATTTCTTTCCACTCGTGTACTAACCCATCGTGATTTGCAGCTACCCGTTCACCACACGTTATACCGCAAATCATTCTATTGCACTCAGTCACTATTTATAAATCACCCTTTGTATTCGCGAATTGAGTTCTTCCTCTGTCTCGCGACATAGACCGGATAGACGAACAAGATCATCCCTTGGAAGAACCAAGAATGCGCGATAGATTTGATTAATCTCGTCAAAGGGACGGATTCACAGACGGAGAGCACATGAACTACAAAGCTGCTCGTGAATTAAATCGGAGCGATGTACGAAAAATGTGTGAAAGTTTATTTTTTAGGAATAACAATGGTTAATAGTTGATGTGGAAAAACTTCAAGACCAGTGCCTCGTCTGTTCTTTCATTTCAAAACCTTATTTTATATCTACGACATTTCTGGAAAAAAAAAACACTGTTTAGTTCCATCTAGAATTTGTTCGAAAATCATTGCCAAGTCATTCGCAGATTATATCAATATTGGAGACAAATTTAGATAAAACTAGATTGATAAATGGCTTTATAATTATCGCTTGACTTATCAGAAATGAAGGGTTAATTTATCCGGATGACTGAATGAGGAATGAATTCCGCCATATCCTTGCCGAGACTTTCTCATGGGATTTAATTTCCATGTTAAATTCACGATAAAGCCGCATGGCAATATCGATGATTATTATCGCACGATGGAAACGAAGAAGGGAAAATGGAGATGATAACGGTTGGGAGCGTCGTGATGGCGAGACATTTCTGAGACGTTCGCTATCGTACACCTTCGTGCGATATCAACAGCCCGCCCTCTCTGAAAGCAGAACCGACGTCCCTTCCCTCATGAATTACGTATAAACGAGATTGTAATGGTGGACTCGGGCCACCAGGTGGCACTATGTAGCTACGGGATACTTGAAAATCTTGAAATGAAAAAACGGCCAAATAAACGTTGTATCCTCACTCGATCTTGCCGAAATCGGGTTCTTCCACAATCAGAGAGAAATAAATCACGCAGTTTTTGAGATAATCCGATAAATTTGTAACCAAAGAGTATACTTATTTTCGTATCCCTTGTGAACAATCGAAATAAAACATAGAGAATGGAAAAATAAGCTGTATCGAATCGAGAGAGAAAAAATGAGACAGCGGTGGAGGGTTATTTCGAGTTAAAGTTGAGTTATCGATAATGGGAGTGAACGCGAGATAGAGTGGATGGAGTGGATTCTGGAATCCCATTGGATTGAGTCCCTCGAAGTGGGTAAAATAAATTATTTATGGTGTCAAGGGAGTATCGTGATTGTCCTTTCTCTTTTATCTGTATTACTTTTTCAAGAACTTCCGACCCGTGTCTCTGGACCTCTCACGTTTCATACGAGAACGCGCAGCAGCAACAGGATTAATTCGAAGAATATTTCCAATCTGCTAATTGCTAGCGGACCATCAATCATTGGTGAATCTCGGATAACAACTTATGGACTATTTCAGGTAGACAGAGGTACATAATAATTAACGGTATGAGTAGAGATTGGTCAGGATCTAAAGAGCTCTTTATTGTACCACTTACAAGGTTTTTACTCGCACAGTAAGCGCTCAGACAAGAATGAAGATTCGAGCCATTGTTTCGTAATTAGTTTAAGGATACGGCGTTCAAAGTAGAAAAACGATTACATTCTTTTATTGAAAAGACCCACTGGCTGTGGTTCGGTAAATCGGAACACCGCACATAAATTGAACCTTTTACAGATTACTTCAAACCTCCGGTTCAATTTTAGCCTGTCAAGCAGACGCCAAAAGCGCAGTTCGTGTCGAAAAAGGGTCTCCTTTTCTCGATTCCTTATTCGCACCTTATTTGTACTTTCCCTTTTCCACGAATTTGCTCATTAGCAGACTTAATAACGCCTTCATTTTCTTCTTCGGGAGTTAGCTCTCCGGAGTTTGAGTAGGAAAAAAATTTTTAAACGACGACTCCGGAAATATTATAAGACACGGAGGGTGAGAGATATTGGCTGCAGCTAGTAGCCTTGATGAAACTGAAAACTCAAGCTGATGTAACAACGGAAAAGAATTCCAAGTTGCTCGCTTCGGTGCATCTCGATGAATCTCAATTTTTTCGTCGACGACAAAGGCAGGCAGGGGGCGATCCCATTCCATGATCTTTCGGTCTGAATACTCCATGGTAACCCCGTGTCGCTCTCGGTGCCAATACAGAATCAAAGCGCTGGAGTTGGTCGAGTAAGAAGAAAGCAGAGATGACAAAAAAAAAAAGGAAACAAAACGGAATCTACGGTATCGCGCGCTTTACCGAGTGGAATTCCCGATTAGCTTTTTCGTTTTAATTCATATCAGAACAGCAGCTCTCTTATTCGATTTCCAGAGTGAAAATTTTTCTAGCATATAGGTGTTTGTAAAAAGAGGCTACTTTACTTTTCGGTGCGGATCGGCTTGAGTTGTGTAAGAAAAAAACCAGACAGAGACGGCGTTTGCGGCAAGTAATTGAAGTTGTTCCATCAGATTTTATGGCCTAACTTTCCAGTTACCCGAATGTTTTTATCGTCACCTGGTCTGACCATGAAATAACTTTGAGACAGGCCTTGACCAAAGCCTCATACGAGGCTTTAAGTCTTCACCGTGTCACTATAATCTTGGTACGTACGGAGGTCGAAGTGGCAGTAACAGTAGTGGTGGTAGAAGTATTAAAAGGGATAGTAGTCGTAGAGTTACGGAGCGGAATTATCGCACGTACACGTAGCGCGCAGTACATATATCAACGTGACACCGGAAGTAAGTACGCCGGTGGCAAAAGGGCTTTGAGTGCCGACGCGATTTTGGTACAGCCACGAGAGAGTCGGCTGCGCATAGGACCCAGTGCGACAGACGTTACTCCTTACTTGCCTCATGCTACTTCCAGCGCTGACGTTCTTCTGCTATTAGCCGGAGATATATGTTGAGCACGCAATCCAGTGATGCATTGCGAATTCCCCGACCGCTACTCGGTGAGATGCGCACCAGCCCCTTAATACCCCCCCGACATCCCCCTCCCTATACTTTCTCCACTTTCCACTCCCGCGTCTTTCACAACCGAACAATCCGTTTGCTTTGCGCCATTTTCCGTTCCCCCGTTCCTTCTGATTCTATTCCGGGCTTCCTCTTATTTCTTCGTCTCTCTCCCGTGTTGCTTTGACCCGGTATCTTTCTTCCTTTACTTCGCGACAGATCTCTCTGGCGGTCGACAAATGGCCACAATTACGTACATGTGCCAATATATAACCCCGCCGCTATCCACCAGAATCCGACCTTCCGTGCTGAGGCAACGCGCGCGCGGCCCACCACCGCTATCCAAGCCGGCAGCAAAGTACACCATTCTCTAGTTTTACCGTTCGTCCGATACTTCACTCTGCCTCTGTCTCTGTCTGTCTACTGGCAGCCAGTGTCTCGTGACGAACGACGAGAGGAAAATTCACGAACCCTCGTAGACTGCGACATTTTCTGTAGTACGGGAATCGACGTTTACGACGACAGAGCCTCTCGCTCATCCTGTCCACGGGTTACTTTCGTACACCCTCGGCCGACTCACCGGCTCTACGATCTTTACTCGTGTCGTCGCGTTCTTTGACCCCGGAAAGAAAAATAAGAGTGAAAGAAAAATGTGCTCGCAATACTCGTACACTACGAATTTTCATGAATATACGTCGGCATTGGCTTACGTGCTTCGGTTTTTTAACTTTGATCGCTGGGTAATGATACCTTAATTGCGTGACATGCTTCTCATTGTCCTCCATTTTTACAAAATGCGCTGCTCAATACTTCTCAGGATCATTAAAGATTTGATACGATGCTCAGTACGAAGGAAAAAAGATGATAATTTATCGTAATTTAAAATAAGAAGATAATGATCGGAATTTTTCAGAATTACTAGCTGCAATCTTGTCTTCTTCTTCTTCTTGATGCTCAATATTATTTATAAGAAATGCATATGGTGTGATCAACGTAAAATAAATCGATGACAATATTTCCTGTCACCAGTTTATTATAAATTGGTACTTTTTTGTATTGAAAATTTTTGTAGTTCTTTTAATAGTTGATAAGATACAACAGTTCAATATTTACAAAAAGCGTGGAAATTCGAAATGTGTACATTGCTTCCTCATTGTTTTATCTTGCTCGCAAAGCTGCCTCTTGAGCCTCTTGACCCTCAAAACGATTCTAGCGAAATTAAATACCAATTATCCTCGTCCCTTAGATTATTAGCGTAAAAAGTTTCGGCTTGGTAGCTTCAAATTTACAAAATTGAACATATTGGCATGAAAATCTTGATTTTTTTTTCACGAAAACTAAGCTATGAGGAAGCAAAATATTCTGAAAATCTAAAAAAAGCTATGCCAATTTTAGACCATTGGTTAAAATTTTTTTTTGGTCCAACAATTTTTTATTCAAGGTATCTCAATCGTTGGTTATCAGTTTAGGATTTTATTTTCAAAAAGTGCGCTTCGAGACGAACAACTCCGACGAGCTTAACCTATTCATTATTGGCCTTGTCAATAAAAAAGTTAAAATTGATTGAAAGCATGCTCATTATAAATTATATAGATAGCAGAAAAATTATAGCTTGAAAAAATGTAATCGACACTTATTTTATTCTAAAGAGCACAGTAAAAAATCAGGTAAGAATTTGAAATGGAAGCACCTGAGGTTCTTTCGATGTTGATCGATGTGGTGTATAACTTCGCATACGGAATCTAAAATATGTATTGTATAAATTGGCGTGTTCACGTAAGTGTGAGCTTGTAAGACCCTGCCAAGAGCACTGAGCTAGACCGTGTACGCGTCCCGATGTAATTACGATAAACTTAATGTACGAGTGTCGGGTAACCAGCTGGCTCGGTGGTCGAGCAAAGCACAGACCGAGTGAGAGTAACAGGTGCTTCGAACTTCAGTACATGCCTTGGCCTCCTTGTACCTTGCTTTTCGCACTGGCCAGCTTCTTCGTCCCAACCGTTACGCACGATAAGAACGGTTTCGTGCTTCGGAAATTTGCGAGAGATAGAATCTGTTCGGAAACTCTGGTGTGGGTTTTGCACTATCAGAGGTAAACTGAAACGGAATATGCAAGAAAGAGAGAGAGAGAGAGAGAGAGAGAGAGCTGAGCTAGTAATATTTCGTACTCCGATACTGAAGCTACGAGACCCATCAAAAGTCTTTAGGAACTTTGAATCATTTAGCCCTCCGTGAATAATTTTCCCTGTGTGAATGAAACACCTAATTCTCCAGAAACAATAGGAATTTTCGCGATAAAAGTACAATGTTCTGTGAATATTGGGTATAGATGCAGTTACAACGTAATTAAATTGCACTGAGAATCAAAGACTTGTATAACAATAAGAGCTTGTTTGCGGATTAAAACAGCCTATAATTAACAAAACCATAAAGACCCATGTGGAAAATTTCCCTGTGGACTCCTAGATCGAGCCCAGTCGCTGGACAGTTATACTAGGTATACATCCTGGCCAAGAACTACCCAAAAGTAATAGAAGATAATGGCATCACCATTAATATTTTTCAATTCAGCTCATCTTGAGACAAAAAACTTTCCAGCCAACAGCCAGGAATTCCCAAACTCAATTTGTCGTCTTCCCATACTTTTTGATGGAGTATTCTTGGTCAGGCACTAGACGGGACATGATCAGGGAAACTTTCGGTTTTTTTCCCACTAAAAACGCGGTGTAATGTATCTCTGTACCAGTAAACGAAGAGATGCACAACATTATCTGGGTTTGAATTTATCCTAACCTCGTTCTGGTTAGAAGTTTTTTTCATTACCTGCACGTCTGCTCTGACTGCAACGGGAATATTTTTTTTAGAATTGTCAATTTTATGCAAGTGTATAGATGGGTACGTATGGAAGTATAGGGAAGTGTATGGAAGTGTATGGAAGTATCTGTGGAATTGTATGGATAAGTGTACATCACGTAAAGTATAGAAAATTGTGAGGTGTTATGGAGTTTGTTCACAGTGGATAAAATTGTGAACGATGAAAAAAGAAAAGTGTTAAACCACCAAGGCGTTCGTAGCATATGTGTATATATATTTTGTGTGTATATAATTTGTTTCTAAGCTGTACAAAAAAAAAATTCAAAAAAAATGTGACTTAAAACAAAAGGTGTGATACTTGCGTTAGATAAAAAATAAAAAAAAATCACTTTCCGGCTATGATATCATGGTGTCCCAAACCAGCAGTCACTGATGAGTTAAGATACGACATAACCTCTAAATTTCAAACCCGGGGGGCTAGTCATCAGCCGGACGATTCCTGGTCAGAGTGGCTAGGTAGGAATAAGATGAACTGGTTATGTGCTGTTCAGCCTCTGGACAGGTTTGTTCATCTACAGGCTAGATGCCGCAATATTGCACATGCAGCTAGGGGTTAGCGAATATTCTTAGTTCAATCTCGCCCAGTGGCTAAGAAAACTATCCAGTCGTTACCCAAGAGCGAGTCCAAATTTCCACATGGGGAGTCTTTGGTCCCAAGTGTAACGTAGAATGTACAATATCCGTACAATTTATAATATTCGTACAATGTACGAATTATACGAGTGCGATCCCGCAATAGCGCAAACCGCTGGATTTTCGCTGTAATTAATAAATATCACGGTCTCTAATGAATTGTATCTGTCGCGTATAACCCAACGGTATTACTCTGGCTGATTGCGAATTAATTACTTATATCGTGCGATTTGCATATGCAAATCGTGCCCAGCGGTGAAGAGACGATCGTGCGCGTGGCATGGAAGCAAGAGTGGTGGATATAACATGTATAACTATATGGATCTAGGAGTGCTGGGAGCCCACGCCACTGAGAGTACAGAACTCACGGAGAGATGGGTAATTGAGGTGGGATCGTGGAACGCAAGAGCAAGAGCAAGGTAGATAGACGGGAAAAGTTGCAAACCAGACAGCCAGATAGGAACTATTACCTCCATTATACACACATACATACATACACACGGCACACGCGCGCACGCACACATATACATGATTTTCCCTGTACTTCGTCCTTGCGTTGCCTCCGGACCCCTCTATTTATGAGGGAATACGCGCTTTCTTATCAGTATACAGCTAACTCAAGATACAGACAGTGCTGTGGAGATCTTGGTAAAGTCGACAAGCTAAATTTCCGATAGCTTTGTAAAATTTATGGTATATAGTTATAAGCTTTGAATTAATCGATAATGCAATCGCTCTGCTCTCTATACTTTAATGTTGACGTGTGCACCATTAGATTAATTATACGCACAAACAGGCTTTCTGTCTCCACTACGAATTATATCGATGGACTAATGCCAAAGGGGCGCATAGGTTATGCATAAGCAAAGCGCATACGCCCCTATGGAATTTAACCATCGATATCCAGTTATCGATCTTTGATCTCTAGATTATAAAATTTGTCAAAAAAAGAAAAAAAAAAAAAAAATTACCGATAATCGATCTTTCTCAGCTATAAATATTTATTGCTATTTTCCTTGATAAAGAAAAAAAGTTCGAGCCAGCGAAGCCGAGGGTGTTGGATTATCGATCGAAACAATCTATATATTTACCCCTTCGTCGTGTGTGTAACGCGCATGTGGCATAATAGTGTGCAGCATCGAGAGTTTATTATACCGTAGAATGAGAAATATGTACGGTGAAATGTTAAGAAGCGGCGGCATGGGGCAGAGGAAAGAAGTTACTGCCGCGTGCACTGTGACTTGCATCGGTGTACTGGTGCTCTCGGTATACGGTAGCTGCGTTGTCCGTCGCGTCGGGGTGATAAACTCGTATCTATCTTATTGCCATCCACGTCGTAATTCTTCCATGTCGCGTAGTTCGCCACGTCGAAGTTGTATGCTACGCGCGAGAATAAAATGTTCAGCTTGCCATTCTGGTAGTATATATATTTTAATGATACGATTTCTGCGGGTATTCACGTTTTCTCTTCGCGTCGCTTCGTTATCGCACGCACGACGCATTTGCGAGCCTTCTCCTCGCACTCGATATACTCCACCGGTGTGATACTTCGTACCAATTTCTCACTTAAAACGTTTCTTCTTGTATTCTTATTTTTCTCGTCGAATCATGCAAAGCGTTATCGTTCTAACAGATTAAACAAGGTTACACAAGGTATATTGGTAGAGATAGTATGAGTTTTATTGGGATTCCTCAGACTTCGTTCGCTCGTAAAATTTTTGTGTGCTCAAAGTTCGTCTACCATGACTCTAATTTAACGGATAATTCACGACTGGCAATGGTTTTTTACTTTTCTATAATGATTTTTCGTACGAGGTCGTACTCATGAGATTATAATGTTGTAAGTTTGTTTCCGGAAATGGCATTTGCATGTATCGTACCTTAGACTCGCCGGGTCAGTAATAATGCCTCATAATTATATCAATATTAACGTCAGTAATAAGGGGAGCAGTAGCGCAGTGGGTGGCGTGCTCGGCTCGCACGCAGTGGCGCGCAATGTGGCCGTGTTCGATTCCCACTGTCGGCACTAATGGAAAAATTTTCTAAGTGCTTTTTCTGTAACCCCGGTGGTTCGGAACCCACCTAAAAAAGTAGGTCCAAAGGAAACCAGCGCCTTGGTGTGGTGACCGAAAGGCTGGGAAGATATCTCGGGTTCGATTCCCGATGCCGTAGTACAGCAGATGGTAAAAGAACAGGGCTCGGACGTAGCTCCGGAGGCAGGGCGTACGAACTACGACTGTTTCTGTCCCAGGTGCTGACATCTAGCGGGTGCGCGAAAAGCTCCGGCAGTGGGGATCGAACCGGGGACAAACGGATACGAGAGGAGACCAAGGGTAGATGGTGTTGGGAGCCCGCAACCCTCAGGGGAGTCGGTGTAAGAACTCATACCATTAACGTCAGTATGACGCCTTCATTAATGAACTCCCAAAAAAATGATCCAGATGCTCGAAAGGTTAATACGTAATGTCAAAATAGCTAATCGGTCTGTTCGTCATTTAGCACTGCGAATAAACAAGGTTCGATTGAGCGACGATGAAATTAGGTGCAACCGTAAGGACGGGATTTCGCAGCTATCCCAATGAGTCGAGGTGACCACCCGAGGAGTAAAGTTGGAGAACTATCATCCGTTACCAAAAGAAAACTCTCGTTGTACTAGCGCTAGGCATCGGTTACATATTTTTGTGGTACGTTCTTGCAACCTCGTCTATCTTCTTTTTGTGACTCCTTGATCCATTCAGCTAAGGTATACCATTCTCGCGTTTTCCACGTACAATCCTCGCTTGCTCCATCTTATGCATAGCTGTATCCATCCCTTTCACTGTTTAACTCCTTGACTCTGGTACTTCTCCCACTCACTCTCTATCTATCTATCTATCTATCCATCTATCTATCTCTATCTCTGTCTGTCTCTCTCTCTCACCCCTCCTTTTTCCACCGGTCCAAGTCTTCGCGTCTTAGTAAAGTCGTTTACCGTCTTCACGTTAGTTTCTTCTACCAGATGCATTCCACGGTTACCGGCTGTTTCACTCCCTGCATGCTTCACTCTTAATGCTCGACTGCTCCAGCTTCTGTTCCTCTACGAATACAGATTGACCATTGGATATTCACGAGACACGCATAACATGATACCGGCTTGCGTCACTGCAAGCAATCGGAGAAACGACGTACTATATCGTATATAGTAGTACCACAGAAATGAGTATACTCGACCCTGGTTTCTTGTATAAAAGCTTTTATGTATGCGAGACGATCGAATCACTTTTACTCCCCGGTCAAAGGGATGCATTCACTCAATAAATTCGATGCAAAGATAAACCGGACAATTTGCATGCATTGCCGTTCGTACACTTTTGAGATAACGAAATTAGAAGATGTTAAAAATGATGTAAGACGTTTGGATACAAGGAGATCATAGATTGTTCATTGTGAGATACAGTCTCAAGAGAATTTTCAATTGTCAGACGCATTGGTTGCACCAATCTAATGTTATGAGTGAGATAACGTTACGTCTGAGTGTAAGGCCAAAGTATAATCTTCGATACTCGTTGACACAAATGATGTCATTGAGCTTAGCTTTGCATTATTCTGTTTCATGTATACCTCGAGAAAGAGAAATGCATGCTTCGGACTTGTAAAAAGCGTTTGAATCACCCCTGTGCACTGCTAGAAATGGAAAAACAGCCCACAAAAGAAATGGATATTTACTATCCATTTACATTTTTCCATTAGGCATTAATCATTACCACACTTGTATATATTCGTCGTTTGTTTTTTTTTTTATCAGTGTAGCACAGAATATGGATGAGACATTAATTCTATTCGATAGTGTATCATCTTTTTCGTGGATAAAAAATAATTAACGTTGTTCAGCAAAAAACTATACTTCTGCGTCGCCGGTTTCCACGTTGTAACTCGTGCCAGCGAGAAAACCCGGAGTAGCAAACTGGCTACGCTTAAACTTTCCTTATTACGATCCAACGCCTATCCTACTTTGCCTATCCCACTCCCTTTTCTGGCCCTTTATTCACTGTACCCAGCAAAGTTCTTGAAGCCTGTGTTACTACTGCTTCTATGTCTCTCGCTTTGCAACTCCTATTCTTCCTTCTCCGCCCTAGGCATTCACTCTATGATGCTGCCTATATGTTCTGCCAGTCTTCTTCGTCGTCGTCAGCTCTTCGACCTCGATCTCTTTTCTTGTAGTTTTCTTAAACTCTCAACTGATAGAAATCCTTCGGTAGAAAACCCCGGAGCGATAACGAACTAAGCCCGAGCGAGCAAACGCTATGCATTTATTAGGCCGGAAGGTCTCATTGACAAACGAGTAAAACTCTGAGTTGAAAGACGACAGCCGATACAATGCCTGCGACAAGGTCTGCGCCCACGATATCCTCATGCTTTATTCAACTTAATTTCAAACGGCTTCTCACTAACTAACGATCTTTCTACATAACCTGCGAATGATTATTAACAAACGAATAATGTAGTTGCTGTCCCTCGAACCTTCACTCTACTTTATCCATGCTATTTCGATGGATAAATTTTCTCCAAAACTCAGGATAAATGACCAAGTCGGCGCTTTATCATAACATGAACAATTTTAAGCAATCCATTAACCAAGATAATCAATTCTTCCCTACTGAGTACTATATTCAATGCCCCAACGATTTTACATAATTCCGAAGTCCATCAAAAATTTTTTTGGACATGCAGCAAAGGTGTACTCTTCACTGTAACGACACAGTTGATTTTTCAAGGAAAACTTATAACACGTAATTTATCTGCTCAGATAATGTGGCTTGTATTCCCACTTGAGTTCGCGATATAAACTCTCTTGAGATACTAAAAGATTAATCCCGAAGATGATTGGATGCGAGTCACCTTTCTGGTAGAGATGAATATTTTTGAAGCATCACAAATTGATCATAATCGAAATAAGGGCGATATTTGAAATCTTGGAAATTTCGCAGACATGAAAAATTCGTTGTTCCCAACTCTTAGCAATACGATTTTTTCACTGTTTAACTGTAATGTAGGACTAATGAGGATAGAATAGCCAGGAATATCCAGCTCAGCTGATGAAAATGAGAAAAACTCATTTTTCGTGCTTTTTTTCATTGTAAATTGCAACTGAACATGCAAAACAAATTTATGGCTATCGTTTGGTGTGGCAGAGTTTCATGAAGTGGAAAATTTGCTGGAGAAACATATATAGTTATGTCCCTATCCAGTAAAATGCATGAACCATCGAATCGAATAAATATACCTCGTGTTCAACACGTCTCAGTTGATCAACTACGTTACCGTAAGGTCTTTTGGGATTCCACTATATATTTTCCTCTCAAAGGGGACGAACCATTAGGCAAACTCCGTCTACAACGTGGTTACATTCTGCATCTACTGGTACTACATGTGTATAGTAATACGAAGCCCGTATTAGGGTTGTTGGTACAGTTACATAGGGATCGCTCACGCTTATCCTCCCATTTACACTAAGGTCCCCATTGACTGTTTAGTCAAACGAACGTTGGTCAATTTACATTCCAATAGCGCGTGTATGGTCTCTTGAGCGTCCCGTCGCTATTCCGCTTCGATGTAGAAGCGTAAACCTGAGTGTATGCACATATGTTTATTATGTGAAAGGGGAGGTGTTGGCATGTCAATGTCGTGGCTTCCGGAGCTACATTCGTGTGGTTTTAGTGCTGCAATCAGTGCTACCAGACTTTGATATTATCTGCGATGATATATGAATTGCCGTTCAGCACAGTTAGTGGCTTTGGATTTCATAGAACGGTAATAAGAAGAGAGGCTTATTTTGTTCAAAGATACAGACCAGTATCGACATCATCAAGCAGTCGGAGTAACCATTATCCTGAAATAGCTTACGTCGGACCCAGAATACTTTTAGTAATTCGACGACTTTATGAAACCCCAATATTCTTATTATTTCTTCAAGGACTAGCGCATCGTCGTTACGAACAAACTTCGGGCAATTAAAATCACAAACGGGTTTTTTTGGTGCGATCGAAAAGTATATCATGGTACCCGGGACGTTAAAAGTCAAAAGTTGAATTTACGTATTCCTCAATGGTATAAACGGAGAAGGGTTTTTAGTTAAACCTTCCGATTGATTGCCACTCCGACTTGGCTTTTCGTACAAACGAAAATGGCCCATCTACTGCGTATACTGGAATAAGCACAGCAGTTCAGTATCGCAGCAAGGCAAAATCCGTTCACACTTCACAGCCTTTGGGTACTCGTGGCTTATTTTCATGGATAAAGATATGTTCATTGAAAATAGGAATTTATATGTGAATGAGTTTCACGAGCAAATCGACGAGGGTTGAAAGGCCTTTGGCGCTTCTTCTCTCAGGTACCACAGAAAAACATCAGTACATTCGTGAAATCTGGCAACGATAAGAGTGCCGAGACCGGAGATCCGGCTTTTTGGCGGAATCTACCTGCCGGAGAGTGCAGAGCCAAACGGTCCGGAATTAACGAGAATTCGCGGTGCTCTGCTACGCTATCCTCTTCTAAGCTTCTCTTTGCTCTTACAAACACCACAAGCATTCTCTCTCTCTCTCTCTCTCTCTCTCTCTCTCTCTCTCTCTCTCTCTCTTTCTCTCTCTCTCTTTCTCTCTCTCTCTCTCTCTCTCTCTCTCTCTCTCTCTCTCTCCCTCTCTTGTTACGTATACCATGCATTTATGTAATACTTCGGCGGGAAAAGCTCTCGTAGCTATGAGATACCCGGTAACTTCAGCAAATTCGCTTACAGTAAAATTTGATATAATTTGTGCTCTCAGTCCCTATATGAGTAGCTAAGTACATACATTCGAAGGATACTTTTTGCACGTCAACCATATAAGTAAATAATTTATGCAAATAGGTGGCAGACACCCAAATATTCTTTTCAGAAAGTAATGACTACGAATTTATTGAAAAGTAAGCATTTAGTTTTTACGATCCACTGGCATATTTGCCAAGAGAGTTTCTATATTTTTATGAAAGCGGCGATGATTATTTGTGAAAATTTCTCAGTGCTGTTTTTCTCATTGCGTCTCTGCAGGAACTTTAATTTTTTTCCTCCCTCGAATTATATTCATAGTGTCCTCAATGTATTAAACTCATCTCAAGATTAGCGTGTTCTGCAATTATTTTTAAATGAAGCGATGACTCATTTTTCAAATAGAAAATAAATGAGTAACCGTTTTAGAAGTTACACGTCTTCAGTACCATTGGTGATATCTGGCTAACGTATATTGTGATCCCAAGTATCCTGTTATTCATTCTATGAAACATTAACGTAAAATAATTTAACGAGGACAGTGAAACAAAATCGCAGAGTTTGGTATTTGTATTTATACGTACGAGAAGAACGCCGGGCAAGATTTTTTTTTTTTCTACCACTTCTCTTTTGCGTACCTTTGTGGCTGGATTCCTAACGCGAAGAGCAGTTGGTCGTTGAGGGCTCGTTGTCGGCTAATGCTCGTTATCCCAGCGGGTCGACTGTCTAATGGTTGCCCGTAATGGCCCCGGAATCCAGCGGGGACCAAATACCAACACGATATATCTTTCGTTACTTGCTACTCTCACCACCTTGCTGCCCAATCTATGTATTATTACGGCTGTTATTTTAACGGGAGGATTTGCATACGCATTAGCGTGGATGAGACAAGATGCATCGATATAGCTATACTCGAGTTAGATGTGCAGCTGATCAAGACATTAAAAACTGCGCTACCGTCGTTACAGCATTTTTTTTTTTCTCGTGTAACGTTTTTTGCCATGCAGCTCGATCGAAATCTGCCCAACAATCGTTAAAATGTTTCCGGAATGATTCTGCAATCAGCATTGGCATTAATCTCGAGCATACTTTCGAATCGATGTATGTCGTGTTATGAGAAAATAATGAAAGCGAACTTATCATCAATATAGAGTATGCTGTTGACAACTAGAATTCTAGTGAACAAGATAAAGCTGTTTAGACGTACACAATAAATGAGAGGATCAAGTTAAAAAGATACCGGTTCTTCTCGATGTTCATCCGATTCATTTGAATGTACTGAAGACAGGAGAGAATGATTGATAATTGTTAGTTTGCAGCTAAAAACCAGGCAAGTGGAATGAAAAAAAAAGTGTATCGACCTATTTCGATAAGGGCAGTTTTGAGTAGTCAGGGCTGTGGTCAGTAAGCCCAGTACCGTGAGTGACACTTGCACATTGCTCTCATGTGAAGTGATATCTCTTTAACCGGAAAACTCTATAGGCATGCCAGCCGTAGGAGCGTCAAACTTCTGCGTTGATGGAAAAAAAGCCTGGGGCTGTTCACCCTCTTGTCGTCATTCGATCGGTTAGAAAATAGACAAAAAACTATGTTAAAGCTTCGCAACGAGAGGGCATACGCTGGGATAGGATGGGACAGAAAAAAGAAGGGAAGGGAAAGTCGTCGGACCTCGCGTGACTCGCTCTGCTCAACGCAAATGAGAGACGTTCAATCGATAGTAATTTTCTGCGAATTCCTCCCAGCAACCTACTCTCGCATATAAATCTATCAACTTGATATCAATTTACTTCGACGTAACTCGCAATATCGTTTCGAAGGGCTTCATACAGAATGCATATCAATATGGGGAAAAAAACCAAAATGGCGAGGGAACGTCTATCTTGTGAAAAATGAGTCATACAGACAAGCGCCTACAATATTATATTCTCATCGGGAATCGCGAATATATGGCAAGCTCAGCTGAAATTCGTTCAAGCAGAGAACGTTCATTCGTACGAGAGTACGGAATATTCCATTCAATTGATTCATGGGACGTTTCTACATGAGCGTAATTTGCTCTTTGGCGCAAACGATGGAGTTTTTGATTGAAAGATTTCGAGTAAATGGATAAACGCACCTTCAGAAAATGTTGACGATGAAAAAAGGATATAGAAAACATAAAATATCCATTTGGTGTTGTGACGTTAAAATTGATAGACATTCGTAATGCACTCGAGCCGACTTGAGCTATCCATCGGTTGCACCCAATCCCCTTTTTTTAAATCGTATGAGTTGACGTGAAAGCCATAGAACCAGTAGGTCTAAAATACGCTACAGACACAGGAGAAGGATGAAGCGTCAGCAAATATCGATAAACGTACGCATGTAACGTTATCACACGATGGAGCTCTGTCCGGCTGTGTAAATATTTGGCCTTGAAGTATCTCGAAAACGGCACATTTTCGGTCATACAATTTCATCATCCGGACAACTGAGTAATAGCGATTACTCGCAAAGCCGTACGAGAATTTAATGTTCTATAAAACGAGAATTGCTCCAAGGGCAGCGTGCATTCTTGCCCCCGATGCCCTGAATGAATCACGCTCTGTGTATCTGACGGATAAACGATGCCAGTGGCATGGAATATATCGAAGCTCGGGCAAGGATCACAGCGTCGTTTCCGCTGTGGTCTCGCCCAAACGTATCTGTCGCGTATTTCCGTCAAATCCGCTCAAACGTGCAATCGTAGTGGGCAAAGGGTGAGAAAGAGCGACCGATATATATGTAGCAGCAGTAGGGCAGGAAAGAGACCGTTTGCGGGAGGGCTAAACTTTATTGGCCGCGGTAACCGCTCGCGAATTTGCCGCAGCGTTGCCGCTGCGGAGACCGCCAGGCTGGAGCGTCACGTGCACGGAAATGCCGCTCTACCGGTGCTGCTGTTACCGGCTCTGCTGTTGTTGAATTTTGTTCTTTTTTTTTTCCTTCTACTTTTTTCAGCTTCCCCATGTATTCTCGCTTCTTTTTTGTCACAGGTCGACGCTGAGATTTAATGACATTGCGGATTGCTCGCCTTTGGCAAGCGCCTCGGTACTGCATGCTGCATATACAAGCTTTATAAACTATAGACGTATAGCACTAGCAAATCTTTTACGTGGTAGAACGCTAATGCTTTCTGGATATAAAATAAAATTGTGAAAATGTTAATTTTTCAAGTGGTCATGGAATAAAGCTAAACGAACTAGCTTCGGGGAAGCAAATGCTAACTCGTTATCATGCAGTACAACCTTCGTTGTTGATGAGCCTATTTGCTAGTCTGTAATATTAACGTGAGTAGATCTTCGGAGCTGTATGATGTCAGGATATGTCACGTAGATTTATAGAGAACCGCATGGCACACGTTTATAGCCTTTTTTCGTCCGAGTGTATTGCAGGACGTGATCGAAAAAATCATGGTTTGAAACGAGAATGAAAATAAGAGAATCATAATGATTACAGAAAGAAATTAAAATGATTATACCAATTATAATTTGGTATATTTATGTGGTATCTCTGCTTGAAATGCGAAAACATGAAAGCTATTTTTCTTTAACGTGCCTGATATTGTGAATCAAAGACTTATTAAATGCTAAGAGTGAATCGGACAAGATGGCAATTTCATGCATTGATTATTTTCGTGCAAGAAAATATTGACGAGAGAAATCTCCGGCGTTCGTTTTGCAAAAAACTAGTTGGTTTTTGATACTCCGCGGATTCATTTATATGGTTTGCAAGATAACTGAGTAGTAGCCCCGATGGAATTACAAAAAAATGTGCGGTATAATTCAAAAGTACCATTTGTAAGATAATTCTTACATTTGCTATGCTGAATCCCACCAAGTAGCATTGATAACCAAATTTTTTGCAAAAAATATAGAAAATTCCGCCAAATAAATAATTACCAGCGAGTGTTGATAAAAAAGTTAATTTTTCATCAAAGTGATAAATCTAGAGCAGAAAGAAATGTTCGATTTCATACCAAACGCTAGATAAATCCTTGAAGTCCGTTTATCAAGTACTATACACCAGCGCAGATCTAAAACAAAAAGCTACAGTAGAAGTGAAACTGATCGCTATGGACGACTCATAGTTACGTGTATTTTATCAGATGTGTGGCTGTATGCCCAAAGAATCAACATTTTGCTACTGCCTTTGGCTTACATCATGATTCTCTGCTTTAATTATTCCGGAGACTGTTGAAGTTGGAATTTGAAGAAGCATTGAATTAAGAGAAACGAGTTATCCAATGCCGATCTGTACTCTTGGTAAATACTCCGAGTGGTTTGTGTTCAGAACCAATTTTGTGCTTCACAGGAATTAAAGATCCTTGGCCTCCATTACTCTACTTAGATAGTTGAATCTCGTTAATGGAGATCTTACAGAATATTTTGGCTCGCTCGCCTTTCTTACCTCTTAATTCATATGGCCACGTCGACAGGAAACCTACCTATTCTCTTTTTCGCCTATCACCGACATCATACGAAAAATCCTCACTCAGTCTACTCAGTCTACCCTGAAGAACCATGCATACACAACTGGCAATTGAATTTACTGAAGTGCTTTCCTATGGAGGAGCCCGCTCTGCGTGCGCAGGGCGAGGTTTATGTGCAAAGAGAAACGTCCGGGTGGCTCCAAGCGCCACGAATCTAAAGATTTTCGTACAAATTTTCTCACACTATTTTCTTGACGTGTGGTGAAAATTTTCGAAATCTATAAACATTTCAAACTTCGTTTCATGCGTGTGGAGCTTTTTGATGAGCTAAATTATTCAAATTTTACACGTTAATGTAAATATTTTTTCCATTGAGCACCGCACTATGATTATTTAATAAATTTGGGCGGTCTGATAATATATATCTCTTCTCTTCGTACTATTCACTTGCGTTTGGCAATGGAATATGCCAGACCATTATTCAGATTGTCTACGGGAAAAAAGTTTAATACGAAAGATTAAAAAAAAAAAATCTTTGAAGTTGCTGCTGGCACGATAATTATGCCTTAGGTCCGTTCTTATTTCAGCATACACTGTATATATTGTATGTGAGATACACAGGTCTATACATCACCAATCGACGAGAACCGCGACCCTCGAATTAATGTTAATTTGTGGTTACGAGCCGAAATCTAGCCTCGAAGGATATTAAAAAAAAGAGCGAAAAAGATGTACACGTAGTGCAAAAATACCTGCTTCGGCTTGCAGGCAATTAGCGATGCCGTGGATTCGTGAGGGATCACGCCGGCCTATTACAAATTTTTAATCGATCCCTTTCGTAGCATTATCTCCGACTAGGGGCGTGAGGAATTCTTCACCAAGGTTCGAGATGTACGAAATACGCTTCGTATATATTGTCTACTAAAACACTTAATTGAACATCCCAAATTTCAACTTGATCGATCCCACGGTCAGTCCATTATTTAAAACCGGTTGTGGCGTTCATTGCATCCACTGTAATTATTTTTTTTTTTTTCTTTCTTATGTTGCAGGTAAGTCACCAAACAACAAAATGATCCGGAGATCTAAAACACAATTTTCAACATCTGGTTCAGGATTATTTTCACTCGATATGAATTGCAAAGGTCTGGGACATCATAAACTTGAAAAAATCATTCCCTGCTAAAACAATTTCCTTAAAAAGAATTTCGCACTCAATGATATCGTCATATTGTGCGAAATAAATACAAAATAGTACTTTGGATAGCCGTTTCGGCAGGCAAACACGATAAAAAATTGACATGTGAGGAAACATGTCAGCACTGAAAAATCATTGGCAGCTCCCGCAACAGCAATCGCCTCATCAAAATTATTAAGGTATTTCTCTAATTGTTCAATCCATAAATTACACCGTTTATCCGGACCAACACCTGCAAGTTCACTCTTGATTTTAGAATCATTTCATCATTTGACAGAATTGATTTTGCTTCGAGTACACCGTTTTTCATGCGATCCTTGAGTTACGATATTCCCTTATTTCGTACGAACAAAATTATTGAAGGTAGAGAAATGTTCCTATTTACCCATGCGCGGAAATCAATCGGCACTGATTTCAAGTATATACACACACACAAACCATTGATCGTATGCATCGGACCGTTAAAAATTATGTACGAATTTACTAGTCCATTACAGTTTTAAATGAAAGAATGAAAATTACGTTTCATTGCGAGGCTACGTGAAAAGCTAAATCTCGTGTGGCTCACGCGTTCTTCTCTCGTGTTTCGTCAAGCGCGTGTTGGCGAATGTACGTAATGCACAAGCAAATCGTTTTTACCGTTCTACCCAGCGACGCAAGAAAATCGATCCGAGTCCAATCTGTGACTTTGCCGCTACACGATTGTACCCCATTCCGACCACAACCCCATTATATGTTTCCTCTATTCCCACAAGGGCAATGAGGAAAATCTCATTTTCGATTTTCCCGTACGAAGCACCGCACCGAAAAGAGGAAAGAGAAAAGATAAAACTGGTGCACAGTCGACACGACAAAACAAACGTTCGGTATATGTATAGCCTCTTGTGATCGTGAGATTACTGACGCGTGAAGCTGCAGAAAAAAGTTAGATCGTACAACCATTCCGAGTTCTCGTGACTTAACAATGATACTGCGTTCTCACTCCGGGTAGTAACACAATTCACCTGAATAGACGTACAGACATATTCTAATTTCTCCAAAACAATGGTGTTATGGCACGAGTTACAAACAGATCTCGTTCTTGCGGGGATACATATAAACGTCATTATTACAGATTCGGCCGATACGAGATTTTTTTTTACCGCTCATTATTAATTGCTGCATGTGAACGAAATAGCCTCGGTATCAAGGAGAACGGGGGACTAGATAGTAGCTGATGAAAATTTTTAGGTAGGGTATGCATCAGCGGTGCCGAGCGAGCGCGGTCATAAAAGTTACGCGGGAGGCCGAAATATTCGGTGCTCAAACTCTTTTCGAGGAGGTTATACATATACCAGTCTCCATAATAGCGAGGCGGTCGTTTCGACTGTACGAGAAAGATGAGAAGGAGGCGAGGTCATCGGGCGAAGTGAGTTTTCCCCATTGCGATCGTGCTGACTAACTCGCGCGAGGGAACAGTTTGCCAACTCGTTGAGAACGAGACTCGAACTCGACAGTGGATTCTATAGCTCGTACGTCGGATTCGACTCTCAATGGTTCGGCCCCGTGCTTCGTTTCCTCTCTCGCTCAAGTTCATTCGTCGGTTTGTTCCGCATTACGGCTGCAGACTCCGGACAAAAGGCCATCTCCAACTCTCGTAATTTCACCTCCAGATTCAAAGCAACATCAACAATTTCATTTTCTCCAATCTTCACTCTTCCCCTCTGCTACACTGCCGTTGATCAGAATATATGGGAGCTATGCTATACGAACACGAACGTCCTGACATTGCGCAGCTTATATTTTCCTAGAGTGAAAAATTCGCGAGTGACGCCAGGTAATTTAATCAGTGGAACTCTGCTCCTCCGGATCCAGCCTTATATCAAGAGACCAAGGTAACTTGGATGATGCTCGATCAATTTAATTTTGATATGCATACATTGGTTCACTCTCTAACGTTTATAGCAATGTACACTGTTCGTTAATGCATTAATAGGATATAATTCCAAATATATATGTTGCGCACTTAAATACACGAACGCTTATCACATTGGCCGAAGCTCGCAAAGGTTCCTCAATATCCGTACTCCGCTGATCGGTGTTCCCGACACACATACACTGCACACCAGCGGAGTCTCTCGTATAGCATATCCTCGAGTGTATCTCGGGTCCTTATTCCTCGGAGCCCGTCGAGCATCGAACCCGGCAGTGTAGTACAAGCATGGCCATACGGCAATCGCTGAGATTGTTATACATAGCGCCTTCGTTCGAAGCTCGGCACCGAGAGGCAAGCCACCTACCTGGGGGTTCTCCATTCTCCGTATGCACTGGTATGCATCGAGCTCGAGGTACGGCCGGTGAATCGCCCGCGCCTGGTTGCAAGATTCCTATGCTCCGTCTATTCGCTGCATGCAGC
Source organism: Rhorus exstirpatorius (assembly GCA_963564615.1). NCBI lineage: Eukaryota > Metazoa > Arthropoda > Insecta > Hymenoptera > Ichneumonidae > Rhorus > Rhorus exstirpatorius. The sequence continues at coordinate 18,103,194 of OY751319.1, read as the reverse complement.
TACACCTGGCTGGTGCTCAGGTTAAACCAGAATCCGGCTGGACTCTATCGGTCTCTGTATGCACGAGCGAGAGAGCAGATTAAACCGACAGATACACAACCCTCGAGGGTGGACTATATCGATGGTGCAGATAAATGGTAGCGGCTCAGAGCTGAAGAAGAGATCTACCTGTGGTAGTGGCCTTGATACAATTCGCTTCGAGGTATACGACAACCTCTCTGCAAAAGACTACATTGTCCGTTGTCTATAAACACATTTCATATGCACTTTCTTTATCTACTTCGACTTGCACATCCCTTATTCCTGTTCACTATGTCTCGAACAGAATCACTATCGACATACAAGGTCTGCTGAGCAGCTCTGGTTTAGAAGTAAACGTCGAGGTAAGATGGATCCGGTACATCTCTTGAAACTGAAGCACGATTGGCATGCCATATGAAGATGGCAATATAGCCATCGATATATATATACTGTATGGAATTTTTTCCACGTTATAATTGCATTATGCAGTCATTTTTAGACGGATTATTGAGCCCATTACTCAAATGCAAGTACGTGAAATATTTATGCGCAGAGAAAATAAACGGCAGTTGATAAGATACAATACTAATCGAGCAATAAAGTTTGAGGCAAATATATAATTGCTATCGGCATTAATGCGATCAACCGTGAGTTGAATTAATTGCGATGACTGATCGAACGTTTGCTGTTCAATGATTCGCGTATATACGAGATTGAACGTCGGCAGAATTCAGTTGATTCCATTGTAGTCACAATGATATCATTCGTGGGGCTCTCATTTACGGTGAAAACAAACAATATGGACGCGACATAGTGCAAGGGAGTATGAAAATTATCAGAAATATTCTAATATTCGCATATATCTTTTATATTCACGACATTGGAGGTGCAAACAATAGTTTCTAGAGTGGTGAATTTCCAACGATTCTCCGTTGATTTCACGCTCGAACTTTCCATACTACATGGACCATCCCCCTCATTTCATCTCTATGTACAATTCCATGAAATACACTTCGTAACTCGGAGATTTGTGAACTTGGCAAAATTTAAACGCTACATTTCAGTTATGGCTCGTAAATTGAACATTCGAAAGCCACTACGATCGTACAGGGAAAGAAACATGAATAATTCATGGTAAAACATTTCAAATTACTGTTAATACCGATAATTCCTGTGTATTCCAGTAATAATGATCGTTGATTACGGTACTAATTCATGTGTATGTCGATTACACATAAATTTTCCTTCAAGCGTTCAATACTTTCAGCGAATCTCTTTCATTACGCGTGGCTGTCACAGGAAAAAAAAACAAAAAATCTGACGCATACTTGTCATCACAACGATGAGAAACCTTTATCACGCATATTTGAAAATACACCGAGTACAATCAAGCCCACAAGAACATCTAACGCATGCTCCTTCGTCTCTCCTTGCATTATAGACCGACGTCAAGTCTCGTTACCGAGTTATGGGGCGAACGACCTTGTCCGTTTTCTTTCGTAAGGCCGTGTGCTCCTTCGCGTAGTTGCACTTCAGCCCTTTTTGTGCTCGTGGCTAGCACGGTTAATTGAATGAAATAGAGAGAAAAAAAAAAAAAGAAACATGTCGAGCTCGGGCAGGGCGCCTCGACGAATCAGTTGCCGGGCATTCGCTTTATTAGGTATGCATCGAGTAAGAGGATGAGACAAGAATCCGCAAGAACGAGCGAGCAGATACACCGGTACAGGAAAGCTATAGTTAATGCATCGGTGCACCCGATACGCCTCTACTATGTATGAGAGCAGGCTATAAGCAAAAAAGTATAGGATAATATGGACTCGGATACTCGAGAGTGAAGAAGAGAAATGGAGGATGCGAAACGAAGGCGAATAAGAAGCAAAGAAACGAGAAGTACAGGGACTTTCAGTGACCCGCGAAGCGTTATTAAAGTCCACCGCTGGAGGGTGAGCCTGATCACATCGCGTTCGTGATAAATCGCTTCGTTGGCTTCTCGCTATCCTCTTCTACTTCCTCGCACTCGCTATTCTTGTCGTTCATCCCCCCTGCGCATCATACCAGATTCGGTATTCTTCGCTACCATTATGTCTCATACTATTCATTATAAATTTACTTCAATGTCGGTAGTACGAGTAAAAGATTCGAGCGAAGCCGATCATTCCTGATTGAACTTTTCTCTTGTGCATTCGATATTACTCCAAGCTGCACGGCGTTAATTCTCACTCCACCGGTGAACTTATTGCATTCGGTGGTCGTACTAGAATGCGGGGAATATCAAAGACGCTGAGAATGCTAATCCACTTCTACTTACCTCCCAGGATAATAATTCTCATTGCTCATTAATGTCGTTCGTGATGTTCAGGGATGCCGAGAACAAAGATCGTTGAGCCCAAGATTGTTGAAGCCAGTGCGTGTACGCTTCAAAATCGCTATCAACGTATGAAGCAACGCTAACTTCAAATCTAGCTTGTTCGTTGTGAAGATTCTTGTCATTGATTGTAATTTATACACTTATGACAGAGGGAAAAATTTATCCAGCCCCTTGTTTGTCATTGTGCGCTTGGAATACGTGCAGAGAAAGAAAAAAAATGCGCTAGAATGGAGTCAATAGCACTCTTGCCAAGACGAACCCACCGGAAGATCCTTTCGACGGTAGGATGAACGCCCGAATCAGCAGAGTTTATATAAAGAAGATGATTCTAAGATAGCATGGCATTCCAACTCATCGTTATCCTCATCCCCCATCGTAGCTCGAAGCACACAGTCTTCGCGTATGTCGATCCCGTCGGCGACTACCCACATTAGCGAGAGACTGAGAACGAGAAAATCGGAAAAGTCAGCTAGAATCAGTGGATGCGTAGGATTCGCGAGGTAAACAATGAGAGCTGTCGCTTTGAATCGGTCCGAGTGAACGCTCGCTGAGAGAGCGTCGAATTTTCTGTCTCAGATCGTTTCGTATTTGTACTCTTCTTCTTCTTCTTCTTCTTTTTCTTCTTCTTCTTCTTCTTCTTCTTCTTCTTCTTCTTCTTCTTCTTCTTCTTCTTCTTCTTCTTCTTCTCAGTGCCACGTCACCGTTACTTGGACGATCAAGCGACGTGATTTCTGGACCATCTTCTTATTCAGTCTGAACTACTGTAACCTACTAGCCTGTCATATGTAGGAACGATCGCGATGCCGGCAAGATCCAATGTTGGTCGATGAAGAGACGCCGCAATGGGCGAAAAAAAGAAACAAAAACATCAACCGTGTCCATAAGTTAAAGAAATAGTTCCACACTACTGCACACACGCTAATCACAACGTAAGATCTTGGGGGGGTACACTGAATATTTATAACTTATCGTAGCTCTGTGATACTTGGGTGAATCGTGTCTTCATTGCCTCGATGGACGTTAGTGAAATCCAATCCATTCTGTAAACAATCTCTGGGGTGATGTATCATCTAAAGACTATTAGAGCTAATCTCTGATTATCACAACGTAGCCAATGAAGTCTTGCGAATTGATGCTATGAGATTGGTAATGTGTCTTGAGTGTCATTGAATGTTAAAATCTCGGATACACAAAGTAAGCATATGCCAGATCACTTATTGTATTTATAGCCCGGACTGTTGCTGAATGTGGCATTCTTTCTCCCACATATTGTTGTCCTATATCTGTACTGCGAGCAACTTGACTACCGAATAATATTATGGGATTCTTCTTCAAATGGAATTTAGTTTATCTGGTTTTTTGTGGGCATGAAACGTTACGTGACACTACAGAACTCACAATTTGTTAACTCACATGGGCATAGTATGAAGCAGCTTTTAGATCAGTATGCCAAACTCGTAACCAACGAGCGAACGGGAAGATGCGAGAAAAGAAAAAAAAAAAAGGAGCAATATGTATGTCAGAGCATGATACATGAACGAGAGTACGGGCTATGGAACGAAGAGGTTGACGAAGAACCGGGGAACGCGGGTATAGTGACGGTTGTCCGTGGTATAAAGTTATTCCACGAGCAAACAACGACGATGGAGATTCAGCGGAGTGAAACGTTGAAATTATTCGTCGCTGCGGAATTGATTATCTATCTTGTTCTCGCTTAGTTTTCCGCAGCATTATACACTGTCCCTGAGTCCTGCGTTCTTAATTCAAATCACGAGGACTCAATCGCGAATGAGCAGACAATGTGGCGATGAATAATCTATAGAGCGAATTATATAAAGCCGGCTATCGTTATAATCGGATGCATCGTGACGACTTCCAGCTATGCCCTGTATGGTATATAGTAATTTAAAATTTGCATTGATACATAGATTTATGTAATGGGTGAACAACACTTTTGCTTAACGGGAACAAATATCTCTATAATTATTACAAGCAAAGTAACGAACTATATGCTAATAACCAGATACGCACGATTGAAGTTAAGATTCACGAAAAAGAAAAAAAAAAGAGATTGTTGATGCATTTTTGTTTTCTCGGACAAGTGCATTTTCCACGCTGATATCGAGATTCGTCTCCGAAAAATCGGATGAATACCTCTTCCTTCCTCTTCTCCTGGATCTGTATAAGAATATCTGAATACATTGATCCAGGACTTACAGAATTCATTTTCTTGTGAACCTCCACATTGCGCGGAATTCTATCGACGAGCGTTGGAAGCCAGTCAGTACACCAAATTCCTAAACAGCAGGTATAAACCGAATAGGCGTACCTCTGCTGCGGTGTAGATCTACATGCATGTGTGTTCTAATCGGTAGCTTTTCGGCATAGCTGACCAGCCAGTTACAGTCACCCCTCGACAATCTGGTCCTGAGTCAGCCAACTTCATCGAAAACTCGTGGCTAATAGCACGTATGCACGCTGGGACTCGTATATGTGTATAAATGAAAATACATCGTATGAACGTATATGTATACAAGACAAAGGAAGAATGAACGAAGGAAACTGGCAAAGCCCGGGATTACTGTTAGCAGCTCGAAGACCGCTGCTCTCAGCTATTCGCAGTTTGCATCCCGTGCGTTTATGGTATCCGGTTCTCCTGCTACTCGCCTACCCCTTCGTCTGCCACGAATCCTCGTATCAGTCTATGCAGAGACGAGCTTTGGGGTATTCCACGGGTACTGGCATGGTATTTGACTAAGAGTCAGAAATTGCTATGTCCGCATAAAATTAAGGTATTTTTTTATCACGCAAACCCTACCACACTTAAGTGCACTCATTGGCCCCAAATGTATCTGGTAAAGTAAACAAGGTGGCTGCGATTTAGCAAATTTAATTATTTTCTCTGTCTCTCATCGGGTTTTTCTTGTGCATGGTGTGGTAAAAAAAAACCTTATTACGAGTTCATTTGAAATGAAAAAAAAAAGATTTTTTTTCCATCAATGAGCCATGAACTTTTGAAAAATCGTAAAATAACCGTAAGCTTGAAAAACTGAAAAAGAGCATGTTTTATTAGGCTGAAAGAGCCTCTTCTTTGTATGCTTGACATTTTGTCTAATGGACGAACAGGTGGTAAATCTTTTCGTACCGAAAGATAGCCTACAACTTAGCGTTTTCCAACGGTTTTGCTGTTGCGGGTGTTAGCTCTCTCGGTGCATCGGTCCTCTCTCGGCATGATGGTGTTTGGTCTATATACTGCATACGTGTAATTATACATATGTAAATCTTATCTCTTGCTCTATCCTCGTCTCAGTTATTCCATCCTCTCTCTTTCTCTTTCTCTCTCTCTCTCTCTATCTCTCTCTCTCTCTATCCACGTAAAACTGCCAGCATCGCGCAACGAGTACCAAGACCGCTGGAGCTCATTACCCTCGCGGAATACTCGTTCGTCCGTGTATTTTCTGCGAGCTCCTGAGCTAATTGACGCGAGCGCAGGGTGAGAGCCCATGGAGCTCCCCGTTTCTCCTCCGTGTGCACGAATTATGGAAGCGTAACGCTCACGGCTGCTGCCCGGTACTGCTGTACGTATTACATACGAGGGCATCACTCTCGAAGTCTCTGTCTCATCGACTGCAGTTTGCACGGTACCGTTAATATTATCCAGCGTGAAAATTCCGGTATCCCGCTTCAACAGCTATTCTTTGCACTGAACGTTCACTAATTTACCTGGCACGAGATTTTACAACAAAGCTCATGAAGTAATTTTGATCACCGATGGATCCGTAGATTTGGTTAAACCTTATCGACCTCAAATAGCCATAGAAAAGTATGATTTTCAATGAAATGTTCATATGCTGTCCTTACGATGCTCACGGAAAATTCTGTGCAAGCACTATTTGAGCTTGATCATCCAGCGTGATCAAAGCTTCGATGAGAATGAAAAAAGAGTCAAACTTAAAACTTGACAGAATTGAGAAGGTCTCTCGCTCATAGTGACGAATTTTTAAGTGCAAAAAATTATGAGGAACTTGTGCTGTAAGTGATCCGATTTGTAGCAAATTATAACTATTGCTAATTCCGACATCCGGTTTTTCATGAAGTTGACATTCATTATGGGATGTCGCATTTTACCTGATATCACTATATTACCCCACTCAACCCTATACTCTTTTGCAAACTTGCACGAATATTATATCGATTGCATTCCCCAAGGTTCTTCGACGATACCGAATTATACGTATTGCAGATATTACAATGATTCTACGGATATATTTTTGCGGTTTGAATTGCAAGAGAACCAATTCGATTGCCGTAAACATTTTCTCGTCGGCTTCGCGTCCGAGGTAGACCCTGAAACGTTTTTGCGGGATATAAGCGCCAGACACGACCGTGTAATCAAGGCAATCGAATGATATCCACTGGAATGTATATATACCAGCTTCATCAGAGCACTTTAAATCGCGCGGTTGGATACAGAGCATAGACGCAGAAGTTATAGGAATTTCACACAAACGCAAACATATACACACATGTATATTCGCGCGCGTGAGGGTGAATCGCATCAGGAAATCAGTCACGTAGTGGTACTACCGAGATCTCGACCTTCGAATTACCGTTAAGCCCTTGATCGCGATTTGCCCCGACGGGCCGTCCGAGCTAATGCCTCGACTCCGCCGTGGTATATTCTCCAGCATAACATTTCGACGATCATGAATGCACGGTTTGCCAGTTTAGACTGGAGAATTTGGAGCTTGCCACCGGTGTGGAAATTTGGACTCGATCTTTGGGTAACGACTGGGATACTTTTCTTAGTCACTGAGCGGGGTTGTACTAAGAATATTGGCTAGCCCCTAGCTGCATGTGTAATGTTGCGAGGTCTAGCCTGTAAATAATCGAAACTTTCCAAAGGCATCCCCAATATATCTCATGAATAGCGCATCCCCAATATATCTCATTTCTACCTAATAGCCACTCTAGCGAGGAACCGTCCAGCTGGTGGCTAGACCCCAGGCTTAAAATTTGGAGGCTATGTCGTATTGTACCTCACAAGTTACTGCTGGCTTAGGACACGATGATGTTACAGCCGGAATAATAATTATTTTACTTTTCGTTGAATGTACGTATCGCACCTTTTGTTTTGTGTCACATTTTTCACATTTTTTTAATACAGTTTAACAACAAACTATATACAGATAAAATGCATGCACACATTATGTTCCGAACGCTTTGACGGTTTACTACATTTCGTTTTTCAGCGCCCATAAATTTGTTCACTGTACACAAACTCCGGAACACCTTACAATTTTCTATACCGTACGCAATGTATAATACATCCATACACTTATATATATCATAGACCATTCTAAAAAATATCCTCTTACATTTGGCGTGGATGTACAGGCAACGATGAACTTCTAACAAGAAGGAGATTACAATAAATTAAAGCGCAGTCATGTTGCGCATTTATTCGTCCACGGATAAAAAGATATAGTAGCGCTGCGTTTTTATTTTTGTGGAACAATCTGGAAGTTTTCCTAATCAGGTCCTTCCTAGTGCCTGACCAAGAATAGTCCGTCAAAAAGTATAGATATGCGACAAATTGAGTTTGGGAATTCCTGGTTGCTATGCAGACGGTCTTGTCTCAAGATAAACCGAATTGAAAAATACTGATGGTGGTGCCATCACTTTCCATTATTTCTGGGTAGTACTTGGCCAGGACCTACCTAGTATGACTGTCCAAGCAAACTAGCGCTAAAATGCGACACGAAATAATTTTCTTAGCTAAGTATATTGTCTTGCGCATTTCGGAGAAGTCTTGGAAAACAAAACTGTTCGGCCACTATAGACTCAGTCTAGGAGTGCGCAAGGAAATTTCCGCACGGGCATATACAGAGTTTAATAAGGGAAATACTATAACGCTGACCATCCTGATGCTCACAGCCAAGCTAGAGCAACCTGTTTCTACTCGAGTGTATATAGACTTTATACTCACGCTGACGGTAAAAAATCTACCGCGCGTCGGTGGTCGACCGATTACTCATTACACTATAGCTGCTACCAACGCTCGGGCGAAATACACCTCCCCCCCCCCCCCCCCCACACATACACACACACACACATGTACGCAAATCAACTGACCACAATGTATGACGTTTCAAGTAGTTTGTATTAAACGTATATATGCTTGTGTACCTTGTGCTTCTCCTCGGGTCTCTTCTCCATTCACTACGGCGAATCATTGCTTGGTCGAATTGTTCCAGCGAATAGATAGGAGAAAAAGCTCGTTTCGCTTACAGGATATGCAATGTGTTGTGCTGACCAAACGGCAAGCGAGACTTTTTTCTTTCCTTTTTTTTTTTACCAGGATTCGCTCCTTGGATCCGTAGTCATGTACCACAGCCGTACTGCCAGTTTTCAATGGAGATGAACGAACAGCTGCATAGTCGCTCGTGGAACAAGTTGAAAATTCTGGAGCAACGATTGTGTAGCGAGCGTATCAGCTTCACCGAGAACTCGCTCCTTGTATACCACAGAAGGCATGAGGTTCTAGGGTGCGGAACGGCACGAGGCAACACTGAACGTATACCAGTAGTAGAGTTTTACTCGCCTGCTGATATTGACGTTCGGTTAAGGCGTTACCGCATAGGATGAATCCGCTTGCGGTTTCACCGTAATAGTCATCGCGAGAATGGCGAGCACATCGGAACGGGGGGGGGGGGGGGGGGGGGGGGGGTTAGCGCATGCAGACCTCGGTATATCTGAGTATCTCGCAGACCCTGGACCTGGTGTATACCTATATACGTCTATCTATATTTAATAAATATCTCGCTGAAGCCATTGCTATGTATACGAGAAATGCTGAACAACTTTATGTGTTAATGATTTTTATATGGAATGCGAAATTTTGAAAATAAGTAATAAACGAAGTGGAAATAGAAAATTCGCATTATACGATATCGGAAAACTTAGGTACACGATTCCCCCGCTATAGAACTTCATTTGAGGTCAAAAAACGAAAGCTTAATGTCATGGCCTAGCAAAAAAAAAAAACAAATTCAAACAATTATAACCAGAGAAAATTTCCTGTGTCATACTTATTGAAACGCATTTTTAAAAAAATGTATTATATTTTTTTCCCCGGATGATGGCCAATTTGACGTTCGAAAAGGAACGTTTTCGGTGTCGATGGGCCCTTTTTTATAAAAATATATTTATTTTGATTTAAAAACAGACGTTGATCAAATAAACAAGTGAAAAAATAAATTTGCAATGAAACAAATAAATAGATAGATAGATCCGTAATTTTCATGATGAAAATTATAATCGAATAATTACTATTTTTTTATGCAGCATCCCTTCAACGAGATCCAAAGGTCCGAAAGAATTTATTTTAATACACGCGTACTGTATATACTAAATTTAGTACATACTTCTCTATAGACTGTTATTTTCTTCAAACATTCTAATATTCTATACATCAAGTTTATCCTGCTTTTCATACTTACAAACAAATCCTCCCGATAGTTTCTACAAGAATTTCAAGGCTTTTTTTTTTCCTATACGAACACCTACTTAGGGTCTCTGCTTGGGTTGCGATATCGCACTGAAGCATGTATAATTTAGCGTTTGTTCGTTCTACCTCGTACACCGTGCTATCGCCATGAAGCTCACATCATGAAACAGGCAATGCAGGATAATGTAATGCAAGAGTGCATTGTATACCATAAGACTGAATAAACCGTGTAAGTGAGAAATATGATATGTAACTAGTGATAGTTGCGTGTTCACGCAACAAAGTTCAGTCGCGTGCGTTCATCGCACTATCATTTTCCATGAATGTATATCTCGACGCAATATGCTATATATAGATATTGCCCCCAGCGATGGGACGGTCTGCTGGATATGACAAGGTTTGCGGTGCTCATCCGGATTTGTATAGTATCGATACGTTTGTATACCTACACACCTACTCGTAGTCATCAGTTTCTAACGATCTCGTAGTCTAACGGGTTTTTTTTTTTTTTAATTCAATAAATCTGTCGTTCCGCGCACTGATACCCTGGCCCGTACATCAGGTCGAAGTACGAAAACTTCAGATCCGTAGATGAAGAGCCATTTGCCGAGGTCGTCCAGCGAATGATCTCGTGAGATCCGTTGCGTCCGGTCACGCAGACATTTTCCGTTGCTGTTATATACTGCCGCGTGGGCTCCAGCAGCCGAACCCGGCAGTATGAATTAAACCGAGACAGAATCGCATCGAGCACGGAATGAGGAGAAAAAGGATGAGGCAAGAAAGGAACATCGCGGCGGAGAAGTTCGTATGTACGTTCGCGAAGAGTTGGAATATTTCCTCGGAAAGTAACGGGCTGATTTCCAGCAGAGTATTCCAGCCGAAACCACTCCCCGCGGGTTCGACGATCGTAACACGCCGCCTCTCGTGGTTGAAGAAGCGAGAGACTCGGCGGTCCGTTGCCCCAGGTTGAATTATTCATCCGAAGTGAACGAGAGAATAAGATGGAAGATAAACGATAAGTAAGAGAAAGAAAAAAAAAAAAAAAAAAAAACCGCACGGAACACAAGAATCCGGCATACGTTTTATTTTTTATCGTGGAACGAAGAGAGCTTGAAGCACGGAACACAGGAAATATACTGTCCTTTGACGTTGTCAGACAAGTGACATTTTCACAGATCGTTGAGTAACACTCACATTATTCTTCAAAGATGAGTTTTATTTTTACATATATACGACGAAATTTCTTCCGGCATATACTGTTGTACACAATTATTTCTCCAATTCCTCACTTGTATAATTTTACAGTACAGAACTGAGCAAAGTGCAACGAACCGTTTCTCGTAGTACTATACGTCATTTGATTATGAAACTTGCTGGTCATCGAGACACTCACAAGATATTATTACCTATGAGTCTCAAGATAATTCTCCAAATGCAAAAGTATGAAAACTGACATCGCTGCGTGACTTTCATTAGCAAAAATTTCCTATCCTTTTCCTCTCCGATGCTCCTCGACTAACGTTCTCGAGTGCCAAGGCCTCAGTATACGGAGCTTCTACAGTTGAAATTTAACCCAATTACGAGATTTTTCGGCGCCATTGGTGATTTTCACGACGAAACTCACTGTTTAGCGCGATTCAGCCGTGGGCTAGTTGGCAAACGTTCAATCCTTGTGGATGATTGTCGCAGGAATACGCGATGTTCACCCGCGGGAGCGCCAAATGAAGTACGAAAGGATGAGGACCGCGTCCCGGCGAACAATGAATTCGCACTTATAATTGGATGTGCCGTTGTCGCGGACAGTGCTCTTAATGGTAAGTGCCCGAGAGAAGTATAGTAAGCGCGGG